>CM055641.1:48386845-49016130 GCA_029378325.1 Elaeagnus macrophylla | reverse complement strand
GGTTTAAATTTATTTTTAAAATTAAAAATTTTGAAGGAAGTTATGCCAAAAGTAAAAATGCACCAATTGAGGTGTTAAGTTTCCTCAAAAAGTTAAATTATTTTTCTAATAAATGGATTACTATTCCTATTATAGTTGTTTCTGTTGAAAGTTTTTCAAAATTAAAATTAATTAAGTCTTATTTGTGTTTGACAATGCCACAAAAAAGATTAAATGGATTAGATATTTCATCAATTGAAAAAATTTCTTTCAAAACTATATTGTAAAAGTTTAATTAATGATTTTTCTTCTCAAAAGGCCAAAAATAAAATAAAATATTAAAGCATGCACCTATTGAGGCTAAAGTCAGAAGATTGAAGTGTGAAGAGAGAACTCCAATGTGTTGGCTTAAAGATAATCAAAGTGTTCTATTATTTTCCTAATTTTTTTTCATAATAGAATTTGAAGGTTTAATTAGTGATGATAAAATTAAATATATATTTGCTACTTGTTTGATATACAAATATATGTGTTTACATAAATTATTAAAAAATAAAAACTATATTTATATTTAAAATTATTTTAATTATTTAAAAAAAAAAAAAAAGTTAAAGCCTTAGACCACTAAAACTCTTAAACCTCTCCTGCTCAAGCTTATTAAAACACATAAAACAATTGAACCAAATCATTGAAGCCTAGTTATATCTAAACCGAACCATTTGTACAAAGTATAAGCAAGGGCGGCTCATAGGCGGATGCAGTGGCTGGTCGATTGAATAGGGGCCTCAATTTTTTGTAACACCTATTTTAAATTTTAAAAATAAATAATTTATTGAAATAGAAAATTTAAGAAAATATTATTTAAAAAATTGTAATGTATTTTAAATAAATAATATTATGGTGACAACACAATTTTCATTGGTATCAAAATAATGCACGTATTTCCTTATATTTTAATTATAAATAATTACATGAAGGAATAGTATTTGTGAAAATAACAAGTACACATTAACTATCTATAAGAAAAAACTCTTAAATTTTCTAAATGATAAAATCAACATTCTTTAATAATTTCTATTTGTTTTCTAAATTAATTTTAGACTATGCAAAACAACTATAAATAAACTTCATAGTAACACCCTTCTTAATGATTTTTCATATAAGCTTGCATCTTCCTCTCTATTTTTTTGTCTTTTACTCTTCCTAAAATTCAAAATTTATCTTATTTATATATTTATTTTATCCATATTTTAAAGATAAACAATGTCATCTACATAATTTGAATCTTTTTATTTCATTCCAAAGTTTCTTAAAAATAGTATTTGCAATTTTTGTTTTTGACCCCTTACCTAATGCCTTTCATTCTTTTACCTAATGCATTTCAAAAAAAAAAAATTTACTCTTTAATCAATTCAAGCTCAAATCTGAACATGTTTAAAAAGTAATATTCATGGTCCAACACTAATTCTATGAGATTTAACATAGCATTTTGGTCATTAGACAACATTTTTAAACTCCGTCTAAATTTGTACTTTTAAACACACATAATGTGTGTGTATCTATATGTGTGTGTATCTATATATGTGTGTGCGCGTATAATTTGTGTATATATTTTTGGAATATCTGAGTTCAAAACCATGAAGATGTCAAAAAAAATTAAAAAAAAAAATGAAAGGATCCATGAGAGAAGGTCATCTAAGACAATATTCTCAAAACAAAACAAAAAAACTAGTTCTACTAAGTTCAAAATAAAGTTATAATTCTTCATCACTACTCTACAAGAATTAGGTAAAATATAATTCAACGTCAGTTTATTGAGTTTGATACTGTTACTTTATAAATGATGCCATTTGAAACTAATTTCTTCTGAGATGAATTTTTTGCTTACCCCAACTCGTCGTGGAGAAAATAGTAGCAGCTGCTCTGCTGTGGGAACTTTAAATTTCAGCAGGCCGCCGGAGGAAAATTTCGGAAGAATCAAGAAAAAGAATCAGGACAACCATATAGATTTCTCCGTTAATAAATGAGCTCTCCAGCTGTCATTTTATGGATAATTTTAGTTATGTTCTCACATATCGTCACGAAGGTAAACCATGAAATGCATAAAAATGTACAATTATAGAAGCACATATGTGTATAATACATGTGGACAAGCCATTCCATAAAATTGCAATAATGCCAGTTCTATAGCTGGCTATGTTTTCCAGCAGACAACTCATGGTCGAGACTCGACGATATATACAAGCAAAAACAATTTATATACAAAAATGGGCTTAAAACTATACATACAGAAAAGCAAAGCTTCATTCTTCGTTATTTTTGTCAAGAAAAGTCAATAAAAAACCACTCACGATGCGCCGAGCTATAGGATTAGGAATACTACGACACAGCCGCCCATCAACATATGCTACAATACCTGACAATACAAACTTTCCAATACCCCATTTCCACATGAACTTGACCTTTGGTTTATCTTCAGTGCGGGGTGCAGTATTAACTGCTTTATCTTTGTCACCATCCAAATTCTTGTTCCAGTTGCGAACAATGAACTTGTTAGCTTGCTTTCTGAGAAAGCGGATTGCGAAACTCACAAACAAGTGCTCACATAATGTAAGTAAAGTTGGTCCAAGTCTAGGATCCTGTGTGAAAAGTTTTCTCAAGTAAGTATTTCAAATGATTACGGGCACAAAATTTTGAGAACATCTAAAGAAAAGACAAAAAGAGACAAGTGATATACAGATGCTTGTTACTTGATAAACAAGCACTCTGTTCCACAGACAGCCAAAAGCTATATAGATTTGAACGAGCAGTTTTGACTTCAACTAACATATCAGCCTATTCTTCCTTAACAAAGCTATGTAATAAGCATGCACACAGAATGAAAGCAACGAAAACGTAATCCATTTTCAACTTTTCATGATTCTTTTCTTCCTTGTAAAATTTTTCATCCTTATTGACTTACCCAGACACAAATTTCTCTTACTGGAAATAATTAACTTCGGATGACAAAGAATTTAGCAGCAGCACAACGAACCCTTCTCAATGAAACTGTCTCAGACACTACTGTGACAAATAGCTCAGTCCTAGTTGTGAATACTTTTGTTGCCCGTTAGGGTTTTTTTTTTTTTGGGCATCAGATAATCAGATTCCGTATTATCATTTCATGCTCTAAACCACAAACTTTTAAGACTACTAGACATGCAAACAGATTACAGCAGAAAGAGATAAAAGGATGTTCCCAAAAGAGAAACAAACTTACACTTTCTCCGTGAAGATGACGCAAGGAGTGGGAAGTTTTAGAAGGATCTCCTTTCAGCAATGCCTTGCTCACAAGAAAGCCCTTCACATTATCCATGATCTCGTCTATGAGGGTACTGTTTGGTGGTAGGTTCTTGAGGTAAACCTAAGCACAAACATCATTAGTAAAATCTGGATGTTTTGTTATCTGGTAGTCGGAGCATTTGACTATTAAAGAATATCTACCCATGATACATACTACTCAATCATGACACTAAATAAAAAGAATGTAAGTATATCTCTGCCATCTTCATTAATCAAAAGATAACCCATCAATTAACATAAAAATGCAAAATATTAAGATAAAATAATGCTTGAAACATGATATCTCATCATGGCAACTTTACCAAAGGAGCTTGATAGTTCTTTTAATCATACCTGGTTGTCAATAACTCTGACTCGAAGATATTCTTGTCTGTAAATCGTATCCAACATAGCTTGAAGGTACCCTTCAATGTATAACTGCAGTAATACAAATTTTGGAAATAAAAAGGTAAAATCAAGAAGAAAAAAAATCTTGCTAAAGATGCCTGCAAATAAATATCATAGCCATATATTTAAGAATGACAACAGGGTGACACATTATGGAAAACTCTACTTAAGAATAGCTAATGGTGTCAAATGAACAACTCAGCTCATATTAAGGTTATTCCAATGAGCTGAAAAAACAAACTCACCTAGCTCATTAGCAGCACGATAGCTCATTTAACAAAATTACTTTGTCAAAAAATAATTACTATAATACAACTATAAACACAATTAAAAGATAGTATTTTTTTTCTTGTTTTGCAAAAATTTAATCGAAATATAAATTTATACAAACATTTTCTTAAACAAAATTATTAATATATATATATATATTTTTTTTCAGAAAATATAAATGATCTAGCTCATGAGTTGCTTAATTCAACTCATTTAAAAGTGATCTGAAAGAGCCGAGCCGAGCTACTATTCACCTAATAGCTCAACTCATTTGACGTCTCTAAGAATACCTTCCATGTTTTAGATTTTCTCATGATATCATGGGGTTTTTTCTGTGCAAACAGGATGGTTGCACCTAGGGTTTTTCTCACAAGTACTTGTAAATATATATTCACTATCACCATAGAAAATTACAGTAATGCCCCTTCAACTTCCTATTTCTTAGACTTGTAAGTGGTTTCCCTTTAAATTGTAGCATATATATTTTTTTCATTTATATCACATTTCTTTCTAATTCTTTTGGATAAACTATGTAGGTTCGAACCATTACTCCAGTAACCCAATGAGCCTGAAACTATTTTTTGGTTCATCTAAAAATTTATTTCCATTATATTTGATTAGTACTCTTTTATTTTTAACACCTTTTGTCATATTTCCACTTCAGGAGTGAGGAAGAATTGTTTTATTGAAATTAGAATATCAATTACATAAAGTATGACTCCTTAAATAGACAAGATACAAATCTAGAATATCTAAATAAAACGAAATAAAATAGATAAAATATTAACAGAATATTTACAGTTGCAACAAATATTCAATGACTAAATATTCACTATTACAACAGAATATTTAGAATATCCCTATTTTTATGGGATCTCCACACTCCCCCTCAAGTTAGATTATAGATGTCAATCATGTCCAACTTGCTTTTCAATTTTTCAAAGCACTGTCTTGGAAGTCCTTTGGTGAAAATGTTTGCAGTTTGTTCTTGAGTCGGTATGTAGGTCATGCAAATAATGCCACTCTCAATTTTTTCTTTTATAAAGTGTCTGTCAACTTCTACATGTTTTGTTCGATCATGTTGAACTGGATTGAGAGAGATGTTAATAGCTGCTTTGTTGTCACAATATATTCTGAGCGGAGTTTCTGTTTCGACTTGTAATTTTTCTAGAAGTTTCTTTAACCACAGACCTTCACACATCCCTTGTGCAACTGCTCGAAACTCTGCTTCTGCGTTGCTTCTGGCCACTACATTTTGTTTTTTGCTCCTCTAAGTTACTAAATTACCCCAAACAAAGGTACAATAACCAGTTGTAGATCTTCTGCCTTCAACTGAGCCTGCCCAGTCAGCATCTGAAAAAACTTCTACCTTTTTTCTATCTGTTTTTTTAAATAGAAGCCCCCTCCCTGGGGATTCTTTAAGATATCTGAAAATTCGATACACAGCTTCCAAATGGACTTCTTTCGAAGAATGCATATGTTGGCTCACAATGCTAACAGCGAATGCGATGTTTGATCTTGTGTGTGATAGGTAGATTAATTTTCCTACCAACTTCTAATATCTCTCAATCTCAACTGGTTTGTCATCACTCTCAAGTCTTTTACTGACTTCAACTGGTGTATCAATTGGTTTGCAACCAAGCATACCTGTTTCGTTTAGTAAGTCAAGTATATACTTTCTTTGTGAGACACTTATATCCTTTTTAGATCGAGCAATTTTCATTCCTAAAAAATATCGCATTTGGCCCAAGTCCCTTACTTCAAACTCAGTGGAAAGAACCTTCTTCAACCTTTCTATTTCAATTGCGTCATCTCCTGTGAGTATTATATCATCAACGTACACAATCAAGATGGTTTTCATTCCACTCTTAGAATGCCTAAAGAACATTGTGTGATCTAACTGTCCTTGTTGATATTCCTGGTTTCGTAATACCCTTGCAAATCTATCAAACCAAGCTCTAGGTGATTGTTTGAGTCCGTAGAGTAATTTTCGTAGTTTGCACGCCATATTTTGTTTGTCTTTCTCACAAAAACCAGGTGGCAGGGTGATAAAGATTTCTTCGTCTAATACCCCATTAAGAAAGGCATTCTTGATGTCCAACTGCTGAAGAGTCCAGTCCAAGTTTACTGCTAATGAGAGTAGAACTCGAATAGTATTCAATTTTGCAACTGGAGCAAAGATTTCTGTATAATCAATTCCATATGTCTGAGTAAATCCCTTTGCTACTAGGCGAGTTTTGTATCTGTCAACTGTACCGCTTTATATTTGATAGTAAATACCCATTTGCACCCAACTGATTTTTTTCCTTTTGGTAAGTCTACTACATCCCATATTTCATTATTTTCTGGGGCCCTCAATTCTTCAATAACTGCTTCTCTCCACTTTGGTATTTCCTAGGCTTCATCAATATCTTTTGGAATTTCTGTCCTGTCCAGATTAGTAGTAAAAGCATAGAATTTGGGTGATAGATGTTTATAGGACACGAATTTTGATATAAGATGGAAGGTGCATGTTCGCTTTTGTTTTCGAAGAGCAATGGGTAAGTCATCATTAGAATTAGAGTTACCTAAGCCATTTGAAGGTTCGAGACTTATCGAATCCATCACCGGGTCTGAGTCTTGTAGTGCATCGAACATAAATTTCCCTTTACAATTTGATTTCGGTTTCCTTGAATAAACAAGTAATTCTTTACCAAGCTGTGTGTCTACATCATGTTCTATAAACGGCATAATACAATGAAGAGGTGAACGAGGTTCGAGAGGGGAAGATGTAGTGGGTTGAGAATTGAGATCAGAACTAGATGCAGGAAATGAAATATCAAAGGAACAAAACTGATCTTTATCATGCTCTCCCCCTGAAGAGAAGTTTTGGATGAGTAGTAAGGGTTGACTCAAAGAACGTCACATCAAGATTAGTGTATATAGATCGGGTAGTGGGATCATAACACCGATACCCTTTTTGAGTTGGTGAATACCCAATAAAGATGCATTTACGCGCACAGGGGTCGAATTTTTCGACCATGGGAATAAACATGAACAAAGGCAGTGCACCCAAATACTTTGAGTGGAATATCAAAAATGAGACGGGATGTGGGAAAACTGTTCTTGAGTATTTGGATAGGTGTTTTGAAGGATAAAATACGACTAGGCATTCTGTTTATCAAGAAGGCAGATGTAAGGATGGCATCATCCCAAAACATTTTTGGCATATTTGTGGTAAACATGAGTGCCCGAGCAACTTCTAGGAGGTGCCGATTTTTTCGTTCAGCAATTCCATTCTGTTGAGTATATACACACGAAGTTTGGTGAAGAATACCATGACTTTGTAGGTAATTGTGGAGAGTTTGGTTGATATATTCAGTACCATTATCAATACATAAGATATGAATTAGGGCTTGAAATTGTGTTTTAATCATTGAATTAAAATTGATGAACACATTGTAAACTTCGGTTTTATCTCGCAATAAGTATACCCAACAAACACGGGTATGATCATCAATAAATGTGATAAATCATTTTATATAAGTACGATTAGGTGACTGAGATGGTCCCCATAAATCGCTATGAATTATGGAAAATGGTTTTGAGGGCATGTATTGAGATTTTGGAAATAAAGTGCGATGATGTTTAGCAAGTTCACACATTTCACATTGTAATTCTGGTAACTCTTTATTTTGAATAAGAAAATGGAACAATTGTCTTAAATATGGAAAACTAGGGTGACCCATTCTACGGTGCCATAATAATAATTCATTATTTATAGAAAATGACGTAGAGTTACAATTGGTAATTTGATACCGTTTATTCGTAATATCCGACTCAAACATATTAGAGACCTTCATGTTCTCTAGCACTGCCAATCGTCTTCCCCGAAGACAGGTCCTAAAATACACATGAAGAGGTAAAATTAGCAGAACAGTTTGTGTGAGCTGTTAATTTACTAATAGACAGTAAATTACATGACAATTTTGGGACATGCAAAACAGACTCAAGAATAATAGTATGAGATATTTGTATCCGTCTTTTTCCTGCAATTGGTGAAAGGGTACCATCGACAATTTTAACCTTTAAATTTCCCGCACATGGAGTATATGATGAAAAAAGTTGGTGATTATCGTTCATGTGATCTAATGCACCAGAGTCAATAATCCAGGGAGCAATTTCAGATATTGCATTTAAAGCAATTAAATAATTACCTTTGTGAGCTAATGCACTAGAGTGAACATGAGAGGACTGACCAGATATTTGAATTTTTGAAAACATTCTGTTTAACTGCTCCATCTGCTCGGGATTGAAGGAATCATTCTGAGAGCTTGTGGCTTGATAACCTCGATTTTTGAAATTTTGTCGTGGTTTCCAATCTACGAGCTTTCCATGCAATTCCCAACACGTATCTTTTGTATGGCCCAATTTTCGGCAGTGATCACACCACGGACGTTTTTTCTACCTGGAATTATTTTGGGCTCCTCGAGACAACAGCCCATTTGACCCATTCAATGATTGGGCTGAAAGAATTTAACAGTGAAGGCCCATGGCTCATTTGGAATTCATTTAAGCTGGGCCCATTACTCCCATGTGCATTAGTCGGCCCAATAGGCCCATGAGCCCAGCGCATATCCTCATATAACATTCCTTGTTTTCCAGCTCCATTTATCCCGAGACCAGAAGAAGAGGTTCGCGCGCCATTCAGCTCCTTTTGCAGCGACGATGGCATTGTTCGCTGCTCCTGCGCCGATCGCAGTTCGTGCGCCGTCGTCAGTGCCGCTCTCAGCCCAACACCGACCAAGTCTTCACCGTTCACTCCACCAACAGCGGCGCCGAGCATCACCTCACGTGCCTCTCCTCTCTCCTAATTTCAGAAAACGCTTCTCTTGTATTGGGTAATGGATTTCGACTCAAAACCCGACTCCTTGCATCATCTAATTCTTGATTTAGTCCAGCCAAGAATTCAAATACGCATTCTCCTTCAATTTTTGCTCGATATTTAACACTATCCGAACTAATTTCCCACTCTTCTTCCATATTGAGATCTAATTCTTGCCATAATTCCAACATTTTTGTATAATAATCTGTGACGCTCATACTATTTTGTTTCATCTGCCAGAGTTGAGTTTTTATCTCATATAAACGCGATGCGTTTCCATTGTCGGAGTAAGTCTCCCTAACAACGGACCAAATTTCCTTAGCCGTGGGGAGGAATAGGTACGTCTTCCCAATTGAAGGTAACATAGAATGAACGAGCCATGAAATAATTATGGAATTTTTAGCTTCCCACTTCTGAATGCCGAGGCTGTCCGTAGGTTGCTTTGTTTCACCGGTCAAGTAACCCATCTTCCTTTTCTCCCGAATAATTAATTTAATTAACTGAGCCCATTCGCGATAATTTCTCCCATTGAATTTTTCAATGGTGAGTTGGAGAGGGGAGTGATCGGTTGCATTTTGAACTACTGTCGCCATTTCCTCTATGTGATCAGAGGAATGAGGCTGATTGGAATTTTCTTCCATTATTGATGAGCGTAAGGCTTTGATACCATGAGGAAGAATTGTTTTATTGAAATCAGAATATCAATTACATAAAGTGTGGCTCCTTAAATAGACAAGATACAAATCTAGAATATCTAAATAAAAAGAAATAAAATAGATAAAATATTAACAGAATATTTACAGTTGCAACAAATATTCAATGACTAAATATTCACTGTTACAATAGAATATTTAGAATATCCCTATTTTTATGGGATCTCCACAAGGAGGAACATTAACTTGTTGGGTATTATAAGACTTAGGCTTGTATTCTTAACATTTAGTTGAAATTTACAATATCGCATACATTTATTATTAGAATTATTCTAGAGATATGTCTTTATTATTTTTATTCTGTGAATAATTTTTATTTAGTATCCTTCCTTAAATAGGATTAGTATATGAATAGTACTGTTAGATGTATTAGTTGTAGATTAGGTGTCATTAGGTGTCCATCACTAGTATAGTTGGATATTAGGTGTCTTTCACTAGTTTATGTTCCTAGGTTTGTATATAAATATGTAGCACCTATGAATGAAATAGATGTGAGAAACAATTCCTTTCAATCTCAGATTACATGGTATCAGAGCATTAAGTTTTCTGAGATTTTTTCTTTCTCTCCTCACCTTCAAATTAGTGCATTTTTTGGTTCCAATTTGGAACAACCTTTTGGAGTGCATTTTTTTTTTCTCACCGCCAGTACAAGGAGGCAGTCCAGTCGCCGACGACCAAACCCCGAAGTCAGGTTGCTGACAGGCCGCGCGTGGGACCCACGCGCCACCACACCGACTGCACAGAATTTTTTTTTCTCACCGCCGGCACCTGAAGGCAGCCCAGACGCCGACCGGCCAAAACCCAAAATCTGGTGACCAGATCGTCCGCGAGTGGACTCCACGCGCCACCGCAAGTTTTCGCGCAATTCCCAAGCGTCAGCGCGTGACAGCGCGTTCCAGCCTGAAATCTTCTCCGGTCGTCCTCGGCTTGCTCGCCGGCGTTACCTTGTGTCGTCAGCGTTCCCCTGTTTCGCTGGCGTTCACCTGTTTCGCCAGTTTTCCCCTGTTTCGCCGGTTTTCCCCTGTTCGCCGGCATTCCCCTGTTTCGCCGGTGTTCCACTGTTTCGCCGGCGTTCCCCTGTTTCGCCGGTGTTCCCCTGTTTCGCCGGCGTTCACCTGTTTTGCCGGTGTTCCTCTGTTTCGGCGCGTGACTGCTGTTTCGGCGCGTCACGGCGTTTCAGCCAGAAATTTTCTCCGGTCTGTTGTGGTTCGGCACTCATTGGTTCAGGTTTGGGTTCTTCCAATTCGAGTTTCGGCCAATTTTGTGTACTTGTTCGCTACCTTTTCTGTTCGCTGCGTTGTTGGATTTTTATTTGTTCGCTTGTTCGCTCTCTTGTTGTTTGAAGAGTTATGGCTGAAAAGAAATCCAATGTTGTTACGGATATGGTACCTGTGATGTCTAAAATCACGGACCATAAGCTCAATGGTTCGAATTATTTGGCTTGGAGCAAAACAATTCGAATTTATTTGAGAAGTATTGACAAAGATACTCATTTGACTAACGATCCTCCTACTGATGATTCAAAGCAGACATGGCTTAGAGACGATGCCCGCCTATTCCTACAGATTCGGAATTCTATTGAGAGCGAAGTCATTGGCTTGATCAACCATTGTGAATTCGTCAAGGAATTGATGGATTATTTGGATTTCTTATATTCTGGTAAAGGAAACCTTTCTCGCATGTATGAGGTGTGCAAAGCATTTTACCGTGCAGAAAAACAAGATCAGTCCCTCACGAATTATTTTATGGAATTTAAAAAGACTTATGAGGAACTAAATAGTTTGATGCCTTTTAGCCCTGATGTGAAGGTTCAGCAAAGCCAACGGGAACAAATGGCGGTTATGAGTTTTCTTGCTGGTCTTCCCTCTGATTTTGAAACTGCTAAGTCACAGATTCTTTCTAGTTCTGAGATCACCTCTTTACAAGAAGTATTTAGTCGAGTACTTCGTACAGAAGGCACTCCACCTCCACCTACTCAATTAAATGGTGCTTTGGTCAGCCGAAATAATAATTATGAGCCTGGACGGCCAACCTATATGAGTGGAAACAAAGGAGGCAACTTACAAGGGTTTCAAACTCGACAACAGGATCCAGGAGGTATTGTGTGTTCCTATTGTCGTAAACTAGGACATACGATACGTTACTGCAGAAAGCTTCAGTCCAAGAATCAGAAAGGTCACTCGGCCCATATTGCATCAACTTGTGATACTTCTGAAAAATCAGTTCTTATCTCTGCAGATGAATTTACCAAATTCTCACAGTATCAAGACTCACTAAAGTCTTCATCATCTTCTATCACTGCTATTGCTGATTCAGGTAAACCAAATGCGTGTCTTCTTTCCTCATCTTCCAAATGGGTTATTGATTCTGGTGCCACAGATCATATGACAGGTAATTCTAGTCTCTTTTCTACTCTTCAGTCACACACTTCCACCTCTACTGTTACCTTAGCCGATGGGTCACCATCTCGTGTTCTTGGGTCTGGCACAATTACTCCCACTCCCTTACTTCCTTTGTCGTCTGTCTTACATTTACGTAACTTATCTTTTAATTTGATCTCTGTAAGTCAGCTCACTCACAATCTTAACTGTTGCATCACATTCTTTCCTAATCATTGCTTATTTCAGGATCTTATGACGAAGAAGATTATTGGTAGAGGACATGAGTCTGGAGGCCTCTATATTCTGGACACACCAATATTAAAATCTGTTGCTTGCTCTGGTGTCACCTCTCCCTTCGAGGCACATTGTAGACTGGGTCATCCATCTCTTCCTTTACTCAAGCAGCTTTGTCCTCAGTTTAGTAAGGTTTCTTCATTAGATTGTGAGTCTTGTCAGTTTGCAAAACACCATCGTCTAAGTTCAAAACCAAGAATTAATAAACGTGCTAGTATTCCTTTTGAATTAGTTCATTCTGATGTTTGGGGTCCTTGTCCTATTTTGTCCAAACCGGGATTTAAGTATTTTGTTACTTTTGTGGATGATTATTCTCGTGTAACTTGGTTATATTTAATGAAGAGTCGCTCTGAATTGTTTTCTATTTTTTGCGCATTTTGTGCTGAAATTAAAACTCAATTTAATGCTTCAATTCGTACTTTGCGAAGTGATAATGCCAAAGAATATACATCAGCTTTGTTTCAATCTTATATGGTTCAAAATGGCATGCTTCATGAAACTTCTTGTGTTGATACTCCATCTCAAAATGGAGTGGCAGAACGTAAGAACCGACATCTTCTTGAAACTGCACGTGCCTTATTATTTCAAATGAATGTTTCTAAACCTTTTTGGGCCGATGCAGTTTCAACAGCATGTTTTCTTATTAATCGCATGCCCTCATCTGTTCTTCATGGTGAGATTCCTTACAAAGTTCTGTTTCCTAATAGGTCACTATTTCCGGTTGACCCTAGGATATTTGGTAGCACTTGTTTTGTTCGAGATGTTCGTCCACATGTTACTAAATTAGATCCCAAGTCTTTGAAATGTATCTTCCTTGGTTATTCTCGTCTTCAAAAAGGTTATAGATGTTATTGTCCTACTCTTAACAAATATCTTGTCTCAATTGATGTTACTTTCATGGAAGACACACCCTATTTTTCGTCTTCTCCTCTTCCTGCACGACAGAGGGAGGATGATGACGTCTTGGTCTATTCTATCACATCATTTGAACATGTCTCAGATCCAGCTCCTGTCAAGCCTCCTATTACTCAAGTCTACTCCAGACAAAGACCTTCTCATTCATGTCCTGCACCTGCTCCTTCGTCATCAGATCCAGTCCTGAGAGATGATCTTCCTATTGCATTACGCAAAGGTAAACGTCAATGTACTTATCCTATTTCTTCTTTTGTTTCTTATAACTGCTTGTCGTCTTCCTCTTCCTCTTTTATTATGTCCCTTGATTCTATTTCTATCCCTAAAACTGTTCACGAAGCAATATCTCATCCTGGTTGGCATCATGCAATGATAGAGGAAATGAATGCTTTAGATGACAATGGTACTTGGGACTTGGTTGATTTACCTTCGGGAAAACGGGCAATAGGATGCAAATGGGTGTTCACAGTTAAGGTTAATCCTGATGGGTCAGTTGCTCGATTAAAGGCTCGTCTTGTTGCCAAGGGATATGCTCAAACCTATGGAGTTGACTATTCTGACACTTTCTCTCCTGTTGCTAAATTGACCTCAGTTCGGTTGTTCATTTCTATGGCAGCTACTCACCATTGGCCTTTGCATCAACTAGATATCAAGAATGCTTTTCTTCATGGTGATCTTCAAGAGGAGGTGTTTATGGAGCAACCTCCGGGTTTTGTTGCTCAGGGGGAGTATGGGCGAGTTTGTCGTCTCCGCAAATCTCTGTATGGTTTGAAACAGAGTCCCCGTGCTTGGTTTGGAAAATTTAGTCAAGCTATAGAAACGTTTGGTATGATGAAAAGCAAGTCTGACCATTCTGTGTTCTACAAACAATCAGAAGGTGGTATCATTCTTTTAGTTGTGTATGTGGATGACATTGTTATTACTGGAAGTGATACCACAGGAATCTCATCTCTTAAGTCTTTCCTGCATACTCAGTTTCACACGAAGGATTTGGGGATGCTAAAGTATTTCTTAGGCGTTGAAGTCACAAGGAGTAAAAAAGGTATCTTTCTATCTCAGAGAAAATATGTACTTGACTTATTAACTGAGACAGGAAAATTGGGAGCAAAGCCCTGTAATACTCCAATGACTCCAAACACCCACCTTACAGGAGATGGGGAGCTATTTAAAGATTCTGAGAAATATCGAAGGTTGGTTGGAAAACTGAATTACCTTACTGTGACTCGTCCAGATATTGCATATTCGGTCAGTGTTGTTAGCCAATTTATGTCATCTCCAATAATTTATCATTGGGTAGCTTTAGAGCAAATTTTGTGTTATTTGAAAGGAGCACCTGGACGTGGTATCTTGTATGCAAATCATGGGCACACTAATATTGAATGTTTTTCAGATGCAGATTGGGCAGGTTCTAAAGTGGATAGAAGATCCACATCAGGCTATTGTATTTTCGTTGGAGGAAATTTGGTCTCATGGAAGAGTAAGAAGCAGAATGTTGTGTCACGATCGAGTGCAGAGTCAGAATATAGGGCTATGGCACAATCTGTATGTGAGATAATGTGGATATATCAGCTCTTGAATGAAGTATGTCTTAAAACTTCAGTACCAGCAAAATTATGGTGTGATAACCAAGCTGCTCTTCATATTGCTTCTAATCCTGTGTTTCATGAGCGAACTAAACACATTGAAATTGATTGTCATTTTGTTCGCGAGAAAATTCAGCAAGGTTTGATTTCTACAGGATATGTGAAGACTGGAGAACAACTAGGAGATATTTTCACGAAAGCTTTAAATGGGGTTCGGGTTAATTATCTTTGTAACAAGTTGGGCATGATTAATATTTATGCTCCAACTTGAGGGTGAGTGTTAGATGTATTAGTTGTAGATTAGGTGTCATTAGGTGTCCATCACTAGTATAGTTGGATATTAGGTGTCTTTCACTAGTTTATGTTCCTAGGTTTGTATATAAATATGTAGCACCTATGAATGAAATAGATGTGAGAAACAATTCCTTTCAATCTCAGATTACAAGTACCTATTAGGGTCAATGAAAAAACCAAGCATTTCAAAGTTAATTTATTTCATGGTGGATAGATTAAGTAATCTGTGGACCCTTAGTTTAATTCTTATGGTCATGTTGACTTAAGTCATTTCCATGTAAAAATCCTTGTAAGTCGATTATTTATTTTCTGAACCTTACGTGTTATTTGTGTGCATGCTTATTTCACTTCCGCAATTTAATTTTAATTAGGTATAGTTTGTGTAGAGAACCTGATCAACCAATGCCCCCTCTCAAGGTTAAGCTTTCCATTTAAAGCAACTTTTTCAGTCAAAACCCAAGAAATGTATAAAATAAAACAAGAAAATAACTTTCACCAAACCCAATGTTTTTTACATTTTAGGGTCATCATTTTGATTAAAATGTAAGGAAACCTCTAGGATAAAGTCTCACCAAAGTCAAAATAGAAATGTTACCTCATCAACCCCAGGAGTGCGGTCAAGCTTAATCTTTCTATCTGGACCACCTTCCATCAAAGCAGTACCTAGTAATGATGGCTCCATGGCCAACTTCAGTATTCCTTGGTGAAATCCAATCACCTTTGATAATGGGACGTTCATAGAGAAAAAAGCCAGTCAGCAAAACTCAAAACTCAGAGTAGACTGTATAAATACTTCCTAAATCATACTTCATGTTCAGCTTCAGTTGCATCCTTTCAATTGTCCTTAATTGACTCAAAAGTAGAGTTCAGTGACTTAATTGTTTTACTGATATCAAATTATAATTTACATGCATGGTCAGATAGCAATACCATTCCATTTACTCCACTGGCTTCTGCTCCCTTGAGAACAGAGTCTGATATTTCAGTAATTGCTGCAAAGAGGACGTTAGACCCTGCTGTTCTCAGCTGCAAAGGCACATAAATTGATTTTTTAGCAAGTCAAAAGACGACCACATTTGTAAGTCAAAAAAATATCAAACTCACAGATTTTCCAAGATCACCAAAATAACGCTTGGTCCCCGAGAATCCTTTGCGTCCAATACATTTGCTAATGATTTCGAACGTACCTAAGTGGGAAGAATTTTAGTTAGAATATACATTTATGTTAAAATATTTTTTCCTTATTATCATTATTCTGTAGAAATTATGTATTTATTATCTTTCCTTATTATTATTAGATATTATGTATATATTATATTTCCTTATTATCATTATTCTGTAAATATTATGTATTTATTATCTTTCCTTAATTATGAATCATACGTGTATATAAATACCCTATTAGATTAATGAAGAACATAAGCATTTTATTTATTTCCAAGTTAATTTGGTATCAGAGCGTAAACAAAAAAAAATTTATTCCACTGCTTTCGCTGCCTACCAGGAGCTACCGGTGGTCATATTTCGCCGCTGTCCCTGCATCGATTGGAATCTTTGTGCTATCGGAAAAGTTGCTACCATCCTTCTCTACGCTTCTTGCCGTCCCACCTTTCGTTGCTTGGGTGTTACTCCGTCACCGTTGGTCTTGTGTTCTGTCACCGTCGCTGCCTTACCCAACTCCATTCGCTGCCGTCGCAGCCTTGGGTTTGTTCTTTTTGGTGTCGCCGTGGTAGGAGGACATCCTTCCTTTCAGATCTATTCTTTCTAGATTTACTTTATACTCTTTTTTATTATTTGTTCTTATTTTCTTTATTTCTTTCCCATATTCCTTATTTCCTTTACCACATATAAAAAAAAAAAAAAGTTCAACAGTAACCCAAACTTACTATCACAACATGTCTAAAGATGAAATTGACCCAACCTCAATTACCCAACCTCCATCTCCATATAACAATAAAATTATTTCTACCACCATACACGATAGTTCATCTTCTGTTAACATTAAATTGGATGGCACTAATTATTGAATTTGGTCTAAGATTTTGGAAATACATATTGCTGAAGGAGAAAAAAAGGGTTACATCACAGGAAGGAAAGTTGTCCCAAAAGACGATCTAACTTATGATAAATGGGAAGCTAAAGATGCCATAGTAAAATCATGGCTCATAAACTCCATGAAAGATCAATTGATGTCTCACTTTATTCGGTGTAAAACAGCCAAGGACGTCTGGAATGCAATAAGGAGGAGCTATCTAGATGTCTCTGACTCTTCACTGGTGTGTGAGTTAATGAAGAGATCATTTCAACTTCATCAGAGTGGCTGCTCTCTTGTTGAATATTACAATGAAATGAACTCTATTTACATAGAGTTGGATTATCGCAGACCCAACGATATGGCATGTGCTATTGATATTGAGAAATTGAGAACTCATACTGCTGAGGATCGAGTTTACATGTTTCTAGCTGGTTTAGATCGACGTTTGGATCAAGTTAGCAGTCGAATTTTGGCTACTTTCCCTTTACCGAGTCTAGAAGAAGCATATTCTTTAGTCCATCGTGAGGTACAGAGACAGGCCATGATGGGCACCGAGGACCATCCTGAACCATCAACTCTCATTGTCTAACAAAATATGTATCGTTCGAATCCTCCATCTACAACCTCTGGTTCTCGGTTTTGCACCTACTGCAATAATTTCAATCACACTGTTGATGTTTGTTGGAAGAAATATGGCTATCCAGAATGGTATAAACTTAAGCAAGCTGAATGAAAAAAGAAACCTAATCAGATTGTTGCTTCTGCCTCTCAGGTCTCTCGTGTAACTACTCAAGAAGGTAATTTTGATTCTACATTTATTTCTTCTGCTTCTAACACTTGGCTTATTGATTCAGGAGTCACTAATCATATGACTAGTAATCCTTCTCTCTTTGATTCTTTAACACCATTTTGTGTTAAGTCTGTACAGATTGTCAATGGAACACCAATGTCAATTTTGGGAGCTAGCAATGTCTCATTATCACCCACATTTTCCATGTCCTCTATTTTATTTGCACCTACTCTTAAGAATAATCTTTTGTCAATTAGTCAACTCATTAAAAATCTTGATTGTTGTATAACTTTTTATTCTACTCATTGTGTATTTCAGGACAATCAAACAAAGATGATTGGCACTGGTAGAAAAAGAGGTCTTTATTACTTGGAGAAGGGGTCTAGCAATCCTTGTTGTGGTTTTTAAGTGGATAGGAAGAATGATAAAGCAAGAATTATGTTATGGCACTGTCGTCTAAGAAATCCTTCTTTTGTTTATTTGGAACGTTTGTTTCCTAAACTTTTTTTCTAGTATTTTTGCTTCTAGTTTAATGTGTGAACAATGCATCTTTGCCAAAAATAATCGTGCTACTTTCAAAATTAGTTCTAATAAAAGTCTTGTTCCATTTGTTTGTATTTATACCGATGTGTGGGGTTTTTTCTCTACCCCTATTGCCTCTGGACATAAATATTTTGTTTCCTTTATTGATGATTGTACTTGAGTCACTTGGCTATATTTGTTGAAATCTAAGGATAATGTTTCTCATGTTATTCCTCAATTTTATAATATAATTGTCACACAATTTCAGGTATCTGTCAAGGTTTTTCATTCAAATAATGGTCATGAGTTCATGAATCAGTCACTTACTCATTTTTTTAAAACTCATGGTATCCTTCACCAAACGACATGTGTTTATACACCTTAACAGAATGGCATAACAAAGCGTAAAAACCGACTTCTTGAGGTGACGCGTGCCCTATGCTTTACTATGCGTGTTCCTAAACATTTCTGGGCTGAGGCTGTCATGACTGCTGCTTTCTTGATAAACCGAATGCATGCTCGTATTCTCGACTATCAAACTTCATTGAGAAAATTATCTCTTTTTCACACTTTATCCTATGCACTTAATATATGCCCTAAAGTGTTCGGTTGTGTCTGTTATGTTCATGTTCATGCACTTTATCATAACAAATTCTATCCATGTGCTCTTAAGTGTGTTGTTTTGGGATACTCAACACACAAAAGGGGTATAAATGCTTTCACCTACCTACAAATAAATATTGTGTCCATGGATGTTCAATTTTGTGAACATGAGTCTTACTTCTTCGATGACATCTCTTTGACTCCTCTTCAAGGGAAAATTCATAGTAAAGTAGAGGAGAAATTAAGGTTGGGAGAAAAGAAGTGGATTTTTGGTAAGGGGGAAGATTCCATTCCTTTAGAATGTAATGACTCTCTCAATTCATCACATCCTTTAGAAGAACCCGAACCTGGAAAAGAGAAACAAACTAAGAAGTTGAGGCCACCTCATATGTTCCACTTACAGTATGATAGAAGAAATAAGGACATTATTGCTATGACCCCATCCTCTAACTCAGACACTCCTCTTGATGATACTACCATACCTTCAAATGACTCTTCCGAGGTTAACTTTGAGGTACATGTTCCTCCTTTTATCTTCTAATAATGATATATTTGCTTTTGACATACTTTTTGACCCTGTAGTAAGAAAACCTACTATCTTAGATCCACTCAGTAATGACCAAGGTAAGAGGTATCATTTTAGAAGTCGTAAACAGTCTGACAAATTAAGCTTCTCTAAGCCTTCATCTAATATTGTTTATCCCATATCTGACTTTATTTCTTATCACCGTCTGTCTCAACCTCACTTAGATTTTGCTCTTCAGATTTCTTTTGTACCTATCCCTAGTCATTTTCAGGAGGCTCTTGAAGATCCTAAGTGGAAAGTTGCTATGATAGAAGAAATGAATGCCCTCCAAAAGAACCGTACTTGGGAGTTGGTCGAACTAGCTAAGGGAAAGAAGACTGTAGGTTGTAAGTGGGTGTTCACGGTCAAGTTTCATTCCGATGGAACATGGGAGAGGAATAAGACCAGAATAGTGACTAAGGGATATGCTCAAACTTATGGGATTGACTATCATGAGACATTTGCTACGGTGGCCAAGATGAGTACTGTTCGAGTTATACTTTCTATGGTTATGAATCTAGACTGGTCATTACTTCAACTCGATGAAAATAATGAATTTCTTCACAGAGATCTGTTAAAAGAGGTGTATATCCATCCGCCTCCTAGTTTTACAACTAAAGATGGGAAAGTGTGCAACTTGAAGAGAGCCTTATATGGGTTGAAACAGTCACCCAAGGCGTAGTTTGGCAAGTTGAGCCAATCAATAAAGGAATACGGTTTCAAATAAGCCCAAGCAGATCACTCTCTTCTACAAAAAAATGGGTAATGATCTTACCTTCTGGTTTATGTTGATGACATAATTGTTACAGGTAGTAATTCCAGTGAAATAGATTACGCAGTTACTTGATAAAAGAATTTGAAATGAAGGATTTAAGAAATCTAAAATACTTTTTGGATATTGAAGTTTCTAGGTCTAAGCAATGGATTTTCCTCTCTCAAAGAAAATATATACTAGATCTCTTGACTAAAACTGGTAATTCTGCTTTTGCTCCTGTAGATACACCTATCGAGGTAAATCATGGTTTAACCGTCTATCTTGATCAAATTCCAACTAATAAGGAGAGATGCCAAAGATTAGTTGAAAAATTGATTTACTTGACTCATACTCGACCTAATTTGTCTTATGCTGTTAGTGTAGTAAATCAGTTCATGCACAATCCAAGTGACAGACATATAGAAGCTATGAACTGGATCTTGGCCTATTTGAAGTCCTTCCCAGGTAAGGGTATTTTGTTCTCAAAACATGGGCACTTAGACATTACGGGTTACACTGATTCTAACTTGCAGGATCCAAGATGGATAGGAAATCTACTTTAAGATACCTTACTTTTATTGGAGGAAACTTGGTAACTTGTAAGTGTAAGAAACAGAACATGGTATCGATGTCCAGTGCAAAGGCCAAGTACCGCGCTCTTCACTATGGTATTACGAAGCTTTCTTGGTTAAAGATTTTGTTAAGTGAATTGGGTTTTGGCCCTAACAAGTCGATGACTTTATTCTGTGATAATATTGCTGTAATTGAAATTGCAAATAATCCGATTCAACATAACCGAACCAAACATATTGAACTTGATAGGAATTATATCAAAGACAACTTGGATGCTAGCATCATTGAAGTCCCATACATTAAGAGTGTTGATCAATTAGCTGACATTATGACCCATGCCGTTACAGAAAGTTCCTTTCATACATCACTATCCAAGTTAGGCATGTGTGATATCTATGCTCCAACTTGAGGGGGAAAATTGGAATATATATTTATGTCAAAATATTTTTTCCTTATCATTATTCTGTAGATATTATGTATTTATAATCTTTCCTTATTATCATTATTCTGTAGATATTATATATTTATTATCTTTCCTTAATAATGAATCATACGTGTATATAAATACCCTATTAGATTAATGAAGAAAATAAGCATTTTATTTATTTCCAAGTTAATTAGTTTATAGCACCAGAGATTAAGCTAAGACAATACATTAATGTGAAAGTACATCAGGAATTGGTCGTTTGAAGCAACATAATGATTTCATAGATAATCATGTAGAAGTTGGATAAAAAAAAAAAAGAAGAAACCAGAAACCCAATAAAGTGAACAGCAATGAAGAAGCTCATACCTAAAGTGAAACCTGGAAGGTTCATCAACCCACGGGACGGATCAAAGAAGACGTCAAGAGAGGATGAAGCCAAGTCATCAAAGATAGACACAAAATCTGGTGGGAGCAACGGGCTTCCTTTTGCCATATAGATAGCCCTCATAGCATACCTGAACAATCAAATCCATCCTTCAGATGCTACACAAATAATTATAATTAAGCAAGACAAAGTATGTGATTTATTTTACCATGAATAATGCTGTGCACATTTGGTAAGAAGTTCATGCAATGTTATTAAAGCATGGGTAACGAGGACCCCGTTCAGCTCAACCACCATATTTTTTATTGGAGGAACCTAAAATAGTACAACATAAATGAATAAAATTTGATTTTCCGATTGAGATAAACTGATAATAGCGGTAAACATTAAGTGTTAATTGAGTTGTCTCACCTTTATGACACTATGCAGTAAAGTCCTCAGTGTTTCTTGGGCTGAGCTGTAGCTTGCGTATGACTCTCCAGGAAGAAAATTAGCAATAATCTAAAGGACATAAAATACAGGGAGCACTTCCAACGTTATGTCAGGGAAAAATCTATCATGAAACAAGAAACGGATTGACTAAAAAAGTTCAAACCTTTATTGGCTGGATTTCAAAATGATCAAAGTAGAACTGTCGGCTCTTAGTATTTGGACCAAGGGAGGTTCTCCAAAATGGGACGAGTCTCATTAATGCTTCCTCATCCAGGCTCAAATCAACCGGCTGAGTATGATCATGCAAAACATTGTGCTTGTTTCAGCCAATCATATACATTGAAATAAAGCTACATCTTAAAGTTGCAAGTGCATAAATCAGAGTCAAAGGAAAAAGGGGAAGAAAAAAAAAAAAACTGAAATAATAATGGAATTGTACACCCTTGACCTTACCTGCAGAGCAATAGATAAGTATTTAACTTGAGTAACATCGGAGTTGGTTGAAAGAAAAACAAAGACAACTTTGAGCAAGCCATCATTTGTATCATTATCAACTAATCGATGCCTACGAAGCATAGCAGCATGAGGAGCCCCAGCCCACTTCTGCTCAAAATCCAACGACTGAATTCACAAAAATAAATGAACATATGGATAAAATCCTCTTTGGTAACATTAATTAGAAAGGAGAAGAAACAGACATTCAAAAAGCAGGTTAAAAAGAGCTCAATAAGCTCAAGGGGATAGGGACAGACTAAATAATATTTTGAAGACTGACCACTTGACAATTACACAATGACTCCCAATTAGTACAAGAACATTTGGGATAATAATTTGCAGAAAAACAGTAGAAAGATTCTTTGGAGAGTACCTGTATATTGATCCGATTGTATTTCTGTTGATCAGTCAAAAACGAATCCAGATTGAAGTTCCCAAGTCTGGCAGCAATAATTGGTGTATCAACTAATAACTCTCTCTCGTTTTCATCCTTTTTTTAAAGTAAAAAAATCAAAAGCAGATTTTCAGTTGAATAAAATTGAAATTAAATGAACCTGCTCCACTGTAGTCTGTACTCCAATGAGAGTTCATGAAATGCTCAAATACATTATTACTGCTCAAGGTCATGCATTAAAATGTAACAAGGAAACAATAACTATTGGCATAACTTTGAACAAATTCACATATAAATTCCTAAAATTTTAAAATGTACGATATGATTTAATACTTAAACTTTTAAAACTTCAGCTATGGTTCTAAGTTTAACTACTAAGATACATATTTGCAATTCAAAATTTTGTACCTATGTGTGAAGTTTTAAAGTTTGGACTAAATCATACGATTTAAAAGTAAAGGGCTTGTATGTGGGGTTTTAAAAGTATGACTAAATAATACGTTTTAAAAGTTTAGAGAACTATGTGTAGATTCAGTCAAAGTGGGACCAATGATATAGTTTTAAACAAAAAAAATAGTTAGTAGAGTGGAAAGGAATCAATCTTTTTTAAGAATTTCCCACCGTAATCAAAACTTTAAATATGCAAAATCATTTCACCAACTATATAACCAAGCTGAAAAAAGAAAGAAGGAAAATTAGCAGAGTCTGTCATCTTTTTTGTTTTTTGTTTTTTGTTTTTTGGGTCCCTCTTTTATTCAACGAGCCAGCTTGAAGCCTGTAACAAAGATGAATGATAGAAGACGAAGCACAGGTCCAAGTCCATGAATGATAGAAGACGAAGCACAGGTCCAAGTCCATCTAGATTACCAGTTTTATTTTAATTAATGCCATTAGTACTTGACAATGAAAATGAAAGCAAACCTATTAACATTCAATGAACTGGCACCGTACACTTATGACTAGATGAAGTTGTCGAGGGGGCTCATTTATTATATGATAAACTAACATTCAAGTCGAGGGTGCATGTTTATTATATGATAAACTAACATTCAAAATAGTTGACATTGACCTGCTTTCCATGCTCAACTAGATTGACTGTAAATTGAGGAACTCTTAATTGAATCTTTTTCCATGACTGGAACAAGGTATCTTTCTTGTGGCTGCTGGAGATCTCACAAAATCGCAATACCCGGGTAGGACCATCTGCATATACTTCATACCCTGCTTTTTCCATCACCTTGTGATTATATTCATCCAAGTCAGAGAGTCGTCTTCCTGACATCTTATCCAAAAAATATTGAGATGCCAACCCTCTGTGTTGTCTATATTTGTGAAAAGGCTTCCACCCCCGCACCTTATCCAATTTAATCCCAGGTATAAGAAGACTATCTGCAAGAAAAAGTTGAAAAGTCAATTTATTACTGGGGAATAGATATATCCTTTAATCATGGAAACACTAATCTAACCAGATCTAGTTAACCATGCCACATGTTAAAAAAAAAAATCACATCAAGCTCCTGCGTGAAACAAGGATGAGCAATGTCATAACATAATGAACTATAAAGAGGAAATTCAGTCTCAAGGATAGTTAAGATACTGCAGAAAAGCATATATAGATGATATGTACCCATTGCACGGATGTATGTTGTTAACCATATTATTGAAGTTAATTAAATGATGAATAGTTGTATCGACTGGCATTGATTTAAAGCCAGATCAACATTCATACTAATATGCTTAAAAACACCAAACTTCAATAACATGCACAAATTTTTCTAAAACAATAATTTTAAAAAAAAAATATTAACTTCCTTAATATATAGTGTATCTATTAGGAAAGTACCCTCCTTAGTATTTTAGAAGAAAATTTTTCCCAAAATTTAAAATAAAATATAAAGGTGAATGTATGCCTTTACTTTAAAATATAAGTACATTTTTATACAAAATTATTTTAAGTATAATTTAGATTTTTATATATGATATAGATATAGATAGATTTAGCTCAGGAAACAAAATTTTTAACCAACAATATTGCAAGTGTTTTAAATTAAATAAATTGAAATGAGACAAATAAGTACCATTCACTTCAACAACCAATTTATGTGGAAGGTTAGATCATCCCAGACATAATCAACGCTACTTTCAGATCCAAGTACCTCAGGCTCCGAAGAATCCTAGAAAATAGGGGAAATTTGAACTAGAACAATTATTAATATACACACCAATGAAATTTGAACTAGAACAATTATTAATATACACACCAATAAATTAATGTTTGGTGAATAAGGAAATCTCAAATGACAGCATACCTTTTGATAGTAAGTTAAAGACACGTTCTGCAGGAAGTTCTCAATACGATAAGGTAGGTTGACATCTGGAGGTCTATAGAAGTGTAAAACAAGAGTAGAACCTTCTTCTAGAACATGGACAGAAGCCAGCTCTGTTTTAATTCTTTCTACTGCTGTCAAATGATTTGATACATGCTTCCTAAATTTGATGAAGAAACGACCTAAAGAAGCAACACATATTGGCCCTGACCAACCTAATTCAGTCTCGTTCAGTTGAAATTGGATATATGTCAGAGCATCATCATTAGATTTTCTGTGCTTTCTCATGAACTTCTCAATTGAACTGAATTCTCTCCTCTGGTTCATTTCACTCATTAGCTGTAGTGTTGTTCTCTGTTTACTTTCAATTGTGACACTACCAGCCATGTCATCCTTTAACAAGAAAAACAAATGCATAAAGGGCAGAACATTAAAAAAAAAAAAAAAAAGGAAAAGAAAAATAAAGTTGCTAGGAAAAGGAACCTAGAAGGGATGTGCAAAGCTGGGATGGTTCAGTTTTCAATTGTTGAAATCCCAAATTAATGGGGATTTGATTATGATTGATTGTATAAATAATTAGGGATTGTTATGTTTAAATTAGGGGATTTTGTTAATTAGGAGAGTTTATGTTGTACTTAGTAGGTTTTCATATTTATTATGCTCTTTAACTATAAATATGTAACATTTTATTATGTGAATATACAAAAAATATAGTTCAGAAAATCTTATATCCTAGGGTCTATTATGTAGCAATTCTATATAATATCTTAATCTAGTTGCTGTGGCACAATCCATGAAACTAGTTATTAATGGAAGAGAGAGATACTTGACAGTAGGAATGGAAAAACCCAACCCAATCAGCATCGATGCTCTTCAACAATGGAGTTCCGAGAGTTCAATGGTGATTGCATGGCTGATTAATTCCATGAAACCCAAGATAGGAAAAGCCTATCCACTTCTGTTGACAACTAAGGAGGGCTGGGAAATCATACCTGAAACCTATTCCCAAAGTACAACAAGAGGAGAATAGGTGAAAAGTGATGGTGAAAATTGCTAGTGGTGGTTTCAGACCAAAAAGCGCTGGCACCAGAAAGTCCTTTACTCTCGTGATTGGCAGAGCATATGGTTTTGCAACTGTCGACATTGGTTTAGAGGCCAATGAGGGTGGTCTCTCGGCAGACGGTGAGCTTGCAATTGATAACATTGCGATTGGGAACCTCACTACTGGAGTTATTGCAAGACTAGAAAATGGGCTCTACACGAGTCAAACAGAGAAGCCAAGGTCTCCTTTAAACACATTTGGGCCTAGGCCCAGATAAAAGTGGAAGACTTGGGCTAATGATGGACTTGGACTTGTGCCTGCTAATAGTGGTATACTTGGCCTAATGGACTTTATGAATTTTATGAGCCTTCAACCATTTTAATTCATCGGCCCAATACAACAAACCCCCCAACTTCACAACAAATTAAGAATATAGATAAATTATCCACACATATTTCCTCATCTTTACTAGCTTAGAAAGGCAATTATTTGAGTGACCTTGTCACTACCTCACAGGCCAAAATTCCTTAAATAATTGACCTAAGTGCGTCTAATTATATGATTAATGCATATTATTTATTTACCTCTTACTCACCGTATGTTAGCAATCTTAAAATTAGAGTAGCAGATGGATCTCTCTAATCCGTTGCAGGAAATGAAGTATTCAGATTTCTAACTCTATTGCTTTTCATTGGATTCTTCAAACAAATTGAAAAAGAAGTCTTCACTGCTATTGAGCCGCCTCCAATTCTCACCGAATAATATGATGATTTCTCCTTTTTCTATATTACTTTGATCACGTATGGTTTTATATATATATATGAATTTGCGGCAAGGTTATTAACTAACCTAATGGGTTAGATATATATTAATTGTGATTAGCTGTATATTAAGTATATATAACTAATTAGCTTAATTATAGGGATCTTAATTAATAACTTTCCTAAGTTAAAATCCTAACTTTGTGTATATATATGTGTATTATTTTTCAATGGAATGAAGAGAAATAATCCTATTCAATCTTGAATAACATGGTATCAAAGCATTAGGGTTACAAAGTTGGAATTTTTTCGTCCAAATTAGGGTTTGGTTTTGGGTAAACACAAATTAGGTGTTAGTGCATTTTTGGGTCCCAACTTGAAAGACCCTTTTGGAGTCAACATTTACTCTCACTGCCGGCACAGGGAGGAAGCCCAGCTGCCGATCGGCAAAACCCCGAAGTATGGTGACCAGACGAGCCGCGAGTAGTCCCCACGTGCCACTGTGAGTTTCTGCAGTCTTCCCACGCGTTGGCACGTGACGGCGCATCTCTGCCTGAAATCTTCTCCAATCGTCCTCGTGCTGCTCGCCGGCATTTCCCTGTGTCGTCTGTGGTGGTTCGGCACTCATTGGTTCAGGTTTGGGTTCTTCCAATTCGGGTTTTGGCCAATTTTGTGTTCTTGTTCGCTGCCTTTTCTGTTCGCAACTTTGTTGGATTTTGTTTGTTCGCTTGTTCGTTGTCTTGTTGTTTATAGGAGTTTTGACTGAAAAGAAATCTAGTGTTGTGACGGATATGGTGCCTGTAATGTCTAAAATCACGGACCATAAACTCAATAGCTCGAATTATTTGGATTGGAGCAAGACCATTCGACTTTATTTGAGAAGTATTGATAAAGATACTCATTTGACTGACGATCCTCCTAACGATGATTCAAAGCAGACATGGCTTCGAGAAGACGCTCGTTTATTTCTGCAGATTCAAAACTCTATTCAGAGCGATGTAATTGGCTTGATCAATCATTGTGAGTTTGTTAAGGAATTGATGGATTATTTGGATTTCTTATATTCTGGTAAAGGAAACCTTTCTTGCATGTATGAGGTATGCAAGGCATTTTACCGTGCAGACAAGCAAGATCAGTCTCTCACGAGTTATTTTATGGAATTTAAGAAGACTTATGAGAAGCTCAATAGTTTGATGCCTTTTAGTCCTGATGTGAAGGTTCAGCAATGCCAACAGGAGCAAATGGTTGTCATGATTTTTCTTGCTGGTCTTCCCTCTGACTTTGAGACTGCTAAGTCACAAGTTCTTTCTGGTTCTGAGATCTTCACTTTACAAGAAGTATTTAGTTGAGTACTTCGTACAGAAGGCACTCCACCTGCTCAATTAAATGGTGCTTTGGTCAGCCGAAATAATAATTATGAGCCTAGAAGGTCAACCTATATAAGTGGAAACAAATGAGACGGCTCGCAAGGGTTTGAAACTCGACCACAGGATCCGGGAGGAATTGTGTGTTACTATTGTCGCAAACCAGGACATACGAAACATGACTGTAGAAAGCTTCAGTACAAGAATCAGAAAGGTCACTCGGCCCATATTGCATCCACTTATGATACCTCTGAAAAATCGGTTCTTATCTCTGCAGATGAATTTATCAAATTCTCACAGTATCAAGAATCACTAAAGTCTTCCTCACCTTCTGTCACTGCTATTGCTGATTCAGGTAAACCAAATGTATGTCTTCTTTCTTCATCTTCCAAATGGGTTATTGATTTTGGTGCCACAGATCATATGACAGATAATTCTAGTCTCTTTTTTACTCTTCAGTCACACACTTCCACCTCTACTGTTACCTTAGCCGATGGGTCACCATCTCGTGTTCTTGGGTCTGGCACAATCACTCCTACTCCTTTGCTTCCTTTGTCATCTGTCTTACATTTACCTAACTTATCCTTTAATTTGATTTCTATAAGTCAACTTACTCGCAATCTTAACTGTTACATCTCATTTTTTCCTGATCATTGCTTATTTCAGGATCTTATGACGAAGAAGACTATTGGTAAAGGACATGAATTTGGAGGCCTCTACATTCTTGACACACCAATACCGAAATCTGTTGCTTGCTCTGGTGTAACCTCTCCCTTCGAGGCACATTATAGACTGGGTCATCCATCTCTTCCTTTACTCAAGAAGCTTTGTCCTCAGTTTAGTAAGGTGTCTTCATTAAATTGTGAGTCTTGTCAGTTCGAAAAACATCGTCTTAGTTCAAGTCCAATAGTTAATAAACGTGCTAGTGTTCCTTTTGAATTAGTTCATTCTTATGTTTGGGGTCCTTGTCCTATTTTGTCTAAACCTAGACTTAAGTATTTTGTTATTTTTGTGGATAATTATTCTCGTGTAACTTGGTTATATTTAATGAAAAGTCGCTCTGAGTTGTTTTCTATTTTTTGTGCATTTTGTGTTGAAATTAAAACTCAATTTAATGTTTCAATTCGTACTTTGCGAAGTGATAATGCTAAAGAATATACATCTGCTTTGTTTCAATCTTATATGGTTCAAAATGGCATGCTTCATGAAACTTCTTGTGTTGATAGTCCATCTCAAAATGGAGTGGCAAAACGTAAGAACAGACATCTTCTTGAAACTGCACGTACCTTATTATTTCAAATGAATGTTTCTAAACCTTTTTGGGCTGATGCAATTTCAACAGCATGTTTTCTTATTAATCGCATGCCCTCATCTGTTCTTCATGGTAAGATTCCTTACAACATCCTGTTTCCTAAGATATTTGGTAGCACTTGTTTTGTTCAGGATGTTCGTCCGCATGTTACTAAATTAGATCCCAAGTCTTTGAAGTATATCTTCCTTGGTTATTCTCGTCTTTAGAAAGGTTATAGATGTTATTGTACTAGTCTTAACAAATATCTTGTCTCAATTGATGTTACCTTCATGGAAGACACACCCTATTTTTCGTCTTCTCCGCCTCCCACACGTCAGGGGGAGGATGATGATTTGTTAATCTATTCTATCACTTCATTTGAACCTGTCTCGGATCCAGCTCCTGTCAAGCCTCCTATTATTCAAGTCTACTCCAGACATAGACCTTCTGATTCATGTCCTACACCTGCTCCTTTGTCTTCAGATCCAGTTATGAGCGATGATCTTCCTATTGCATTACGCAAAGGTAAACATCAATGTACTTATCCTATTTCTTCTTTTGTTTCTTATAACTGCTTGTCATCTTCCTCTTGCTCCTTTATTGCCTCTCTTGATTCTATTTCTATCCCTAAAACTGTTCACGAAGCCATATCTCATCCTGGTTGGCATCATACAATGATAGAGGAAATTAATGCTTTAGATGAAAATGGTACTTGGGACTTGGTTGATTTACCTTTAAGGAAACGAGCTATAGGATGCAAATGGGTGTTCACAGTTAAGGTTAATCCGAATGGGTCAGTTGCTCGATTAAAGACCCGTCTTGTTGCTAAAGAATATGCTCAAACTTATGGAGTGGACTATTCTGACATTTTCTCTCCTGTTGCTAAATTGACCTCTGTTCGGTTGTTTATTTCTATGACAACTACTCATAATTGGCCTTTGCATCAATTAAATATCAAGAACGATTTTCTTCATGGCGATCTTCAAGAGGAGGTGTATATGGAGCAACCTCCTGGTTTTGTTGCTCAGGGGGAGTCTGGGCGAGTTTGTCGTCTCCGCAAATCTCTGTATGGTTTGAAACAGAGTCCTCGTGCTTGGTTTGGAAAATTTAGTCAAGCTATAGAAACGTTTGGTATGATGAAAAGCAAGTCTGACTATTCTGTGTTCTACAAACAATCAGAAGCTGGTATCATTCTTTTAGTTGTGTATGTGGATGACATTGTTATTACTGGAAGTGATACTACGGAAATTTCATCTCTTAAGTCTTTCTTGCATACTCAATTTCACACAAAGGATTTGGGAATACTAAAGTATTTCTTGGGTGTTGAAGTCACAAGGAGTAAAAAATGTATCTTTCTATCTCAGAGAAAATACGTTCTTGACTTATTAACTGAGACAGAAAAATTAAGAGCAAAGCCTTGTAGTGCTCCAATGAATCCAAACATTCATCTTACAGGAGATGGGGAACTATTTAAAGATGTTGAGAGATATCGAAGGTTGGTTGGAAAGCTGAATTACCTTACCGTGACTCGTCCAGACATTACATATTCGGTCAGTGTTGTTAGTCAATTTATGTCATCCCCACAGTTCACCATTGGGCAACGTTAGAGCAAATTTTATGTTACTTGAAAGGAGCACTTGGACGTGGTATCTTGTATGCAAATCATGAGCACACTCATATTGAATGTTTTTCAGATGCAGATTGGGCAGGTTCCAAAGTGGATAGAAGATCCACATCAGGCTATTATATTTTTGTTGGAGGAAATTTGATCTCATGGAAGAGCAAGAAACAGAATATTGTGTCACGATCGAGTGCAGAGTCAGAATATAGGGCTATGGCACAGTCTGCGTGTGAGATAATGTGGATATACCAGCTCTTGAATGAAGTAGGTCTTAAAAGTTCAGTACTAGCAAAATTGTGGTGTGATAACCAAGCTGCTCTTCATATTGCTTCTAATCCTGTATTTCATGAGCGAACTAAACACATTGAAATTGATTGTCATTTCGTCCGCGAGAAAATTTAGCAAGGTTTGATTTCTACAGGATATGTGAAGACTGGAGAACAACTAGAAAATATCTTCACGAAAGCTTTAAATGGGGTTCGAGTTGATTATCTTTGTAACAAGTTGAGCATGATTAATATCTATGCTCCAACTTGAGGGAGAGTGTTAGATATATATTAATTGTGATTAGCTGTATATTAAGTATATATAACTAATTAGCTTAATTATAGGGATCCTAATTAATAACTTTCCTAAGTTAGAATCCTAACTTTGTGTATATATATGTGTATTATTTTTCAATGAAATGAAGAGAAATAATCCTATTCAATCTTGAATAACAGCCTTTATTATAAAGAGGCCCATTAATTAGTTAGTTAATAAAGTAAAGGTTTTGGACCATATAATATAACATGCTGTGTACTAACCTAAAGAGGATACCTTTTACCTTAATACCAATATGTTGATCCAAGGTAGTAGGTGCCAATATAGGGTTGGTTCATATATTAGCAGTAGAGATATAAGAATTAAGAGATAAATCATAAACTTGCACCTCATAATCGATTATGGAAGACTTATTTAATCTCATGGTAGTGTATCAAAAAAAGCAAAAGCATTTGAATTTGGGGCACAACAATAAAATCCTTTTTCCTTTTACTTCTTGGAATAGATAACAATTGCACAAGGAGAGTTGTTATACTCAACTTCAACACTACTTCTTGTAACAACATTTTGTTTTTTACTATGCCAAGTCACCAAGTTTTCCCAGAATAAGGTGCAATGCCCAGATGTTGATATTCTATCAATTCTATCAATAACAGAGCCTGCCCAATCAACATCAATAAATGCTTTAAGTATTCGATCATCAACCTTTATGAAGAACAATCCTTTTTCAAGTGGTTTTATTTAAGGTTTTAAGAGTGTTGCCCTGACATGAAGCATGCATATATTGACTTACTAAGCTCACGGCAAAAGCAATGTTTGGCCTTGTATTTGAGTGGTAAATGAGTTTTCCAACAAGTCGATAACTTTCTTTGTTAACTGGATCCCCTTCGAACATTTTTGCTTTATTATCTAGCTCAAAAGGAGTTTTGCTTAGTTTATAACCTAACATGCTTGTTTCCTCTAACAGGTCTAAAGTGTATTTCCTATGAGAGAGAGAGATACCTTTCTTGCTCCTTGCAAACTCCATTGCTAGAAAATATCTCAAAGGTCCAAGGTCTTTAACTTCAAATATCATTTTAATTCTCTTTATCTCCTCAACACTATTGCTTGTAACTATGATGTCATCGACATACACAATCAGAATAGTTATCTTATCTTCAAGGTGTTTGACAAACAATGTATGATCAGTTTGCCCTTGAGCATAGCCATGCCATTTTATGACCTTTGAAAAACGATCAAATCAAGCATGTGGGGACAGTTTTAGACCATAGAAGGACTTATTAAGTTTACAAACTATTTGACCTCTCAAATCCTTTCAAAACCAAATGATTACATCATGTAAACCTCATCCTCAAGTTCACCATTAAGGAATATGTTTTTTTATGTCTAGTGGATGGAATGACCAATCAAAATTTGCAGCCAATGAAAGTAGGATTCAAATGGTATTAAGTTTGAAAACATAAGCAAAAGTCTCAGTATAGTCAATCACATAAGTCTGTGAGAACCCCCTTACCACTAAACGTGCCTTGTATCTTTCAAGAATACCATCAGCCTTATATTTTACTGTGAACACCCATTTATATCCTACAATATTTTTTCCTTAAGGTAGTTTCACCAAGTTCCAGGTGTTATTTTTCTAAGAACATGCAATTCTTCACCTACAATAGCCCTCCATTTAGGAATGTTTTGTGCCTCCTCAATAGACCTAGGAATTACAATACTAGAAATATTTGAAGTAAAGGCAAAATATGAAGACAACAAATTTGAATAGGAAATGAACTTGGAAATCGAATGTTGAGTACAAGACCTAACACCTTTTCTAGGTGCTGCAGGAACATCTAAATCAAGATAGAGAGTTGAATTACCCGACAATTGCGGTTCTATCATCGATTCAATTTCTTGACCGTGACTAGGATTCATGCTTTCTTTATCTTTTTGGAGGATTTTCCTTCTAAACACGTAACTCTTGTTGATAACGCAATTGTCATATTTCTACTTGGTATCAAAATGTAAGGTCCTAGCTTTGAACCTCCCAATACCAATTTGCAGTAATATTAATGGGCTTCTATTTCACTTCTACCAAACTTTAGAGTCTATATCACTCTTTATCATGATGGGATTCTGTCCTAATTTCACTTGATGGGCCTTCAAAATTATCTTATCATCTTACTAGTGAGAGCCCATTACAATCATCTACTCAGTCAATAAAATTCTAACTCCAACTGATGGACCTTCTCAACCCATATGTATGTACTCATCACACTCGTTTACACAACACATAAGAGTTCATTAAATCATGAATATTCATTCATAAAGTGAAGGGGGTGTTAAAATTCAAATAACATATAAAATGATAGTTAGCTCAACTCCTAACAGCTTAAGTTTTTAAGAGACTTTGTTGCAACTCTCCGCTAACAAAGCTTTGAACCAAATCTTAGCTTATCTAAAGTTCTCTCTAGGGAGGGGTATTTTATTACCTAAACATGTACACCAAGACATCAAGAGTTGCACCACTTTGACTTTTTAGGTTCCAAGATGACCTAACGCATTTGAGGGAGGCAATTTTGTGAGTTGGATAAGAAACAAAACGTTATTGTCTAGTGCATAAGCTGAATACTACGCTCATCTACATGCTATTACTGAGCTTTCTTGGTTGAAGATTATGTTGAGTGAGCTTGGCTTTAATCCTAAGTAACCTATGGTACTATTTTGTTATAACACTATAGCTATTGAGATTGTTAATATATTGGTACAATATGACCTAACTACGAACAAGCACATTGAGCTTGACAAAAGCTACATCAAGAACAACTTGAATTCAGGTGTCATCAAAGTTCATACATCAAGAGTGTTTATATGTTTGACAACATTATGACCCATAGTGTACCAAGAAGTTCTTTCCATATAGTACTTCTAAGTTAGACATGTATAATATCTATACTCTAAATTTAACATGTATATTTTAGGATATCCTTAGGAATCACCTTAATTTGTGTATTTAGGATTAATGATCCTAATTTAAATAGGACTTGTGAATATATGTGTAAATACCAAATTAGGCTAATGAATAAATCAAGCCTTTCATAAATTAATTAAAATATTAATTGAAGTAACTAACCAACAAACATGGTGGGTAGTAAGATGTAAAATACATCTTTTGCAAGTTAGAATTTTCATGTACATAAAATATTTTCCATGTCTCTATCTATACGTTGTATAAAGTATAGAGAAAGAAAGACTTAGTAGAAAAAATACAAGCTAAACAGAGGAAAAAGAAAATGAATATATGTGTGAGTGTATAAAAGATGGGAGACATTGCTCCATTAACTATAGTAAAATTGTAGAATAGTGCTATTTATTCACTAGGTTAATACAAGTCCATTTACTATACAAAAAGTGGACCAAAGTGCAACTAACCACTTTTTTTTTTTTTGAATTTTTTAGGGTAAAATTGTCCTTTTGAAAAAAATAGCTATTTTTACAAAAAAGTAATGCAATAAATATTTTTTCATAATGACAATTTTACCATCGCAAATTTGACCAAAAATTGACATTTGGACTTCTAGTCCACTTTTATATAGTAAACATACTCATACTACCCAATGAATAAGTAGCGAACTTGTACTACCCAATGAATAAGTAGTGGACTTGTCTATACTTTCACTATAGTTAAAGTTACCCTTTATCCTATAAATATAACCAATAATCTTCAATATCTATCAACGAAATGAAAATATGAGAGCTACCTGTAAAAAACATTGACGAACAATTATAGTTTCTCCTGACTCATTAACAGCAACATATCTTGGGACTATAGTTATTAACTGTGATGGTACAACCACTTTATCCACAACAGGTCCCATAGATACACCAACCTTTGTGACAGATTTTGCTTCAAAACCTCCTTCTGTTTCCAAGCTGATCTCTGTTAAGCCTGATAAGGCATCCAAGTCAAGCAATGATTCAGGTGCATCATCTTTTAGCAATCTGAGCCGAACCTTATTGAATCTGATAAGAAAAAAATATAAGATGCACACAACATAATTTGTGAGCCATATAAATGCAAATTTAGACAGCATAGCGCCATAGGCCCATACACATATAGACGTATTATTGTTTATAGACATTTATGGAGACTAGTTATGAACACGTGCATATGCACATATTATATACAAGCCATTGAAATTTATAATTTACTCATAACATTTTTCAATAGCTAAGAAATAAAAACGACACAAATTATTTATAAACACTAATTCAATTAATATCCTAACATACAATGTATTTGTTATGCATTAGGATATATGTTCTATTTCATGGGAATGTTATTTGATATATGATATTATTAATAACATGAATAATAGATAGTTTAATGTCCATAATTTTTTTTTTTTGGAAATACATTTCATTATCTTAAAAATTAAGGATATATTTGTTTTTAAAAAATTCAGAGTGTTGTTTAAATTTTTATAGATAGTACAAGGCAAATAGCATATCTTACTTAATGAACCATGATCCAGTTGACTTTGGAGGTAAAAGTAATCCCAGTTCAGGAGGCACACCAGAGTCAAACTTTCCCAGTTCTTGTCTGCATATAATTGTAGACAAAGTATATAAAAACGACCATAGAGCACTATTTTTACGTGTTAATTTTTTGTTCTTAAAACAGTCAATTTATCATTAACAATGAGATATAGTAGCTTACCCGGATAGAGGTTTTTTATTTGATGCAAATAAATATAGGGAATAATCTGTATCATTTTTCAAAGCGTATGATGTAAAAATAGTTGCCTGCAAAACAAGTTCGGGATATCCAGAGTGAGCATATGTGTCTAGGGACTCATACAGTTGAATGAACTTCTAATTAAAACATGTATCAGGTTATGGATGTTGTTTGCAGCAATTATATGAAATATCATGACACTGATGGTCAAAGCCTTAACAACCTCTAATACCCCCCTGTGACCACGAGACAATCTTAAGGAAGCAAAATAACTTCCACCACCAAAGTCCAGTTCAACGTCCAGATAATGAACATCACTTTTCTGTTTCTGTAACTTCTTAAGCCAAACATCGCTGTTCACCGGCTTGCACCTTGAATTATTGGCAGTTAAAGTAACAGCCAAACAAATTGCATCAGGATCAACAAAAAACTCCTCCGTTGAATGACAGGATACAACTGCCTGCTTTCCGATGTTGTCACAGCCAAAATTGGAACATAGATCTGCACAAACAAATAACACAAATTAATTCTAAAACATTATTGGAAACAAAATAAACATGTACTTCACTAGAACGCTTCTCATTATCAAAAAGAAAAAAAACTAGAAAACCTCATTCCTTACCCGTATCGCTTAGAACAACATGTATCTCTGACTGCAATAAATTGGAAACCCGTACTGTAGGAAGAAGAAAAATTTCCTTTTGCTTTTGTAATGCTACCGGTAATTCACTATGTTCACTTAGCTCAATAGACCTATTTGGTTGTACAACAGGCACATCTCTAACAATACTCTGAATCAGAAAATGCATGCTGGAAACACCATCTTTATCAGATGTGAGGGTACATTTTGCTGTGGCGAATGAACATTTCACAGGTTCAACAAATAAAGCCTTGCAAACTTTATATCTCAACTTCTCAAATATTCCAGAAAGACGAACAGCTTTTCCACCTTTAAGATCTTCAGACCATCCCACTGAGGATAAGTTGGAATTCATTGAGCCATCTGTAACTTTGGGTCTAAGAGAAAGAAGAAAGTTGCCTGCAAACCAGTCCCAAACACTACAAATGTCAGTAGCCAGTATGAGATGGAAGGCACCGTCATTGTTCTTGCAACACACATAGATAAACAGTGTAAAAAAACAATTCATAGATAGACCCAGATCCTATTGAACATAGATATGTTGGTCCATCATTCATCAGCTTAACACACATGTTATCATAATAAGAAGTCTTGTGTTCAAACCCAACAACCCAAAGTTTTGAATTTCAAGTCTTATGTTTTTTAGAGGATCGGTTACCAACACAAAACCCTTTAACTTAAGCAATTATACATGTGTTTTTAAGGACTTGTTTGATAAAGATTTTTATTTTTGATTTTTATTTTTTTCAAGTGATTTTTAAATTAAGAATATTTAATAACGATTTTTGATTTTGATTTTTATATTTTTAAAGAATTACTACCAAAATATTAGGTGATTCATAAATATTTAAAAAAAAGATTTTTGAAACAGATTTCTAATTTCTAACTTTTTCCATGTTGAGCAAGCATTTTTTTAGAGAGTAAATCAAGTCTTATAATTTTTGTATGTATAAATATTGAAAAAAAAATAATTAAAAACTTAAAATTTGTAAAAAAAAAAAAAAACAATTTTAATTTATTTTTAAAGTTATTTGAAAAAAATCAAAAAGCTTTATTTTTCCTTGAAAACACTAATTATAAATTTTTATCAAACACATTGGTGATTATTTTTATAAAAAAATCAAAAATTACAAAATTAATTATTTAATCATAATCATAAATCAAAATCTTTATCAAATATGGTCTAAATTAACTTCCAACACAAAAGTTGTAGAAAGTTTTTAATTAGAGTTAGTGTTGTCAATTTTTCCTAGCAAGGCGGGTGACCATAGGAAAACTCCCATTTTTTTAGCGGTGGAAAAAAATGTCATTATGTGATAGGGTTGAAATTGTTTTGAAAGTGGCTCAAAAGCCACATTAAAAAAAAGGAATATGTAAAGGTTAAATGATGGTTGTGGGCTATTGAAATTCAAGCTTGATTAATATTAATTGTGGTGAGCTAGTGAAATTAATCATTGATTTTAGACTAAATTATATCACTTGTCCCTAAATTATAACTAAATTCACGCTCAGGTTCTCACATTATTAAATTCTACAATTTAGTTCCAAATTTTTAAAATTTCACAAAATGTCACTTTTAAAAATTCACACATAGGTCCTAAAATTTTGATTTCAAAAATATATGTTTTAGTACCTAAGATAAGAATAATGTGTGAATTTTTAAAAGTTTGACTAAATTGTAGGATTTAAAAATTTAAGAACCTATACGTAAAATTTAAAAAGTTTGGAACTAAGTTGTAAAATTTAAAAGTTTTGAGACTTATGTGCAAATTTAGTTAAAATTTGAGAGCAATATAAGAGTTAAACCTTAATTTTAATGTACGTTTCATGGATTTTTTGAATGTGAAGTGGAAGTTAAAGAGTCTTTCCTTCTTATGCTTTATATATTCTTGTTTTAGGTGGCCTTGAGAGGTGTGAGTTACCCACAGCAGATTAATTGTGAATATTGGTTTATATGTGTGGGTGAGATGATCCACAGCCAAAAGTAAAGAATATTATTGGTACATTTGGGTTCTTTTTCTTTTGACCTGTGAATGTGAGATTTGGACATAATGGGACTTTGGGTTTGACTTTTATTTCGGATTCTTAATATTATTATTGGAATACAGGGTGTATTGGATATTAGGTTAAGACTTGTATTTAAGATTTGATATTAGTGGAATTTTTTAGGACACTGGGTGTGAACTAGGCTAAGTTGCCGAGCCATGTAAAAAGATTTGTGTTGGTGATTTCTTGTTTATTTTTGCTTCCGCATTCACTTTTTGTTGTTTTTGGTATTTTTACATTTCTGCTGAGCCTAACAGAGATCACTTTCCCCATACCCATTTCACCCAAACCCAATTTTCTTACAATTTTATATAAATTTATATATCTATTTACATAAATTTAATTATTTTTAATTATAAAAATAACATATGTTATAAAATTAAGTATTTCATTACATAAATAATATTATAAATAAAAATACATTTTATATTGATTATTTTCTCTCTATCGAAACAAACAATATTAATTATGTATATTAGTTTACCATAAATTTCAATATAATAAACATAAATGTAAATTATTTTATTTTTTACTGTAAAAGTTGTTGATTTAGAGCATATAAGTTATAAATAAACAAATGTTTTTTTATTAATGAAATCTTCGATTTCCACAAATCCTCCAAACTCTAATGAAGAATCACCAGCCCGACCCTGCAAATATTTAGCGTGAGAATTGAGAGCTTGTCCCTCCCCTCCCGCAGCAACAGTAATTAGAGTCAAAAACTAAATGATAAATATACACTCCATGCTAAACCAGATTGAGAACATGCACTTTTAGTAAAAATGAATGATAAAGAGAACGATTATGTATAAATACTAGTAGCTAAATTGATCTGCAGAAAGGTGAACTGTGACTGTGTACCAATACTTAATGATGTCAATGCCCTCCTTGATCCTCCAGACAAATGTATAGCATCAAAAATGGCCACAGAATCATCAATCGAGTCCCCTGATTTTAGCACAAGAGAAGCGAACTCATCTTCCTTTTGCTCAAGTCGCCGAAATCGTAACTCTAAGGAGAAAGGAGTTTCATTGTGTATTCTTATTAAAGGAGAAACAGAAATTGACAAACCATCCTACAAAAAAGAAGAGCTCATATAAATGTAAATTATAAGAACTCTAATTTCTGGAGTGCAGTAATCCCTTAAGCAGTACCTCAGATTTCCTCGATACATCAACCACAACAAATGGCCCAGGGTAAGTTCTTGAACCTGTTCAAGAGTTAAAGATGGCATGCATATCCAGAGTATAGTCCCATTAAACTGAATTCCAAAATCATTGAGACACTTACGGGACCACATAAAAAGTTAACACAATTAATATTATAAGAGCTTTCACGGATTGTAATAAACATAGAATGAACTTTCAAGGAGGCCTTACAATTGGAATATACATTTATATCAAAAATATATTTTCCTTACATTATTCGGTAAAATATTATGTATTTATTACCTTTCTTTAATTAAGATCAATATGTGTATATAACACCCTATTAGGTTAATGAGAATATAAACAATTTTATTTTTCCAAGTTAATTTGATATCAAAGCAAAAGATAGAAAAAAAAATTTGGAAAAAAAAGGAAAATATTCCGCTCTTTTTGCTGCCTACCAAGAGCTGCCATCGGTCATATTCCGCGGCTGTCCCTGCATCGATTGAAAGTCTCTGTGCTGTCGGAAAGTTTGCTGCCATCTTTCTTTGCACTTCTTGCCATTGCGCCTTCCATTGCTTGGGTGTCCGCCGTCAGTTTTGTGTTCTGTCACCATCGCCACCTTACCCAGTCACCGCTGTCGTAGCCTTACCTAGACCAATACCCACCTACGGGTCGCCACTATCGCCGTGGTTCTCAGTCTAGCTTACGGGGTCTGTTATTTTTCCATATTTCCTAATCTGTTTTTATTCTTTATTTCTTTTACGATATTAAAAAAAAAAAAACCAACTTACTATCACAACTATCTCTAAGGATTAAATAGACCCAACCTCAAACACTCAACCTCCATCCAACAGTAAAATTATTTATACCACTATACAAGATAGTTCATCTTCTGTTAAGATTAAATTAGATGACACTAATTATCGAATTTGGTCCAAGATTTTGAAAATGCATATTATTGATAAAGAAAAGAGTTATATCACAAGAAGAAAAATTACCCCAAAAGACGATAATCCAACTTATGATAAATGGAAAATTGAAGACACCATAGTGAAATTATGGCTCATAAACTGCATAACAGATCAATTGATGTCTCATTATATTCAATGTAGGGAACTGCGAAGGATGTGTGGGATGCAGTGAGGAACTATCTAGATATTTCTAACTCTTCACAGATATATGAGTTAATGAAGAGATCATTTCAACTTTGTCAGAGCGGTCGATCTCTAGCTAAATATTACAATGAAATGAACTTTATTTACATAGAGTTGGATTATTGCAGACCTAATGATATGACATATGCTATTGATATTGAAAAACTGACAACTCGTACTACTGATGATCGAGTTTACATGTTTCTAGCTAGTTTATATCAGAGTTTGGATCACATTAGCCATTGAATTTTGGCTACTTCTCCTTTACCAAGTCTAGAAGAAACATATTCTTTAGTCCGTCGTGAGGTATAAAGGCAGGCCACGATGGGCACCGAGGACTACCCTGACCTATCAGCTCTCATTGTCCAACAAAATAGGCCACGTTCGAATCTTCCATCAGCAAACTTTGGTTCTCAGTTCTGCACCTACTGCAATAATTTTAATCAAACTGTTGATATTTGTTGGAAGAAACATAGCTATTCAAAGTGGTACAAACGTAAGCAAGCTAAATGAAAAAAGAAATCTAGTCAAGTTGTTACTACTCAAGGACGTAATTTTGGTTCTGCATTTATTTCTACTTCTAACATTTGGCTTATTGATTCAGGAGCCATTGATCATATGACTAGTAATCCATCTCTACTTGATTCTTTAACACCCTCTTGTGTTAAGTCTGTACAAGTTGTTATGAGACACCAATGTCAATTTTAGGAACTGGCAATGTCTCATTATTACCCACATTTTTCATGTTCTCTGTTTTATTTACACCTACTCTTAAGAATAATCTTCTGACAATTAGTCAACTCACTAAGAATTTTTATTGTTCTATAACATTCTATTATACTCACTGTATATTTCAGGACAATCAAACGAAAATGATGATTAACACTGGTAGAGAAAGAAGTCTTTATTAATTGAAAAAGGGGTTTGGCAGTCGTCATTGTGGCTTTCAAGTGGATAGAAGAAGTGATAAAGCAAAAATTATGTTATATCACTGTCGTTAAGACATCCATCGTTTGTTTATTTGGACCTTTTGTTTCCTAAACATTTTTCAAATATTTTTGCTTCCAGTTTAATTTATGAACAGTGCATCTTTGCCAAAAATAATCGTGCTACTTTCAAAATTTGTTTTAATAAAAGTCTTGTTCTATTTGCTTGTTTCTTTTATTGATGATTGCACTCGAGTCACTTGACTCTATTTGTTGAAATCTAAGAGTGATGTTTCTCATCTTATTTCTCAATTTTATAATATGATTGTCACACAGTTTTAGGTATTCATCAAGGTTTTCCATTCTGATAATGATCGTGAGTTCGTGAATCAGTCACCTACACTTTTTTTTAAAACTCATGGCATCCTTCACTAGACGACATGTGTTTATACACCTCAACAAAATAATGTAGCCGAGAGTAAGAATATACCCCTTCTTGAGGTAGTGCGTGCCCTATGCTTTACTATGTGCATTCCTAAATATTTATGGGCTAAGGCTATCATGACTGCTACCTTTCTTATAAACCGAATGCTTGCTCGTATTCTCAACTATCAGACTCTATTGAAAAAATTCTCTCTTCTTCACACTTAATCATCTGCACTTAATATATGTACTAAAATGTTCAATTGTCTGTAATGTTTATGTCCGTGCACTTCATCGGGTCAAATTCGATCCACGTGCTCTTAAATGTATTTTTTTAGAATACTCTAACACATAAAAGGGGTATAAATACTTTGTGTCCATGAATGTTCAATTTTGTGAACATGAGTCTTAGTTTTCATACATCTCTTTGACTCTTCTAATAAAGAAGAGAAGAAATTATGGTTGAATGAAAAGAAGTGAATTTCTGGTAAGGGGGAAGACTCCCCTCCTTTAGGATGTATGGCTCTCTCAATTCATCACACATCTTTTGGGAGGACCCGAACCTAAACTTGAAAAAGAGAAACCAACAGAAGGAGTTGAGGCCACCTCATATTTTCCACCTAAAATATGGTAGAAAAAATAAAGACGCTATTGTTATGGCCCCATTTTCTAACTCAGATACTCCTCTTGATGATACTACCATGCCTTCAAATGACTCTTCCGATGTTGACTCTATGGTACATGTTCCTCCTTTATCTTCTTTGCTTCTGACATACCTTCTAATCCTGTAGTAACAAAACCTCTATCTTAGATCCATCGAGTAATGATCAAGGTAGGAAGTATCCTCTTAGAAGTCGTAAACAGCCTAATAGATTGGACTTCTGTAAGTCTTCATCTAATATTGTTTACCCCATATCTGACTTTGTTTCTTATTACCGTCTGTCTCAACCTCACTTAGTTTTTGCTCTTTAGATTTCTTCTGTATCTATCCCTAGTTATTTTCAAGACCCTAAGTAGAAAGTTGTTATGATAGAAAAAATGAATGCCCTCCAAAAAAACTGAACTTGAGAGTTGGTCGAATTACCTAAGGAAAATAAGAATGTAGGTTGTAAGTGAGTGTTCACTGTCAAGTTTCATTCTGATGGAACATGAGAGAGGAATAAGGCCAGAGTAGTAGCTAAAGAATATGTTCAAACTTATGAGATTGACTATCCAGAGACATTTACTCCGGTGGCCAAGATGAGTATTATTCGCGTTATACTTTCTATGACAAAGAATCAAGACTGGCCATTACTTCAACTCAATGTAAATAATGCATTTCTTCATGAAGATCTGTCAAAGGAAGTATATATGGACCCTCTTGATTTCCCAACTGAAGATGAGAAGGTGTACAGGTTGAAGAAAGCCTTGTATGTGCTGAAACAATCACTGAAGGAGTGGTTTGGCAGGTTGAGTCAATCAACGAAGGAATATGGTTTTAAACAAGCCCAAGTAGATCACACTCTTTTCTATAAAAGAATGGGTTATGATATTACCCTCTAGTTTATGTTGATATGATTGTTACAGGTAATAATTCTGATAAGATAGAAAGATTATGTAGTTACACGGCAGAAGAATTTGAAATGAAGGATTTAGAAAATCTAAAATACTTCTTGGGTATTAAAGTTTCTAGGTCTAAACAAGGGCTTTTCCTCTCTCAAAGGAAATATATATTAGATCTCTTGACTGAAATTGGTAATTCTGCTTGTACTTCTGTAGACACACCTATTGAGGTGAATTATAGTTTAACCGTATATCCTAATCAGATTCCAATTAATAGGAAAAGATATCAAAAATTAGTAGAAAAATTAATTTACTTGACTTATACTCGACTTGAATTATCTTATAATGTTAGTGTAATAAGTCAATTCATGCATAATTCGAGTGACAAATACCTAGAAGCTATGAACCAGATCTTTACCTATTTGAAGTCCTCCCCAGGCAAGGGTATTTTGTTTTCAAAACATAGACACTTAGACATTATCGATTACACTAATTATGACTTTGCGGGATCCAAGAGGATAGAAGTCTACTTCAAGATACCTTTATTGGAGGAAATTTGGTGTCTTGGAGATGTAAGAAACAGAACGTGGTGTTGTTATTCAGTGCAGAGGTCGAATACTACGCTCTTTACTATGGTATTACGGAGCACTAATGGTTAAAGATTTTGTTGAGTAAACTTGATTTTGGCTCTAAGATTTATTCTATGATAATACTGCAACAATTGAGATTGCAAATAATCCAATGCAACATGACCGACCCAAGTACATTGAACTTGACATAAATTATATCAAAGACAATTTGGATCCTAGCGTCATTAAAATCCCATACATCAAGATTGTTGATCAATTAGCTGACATTATGATCCATGTTGTTACAAGAAGTTCTTTTCATACATTACTATCCAAGTTAGACATGTGTGATATCTATGCTTCAACTTGAGGGAAAAGTTAGAATATACATTTATGTCAAAAATGTTTTCTTCTTATTATCATTATTCTGTAAATATCCTGTATTTATTACCTTTCTTTAATTAAAATTAATGTGTATATAAATATCATATTAGGTTAAAGAGAATATATGCAATTTTATTTTTCCAAGCTAATTCTTACGATGATTATAATTTTATCTAATAGAAATATAAAATACGAGAACATGGAATCTAAAATTTTAGGCAATCGAAAATAACAAGTTGAGTTGAATGAAAAAACTAAATTTTAAGGTTAACCAATACTTACAGGGACAATAAGACCACAAAATCATTATCCTTATATGACTAGTCATAAAATAATAAGGAACACACCTTAAATATACTATTCTCAAACACTAATAAGAAAACTAAAAATTCAATATATATTCCAACACTCACTACAAGTTGAACATAGACACGTTCAACTTGGATAATTACAAAAGATATTGAATTAGACGAGAAAAACATTAGATAATGAGCAAAAAAAAATGAATAGATCGGCCACAATTGAAGTTCAGCTAAGAAGTTGCTTGCAGTACATCAAATTGTCTTGCCAAAAGTAAACCACCAGTCACTGGACCAATTAGAAATAATGATTAATGTCACTTTGTTGAGGATGCTACAATTGATTGAAGTTGTAGGCCACATATCAAAGAAATATAGTCCTTATGAGTGTAGGAGAGACACAATAAAAGTCTGTAAGACGCAGAAAGCAACAAAGGAGGTGGTGGTTAAACCAAACGAAGGCGCATATCACTGCATAAGAGGGTTTTTTAGAAGCTGAGATAGATAGCAGCAGCGCTAGGTTTGTATAGCAGCGCAAGCGGCTGCAGGCAACAGTGCAGATAGCAACAACACCAAGCAAAGGTTGGTTAGTGTAAGTAGATATCGGCACAAGTAGAAGGAACAAGCACTCAAACTTTTCCCGTATAGAGCTACTAATTTACAAAAGTACCATAAAGATCTTACTTAAGAATTAATAATCTAAAGAGAGAATTCACCATCCACCTTCAGCTGTTAGCCACCTTGGCAGTTCAACACATTCTAAAACATGTTTTAAAATTTCAACCAAAAGGAAGGAATAAAACGAATTTTGATGATTTCCCAACTTAGACAATATCCATAATAGATTGCAGGTTCTATTAAAGAAGAAAAATTAACACCACCTTAATAGAGAACTACCTTGATCTGTCACTATACGAGTTCTCCAAGCAAGTGTTTGAGCTTGCAAATGAGAAAGATGAATCAAAGAAGTTGTAAACGATCCAAGAATAGAAAGTTGGAATGAAACAACTGAAGCCGCTCCTTGAGGTTTATTTGTCAAGTCCGAGTAGCTTCAAATTCAAATAATGCATTAATCAGCACTTATGTATCAACTAATCAATCATCTAAACCAGAGTACTCAATGATTACAAGCATGGACTTATAAGCTATCAAAAATAGGTTACACAGAATCTAATTTAAAGGGAAAAAATAGAATTCTGCAGCTTTGTAATTTGATCCAATTTCAAACAAAGTAGAATGGTATGATTGATACAATTCATGACATACCTTAGAAGTATGGTGGAAGTCTGATTTCTGCCTATCTTCACACTTTGCTTATTGAAGAAATGACAAAGAAGATTCAAGCCTGACTGATTCTCCACCTGCAACTAGAAATTTTCAGAATACAGTGATAAAAGAGAGGGTTATGTAAGAATGTTCTGCCAAACTCTGACCACACGCAAACAAGAAGGGGGTTTGTTATATACAAGTGTTGTGTCTACAAAGGACTACACAATACCCTTCATTGCTGCTGTTAAAATATAATTTTAATCATTTGTCAAGGTTCATACAAAACAAAGATCCAGTAATACATTTGGCACTGGGGCCAGCAGCTATTGCATGACATTTATCAATTAATTAAAGCCCTCCTCGTTATCCAATCCAGATATGACTTTTATTTTTTAAAAGCAACATATAAACCTTAAAAAAAATAAAAATAAAAAGCAACATATAAAAAAACATACATCTTTATCTGGTATTTTAAGTTGTTAAATACAATCTTGAAAATAGACTTATTTTTTATAATAGGAGAAGGGTAGTTTATTGAGTTTTCTTTCTTTTTGAAGTCATCAAACAGGTTTAGAAATTACTAATACGCATGCCTGGGTTCAATTCAAAAATATATTTATAATTTCCGGGTCAAATCTTAATCTTGAACACAAAGTAGACAAGCCGTAAATTAAAATGATAAAGAGTCCATGTTCCAGGCATTTAGATTGACAAATTGATAAGCACTTAATCTATTTGGATTCAGAATCAGGCTATTTCCATTTCATAGTATGAAATATTATCTTCTCCCAACTTCAAGCCACCCCATCACAAGAAACCACTGGTTATTGGTCAAAAACGTATTCAGATTAACTTTATAGAAATAATGGGGCATCATACACCCCAAATAAATGAGCACCAAAAGAGCAAGACTACAAATTTCAGTCACATTGATATATCTTTAGAAGTTTGTTAGTTATTGTCTATTGTAGCCTGTATGTGTCTGTCCTCTTTTTTTTCCATCTATAATGTGCAGGAAAGAAGGAAATAGCATATCATATGCAGAAGCATACATGCGGATATTAGTTTCCTCATAAAACATGCTCACACAATACACAATGTATTGATACTTAATACAGGCAACCAATATATCAAAATAAAAAAATAAAAAGGGGGAAACCTTGCAACAGTTGGCCAGTATGGAGCTTTTCAACGAATAAGGACCAGCTAATTCTAATTTTCCAATGACAAAGAGAAGCATATCCAAAGAAAGCTCGGTAAGGGATATGTTCCACTGCCAATGAGCATAAAAAATATTGTTAGTAAATATAAATTGTAACGAACTCCTTCAATTACAAATTTAATTGAAAAAATGTGAGGCTGACCTGTTTAGTCCTACAATGAATATGAACAGGTGCTCCGTGCAAAACAGCTTCAGATCCCTTGATATAGAAGTTAGAACGGTAGAAAAGGCATATTTCAACTGGATAGAGAAGTTCACTCCTATAATTCAAAAACATAAAAATCCTATTGGCAACTGGTAAAAAGGAAAATAGTGTTCTAATAAAGAAATGAGCAACTACTAACCATGAGTTTCTTCTGGAATCAAAGTAAGACACCACTATATTTGACGTACTTATGACCCTGGTCTTAAATGAAAACATTTGTACATTAAGTCTAGTATTGTTGATGCAACCCTGAAGGAGAGGGAACATGTCCTCATCATCTGAAAGCTCATGGAAAATAGTAAAAGAAATTTTGTCAACTGTGATATTTAAACAAGGCAGCTTTCCACCTTGTTCAGAAACCCTCTCGTTATCCATTAAATAATTACCCTGCGTCCTAGTTCCATAATCCTCAAAAGGCAAGCTATTCATCTTCATAAAATCACAAGCTACAGAAAGGTCATTGAATACTTTAAACTTAAATGGATTCCCAGGCTTTCGAACAAACTCTGGAACCCCATCGTTAAAAGCAACAGCACAGTCATTCTTCTTGTTCACAAGATAAAATGTACCATTAAACAATTGATGATAAGGCTCCCAATCAATATCACCCTCGAAACTTTCAAGCTCGCAAGGAAGTCTTCTCCAAAGTGCCCAAGCATTTTCATTAGTACTTGAGATATCAACAAAACCAGAACTTGGACTATAATTCAATCGCAGTGACTCCCCAGACTGATTTTTAGCATGCAATGATATCAAAGAAAACCACATAATTGTTGACCTCCATCTTCTTTCTTCATGGTATTCAACCTGTTCACAAGCACAGAAATTATATCAGAGAAACGTTAAAAATACTCAAATCTTCAGTTTGAGGAACTGAAATTTATAAGACATTATATGCTTGAAGTGTGAAGCAACAAAAATTGAATACCCTGAAAAGCGCCCTTTCTCCAACTAAAGAATAATGAACTGCACCAGCAATACTATGCTTATTTTCTTCACCATCAACTGCAAAATACATGTGTTGGTGGACATCCTGAATTGCCACAATTGATCCTAGGAAAATCAAAGGAGTTGTCAACTCAATGTTCTTAAATGCAGCTAGTGGTAGTAAACAAGAAAAGTAATATACCATTAGGAACCATGGCTTCTGCCCCACTTTCAGATTCTTGGATACTTGATGAGTGCCTATTCTTAGATTCACTAATCCCCATCTTGCTAAGTACCGCAGAGAAGGATGAAATAGTAAATAAAATCATCTGATATATAATAACAATTTAGGTTAGACCTCTTACACATGCCACACAACTAAAAGTGAGCAAGATTTTCGAATATTAGATAATTAATATTTAGTTTCCTTATTATATTGAAATATTAAATATTAAATATATATTTCCTTATTAGTTTAGGAGTCGTATTGAGAATCCTATTAAGAATAGGGTATCAGTCTTAATATCACTATAAATAGACACGTAATCTTTCATTGTTATTATGAAGGAGAATTTGAATGTCCTCCTCTCCTCTCAACCTATTTAAACTATTTAATATTTTAGCTTACGCATTCTTTCTTTCACCTATTTTATAAGTTTACTCAGGCAATCTCATGTTAAAATGAATCTAGAAAAGCAACGCAACATGAACTTTCTGTTGACTGGTATTACTATCCAAAAGAACTAAAAAACCTTAGAAATCTCACCTTCATTTCAGACAGAGATATTTTAATATGAAACCCTACAATAGAAGCACTGCCGAGCCAAGCTTGACTCAAGGAAAAAGGACTAGTCAGAGGCTTCTCAACTGATACAAAAGCACCTAAATGTTCCAAGATATATTTTTGTTGACTGGTATTACCAGCAGAAATTCCCTCCTTTAATCCAGAATCTTTTGAGTAACTTGGGTCATTACGTAGATGAATTGCATCCTTGTGCAGTCTTGAACCAAGATCTCCAGATACAAATTCAGTAGATAAATTATTTGACAAGACAGAGGAAAACTTTGGATTTGCAAGTTCATTGCCCACATTTTCTTCAAGTACCTGAGAACAGATTGACAACCGGGAAAGGTCAAATTTAAATTTCCGTCTCAGGTTTACCAGTTCATACTCCAACCGCACGTCTATCTCGAGCACAAATTCATGGGCGCCACCTGCACAAAAGTAGTCTAGTCATTCATATATATATATATATACATCAAGCACCTCAGAATAAAACAGATAGATACAATGCATGTACCTTTTTCATCTTCAAAAACAAGAACAGTAGAAAATTTGGAAACATCTACGGTAAAAGCTTCCATGTCTTCTGTTTTGGCCAGAGGAGGTGTGTGATGAATCTCTTGGATGTACTCCTCTAACACACAATTATCCAGTTCAGTTTTCATGTCATTTCCATCATTTACCGTGCTTTTATCAAAGGAACATTTAACAGATAGAAGATTTGTAAGACAATTATGATACGCTGCAAAACATGTGATAAAGATCTCCAAAGCTGTTGCTCCAAGGAAGAAATAACCACCCTGTCAATTAGCATCCTTTATCACTTCTAATGATAAACCAAGCAAATGATGTGCAGCCACAAAATAACAATTATGAATTCTTTCAACGCCATATTTAAGCACTTTAAACAAGTGGAGATGAAAACTTGGAAAAGAAATCAAAGCAGCAAATAAATAGATAGATAAAACAAAATAATGTATAAATTGTGTTCAAGTTTCGTTAACTTCATAAAATTATCACCTGAAGCCCACACCATATTCTCTGCAATTTCCCATCAACAGAAAGTGATGATAATAGATTATTCGATTCATGTGCTCCAAGCAAAGCATTCTTTGAGGAGCAACTTCCCACATAAATTGTACCTAGTACTGCATTTAGAGTTAACCAATGATTTGAGGCCCATTCAGGAATATTAGAAGTAAATTCTAACTTCTGAACAGAGCTACAACTTTGACCATTTGACCTTTCGGATTTGTCTATGAACGATGACCTTTCAGATTTGTCCATGAATGATGACCTTTCAGATTTGTCTGTGAGCGATATATAATCAAAATTTGATGTATTGCCCCGAAACAGACCAAGCTTGTTACTTAAACACCCTGAAGATGAGTCATCGTGAAGGAGAGAGAGCAAAAAAGTACATCCGCATCTTGAAACATATATCTCATATAAGCAATTAAAAGACTGAAGTAGCAAATCTCTATGTACAGCGTGATCTGTAGATTTTCCTTTTCGATTCTGATATTTGAAAATAGCAGAAAATATTTCTGAAAAGTGAGTAGAAATTTCCAATTCTTCTTCTTCACAAGATAGATAAACACTTGCTTGTGGAACGGAAACCCAAATTCCACAATCTGGTAAATCGGCTTCTGCGAACTTTTGACCTCCCGAAACATTGGAAGTTTTCATAGAACTCTGTAAATCATCACAAATTCTAGAGATGTGAAGAACCACATCTAACGACTCAATCCTGAAGATGCCCTCTATTAAAAACAACATGCTCAAAGAAATCAAGGAAGCTTCTTCCAATAAAGTGTCTCCATTCTCAGATCCAACAACCAGCAATTCTTCCTGTATAATTTCGCTAGGTGCATAATCTGTAACAGTAGAGCTGCCAAGCACAATCGATACTGCAGAGAAAAAATTAAAGAACACCTGCCAAAAGTATACTCGTTAGACAGAAAACGACCAGAATAAAGTTATTGTGGAGAGACTCAAAACTACACATGCATCTGTGTATGCATACCAATTAAAAACAACAGATATGGACAGTCTAATTTCACATAAAAATGTACTTGACCTGCCTACTGATCCTTTTATAAGTACCAAAATGACAAAAATGCAAACCTTATCTGTCACTCTACCTAGTAGCATATTTAGTCAGCAATCCAAAGATCTGACCACCATCAGTTGTATGTATGACGAAAATCCTAAGTTCAAGGAGGTCCAAGACCAAGCAAAATTTACTTTCAACTAAACTATATGGTTAAGCAGCATATCTAGATAACTTCCAACTATATCAGATAATAAGGTCTCTGTAGTAACTAAAATTGTTTACCAAAATTATTTTCAATAGCTTGCAAGAATAGAATTAATCTAATGTAAGGTTTATTTTGTATTGGCAATTTTCGTGGACAAAATGTTTGATTGTAATCTAGAATAGGAATTCAACAATTATTCAGACCACACGTGATGATGGAGTCACCAAGCTTGCAACGCCCATATGACAGGTATAATATTCCATCATGCATACATCTGCACACAATTGAGCACGACACTTAGTATAGATCGTAACGAAAAATGTATTGTGCACATATTGGTCGATCGATCGAGAGTATTGTTCGATCGATCGAGAGTATTGTTCGATCGATCGAGTGATCGATCGATCGAGACTGAGACAACTTCGATCTAGGTGCTCTCTGTTTGGACTGGATCGATCGAGCAATTGGACCGATCGATCGAACCATGTTCGATCGATCGAGTATAGAACAACTTCGATCCAGGTTCTCTCTGTTTGAGTTAGATCGATCGAGTTTTGTGTATCGATCGATCGAGACCTTCTCGATCGATCGAGACGGCCTGTCGATCGATCGAGACGGCCTGTCGATCGATCGAGCCAGTATTATATTCCTACTCAAACTCTATTTCTTAATTCGACCCTTATGTTTCTTTTACCTAATTGACCACATTTAATGTTAAGAACAGTATTCTTATTTGAGGATAATTGTGGTAATTGGTAAATCCTGATAGGAAAAGAGTTATAGTGAATTGCAAATCCTATTTGAACTAGGATTGGACTCTATATAAGTGAAGGGATGTTTATGCATAATTAATCAACTTGAGCATTTAGAATTATACAGCACTAATACTTTCTAGCATCTGAATTGTGCTTATTCTCTTCATCTATTGTTCTTAGGCTTTCTCATGTTATATTCATATGCCTAATTGATTTGCATGATATTGAGCTTAATTGAATGTTCTAGGGTTTGCTAGCTGATATTGTTTTTACATCGCATGTTAGTATATTTGCTAGTTAGGATTATTCATTGTTTGAATCCGCTCTAGGACACGCATTGCACTTGTGTTATTGTGCTAACGTTACAGGTGACGGCTTCAGTATTTCGTGTGACTCGAAATTACTGAAGGTGACGGGTTCGGTTGATCTTGTGTGACTCAAGTAGATCGGAACGTTGGTCCGGATCCAGACATCTAACTATTGGAGGCTGTGAAAGGAGCAAGCGGCTCGTAAGTAAATTACAGAAAGGGGGATCTATCTGCGACGGGTAGTTCTGGACTCTATGGTTGTAATTGAACATTATTTTCATAGTGGATAGTTAGGTGGTCCGGTGGACCGGTGGTTTTCCTCTTAGGTCATTGTTGTGGCCTAGGTTGTTTCCACCTAAAAATATCGTGTGTCGTTTTATTATTCCGCATTTATTTTTACACGCGATTGCATGTCTGGCCGTTGTGATTAGATTATATAATATTTGTTGAAAATTGAAAATAACCTATTCACCCCCCTCTAGGCTTATTAGATCTGTAATTAAAAACTTTTTTCAATTGGTATCAAAGCGGGTCACTAGATATACTTAGTGTTTGCCTAGGACCTTATTATGGATCATTTTAGAGAGGGTTCTTCTACAATCCGTCCACCTTATTTTAATGGGTCTAACTACCCATATTGGAAGGCTCGTATGAGAGCCTTTTTACGTTCCTTAGATGAAAGTGTATGGAATTCTGTGCTTTATGGTTGGGAACCACCTACGGTTACCAAGGATGGTGTAGTCACACTTAAACCTAGAATTGATTGGACTTCTCAAGATAAAATTGGTAGTGGCTGGAACCAAAAGGGCATCAATGCTATTTTTAGTGCTGTGTCTCCGGATGAATTCCGACGTATTTCTGATATTGAAACTGCTAAGGCTGCTTGGGACACTCTAGAGGTTGCCCATGAGGGCACGTCCCAAGTTAAACGAACAAAACTTCGCATGCTAGCTACTAAGTTTGAAAATCTTAGAATGAAGGAGGATGAAACGTTTTCTGATTTTTATGCTAATTTATGTGATATTGCTAACTCTTCTTCAAATCTTGGAGATAAAATTGATGAACGCAGGTTGGTTCGAAAAGTCTTATGCTCATTACCAGAACGCTTTGAAGCAAAGGTTACAGCGATAGAGGAAAGCAAAGACATTGACACCATGAAGATTGAAGAACTAGTTGGGTCAATTCAAACATTTGAGATGAACTTTCCAGCACCCAAAAAGAACATTGGAATTGCTCTCAAAACCACCGAAGCTGACGATAGTGATGATGATGTAGAAGATGAAGATCTACTCACTCTAGCTAGAAAACTCAAGAAAATGTTCAACAAAAAGGATCTACAGATTAAAGAAAAATCAAGATATCGTAAGGGAAGAGAATTCACGCCAATGAGTTCAGAAGGTAAGAAATCTAAACCCACTGGTCCTAAATGTTTTGAATGCAATGGTTTTGGACACTATGCAGCAGATTGTGCCAACAAGAAGAAGAAAACAAGAAACGCTTTCAATGCTACCCTTAGTGACACAGAAAGTGATGAAGACCAAGCTAGTGGTTCAGAAAATGTCAACTCTAACTACGTAGCTTTTACATCAACTGTTGGTGGATACTCCAGTGAGTCAGACTTTGACTCAGATGAAGAGGGAAGTAAACGAATCCTTGATAAATTTAATGCAAACAGTTTTGAGGAGTTATTTATTGATTTAATTAAATGCAAGAAAGAAAAAGATAAACTACTCATAACTGTAACAAAGCTGAATGAACAGATCAATTTGCAAGACCTTAATTTATCAGTTTTAGAAAAAGAAAAAGTTGAACTGTCTGAGCATTTTGACAAGTTAAGTTTAAGTCTTGCAGGTATTGAACAGGAAAATTCAAAGCTTGTGCAGGAATTGGAGCAATCAAAGGAAACTGTCAAAAGATTAACAATTGGAGCTGAACGACTAGACAAGATGTTGAGCATTGGTAAGCCTTTCGGTGATACAAGTGGACTTGGATTTTCAGAAGAAAACTGTACACCTTCCACTTCAAAAACTACATTTGTAAGGTCTTCTAACTTTATCTCTACTGCTACAAATTCTGCACAAACACCCACTAAAACTGTAGGAGCTAAAACTGTTAAGTTTGTGCCTGTTTGTCATCATTGTGGTAGAAAAGGCCATATTCGACCTAACTGTAGATTTTTGATGAATGCTTTTCGATTTAATGATCATCTTCATGCTTATAGGTATAGAACTCATAATTATCATCATACCATGCCTATGTTGAATTTGAATAGGAAATATGAGCCTAAGAGTATGCCTTTAAAATCTAATGCAATTAAGTCTCAACCCAAAAACATAAAGAAATCAAAATTCATGAAAATTTGGGTTAGGAAAGATTGCATGTTTCCTATCAATTGATCACTATTGCTAGACCACCTAGGTACTTTTGTTTGAGTGCTTAAATGACCCTAGGTGAGTATTTTTTTTGGTTTATTTCGTTTTTTTATTGTTATTTTTTTGGATTAAAAAAAAAAAAAAAGTCTACAAGGTTTTGGATTCAAATGATGCTTATACTTTTACAACCTTATCTTTTGTGGCTTATTTTGATTCTCATTGTATATTTTATGCTACAACTCAAAATTCTGCACATATTTGCATTTTTCTCATATGATGACACTATTGACTGAACTTATGCACACACCCACTGAACACTCATGTATGTCATCTATGAAGTTTATGATTAATTTTGAAAGACTCTAAGACTTGAGCTAATCTTGATTGCGAAATCATATTGAGCCCTATTTCTTATTTTTTAAATATTTCATCTTAGGGAAATAACTAGTATTGAGAGGGCTACCTACTATGATGTGTGAAGCTACCGCAGTGAGCGGAGAGGGCTACCTCATAACTAGTGTGAAAGTCATCGTATTAGATTTATGGCTCGTACATGTTTTTAAAAAAAAAAAAAAAAAAAAAAATTTATTAAGAAATTCTATTTGGCATGTACAAAAAGAAAGAGCAAAAATGTTTAAAAAAAAAAAAAAAAAATCTCTTTTTTCATAGACATATTTTATTATGTAAGATTGATGACTCAATTATGATTTAGCATGATAGATGAACTTATTTTCTTTTGAGTCTCTTAAAATTGGTCATAAATGAAATTATTGGAATACAAGTGGAGTTCACATTTGTATACTACCTTAAGTGAATGTCAATATGTCATTATATGTGTTAGCGTGTTTATGTGACCTATTTATTTTGCTAATACAATGAATAATCAAAATTTAAGCAAAAATAATTTTTTTCAATTGGTTGTATGCTTATTCGTGTTAAATGAGTTCATTACTTTGTGTGGTAAATAAAAAAAAAAAAAAAAAAAAAAATTTCTTTTGAATTTATTTTTCGTCTAGAGAGTCATAGAACTTAGGGGGAGTCATTGCATACATATTTCATTATTCTTCTTTTGACTTAATGCAATTCCTCCTACATGCTTTGGACATATACATGTGTGCTCTTATGCATTTTTAGCCCACCTTGTTGAGAGTGACCCTTGTCATCTTTAGTGTTTCATGATTTGTCAATTTCGTATGCCAAAAAGGGGGAGAAAGATTCATGTTATTCATGTTGCTATGGAGATTGAATTTAGGGGGAGATGTTGCATTTATTAGTTGTGGGGGAGAAAGATTCATGTCCACATACACTACATATCTTTCGCACTTTTATGTACACTGAACTAATAAACAATGAGGCTTTCAAGCCACATTTGTGTGCTATTTGTTTGTCTAATTTCAGTGGACCGAGCGTATCAAGTATCAAGCGAAGATGGTCCACCAGATCATAGACAGTCCACTATGTAATTGATGTAATGATATTTTAACCTTGAGCGTTATGTAGTGAGAGAATGATTTTGTCACACGAAAATGCCAAAGGGGGAGATTGTAAGGTTTATTTTGTATTGGCAATTTTCGTGGACAAAATGTTTGATTGTAATCTAGAATAGGAATTCAACAATTATTCAGACCACACGTGATGATGGAGTCACCAAGCTTGCAACGCCCATATGACAGGTATAATATTCCATCATGCATACATCTGCACACAATTGAGCACGACACTTAGTATGGATCGTAACGAAAAATGTATTGTGCACATGTTGGTCGATCGATCGAGAGTATTGTTCGATCGATCGAGTGATCGATCGATCGAGACTGAGACAACTTCGATCTAGGTGCTCTCTGTTTGGACTGGATCGATCGAGCAATTGGACCGATCGATCGAACCATGTTCGATCGATCGAGTATAGAACAACTTCGATCCAGGTTCTCTCTGTTTGAGTTAGATCGATCGAGTTTTGTGTATCGATCGATCGAGACCTTCTCGATCGATCGAGACGGCCTGTCGATCGATCGAGCCAGTATTATATTCCTACTCAAACTCTATTTCTTAATTCGACCCTTATGTTTCTTTTACCTAATTGACCACATTTAATGTTAAGAACAGTATTCTTATTTGAGGATAATTGTGGTAATTGGTAAATCCTGATAGGAAAAGAGTTATAGTGAATTGCAAATCCTATTTGAACTAGGATTGGACTCTATATAAGTGAAGGGATGTTTATGCATAATTAATCAACTTGAGCATTTAGAATTATACAGCACTAATACTTTCTAGCATCTGAATTGTGCTTATTCTCTTCATCTATTGTTCTTAGGCTTTCTCATGTTATATTCATATGCCTAATTGATTTGCATGATATTGAGCTTAATTGAATGTTCTAGGGTTTGCTAGCTGATATTGTTTTTACATCGCATGTTAGTATATTTGCTAGTTAGGATTATTCATTGTTTGAATCCGCTCTAGGACACGCATTGCACTTGTGTTATTGTGCTAACGTTACAGGTGACGGCTTCAGTATTTCGTGTGACTCGAAATTACTGAAGGTGACGGGTTCGGTTGATCTTGTGTGACTCAAGTAGATCGGAACGTTGGTCCGGATCCAGACATCTAACTATTGGAGGCTGTGAAAGGAGCAAGCGGCTCGTAAGTAAATTACAGAAAGGGGGATCTATCTGCGACGGGTAGTTCTGGACTCTATGGTTGTAATTGAACATTATTTTCATAGTGGATAGTTAGGTGGTCCGGTGGACCGGTGGTTTTCCTCTTAGGTCATTGTTGTGGCCTAGGTTGTTTCCACCTAAAAATATCGTGTGTCGTTTTATTATTCCGCATTTATTTTTACACGCGATTGCATGTCTGGCCGTTGTGATTAGATTATATAATATTTGTTGAAAATTGAAAATAACCTATTCACCCCCCTCTAGGCTTATTAGATCTGTAATTAAAAACTTTTTTCATCTAATATTAGAGTTAATGACATTTTCAATGCTGAAAGAGTAAGAGTCTTTTTTTTTTTTTATGCGATTATATGTGATTGAGAAAATTAGAGTTCAAGTTCATAATCAGCGAATAGGAACCCTATAACTTCTATGTGATGTTAATGGAAAAAATAGTGAGACAAAAATAATTTCAAAAATCAGCAATGCTTATCAACTGAAAAAACCATCACCTGAAACAAAACATAAAACTCATTCACATATGCCAAAACAATCAATCCAGCAGCAGTCCCGCTAAAGGTTGCAGATGAAGTCATAATGGTGCTGCTAAATGTATGAAAATATTCCCTGCAGTATAAATATATTTGTATCACCATTAGAACGATAATAGCAGTTTACAATGGACATTTCCTATATGGATCAACTGTGAGGGAAGACCAAGGGGAAAAAAGGCTTTACTTCTATAGTTCTATGACACCAATCTAATGATATTTCCCAAGTGTTCCATAAAAGTTTAAAATCTAAGGGCTTGTTTGACCACATAACTCAAAAATTATTTTAAAAATTATTTTCAAATCATAATTCAAAAACAATTTTCTATAGTTTTAAAAAATAATGAGTTTGGCCATTATTTTAAAAAAAATATTTTCAAAAACAAAAAACAAAAATATGATTATATTGTTGTCTGGCCGAATTATAAAATTGTTTTGATTATATACTTTTTAATATTAAATTTAATATTTTTATAATAATTTAAACATAATTTTATCAAAATATCTAAAAGCATATTTTTTTCAAATTTGATAAGAAATACAATCCCAATAACTTGCCCTCATCTGAAAAGCAAATTGTCAAATTATTATTTTAAATTTTTTTATAATGAAATGCTATTTAAAAAAATTCCTTTTACCTTTTTTCAATACATACTTCTTATGACGATTTATAAATCTTAATTAAATAAATTGAAAATACTTTTTAAAAAAAATTCTTTGAATTCATTGTTAATAGTTGCAGGTTAACAAATCAATCACCACAAAACTCATTTTACCAAGTGCTTTCTAACACCACAATTTCACTACCATCATCAATGTCGTTCAAAAGTTAGAAAAACTTAAATATAACTTTATTATGATAAACACCAATCAATAATTAGGACTTTATTTTGAACTTGATAGAATTTATATGCTTTTTAAGAATTACTAGTGGTATTTTAATTATCGACTTAATTATAAAATAATAAGGTATTTTAGTTCATTTTGATGTTAAATGTTAACTAATTAAGTCACTTTAAGTGATTAAATTGTAGGTTAAAAACTTTCTATCAGAATTTGGAAGGAAGTGGTCTCAAGCGATAATCTCGTGACTTATTTTGCTCAAATATTAAATCAAATTCTAATTGAAATACCTGATTGATAATAAATAAATACCTAAGGTACTAAATTGATTGAAAAAATCTTAAGTTAATAAATTGAGTAAATCCAAATTTCAATAAGAGTATTTTTTATTGAATAATTGTAGCAATAATAATTTGAGTTGTGAAAATATTATTAAGAATATTTTTTTATTATTAAGAAGCAAAAAAGTTAAATAAATAAATAAAACCGCAAAGGTCGCAGGCATATGTCCCATTAAGTGAAACTCTCAAACAACCAACAGTCTTTTTCAGAAAGCTAGGCCAAATTTGGCGTTTGTTATGAACTGATTGAATCCCACATTGGTAGTATGGGCTATCTGTGTGGGCTTTATAACCAAGTAGGCACCTTCCCCTTGACAAGCGCTTATTAAGGGTGAGTTCTACTTGCTTGGTTGTAACAATTGGTATCAGAGCAGTCACCTAGACGGATTAGGCCGAGGGAGGGCTACTACCACGGGTTAAGCCGTTGGATCCGCGAAGTCACCTACCGACGTGGTCGTCGGTTCCGAGGAGGGGTGGTATTGTTATGAACTGATTGAGTCCCACATTGGTAATATGGGCTATCTGTGTGGGCTTTATAACCAAGTAGGCAGCCTCCCCTTGACAAGCGCTTATTAAGGGTGAGTTCTACTTGCTTGGTTGTAACAGCGTTGTTCGTGTTCTCAAATTTTTCAAAAAGACTAAAAACATGTCTAAACTATTCTCAGTTTTTTGTTTTCTAAAACAAATTGTTTTAAAAAATAGTAACTTTAAAACAATGGCCAAACACCGATTTGTTTTTAAAAGCAATTTGTTGTTTTTAAGTATAGAAAACAATTGTTAAGTTATTCGGCCAAATAGACCCTAAAGTCCCTTCATCCCTTTCATGTCTAAGAAAGCTGAAAAAATGAAAAGATAGACTGAAAATGACAGAATTAGGTCTCATTCTCAACACCAATAAAAATTAGGAAGACAATGCTAATGAGTCTGCCAAGAATCATTCAGACATAAGAAAAATTAAAATTACAGAAAATAAACAATAGGCAGAAAGAATGTCAAATTTGTCAAATTTGAGACTAGAGAGTGAACTTGATAAGCTTTCTTAGATTTTTCCTTTTATTTTTCTTTTTCTCCTGAATAGTATATAAAAAAGATAGGTAAAGAAAACACGCTTGAAATGAAATGTAATATGCACTCTATTAAAGCAGTAGCAAAGAAGAATCAAAGGTTTCATTTTGTTTGCAAGACATTCCTATTGAAAATTTTCTGATACTTCAAAGGCAAGAGGCACAGGGTTCATGAAGAAATAAAAAAATATTTCATATTCACTTCTTAGCCAACAGTTAAAGGAAACACATTGCATAAACACCATGTTAGATTATTAAAGCAAAAAAAGGTATCAACATATCACAAGGGAAGTAGTAAGTATCACTAAAATTATGCCATCTCCTGTGAATTACACCATCGATGGAAAATTGGAATTAGAAGTATATAAGATGGCAATAAGACATGCTGTTTGAGCATCAAATAAACAGGAAGAGAAAATTCAAAACATTAGTGATACATAATATACCTACAAGCCCTGTAAAATAAGGAAATCAAATTAGAGTTGATATTTTCCATAGCAAAACATGTAGATATACATCCTAACTGAATAGGAAGAACCACCAACAAGAATAATTAAAACACAGAAACACACATATAAAGAAAAATTGAAATAATAAAATTTTACCTGAAAGATGACAACTGAAAAGTTATGGGTTTTAATGCAAAAATTTGGCTTTTTTGTTCTGCTGAATCCTCCAGATAGACATTAACACCATCCATTCCTATGAACGAACCAAGAAGAATCCTCCTCTGAGATATGTATTTTTCGTTATTTCGTTTTACAGTATAAATCATCCGATATTGTTTTGAACTATGGCATTCACTATCAGATCCTGGAAGCCTTGAATGCAATGGCGGATCAAATGTTGACGTTGGCCAGACTGCAACTTTAATGTCATGCACATCAAATGCCAAGCAACAATTACCGCACACATCTAGTTGAGTCATGCTTTCCTTCTCACCACCAGATTCCATTCTGAATGACAATGTGATATGAGGACCAGCTACAAGAATTCCAACTTGAACGTATTTCTCTGGAACCATCTTAAACAATGACATTTTGAAGTTATTAACATAACCCTTGCATGTATTATCCCAACTTGTTTCAATTATATCCTCAGCAACTCTTGGAGGATGTGAATGAATGCTAGATCTGTCATTGTTTCCAGTCCTCCAGATATGTTTCATCTGCCAAAGAAGCATAGATATTGATAATATTGATGAATGTTCCAAAGTGAGATATACTTTTCCCATAGTCAAAAAGCACTTTGATAACCCAGAGTCTGATTGCTGAATACTTGGATACATAAAAGATCTTGTGATTTCACAGAGAAAGAATGGGCTTTCAGAAAACTGAATCTCACTTTCTCCATCTTCCGTGCAATTTCTTTTCCAATTTGACCACATATGTTCAAGAAAACCCTCTAGAATTGGGTCACAAGCACCATCAACATGATCCACTCCAGAAGGAAAAAATGGTTGTGCAGGCTCAGACCAAAAAATAGATTTCAAGTTATTATTAGCTCCCTTCATATATGCTCTCATAGAACTGGTTATTTTCTTTGAATTTGTATGCTTTAAAGGAGCCTCATTAAAAGATGAGCATTTAACATTCAGTTGCCCACACGACATCATCATGGACTGTTCAGAAATGTCTTCCATGTATTTTAGTAAAACTGCATCAACTGAAAGAGATAATAAAATGTAATCTACGTTTGAGATCCCAATATGTGATTCTAGTTTTTGAGCCCTAGAATGTTGAATTTCGTTCACATAAGAAATATCGACCAGAATTCTTCCAAGGTTCAACATGAAGGAAGAATGTGGATAGGAATCATTTGATGAACTTTCCATATATTCATTGTTTGGTGGTTTGTATAATAATTTCCGAAAAGATAATACACTCAAAAGAAAATAGATCAATTTGTGTATAGAGTTCCAGGTAAGTGCTAGTAATGCAAGTATCTTGTGAAAGAATTTGTTACCAGTATAAACAAATGAACCCTTGAGCTTTGTAGATTCAACATTCAATCCTGCTCTATAGTGAGCTATTCTCCGTGCCTGGGCAATGGTTTCAGCTGGCAGTTCCCTCTCAATATCAGAGATCAGCTTCCAACGGTCTTTGACAAAATCAATAGAGATATTGTCCCGAGACATCTTGGTAGTGGATCTTTTTGATGAATAGTCAGCATAGTGTTTGATTAAGAGCAGCAGAAACTCATAAGCCTTAACATACTGTAACCACAACCTAACACTAACCACTGCTTTATGCAAAGAAAATCTGGGAGCTGAAGTCACTAGTCCGATTCTGTTTGCAGCTAGGTTCCATAGTTGTCTAGCATTTCTGGTACACTGCAACTCTTTACACCATAGCTTACTAAATGCTGCATACATGGAAAGATCAGCCGGAGTAAATGACACACATAATTCTGGAATTCGGAGAATAAAGTATACAGGCTGGAGATCATTCAATTCGACGCAAGAGTACAAGTCTGGTGAGAAGAATATTCGAGTGGACTGTTGTGCCCTCTTCAAACCAAACTCAAAACCACTTCCATTGATAGCATACGAAATCTTTTCAGTGGGTATAAAAAATACATCAAGAAGCCCTCTAAAGAGACATCGATTATCTGAGCACAGAGAGTTTGCATTGAGCTCCTTCATATTGATCATGTATGCCTCTGGGTCATTTAAGAAGGGAAACTTCACTCGCACATTGAAATTATGTATACATAGCTGAAAGTGCTTCAGCATAAGATTCAAGAAAGCCTTTTTAAATTTACTTTTTGAAGGAGTGATGACCAAGAGCTTTTCAAGAACATCATGCAAAGCACTACCCTGAAGTTGAGTAAAAATCATAGCTTCAGTAATATAAACTAGCATTTCCTATTGAGGTAAGGACACGAGTCTTCACCTCTAAATGTGAACTAAGTATGAAATTTATTTAGCAAACTGCACTCACATGATATGTGACATCCAAGAGGCGTCTTTATTCATCATATCATTAACTACAGATTGAATTGCAATACAATGTGGAAAAAAATGAAGGTATTTAGTTTCCAAGTCCAAAGAAATAGTAGATGAAGGAAATGGAGAAATATAATTCTTTTTCCATTCATCACAATTTCATTTTACAACATTTTTCATCACTTGCAGGTTATACATACTTTGTTTTAATAAAAAGTTGTGCACACTTGAATTTTTCTTTTGATATCTGGCTTATGTGCAAAGAGTGAAGAGAGTGTATTTGAGAGTAAAAATTCAATCTGTTTACACACAAATGTGTACGGTGTAGTCTTGGAGGAAAAAGTACACAAAAGTATTCATACTGGCACTCTGAGCAATTTACGAAAATCATTTCATCCAAAACGCACAATTATATGATGAAGAAACTAAGAAGGAAATGAAATACAAATATACAATAACCTCGGGATCTATTTTCGAAAGTTTCTTCTTGATGTCTTCCGAAAAAGAATCTCTCCTTTTCCTCGACCGTTTTAAACTATCCTCCTCTGTCAACTCCCTTCAGAAAAACAATAAAAGTCACCACAATCAGTTCTTCCATAATCACATATTTAAATACGAAAATAAATTACAAACAGATAAGAGTAATCGCTCACCAAACTGATACTATCACATTAATGCCGTGAACTTCTAACGAAACGGCAGGAAAGGACCAGTTTGAGAATTGAAGCATGAACTGTTCCACGAAAACCTCATCAAAGGAAAAGGATAATACAGGTTCGTTGAATAGCTCCTTGAGAAGCGAAACGTTCAATCGAATATTCTTCGCAATCACACAGGAATGAGTTAACCCTAGTTTTACCTCCAGTTCAGGTTCTCCCATAATCCATGGCCTTAGAAAGGACGCTACTCTCCGTTTGGATAAGTTGTCCAAAAACATTGCAGTTAGGTCGTTTCAAACTTGAGAAATAGCCGCTTCCGATTTTGTAGTTTTCATCTCCAAGAATAATAGAAAGCTTTCTTGCAGAGAAAAGGGAATTTAGTTTCGATAAGCTTCTTGAAATCAGTAGTCGGGTTAACTGGTAGTACGATGACGGTGGAGTATTGGGGGTTTATCAGCGGGAAATAAACGGACGGATTAGATAACGGTGATCAGTTTTTCAAGTATTTTGTTTGTCCAAATCACATAAATAAAATAACTTTTTAGGTAATTTTTAATATATTAAACAATACTGTTAATATTTCAAATTTAATTAAATTCACGCAAAAAACTTAAATTTTTAAAATATATAATTTAATCTTCAAATTTTTTAAATTATATATATAAATTCTTAAATTTTTAAATGATACAATTTAATTTATAAACTTTTAAAATTTTATACATAGAAATCACATAAATAAAATGATTTTTAGGTAATTTTTAATATATTAAACGATACTGTTAATATTCCAAATTTAATTAAATTCACGTATAAATCTTAAATTTTTAAAATATATAATTTAATCTTTAAATTTTTTAAATTTTACATATAAATTCTTAAATTTTTAAATCATACAATATAGTTCATAAACTTTTAAAATTTTATACATAGATTCTAAAATTTTAATTAAAAATTATGTATTTTAGTATACAGATAAGCTATAATTTATGTGTAAATTTTTAAAAATTTATATGCTAAATTATAGAATTTAAAAGTGAGAGGCTTATATGTAAAATTTTAAAAGTTTGAGAACTAAATTATATGATTTAGAAATTTAAGGATCTACTTGTAAATTTGATCAAAGTTTGGAATTAATAGAATAGTTAAAGCCTTTTTAACATGCAATTCGGTGTCTTGTCCCTACGCTTTTACAGAAAACATTGTTTACCATTGAGCATTGTAGTTTTTGGTATAAATAGCATTATTTTTAATAAATTGATCAATTTTTTCTAACTATCAACTATTCATTTCAAATTTCACAATTTTATAATAAATTATTCAAAAAATTAACAAAAATATCTTCATTTTATAATTTTAATAAAATATTATCATTATAAGACCCTACCACATTTATGGCAACCTCATTGGACCTTTGGCCATCCAATTAGAACTTTGGTAACCCTGTTGGTGACTTCAACAAAGTTTCAATGACCTCGTCGAAGGTGCATATAACATGTTACATTTAAAAGTAGAGTTGGATGTTACATGTTATATGTTACATCCTCATTGAAGCTTTGGCAACATTTCTATAAATAGATGTAATATATTACATTCAAATATAAAGATAGATGTAACATATTACATACAAATATAAAATTGAATTTATAAATTGTAAAGTATTGAATTGACCAATTTATAGAGGTAAATGTAACATATTACATAAAAATATATAAGTAGATATCACAAGTTATAAAAATAAAGGTAAATTTAATAGGTTACATACAAAGATATAAGTGAATGTAATAGGTTACATCTGGTGAGTCATTAATAAAGGTCGCTAGAACTCCAGTGTTTGCCAACAACTGTCAGTAAAACTTTGGTGGTTCACCAAAAATCTTGTATAATCTAATTTTATTTTTATTCTATTGAGTTTTATATAACATAAACATTTTAGTACTTATATTATGAAGCTTTGAGTTTTAGGTTAAGGTTTTGCTAGTTTGAATAAAAAATGCAATTTGAATGAAAAACGGGCTATATTAAGGCAATATTTTCTTAAGCATTGAGCAATATAGGCATGTGGGATGAGACTTGTGGTGAAGAGTGATACATATATCAACTTGATAAAATTTAACTTGACATAATTTATCTTTTTACTTCTTCATTAGTAAATTCTCTTAATGGCATAGTTAATATGTCATAAATTGCACATTTTGTATTTGTTTATTTATAAATTGCATAATTTTTATTGATGATGTTATTCACAATGTTTAATAAAATAACAATAATAAGAGTTGTGTGTACTAATATTTTTTGAATAATAAGAGTTATTACTATTTTCGTATCAGAGCTAAAGACCCAAAATTCACTTCTAAAACTACTATTCAAATTCCTTGTTATTCTTTGCTTTCATCATTTGGTGAATAGTGTAAAGAGAATATTTATGGCAATAGTCGTGTAAGAAAAATTTGAGATGTTATAAGTGCCTTTTGTGCTCCCAACCTTACATAATATACTTTGATTTATTATAAAACCTCTTGAATTGTTTAGATATCATACTAGAAGAAATAATCTCAAATAATGCTTGTAACTTAGAAGCCATGAGACATAACTCCTCAACGAATGTATCAACTTTCATGTTGATGCTAGGTAGTCTAAAACTTCCTCCCTCCCTCCAACCTCCAAATGTTCAATTAATTCTTTAAACCCTTGTTTTATAATAGATCTCAATTTTTCATTTTTAAAAATATGCTCCCTACGAAAAAGACCAAGTTTATGCAAGTCTATAAATTATTTACTGCCGTTGTTTGGACATTGTCTAACTCAAATTCAAAAACATATATTTTGTATTGTGAATGTTAGAAATATGAAAGGATATAAAAAAGAACGCAATAAATATGATTACATCAAATATTCAAAATGTTGGGACTTAAATTTATGAAAATATCAAAGACATTATTGTCATCGACGAAAACTTTGAAAATATTTAAGAAACCTTTGAAAATTCTATCAAAATCATAGAATTTATTTACAAAACTTTATAAAGCATTAAAACAATCAATTACTTTTTTTTAAAACTAATTTCTTATTTAATACGTATATTTATAAAAGTTATGATATTCAATTTGATTAATAAGTCAAATAATTAATCATAATATTGCAAAATGATTAGTTAAAATATAAAATAATTGTTTGTATTGCAATTATAATATTATTATAAATAAATAAATATCAACGATACATAATAGAATATAAATTAAGAAAAAAACAAAAATCATAGGTTGAACTAATAACACAATGTGAAAATGATGGATAAATAAAAAAAATATATAAAAATAAGTATTAATATTATCCCATATTTAAATAAATATCTTTGGGTTGAAAATAAAAAACTATAAATTCATAAATTTAAAGATAAATTTGTAAGTTTTGTAAGTCCATTTGAATCTTTTATTGGCGTTCTTATGAGCAAAATACGGAGTTTGTTTAGTTTAGTTAGTATTTTTGTCTATCTTTATGTACGATATTTTGCTTGTAAATAGTATCACACACATTTATATAGATTTTTATACTATTATATGTTTGTATGATGTACACATCATAGGATAGTTGGGAGCATATAAATTACATGTTAAAAATGTATTTTTACTTGTATTTATTTTTTTGAGTTGGCTGGTGTTTATGATATTTTAGTTAGTAAATTTTTGTCTTAAAAAATTGTTTTTAGTGGTTCATCGAGGACTTTGCCAAGATCTCACTAGTGGCTAGCCGAGGTGGTCTGCAATTGTGCATACGGTGAATCTGTGGCTCATTGGACCTCAAAGATATCTCGTGGGGGGTTTAATGGGGTGGTCAGTGAGACCTCACAGACAAGTGGTTGACAAGGTTACCATAAATTGAAAAATCAGCAATAAATATCCTCTCTTTCTTTATTAAATATATCTATAATTTACATCTCTTTACACTTTCTCACATATTTTTTTTCTACATTTTTATGAGCTAATTTTGTATTGTGTTAATATTTTGATTGGGTAAAAAATATTTTATGTGTTTCGAAATTTTTTTGTATCATTAATATATTGTGTGTGCTTCAGTATTAGTGATTATTTTACTCAAAGATTTCTTATTTTAACTGTTTATTTTTATTTAGTTAATTTAGTTGCTCAGTGGCTGCTTTAAGTAATCCGTAGATGTTACTACTTAGGATTAGAGCCTATGTAGGTTTACCAAGTTAAATTACTGTGTTTGATTGATTTGTTACCTGAGTTAGTATAATCAATGTATTCTCAATATATGTGCCAATATATTAAGACTAAGGGTGTCTAAAAATCGAACAAAACTGAAAAATCGGACCGAATCGGACAAAATTGGACAGTTTTTTTAAACATATGGTCCAATCCGATTAAAAATAATTCAAACCGTTGGTATAACGATCCGGTTCGATTTTGTAAATTTTTTAACCAATCGGACCGGATCGGACCGTGATAAATAAAATATTAAATTTATTTTTAAAAAAATATATGATATTATTATTATTATATATAATATATAATAATGGCTATTATTAGATGATTTATAAAAAATAACATTATACAGAGAAAAGTCGAAGACTCTGTTTGTTTCGTAATAATCTGTTGGTTCTAAAATTTTATGGATTAATGTATTATGAATATGTATTTTATGGATTAATGTATTATTGTATTAATGTATTAATTTGTTATTATGTGTGTCGTGTTATAATTTGATTTCACTCTTAGTTATAAAAAAAAGTTTAGCAAAAAAAGTTAAAGTTTAACAAAAAAAAAGTTTTTAAATCCATTGAAAACCGTTAACGAAACCGAACTGGACCGTTCGGTTTTAAAAAATTTATTAGTTAAACGGTCCGGTCCAATTTGGTTAAAATAATATGAACGGTCTGATTTGGTTAATTTTTTTTACTAAAAATCGGACCAAACCAGATGTTGGACACCCCTAATTGAGACTATATGATTATTAGAAAGCATTTATAACTTTATCTATTGTTTGATATATGTCTTGTTTGTTTATTTATTTATAAATTACTTATTAATTATCTTTTGCTTTTCGGTTGCTTGTACAAGAGAAACGAGTCATTATTTATTCGTATCACCTAGACTTAGTTATTCACTGAGTTGAGACTTTTTCAAAATTAAATAGAAACAAATATGAAAAGTTATTTTGCCGATATTTGTCAATATTTTAAAATATTGACATTTTAACAACAATATCTTGGATATTTTAGAAAAAAATGATATTTTCTCGAAAATTTAACGAAAATGACAATTAAGCAATAATTTAAAAACATTTTCTCGACATTTTAGGCAAAAAAAATATGAAAATCACGTTTTGATTTCAAAACGCGTAAAAATTCAATATTTTGTGAAAGTACATTGGCAATTTTGTAGACAAATACAATCTATGTAATATTTAAATTTTTGGAATGACGTGACATCGCTCTTGTTTGATTCAAGTATTTTCAAGTTGCATTATTTTCAAAGCCCTTTATTTTAAGGTAAAAATAATCCCTTTCACATGCACTTTACATAGGCTTTTGTTTGACTGAGTTATGATGCTATGAATGATGTTTATAAGCCTCATTAATTAAGATTGATCGATCCACAATGATCCTATATAGATCCTCTCCTTGTTGCTTAAAATTGAACACCTAGTTTTTAAGCTGGATCGATCCCCATATTGATAGATCGATCCCCCTATAGTTGGATCGATCTCATTTCGAACTTCAACTGATCGTGTTTAATCTGCGCAATTTTATTTTGGAGGTATGGAGAGACGAATCGATCCCACCATATACAGATCGATCCCCCTATGGGTTCGATTGATCCTTTTGTGTCTTGGATTGATCCAAAGTCTTGCTGGCATAACTTTTTTTATTGACAGATTGATCGCCCTCCAGGACAGATCAATCTCACCGACATGAACTAGGTTTTTTCTCACGCATCTTAATCCTAGTAAGCTCCTAATTGCCAATGATATTTTGACACATCATTAAGTGACGTATTCATGCTTAGATTTTCATAAAATGATACGATATATATATATACATACATACACGTGCCTAAGCTTTGACCATTAAGATGCTTTCTCATTTTGTGATTTATGTTCTTAGGCTTAGCTTAATATTTTCATATATGCTAAAACATGTATGTTTTTATAGGATCATACTACTCTAGGTCTAAGCCTATTTATTTCATATATTTATGTTCATATAGTTTCTTGCTTGACTGATCATTGATATTTAAAGAAGCTATTTTAGTTGAACCTTTGCTTAATTACTTGTTTTAGGATTTGCTAGAGATTTGATTTATTAGATATATATTTTGAATTTTCTAGTTAGGATTATTCTTTATTAAATTCATTCTAGGACACACCTTACACTTGTGCTATTTGTGCTAATATATATTTTGAATCTTCTAGTTAGGATCATTCATTATTAAATTCATTCTAGGACACACCTTACACTTGTGCTATTTGTGCTAACTTTTCAAGTATTAAGGTTAAGGTGTTCGGTATTTCATGCGACTTAAGTTTATCGAAACGTCGGTCCAGATCCATTCGCACCAACCATGTGGATACTGTGAAGATAGAGCAGGGACTCGTAAGTAAAGTATATTTGGCGCTTTATCTGTGAAAAGTAGTAAGACCTGGCTTTGTACTTAAACATTAAATTTTCATAGTGGATAGGTAGGTAGTCCGATGGACCGGTGATTTTTCTCTTAGATCATTTTTGTAGCCTAGGTTATTTTCACCTAAAAATCTCATGTGTTATTTTCTGCTTTCGTACTTCATTTTTACACGTGATTGTTTGTTTGGTCGTTGTGTTTAGGTTATATAATTAAAAGGTTGATAAAATTGAAAATAATCTTTTCACTCCTAAGTATATTTGGTCCTCAGCTTAGAACTCTCATGTTGCAATATTGTCAATGACATTGTTGACATTTTCATTCTTGATTACATCTAGGTGGAGTTTGCAAATGAGTACTGATGAGTGCTCGAAAAGCACTAATATTTCGTGGTTTATTGCACTTAATTATTTAGAAATAGATTTATTATTTGTTGTTTATTCGATTAATTTCATAAATCTATCAATTCGGAATCACGGGTATGTTTTAGTGCATTTTAGGTGTTTTTAGCGTCAAACGAGTTGAATAATGCAAACACGCAAAGACGGAGCACTTACAGAGCTCGAATCACGAGTTACGGGCAAGACAAGTCAAATATGTAAGCCTTACATAACGAGCCATCACATATGTAAGGGGGTAAATATAAAGAAAGGAAAGGCAACACGCGCCGCGGCAGAGGAAAAGGCATGCCGCGGCGGGAAGCTCTCGGGTTTTAACCATTATTTCCAGAATTTGTGTAATCAGGATTTGTGTAAACCCTTACATCTATAAATACCCCCTTAGACTCCCCCTTACATACAACTCGAATACAACTTTTACACACAATAATTTTGCGACCAAACAAGAGATTCATTCAGTTTTGGGATCTTTGCCACACTCAAACGAAGCAAGAGAAACCATTCTAAGGATCCAAGGAAGCCGTCGATGATCGAAGATAAAGCTTTTGGAGAAGAATATCATCCCATCCATTTAGCGGTATTTAGATCTAGGTTTTCCTTGTTGTTATAGAATTATATTTTCTTCTTCCTTCTTTGAGTGTATGATCATATTATATTTGTCTATGAATTTTAATATGAACATGAGCGGCTAATTTCATTATGGATGTTTAGTTTGTGTTGCCATATTTGCTAGAATTGTGTATGGTGAATATTTTATTGATTTAATATAAACAAATTACCTTTTGATTATGAGCATGTTTAGATATTTAATTATGAATTATCATGGGCCAATTTGAGATTCGTAGTTAGGTTGAAAAATTTAAGAATATAGTTTTAGGAACGTCACCTTAACTCTATTCCGAAATACTTAATCAAAGCTTCAAATTAGTGACTTAGTCATAGCATTAGTTTGATTGGCATTTATTTCCTTGCGCATAATTTGATTGCTATTTGATTTACCCCGACCGTAGGCAGTTAATTAGTTAATCAACAAAGGGATTTACCCAGACCGTAGTCAGTCTCGTAATTAAAAGGAAAGCTGGTAAAATTGTTTATTAGAATGTTCATGTTATTTCACCATTACTTTTCGATGCAAGCATGGCCAACCAAACTAAACGTTCATACATCCTCCATTAATTTTTAATTTACTTGAATTGATTGTTAATTTGCGATATTGATTTTGTTTAATTGTTCGTACCATTGTTCTCGTCACAAAACAAACACTTTTTACAGTTTTACTAAATTTAGGACTCTAGTTACTTAGAGTTTTAGTTTCACTAGAACTCTATTTAATTAATGTTTTATTTGCATTAGAACTCTATTTAGATTAGGAAGACAGTTATTTAGAACTACTGCAATTCCTTGAGAGACCGACCTTGGAAGTTGCTTGTTACTTTTCTACGAGTGCTTTGTACACTTGCGAGTACTAAATTTATCACATTAAGTACAACCTACCTTTCTAGTTGAAAATAATGTGCTAACCTTAATTGACACCAAGTGAAGAAGTGTTACTACAAGTAAATCCAAACTTTGCATTGGATTCATTCAGACCAACACTCCCACAAACCATCCAAATAAAATCTAAATTTATAATTCCAATATGATACTCGCACAAGTTGTAGTAACTAATCGTTACACTATGACAAATAGGTTCCGATCTCACCTATTCTCCATGGACTATGACTCTAAGCCCATTGTAAGAGGAAGTTGGCAATGAAAATGTTCGTCATCCATTATATCATCTATTTTATGGTGGTCTACATGCTCATCAAAAAGTATGTCATCAAATATCATCTCAATTCCCTCATCTTCAAAATTACTTTCATATAGAGCATTAACATTCTCATACATTTTGTGGTTCTCCAACCTATGTTTGGAGGAGCATTTATAGTAGGGTATTCAACATTATTGTCATCCATAATTAGTCATCTTCTACATCTAATACTTGATGGCTCAAAATGTGAAGCTTGTGTCGTTTTCTTTTCAAAACCCTAATTTTCTCCTTTGTAGCTCTTGTTTTTTTAAGGTGATTTTGGGTACTTGTACTTCTTCTCTAATTTATTGTTCATCAAATTCTTCAATAAATACTTGGTCTTCCTCTCTAACTTGATCATCACATTCTTCAATAGGCACCTATTGAGGCTCTTAAAATGGATCATTTGTACACTGTTAGTATTAGGGTAATCATAAGAGTAATAAATAATGTCATTCGAGTCGTGTTCAGGTCAACCAGATATGTAAATTTTAGCCCACATGTTGACAAAAATTCATTCCAAGATTATCAAAATGTGTGCTTATGTGCATACAAAACACTAAAAACAAAATTTGTTACCCAAAATGTTCTCTTTACTATACAAATAATAATCATTCGTTGTACTTTTCCTATACAACAAACATATCAAACAACACCACAAAACCCACCCCACCTACCTGTTTATCACCCATTTCACAGTGACATACCAAACGCATTTACTCTACCATAAAAACCCACCCAACCCTTTCATTAATGGTTACGTTACTAGCCATAGCATTAAACAAAAATGTTACATTAATATTCACAAATTAAAGTGTTGATTTTGATGAATTTGTCAAAAAAATTCAAAGGGTACGATATTATTAGGAGTGACAATCGTGTCGTGTTCATTTTGTGTTATTCATGTCGGTACTAGATTCGTTTTGTGTTATTCGTGTCGAGTTTTCGTGTCAGTTAACACAAAAAGATTTATTTGACTTTTTTCGTGTTGTCTATTTATAATTGTAAGAAATAACAAAACCTTTAAAAATATGAAAAAATTATTGATTAATTCTTATTAAAAAAAATTTGTGTCGTGTCGTATTTGGTTTTCGTGTTATTGGGTTGTGTAAGAAATTGCCACCCCTAGATATTATAAAGAGAATAAAATGAACTTGATGAGCCCTAAAACCCAATTTTACTCTTGATATATCATTTGTTTCATCATAATAATGGTAAAAAAGTAACACTCTAACCTTGTGAGATTTGGATGTTAAGTCTTAACGGATGATATATTTGCAACACTTATGTTAGTGCATTTTTGGTTATAATGAATAGGACTTAAACTATAATTGATTTCACATATTTTCGCATTTGGTTGTGTAATTGACTTGTAATGGAATGTAAATAATAACTAAAATACATGTAAAACTCATTCATCTACTCTTAATCTTTTTATTAAAGAACGTATTTTTCTAATTTTACCCCAAACACAACCTACAAAAGAACTAATCATCTTATTTTTCCTCCTCAACCATTCAAAACTTTCTTTCTCACACCATTTTCTTATTCCTCCATTGTTGCTCAATCGTTTTTTTTTTCGTCTCTTCGTTATTGCTCTAGTACTACCCACATTTTTTTTTTCATTTTTCCACAATTGCTACAATTCTGTTTTCCTCATTTGGAAGCTCTACTTAAAAACTCCCTTTATAAGACATGTCAATTATTGGGTGTGAGAGCTTAAATTTTCAATTATTATCTTCATCTACTTTGTCTTTCTAAAAGTGGGTGGTGGTATAAAATTTTAGGTATAACATCGCTACTATTTTAAACTCATGTTTTGCTTTTTCGTTTTAGAATTTAAATATTTTCTATTTGATCTTTATAAAACTTGTTTTTGGATATATTCATTCACCTTTTTAAAAGAAAAAATAACAATTAAATGATATTATTTAAGCTTGGCTAGATATTCGGATATTAGGATAATATATAGAGAATTTCATTCCATTGTAACTTCAAATCAAGCACTATAATAATAAGTTTTTTTTTTTTTTCATATTTTAGTTGTCAAATTAAGTACTGCAATATTAATAATGTTTTCTTTTTATTCAAATCCATTACACTTATTATTATCATTACATTTTTATTTAACGAATTAAATGTTTCATTAGTTTGGTGCTATTTTTTTCATTATATTCAATTATATGATATGTCTGTAATTTTCATGATACTTTAATGGTATATATGTTAGTTTATCTTATGTCTAATTTATGTAATTAATCTGACAATAATGGTTGGGCGTAGGGCCACAAAGTATCATTTGTTTTTAAAAATAATATCATTTAGTACGTTTGTTATTCAAAATGATTTTATTAGTCTGTTAACTATCCACAAGTTCCATCCAACTCAAAAAATATTACAAAGTGACTAATAAATTGAGGGTATTTTTTTAATGAAAGATAATAAATAGAAAGAAAAAAAAGAATTTTACCTAACAAATTTTGATGTTGATATTATTTTTTCTGTTGCCAAGGATAATTCTCTTTAATTTGTTGTATTGACGTATTATTAATTAAAATTTAGTTATTTTTAGTTATTAAAAAAATTGTTACTTAAGATGTTTAGGGTCTAGGGATGTAAAAAAAATTTAAACTAAATTTTTAGATGAATCTATATAAAGTCAAAAAAAATATTTTATGAAAAAATTACCAACTATGTGTAAACTCTATTTGATTGGTTCATGTCACTTTTTAAAAATCAAATGAGAATAATTAGCACACTGCCAAATAAATCTTTGAATTTAAATAAAAAATATATATTAATGACTCAAATCCATATTTATGGAAGGTGATTAATATACTAAATAATTTATATTAATTATTTAATATATAAATTATTATACTAATTTAAATATTATTTAATGCATATAAATTATTAATGAAAATGTAATCATCTCAAGCCTATAAAAGGCGTATTCCACCCTCAAACGGTACTCATGAACTCATTACTCTAAACTTATCCTCTCTGATCCCAATAAAATCTCACAAATAACTGACTTAAGGATCGAAGTGGCCATGAAACCCTATGGTGTCATTACTTTTGATTGTGTGTGCTAGCGACTTGAAAGATTGACATGGCAAGAACGTGGTGATCATAGAAATTGACTTGCCTTATGTAGGAAGAAATATGGTGTTCGAATCAATCTGAGGTGACAAAAATGTAAGAATATTCATCATGTTCATTGCTTTTTTCATCCATATTTTTTCCATATATTCATTCTATGAAGTTCACGAGTATAGGCAGTTTCGCGAACATAATTTTCATGTTGTAATGTTTTAATCATTAGGATTTCTTTCAACAAATATCAAGATATCATGGCTCTCATAGTGGTCACAGTACTTCAACGTCATTCAGGTATCTTGCATACATATCTAAGTACATCTCACATAGGCTTTTGTTTGACTAATTTATGATATTCTAAATGACTTTTATAAGCCTTTTTAAATAGATGGATCGATCTTTCCTTTAGACAAATCGATCCAAAAATGATCCCATATAGATCCTTCCCTTGCTGCGTAAAATTGAACGCCCAGTCTTTTTTTAATCTGGATTAAGCCCCCTATAGTTGGATCAATCCCATTTCGATCCTCAATTGATTGTGTTCAATCTGCACAATTTTATTTTGGAGGTCTAGATAGATGGATCGATCCCCTTATGGGTTAGATCGATCCACTTGTGTGTTGGATCGATACCAAGTCTCGCTAGCGTAACTTTTTTTTATTGGTGAATCAATCCCTCTCCAAAATGGATCAATCCCGTAGTCTATAACTAGGTTTTTACATGCAATCCTTAATCATAGTCAGCCTTCAATTGGCTATCATATTTTGACACATCAGTAAGTGACTTATTTTTACTAGGTTTTCATAACAATATGATACATTACTATTTGCATATAAATAGATGCCTACGCTTTTGACTCTTTTCAACTTGCTGATTTTATGATTCATATGGCTAGGCTTAGATTCATCTTTCCATATTTAACATCTATGCTAATTCATGCTTGCTTTATTCATTGATCCTTGATTTATTATATTTACATAGTTACGTTAAGATAGATTTGAGCCTATTCATTATATTGTGGATCATTGAATACGGATCTGTGCTTAAACTATATTTGTTTTAGATTTTCAATTTGTTTCTACTTACATCTGATTATCTGAATAAAGCATTTGATAGGACTGTTCATTGCATTAGTCCCTCTAGAACACGCATTGCACTTGTTTATTTGTGCTAACCTTTCAGGTTGTTCTGTGAACGTGTTCGAGAGCTTGAGAAGAGTTATTCGGAATATTAGTCCAGATCCATTCACCTACCTTGAGGAGACTTTGAAGAAAAGAGTGATGACTCATATGTAGAGTACACAGGGGCTTTATCAATGTAAGGGTAGCCAAAGATCTCTTATACTTGAATATTTATTTTTTCATAGAGGACAGGTTAGGTGGTCCCAATGGATCGGTGGTTTTCCTTTTAGGTCGTGTTGACCTAGATTGTTTTCACTTAAAAATCTGTGTCATCTTTTTCTTTATTTTTACAATTATTCCATAATTGTATGTTTGGTGCTGTGATTAGTTTAAAAATTAAAATTAATATAATTGTTATAATTAGCTATTCACCCCCTCTAGGTTTATTAGGTCTATAACTTAGAACGTTCAAGATGAAAAAGTCTGGAACTCTATTCTTGATGGTTACAAACCACATTTGGTAATGAAAGATGGTGTAACAACCATAAAGAAAAGAAAGGAGTGGACCCTTGAAGAAAGCATCCTTAGTGGATTAAAACAAAAAGGTCTAAACTCGATTTTTACTACTGTGTCGATGGATGAATTTTGTCACATCTCAGATTGTGAGTTTGCCAAGAGTGCTTGGGATGCTCTCACTTTAGCACACGAGGGTACCTCCCAGGTGAAACAAACAAAACTTAGAATGCTCACCACTCAATTTGAGTCTCTCAGAATGGGAGAAAGTGAGACCTTTAATAAATTTTATGCTAGATTCTATGATATTTCTAATGCTTATTCGAATCTTGGGGAAAAAATTGAACAGGCAAAGCTAGTCAAAAAACTTCTTAGCTCTCTAACACAACAATTTAAGATAAAAATAACAGCAATAGAGGAGTGCAAAAATGTTGATACTTAAAACTGGATGAGCTAGTCGAGTCAATACAAACTTATGAACTATCCTTTGAACCACCAAGGAAGAATAAGAGCATAGCCTTCAAAAGTACAAAAAATGATTTCTTTGATAGTGATGATGACATGAATGATGAGTCACTAGTCATGTTAGCACGAAAATTCAATAAATTCCTAAAGAAAAAGATTCAACAAGACAATCAATATAGGAAGGGACAATCAAGTTGTTTTAGAGACCGAAAAGCCAGAGAATCCAAAGCTCTCAGCACCAAAGGTAAGAAATCTAAACCTACTACTCCTCAATGTTATACTTGCAGTGGTTTTGGACATATTTTTGCAAATTGTACAAACAAAAAAAAAAGTTGGAAGAGCCTTCAATGCTACACTCAATTAGGGGTGGCAATTCGTGTCATTCGGGTCGTGTTCGGGTCAACCCGTTTTCAACCCGACACGAACATGCTTAACTCGAACACGACACGAATAGTAATCAGGTTATGTTTTGCAAACCCGAACCCGTACACGAATAACACGAACACGACCTGAATTTTATTTCGTGTTTGGGTTAACCCGAAACACGAACCTGAACACGAAACACGAAACACGAATAGTACGACCTGAATTTTATTTCGTGTTTGGGTTAACCCAAAACACGAACCTGAACCCGAAACACGAAACATGAATAGTATAATCCAAACCCGAACTGTTATAGAACCCGAAGGAAAATAAAAAACAATGCGTGATTTCAACAAATTGAAAATTGAAAATCTGAATATTGAATAACAATTATGTCAACATGAATAACTCTGGATCCTCTGTAAATCTCTTAATAGCAGCATCCCTTGACCCTTGCAAATTGAAAATCTGAAAATGTACAAAATAAACAACATTTCAAAAACCAAAATATTCACACTATTAAACATGTAATTATAAAAAATAAAATTTAAATATAAAAGTAATCATTACCTTTTAAGTATTTGAACTTTGAGAAGGAGCTTCATTTACAACTTCGCTCATAACATCTTGTACCAACTCATCCAAACTTGGTTTATTATCTATAAAAAAAATAGAGAAAATGAAATTATTGTAAAAAATCAGTATGTTAAAAAAAATTGTACAATAGTAACAATACCTTTATCACCATAAAACCAGTCTCTGGTGCAAACTAATGCCTCAACAGTGGTAGGCAAAAGTGAAGTGCGAAATTGATCTAAAACTCTCCCACCAACACTAAACACAAATTAATATCTAATAAAAAAAAAATTAAAACGTTTATCAATTACAAATCTCTTCTTATAGATAGCTCTTAAATATCAATCTTTTATTAAAAAAATTCCAGGTCCCTCATGGTTGATTATAAGATATTGTAGTTTTGTAGTTATATTTCTATATGTATTTTTAACTTATTCTGACAACATTTTATTCAAATATATAAAATAAAGAAAATAAATCTTCTTATTCTCTTTCTTCAATAATTATTGACTTGAACTATAGATCCCGTATGAATAAATAGTTCTTCCATATAATATTGAGTAAAGGATCGCCTAGAGCATTTATTTTGGTATAATTTTTTGACTTTATCTGCATAAACAAAAAAGGAACACCGGTTCGGGTTATCTTGTTCAGGAAAAATAAAAAAATTGGTTGATGGTCCTCTAGTTGCAGACTTGCAGTCGAGTTTAACATAGCCCAATAGAAATTAGGAAGTTTAGCTTTAGAACCGCAATAAGCCCACCAAGAAGGAGAAACATTCATGGTGCGATTGTTTCAGAAATATCTAAATTACAGATAAATAGTACCGAAATATTACTATGCACATCGAAAATAAGGAAAATAATGCCAGACCCAGATCTGAGTTTAATAAAAAGCTTTTAAAAATCAAGTTAGATATGAACACTGGAACTTGAAAACGCAAAAAAGATGCTTGAATTCATTATATATAACTTAGATCGGAAATTTTCAGGTAGATTGCATCACAAAGAATGGCCAAACTCTGAAATAGATAGATTGAATTTACAAAAGGAAGGCAAGAAAATACAAGTTAAGGTTAAGCAACTCACAATCGCGAAAAACAATATTGTCGCCTAGCTGAGAGTCTGAGACAGTGAAACTGAATGAGAAATGAAATTAGGGTTAGCTTAAATGCTCAATAACTTATTATTTATATTTTTGATTTTATTCCTTAAAAAAAAAAAAAAAAAAAAAACGGGTTGAACGGGTCAACCCGACGCCGACCCGAATTTGACCTGTTTTTTTCGGGTCATTTTCGGGTTGACCTGTTTTTGACCCGAAATTACTTCGTGCGAATTCGTGTCGGGTTTTTCGTGTCGGGTTTCGTGTCGTGCTTTCGTGTCGTGTCAGAAATTGCCACCCCTACACTCAATGACGGAGAGTGAGGAGGATAATCCAAGTGACTAAGAACACCAACTATCTAGCCTTCACTGTAACTACTAAAGCAAAAAAAATTGATTCAGACTCTAGCTCAGATGAAGATAATGAGGGAGTGAATTCTGCTTCTTTACTATCTAAATTTAATATATCAAGTTTTGATGAATTATTCATGGACTGTTTATGTGCTAAAAAGGAAAAAAGATAAATTACTTATTGAAGTAACTAAGCTCAATGATACAATAAATTCTCACAAGGAATACTCCTTTAGCTTAGAGAAAGAGAAGAAAGAACTGTTATAACATATTAATTATTTAAATCTAAGTCTTACAGGAACAAAACAGGAGAACGACAAGCTTAAGCAAGAACTCAACACTGTTAAAGAAGCTGTGAAAAACTTAACCATAGGTGCTGAAAAATTGAACAAAGTCCTAGACTATGGTAAGCCATATGGAGATAAGCGAGACCTTGGATATGTAGATGAACACTCTACACCTTCATCATCCAAATCTCTATTTGTTAAACCCATTATCCCTCAAGCAAAAAAGGTAAATTATGAATCTCTCTACTCTGAAAAGAATCTTTTTATTCCAATTTGTCATCATTATGGTAGGAAATGACACATTAGACCTAGGTGTAGATTTCTCCATAACCCTCTATCTGTCATGAATGCACATGTTTTTAGTACACTTCAAAAAAATAATTTTATATTCTCTAGAAACAAACAAATGAAAGAATATGGAAAATATGTAGTTCCAACTTCCAAATCCATTCCAACTAAGATTTCCAAAACTAAAAGGAGATGGGTCAAGAAGTCTGAATTACACTGCTTTGTGCCGCCGTAGCTTTTAAGACTAAATTAAATACCGCCTGGTATTTTGATAGTGGATGTTCAAGACACATGATTGGGGACCGCTCTCTTTTTAAAACTTTTGAAGAATACAATGAAAGAATGGTCACCTTTGGAGATGGTAAAAAATAAAAAATTGTTGGAAAAGGTTCGATTCAAATAGAATAAGTTCCTAAACTTAATGAGGTATTATATGTAAAAGGACTTAAAGTCAATTTAATTAGTATATGTCAAATATGTGACAATGATTTTCACGTACAATTTACTAACAATTGTTGCATAGTGACTAATAAAATGGGAAAATGCATGTTTAAGGGAACTAGATCACATGATAACTGCTACTGCATAGACATACCATCCACAATAACATGTAACTTATCTAGAAATGATTTAATCACCTTGTGGCACAAAAAGTTAGGACACATGAATTTTAAAGATCTCACTAAAATAAGCAAGAGTAAGATTGTGCGTGGTTTACCCATTCTCTCCAAAGTTGAAACTACTGTATGCGGGCCATGTCAAATGGGTAAGCAAACTCGGATCGGTCATAAGAAGATTAATAGCATTAATACAAGTAGAGCACTTGAATTGTTACATATTAACCTAATGGGTCCTATGAGAGCCGAGAGCATTGAAGGTAAGAAATATATTGTAGTTATAGTAGATGATTTTTCTCGTTATACTTGGGTAGATTTTCTTAGAGAAAAATCAGATGCTTTTGATTCTTTCATCTCTTTTTGTGTAAGAGTGCAGGTTGAAGCAAGTGATAAAATTGTAACCATCAAAAGACTAAGAACAGATCATGGAAAAGAATTTGAAAACTCCAAGTATGCCTATTTTTGCAAAGAACATGGCATTTCTCATGAGTTCTTCGACCTATCACACCACAATAGAATGGAGTAGTAGAAAGCAAGAACATGATACTTCAAGAGATGACTAGAGTAATGCTACAAGCAAGAGGAGTTCCCAAAAGATTTTTGCTGAGGCTGTAAGTACTACATGTCACACCGTGTTTATCTCTGTCTAGGTATGAACCAAACATCCTATGAAATATGGAGAGGTAAGAAACCAAATTTAAGATACATGCATGTCTTTGGTAGTAAGTGCTACATTCTTAGAGATTGAGAGCAATTGGGTAAGTTTGCTTTTAGAAGTGATGAAGGTATTTTTGTAGGGTATTCCTTAAATAGTAGAGCTTTTAGAGTTTATAACTGTAGAACTAACATTATAATGAAATCCATAAATATTGTTGTAGATGATGTAGGTAAACAGGTTACAGTTGATGAAGGAAATGTTAGAGACTCTCAATCTACATTTTTGAGCGACATTGATGAAACAAAGGATGAGGAACTTAAAGAAAAAGAGGAGAAGAAAGAAAACAAACAAACACGCTCATAAAAAAATCATCCTCTTAAGAACATAATTAGAGATACTGAGGCAAGCATGGTAACAAGCAGACAACAAATAAGTGAGGTAACACACATGTGTTATATCTCTCAATTTGAACCAAAAAATGTAAATAAGGCCCTTAAGGATAAACATTGGATAAATGCCATGCAGGATGAACTAGCTCAATTTGTTAGAAATAATGTGTAAGAATTAGTATCGAAGCCTAAAGATAAAACTATTATAGGAACTAAATGGGTGATTAAAAACAAATCTGATGAGCATGACATTGTTGTTAGAAATAAGCCTAGATTGGTCTCAAGGCTACACTCAAGTAGAAGGAGTTGACTTTGATGAAACATTTGCATCTATAGCTAGATTAGAGTCAATCAGGATTTTGCTTGCAATTGCTTGTTTCTTTAAATTCAAACTCTATCAAATGGATGTTAAATCTGTCTTTTAAAGTGATTTTCTAAATGAAGAAGTGTATGTCGAACAACCGAAAATCCCAAATCCCCACATCATGTTTATAAACTCAACAAAGCACTATATGGTTTGAAATAGGCCCTTAGAGCCTGGTATAAGAGACTTACCAACTATTTTTTGAACAATGAATTTGTTCGAGGGGGAGTTGACAAGACCTTTTTTGCTAAAAGACGTGCTAATGATATCTTTATTGCCCAAATTTACGTGGATGATATAGTCTTTGGATTAACCTCTAACTCATTGGTGGATGATTTTGTGCATGTTATGTCTAATGAATTTGAAATGTCCATGGTAGGAGAAATTTATTTCTCGATTTGTAAATCAAACAATCACATGATAGCATATTTATCTCACAAATCAAGTATGCTTGTAATCTTGTAAAAAGGTTTGGCCTTGAATCTAGCAGGCCTTTAAGAACTCCTTTAGGCACGAGTACAAAAATTACAAAGGATACTCAAGGAAAAAGCATTGATCAATTCCTCTATAGAAGTATGATAGGTAGTCTACTTTACTGATGCACAAAACCTTGATAACCAAATTTTGTATTTTATAAAAGCTCGCAAGTGCACGAGTCACTTGTAGTAAGCGACAGTACACTCCCATGATCGTCTCTCAAAGGAATTGCTGTGGTTTTCAAAAGAGCTAAATGTAATCTAAAACGTAACAATAAAATAAATCCTAAACACTCTAATGAAAGATTAGTTTTGTAAACGATTTCTAAAATTATTAAAATCCTAAAACAATTAAAGTGAATGCGTGAAAGTTTCGCTGAAATGATAAGATGAATGAGTGTGGGAAGTTGGTTAGTAAACTAATCATGGATGAGTTGATTTATGTGGTTTTGACAATTAAGTACCAAAAAGTAAAATTTAATGATTATATTCTCTCACCCTAGAAAATCCCAAATTAATGGTGATTTTCCTTAATTAACTAATTAGCTTCTTTGATCCGGACCGTTAATTAGTTAATCAGCCTTAAACTTAGGAAAATAATTTAATCACCTAATTCAAGACAAATCAATGCACTTAAATTAGGCTCATGCTCAAAAATGCTCAATTGAGTTTAGATAGTGTTTCTAAAACTCAACTCTAAAATGTTTCATACATTCACAAATTAAATTGGCCAAAAGTAATTGATAAACATATGGATTATGAACAATGAACATGAAATAAATCACTTTATTATAAAATCATCCACACAAACAATCATCCAATCATGGTTACATCACCAAAATCTCACACACAAGAAATTTAGCTACTCATAATAGAATCCAAATCAATATTTTCTATTAAAAATAACATTCTATGAGTTCTTAAAGAGAAAAGAGATTACAAGCAATAAAATACCCCACTTCCACTCTTGCAACAAGCTCTTGATGTTGGATGGTCTCCTTCTTCAAGATTGTTGATGGTGCTTCAATGGAGAAGCATTAATGGAGTAATCCCTCTCTCAAAAATGTGGAGAAGAAGAAGAATCGGCACTGTTCACGCTACTGTTCACCTTGGATTGTATTTTTGGAGGCTGAGTGATTCTGTGTTCTCAAAATTATGTTCTTGTTGCATTAGGTCTCTTCTGGTTTGTAAGGGTTTCCAAAGATTTGTATGTCTCGTGGCTGAGGGCAAATTGCAATTAGCGCGCGCGGGCCGCGGTGCGCCTTTTTTCATGCCGCGGTGCATGATGTTCTTCAGAATTGCGAACCAAAACAGAAAGTCCCTCGCCGCGGCGCACTTTATTCATGCCGCGGCGCACAATGTTTTCATGGAATCCAAATCAAGACAGAAACTTCCCAGTTGCGGCGCACATTTTATATGCCGCGGCGCGACTTGTTATAGTGCCATGTAAACACCCTTACATAATTTACTGATTCTCGATGTAAGGCTTACGTTCCTAAGTTTTTGTTTGTCCCCCTTACATAGTAAATGACACTCAATGTAAGGCTTACATTCTTTAGCACTTTTGCTTCATTTTTGCTCTCTTTTTCCACATTTCTTCCCAAACCTACTTTGACCTACAAAACAATAGAATACCCTCCAAAACAAGATTATATCGAAATTAAATGCAAAATAAACGCTTAAAAACATAACAAATAGTAGGTCAAAATAGTGTTCATCATTTACCTTACTACTAGTAGCCCTGATATATGTTTTAGTGTTAGTGTGTGTGCGTGCTATCAACTTGATCCTAAAGAATCCCACTTAGAAAATGTAAAAAGAATAATCAGGTATATATTAGGAATAAGTAATTATGGTATAAGCTTTACTATTGACACTATTTGTGAAGTAAGTGGCTATATAGATGCTGATTGGGTTGGAAATTAAGATGATAGAAAAAGCACATCTGGTGGGTGCTTCTACATTGGAAATAATCTAGTATCTTGGCATAGTAAGAAACAAAATTTTATCTCACTTTCTACAGCTGAGGTGGAATACATTGCTGCAGGAAACTCCTGTACACAAATGCTTTGGAAGAAAAACATGCTCAAAGACTATGGTCAAAACCAAGGTATAATGCCCTTATATTGTGATATTTCTAGTGCAATATGCATATCTAAGAATCCAGTTCAACACTCTAGAACTAACCACATAGATATTAGGCATCTTTATTAGAGATTTGGTTGAAGACAAGGTAATCACACTTGAATTTTACCTATTGAGAAACAGCTAGCTGATCTATTTACTAAAGCTGTGGACACCTAAAAATTTGAGTTGCTTAGGAGTGCCTTGGGAAAATCCCCTTCAACTTAGACCTCAAATCCCCTTCTTTCCTTATTATTTCCCTTTCTCCTTAATTAAAAAAAAAATCTCTTAATTTTATGTTTAAGGTATCAATTACTACATATTTAATTATGTAGCTCACATGTAAGGACCTCTATTAATTTATCACACTCACCCACACACACACAAAAGATCCATGAATATGTGTTACATGTAATCTAATGATAGTAATTATTTCTTACACAAATTGAACACTCCCTAAAGTGGGACCTCTCACCTGCTTTACTTAAATTTCGACATACCATGAGAGCATACAATAATTGCGAGAACTACCTACTACGATGTGTAAAGCTAACATAGTAAACAAAAATAGCTACCTCATAGATAGTGTGAAAGTCATCTTTTATGGTGAAATGCTCGTGCAACTTAATGGTGAAGTAACTTCATAGAAAATAAACAAAAAGGATAAGGATGATCCTTGTTGCACAAAAAGAAAGAGTACATCGCATGATAAAAATATACTTCTAAATATAAAATATATCTCTTGGGCCAAAATAAAATTCTTAAGTATTATGACAAAACTGTGTTTATTTTCTACGAGTTGTGCTTTTATGTACTTATTTATTGATATATCGTGGATACACTAATATGACATGTTTATATAATCTGGTTTTATTTTTTAATCAATTGTGAAAATTGATATATTTTACAGGCTCTACATAATATTTATGTGAAAATTGAATGCTTACAAAAAAATAAAAAATTGAAAAATTGAATTTTTTTTATGATCACATTTAGAGGGAGTTTTTTTTTTAAAGTCTTGAATCAATCCATATTGAACACAGATTGATCTGTGTTCATGATGGATCGATCCCAAGCCTCTAGTTATAAATATTATACTAGTCCAGTCCAATCCCACCACCTCCCTTTTCTCTCCAAATTACCCAAATTTTGTCCAAATCTCATGTTTTTTGCATCAATCAACTCGGATTGACGTCCTTTTTCACTTTATGTGGTGAAACTTTAACATAAAATAGGATTCAAGTCATAAATCTCCCAAGACCGTTTGGCCCTATGAATTTAAAAAAATAGCCAAAACCTCACATTTTGTGCGTTGTATTCTCGATCAAACACTATTTCTTTATCACCTAGTAACTAATCCACAAAATCCATTCCTCCAAATCAAGAAAATCCAACCTTTTTCAAAATTTTAGATTTGCCCCACTTCCTTTGAAAATCTACAGTTTTGCCCCTATTCTAAAATCTAATCCCAATGGCTCCCCGACGCACTCAAAATTCTCGAAATGCCTATACCGTTACCGAACCTCATAGCGAACACTTTCTTCATTCTGACGGTGCTCAAAGGTACAACATTTTATGTACTCGCACAATATCTATTGAGTGCAAAATCATTCTAGAAGATTTTCATGAACCAGGCATCACTCAAAAATTGATGGAATTGGGATGGCTTAGATTGTTTAGTCTTGAACAAATAGGTTCCCAAAAATTGGTTCGAGAATTCTATGCAAATATCTCCTTAGGAATAAGTGATCTGGGTCCTGAACAATCAAGTGTATGTACGGGGTCAATTTGTGCCTTTTATTGCATATATAATCAACCACCTGCTAGGTATTCACCTGTCTAAAACTTTGATTTCGATCTCTTACAAGTATCTGATGATGAATATAACACTGAGATGGGAATTCATAACACTAGGGTTGTTTGTTTGGGAAACTTTAGCAAATACAACTTGAAATCCTTCTATAGGGCACTAAACCTTCTAATTAGTGCCAATATAATACAGAGGAAGCATACTACTGAGTTCTTTGCCATTACAGCCAAACTTATGTACTAAGTTAGCACAGGAAAATTTGTTGACATTAGTGAAATCATTTACGAACAGATCATTGCCAGGTCTCGTCATCACTAGAAAAATGTTCCCTTATCTCATGGCTGCTTGATTTCACTACTTCTTCATGAAGCCAGTATAACTTTTGGACATAATGAACCCAAACTTGAGGGACTTTGACCACTCAACAAGGCTTCACTTTTAAAATCCAACACCCTTTCTATGGCCAACTTGGCCAAGCGTGGTCTTCATCCATCAACCACTAAGGAGCCTGAGGATGAACCAATAGATATCCCACCACTGCATGCTTAATCCACTGTCGGACCATCTGGGTCTACACCTACAGACTCGAGCACTTTATATAGTGATGTTGCCTATCTTGGGGAACAATTGTTATTTTAAATATCAACATGGAATCAATGAACACAAGACAAATCACTTTTGAGAATGAAATGCGAACAGAAGTGAGGGCCATACGCACTGACATCACTGCCCTTTCAGAATAATTCCTGAACTTTCGCACAAACTTACTCTCGAGTGACATCAAGGATTTCATAAACTTTCACCGTGGTGCTCTACCTCCATCCTAGATTTCTTTTTTAATGTTTTCCTTTTCCTTTTTTTTAGATTGCTTGCTTTTCGGTTAAACTTCTAGTATTTGGATGATGTGTTTGTCTTTGATGTAAACTTGCTTCATCTGTCCTTGTTTTCAATTTGTAGCTCTCTTTGGCCTTTCTTATGACAAAAAGGGAGAGTAGATATTCACATCATATGTTATCTTTCATATGTACTGATATGCTTTAATTGTTATGATATACATGCTTAACAGGTTTATTTTTTATCTTATGATATCTCCTATGCCTTGACTGCTATATTATACATTTAAATGATTTATTACTGCTAACCACTTAATACAATGCTTGGCAAGCATGTGTTTCTCTTTGTCATTGTGATTCATGTTAAGTATTACCAAACCAAAGGCATCTACTGGGCAAGCTACATTATCTTAGATTAGGTCCACTTTGAAAATTATGATTAAATTGTATTTATATATCTTTTGAGTAAACTTGTAGTGAGAGAGTGTTTTGTCCCACGAAAATGCCAAAGGAATTCACGAGTGTTGGCAGTTTTACGGATATAATTTTTGATAGGAACACTTTGTGTGACATTTTTAATGTATTTTCTTACTTATTTGGTTACACTTTGATCTTAATTGTGTTACTTTTAACTTAGTTTGTTGAAATGAGTCCTTAGATAGCATTGGTGTGTAAAAATGAGCAAAAATGAAGTTTTTGAGCTTTCTTGTTTAATGTAACTTTTCTTTTCTTATAAACTCTTAATTCTTTTGTAGGGAATCTGCATTATCATCATCAAATTGGAGAGTTTAGGGCTTGTTACACTTGAAAAGGAAGGAGTGGAGGCCAAGAGATAATCAAAATAAAACTCAAATTTGAAGGAAATCAGAATTTTGACAGATTTCGTTGTCCAACTTCGCGGGGCTCTACTAGACAACTCAGAAGTCCAAAAATCATGAATGATGTGTCATTGGAAAGCCCTACATGTCTAGTTTCCAGAACCTTCAAGAACTTGATCATATCTATTTTTATGGCTGAGATATTCCCGTTTTAGTAATCGATGGTCAATCTGTCCGAAAACTTGGATTTTGAATTCAACTCAAAAGAGCACACCAAGTCCCACATTGAAATTAGAGCAAAGATTAGCAGAAAATTATCCTATAAAGGAGGTATAATGAGTGCCACATTGGAAAAAAAGAGAAGATAGCCAACCAATTCTCCTATATAAGGAGCAAGGCTCCACCTCTCAAAATCATCTCTACATTTGTATTAACCTTAGAGTAAAAGATTATTATCAAGATTTTTCAAGGACGTAAGAATCATCATCAAGACTTCTCAAGCTTCAAAAGTGTAATATTTATGTTTATTGTTTTTAATTATTTTTGTTATTGTATTGAAGTTATTTGTTTTGGATTTTTTTATTGAAAATATGATTTATTTGTTATATGTCTTGTTTATTTTTATATTTGATTAAAGCATTAAATTTGATTGTTAATGATATGTAGTTATGAATTCATGAATTATGATTATGTATGTATAAGAATTTTTCACTCTAATTTAAATATGTAGTCTTATATGGTTCGAAACGTATAGGGTTTATATATCATTGGTAGTTAGTAGTACTACATATGAACATTTTCTATGTGGTGATGAAAAGTATCATATTGCCTATTAGGATTCTCATAGGGCGATCCTTATGAGGTTCTAATCAAAAGGTGAAACTTGTAAAAGTGTGTGTGAGGATTGTAAGGTAATTATTTATGGTTTGACACCCATAGTCTTAGCTTGTATTCGAACTATATTCATGAAAGCTTAATGATCTACTTTCATTTTCACATGGTTCGACGTTTCTGCTATGTTTAAGTCGGGTAAAATATCTAGGTAATGGACGTTTCCTATATCTTAGAGAATTTAGAAGAATATGTTGAGTATTTGAGGTCGTTGCCCTTATTCTCAAGGGTTCGATTCTTATGCATGCTTATGGGATTGAATTCGTTGCTATTAGTCATGACAATCTGATTGAATGCTTGGTTATCTATGGTTGTGTGAATGGAGATTATCACTTGTATATAATTTTTGTTTTGCTTTAAGTTAAAAATCAATTCCAAAACCCCATAAATTCTTGTACACATTATATATTTGTAAATATTTATTATACTAACACTTATTGTAGGTGTCCCTTCAGTCCCCGGTCCCTAACGATCCCTTATTTGTCCATTACTACATTGATAGGATTATTAATATGCAAGTAATTGCAGATTTATCAATTTTCATGTTGTAATATTTTAGTCATTAGGACTTCTTTTAACAAATATCGAGATATCATAGCTCTTATAGTGGTCACAGCACTTCAATGACTAATATTTAGGTATCTTGCATACATATCGAAGTGCATCTTATATAGGCTTTTGTTTGAGTAATTTATGATATTTGAAATGACTTTTATAAGCCTTTTTAAACAGACGGATCGATCCCTCCTTGAGACGAATCGATCCAAGTACAGATCGATCTAAAAATGATCCCATACAGATCCTCCCTTTGCTGCATAAATTTGAATGCCCAGTCTTTTTTTAATCTGGATCGATCCCCTTATAGTTGGATCGATCCCATTTCGATCCTTAATCGATCGTGTTCAATCTACGCAATTTTATTTTGGAGGTCTGGAGAGACGGATCAATCTCATCATAGACGGATCGATCCCCCTGTGGTTTGGATCGATCCACTTGTGTGTTGGATCGATCCCAAGTCTCGCTAGCGTAACTTTTTTTATTGGTGAATCAATCCCCCTCCAAGACGGATCGATCCCGTCGTCTGTAACTAGGTTTTTACACGCAAGTTTTAATCCTAGTCAGCCTTCAATTGGCTATCATATTTTGACACACCAGCAAGTGACGTATTTTTACTAGGTTTTCATAAAACAATATGATACATCACTATTTGCATATAAAGAGATGCCTACGCTTTTGACTCTTTTTAACTTGCTGATTCTATGATTCATGTGGCTAGGCTTAGATTCATCTTTTCATATTTTACATCTATGCTAATTCATGCCTGCATATTAATTGATCCTTGATCTGTTATATTTGCATGGTTATGTTAGGATAGATTTGAGCCTATTCATTATATCGAGAATCATTGAATACAAATTTGTGCTTAAACTATATTTATTTTAGATTTTCAATTTGCTTCTACTTACATCTGATTATCTAAATGAATCATTTGATAGGATTGTTCATTACATTAGTCCCTCTAGAACACGCGTTGCACTTGGTTATTTGTGCTAACCTTTCAGGTTGTTTTGTGAACGTGTTCGAGAGCTTGAGAAGAGTTGTTCGGAACATTGATCCAGATCCATTCACCTACCTTGAGGAGACTTTGAACAAAAGAGCGATGGCTCATAAGTAGAGTGCACAGAGGCTTTATTATTGTAAGGGTAGTCTATGATCTCTTGTACTTGAACATTTATTTTTTTCATAGTGGACAGGTTATTAGTCCCGATGGACAGATGATTTTTCTCTTAGATCGTGTTGACTTAGGTTATTTCTACCTAAAAATTAGCGTGTCATCTTTTTCTTTATTTTTACAATTATTCCGTAATTGCATGTTTGGCCGCTGTGATTAGTTTAAAAATTAAAAAATTAATCATAATTGTTATAATAAGCTATTCACCCCCCTCTAGGCGTATTAGGTCCAAAACTTAAAACTTTCACATTTGATCCACTTAGTCACTAAAATGAGTTCCCAACATGTTCTTGATGACAACTTACTTCCATAATTAGTGACCCAACAGGCACCATGGATTAGCCAACTACCATCAGCATGCTTCAAGAAGATGGGAACACCTAAAGGGAGCCTAGTTGTCCTAATCCTGGGTCACAGTCCCTAGCCACTTAGATCATCATTAGGCAACAGACCCCACTGAGGAACTCCCTTAAGCACCTGAGCAGGAACTAGATGTTAGACTGAGTCACACCCCGATCACCGAGTTAGTTGAGATGATAAGCAATACTTTATACACTTTGTTAGTTATCAATTAAAGCACATTAACAATTATTTTATTATTTTAATGTATTTTAATTATTTATTTTATATTTCATGAAAATATAATTTTTATTAAAAAATTTGGAACTTTTTATGATTTTTTGGATAGGTGGATTAACTTAGAGATCCCGTGATGAACATGATCCAATCTATTCCACTTGCTTATTTGCGTCACAAGCTTCCTGATAACTCTACAAAAGTAAAGTTCTTTAATCACTTTAAACTAATTATTTATCTTGTTTTGGACTTAATATCAAGAAAAATGCTTATTTTGTATATAATTGTGCTAATGTAGGTAGAACGATAGCAAACAAAGTCAAAATGAGTCAAAAGGGACATAATCAGCATCATGCCATGGCATAAAGACACTAACATGGCATAAAGAAAATTGGGATACTAGCTGCACAATCCAGTCAAGATGTCCCAAAACCAATTGTCATTATGCTGCCATACCTAGGTCAAAATCTATGGGGCTAATGTTAGATGAAAAAAATCACCATGTACGTGTGGCCTCATTAAATTGTGTAATTACTGTAAGTCCTTTGTGTCTTTTGTTGGCATTTTTGTGATCAAAACACGAAGTCTATTATTTTACTTAGTATTTTATCTTCCTCTATGTAAGGTCATTTATTGACAATTTAGTATTACACACACTCATATAGAACTTAATAATTTGTATGTTTCTATGATACACATAACACGGGGTGGTTGGGAGCATGCAAGTTGTGTTGTTACTTGCATTTATTTTTCACTAATTGCGTATTTGTGGAAAATTAACTTGAGCAATTTTTAAAAATTAAAATATGCTCGTTGTGTCCCCACTAAATGGCTCGTTGGATGCTTGATATTGTATTAACGAGGTATCAACAAGGTGGCAACAAAGGGGTCAGCAAGGTTCACCGTTATTACCCTCGTCGTGCTAGCCTTTACCTTTATAGTAGGTTCATTGATGGCTTGTTGCATATCTCATGAGAGGTTAGTGGGCTAACAGGAAGCTCAAGGATTTCTATAAATGCCCCATTAAATTCAAAATTTCTTGAAAATTAGAAAATGCAGGCGAGATATTGTCAAATTCAAAACTCAAATTTTCGGTGAGAAAAATTGTTTGTTACTTTGAATTATTAATATTGTGAATGTGTTCCTATCACTACAAGAATCAAAGTTTTTTGCGATAAAAATATTCATCGTTATTTAATTAAATTTTGTAGCAAATGTGTTATTTGTGATGAAACTTTTTGTCGCAAAGATGTCGCGTTATATCCGTCGCTAATCACTTATTCGCGATGAAATTTTTATTTGAGGCAGATATTCAAAATTAGCAATGAAATGTTTGTCACAAAAGAAATCTACATGTTAGTTTTTAATTGGAGATACGTGTTTTTTAGATACAAAAGTTTTCATTGCTAATAATATCTTATACTACAATGAAAAATTTCGTCGCCAATAAAAATATCATTTGCGATGAATCAATGTCGTAATAAAATATTCATTAGCTACAAATAATTTTGTAGTAAATACTTCATTTTCAATGAAAAATTTTGTAGTAGGAATTTTATTAGCAACGAATAATTTTGTTGTAAATGATTCATTTGCAACGAAAATTTCGTAATAAACATTTTATTAGCAACAAATAATTTTGTAAAAAATGCTACATTTGTGATGAAATATTTCATAATAAATGTTTTATTCGTAACGATTCCTTCATATTAAATTTGTTATTTGTAATAAACACTATTTTGACCTACTATTTGTTATGTTTTTAAGCATCTATTTTGCATTTAATCTCAATATAATCTTGTTTTGGAGGGTATTTTATTGTTTTGTAGGTCAAAGTAGGTTTGGGAAGAAACGTGGAAAAAGAGAGCAAAAGTGTTTAAAAATGTAAGCATTAAATTGAGGAACGTAAGCCTTACATCATGAATCAGCAAAGCATGTACAACCATGTACACTGTTACATGCAAGGCGCGCCGCGGCGAAGGAATTGTGTGCCGCGGCGAGAAGCTCTCGGGTTGAAACATAAAAATCATCAAAACATTGTACGCCGCGGCGAGGAGGTTTCTGCTTTAGACCCAAAATCATGAACACATTGCGCGCCGCGGCGAGGGAAAGTTATGCCGCGGAGGGGAGGTTTCTGTTTTTATTCGTAATTCAATATCACATGTGCGCCGCGGCATGGAAAAGGGTGCGCCGCGGCGCACGCGCGCGGATTGGACTCCTCCTGGGCCACGAGATTTACAGAATTTTTTGAAACCCTTACAAGAAAGGAAAACCTAATGAAACACAACCTTCTCTCCAGCCTCCAATAGATTTGAGATTATTCAGCCTCCACCAACTCGTGAACAGTAGCGTGAATAGTGCTTTTCTTCTTCTTCTCCACATTCTTGAGAGAGAAAATTACTCCATTAATGCTCCTCCATTGAAGCTCCATCAACAATCTTGAAGAAGGTGATCATCCAACTTCAAGGGCTTGTTTTAAAAGTGGAAGTGGGGTAATTTATTGTTTGTAATCTCTTTTCTCCTTAAGAATTCATAGAATGTTATTTGTAATGAAAAATATTGATTTGGATTTCATTATGAGTAGCTAAACTCTTTATGTGTGGAATTTTGGTGATGTAACTATGATTTGATGATTGATTGTGTGGATAATTTTTTTGATTAAGTAATTTAATTCATGATCATTGTTTTTAATACGTATGTTCATCAATTATTTCTGGCCAATTTGATTTGTGAATGTATAAAACATTTTAGGGTTGAGTTTTAGAAACGCCATCTAAATTCAATTGAGCACTCTTGAGCATGAGCCTAGTTTAAGTGCATTGATTTGTCTTGAATTAGGTGATTAAACTATTTTCCTAGGTTTAAGGCTAATTAACTAATTAACGGTCTGAATCAAAGAAGCTAATTAGTTAATTAAGGAAAAATCGCCATTGATTTGGAATTTTCTAGGATTAGAGAAAATAATCATTAAATTCTACTTTTTCGTGCTTAATTGTTAAAACCACATAAAACAACTCATCATTGATTAGTTTACTAACCAATTTCCCACACTCGTTCATCTCATCGTTTCAACAAAACTTTCACGCACTTACTTTTATTGTTTTAGTATTTTTATGATTTTAGAAACCATTTACAAAACCAACCTTCGATTAGAGTGTTTAGAATTTATTTTATTGTTACGTTTTGGATTACATTTAACTCTTTTGAAAACCACCGCAATTCCTTTGAGAGACGATCTTGGGAGTATACTTGTCGCTTACTACAAGTGACTCGTGCACTTGCGAGCTTTTATAAATTACAAAATTTGGTTATCAAGTTTTTGTGCATCAGCTGCCCCTGGCACAAATTCTATGTTAGTCAATGGTGTAACTTGTGGAGTAACTAGTAGGACAATTTGTGGAGGAGCTAATGCAAATTGTCTAGCTAGAACATGTATATGGAACATATTTTGGGTCATTTTGATGAGTTACTCCTAGAGTGATGGGTTTGACAGCTTGACTTGTAATTGATGAACCAATTGTATAGTAGCAACTTGACCAATAGTAGAGGTATCTTTTGGAATACCTCTTACCAATGAAACATTAGAGTTCCTCAATTTTAATTTCTTAACTGGTGGCATTGGAACCCTACATAAATTTCCAGTAAATAAATTTTAGTGACAATATACAAAGATTTTACAAACAATATATTTGACAATCATATTATTTAGTCTCAAATAGAAGATGTTCATGAAAAAAAGTAACAATTAACCAAATATAATACAAGGCAATATATGAATCACACAAAAACATAGAAAGAAATTAAAATAAAAAAGATAATTAAAAATATCCAAAAAAAAAAAAAAGGTTACACCTTCCACGAACTTCAAGTTGTTGTAATTGAAGGTATATAATGTATAACCAATTTTATAAAAGTTATAGTCAATCACTATCATCATCTAGTATCAATTCTTCTTCATCCATACTCGAGCTTTCCATTTCATCATCATTATCCTCCACAATAAAATTATCTAAATTATCCCTTTGATTAGGTTGATTACTCAAGCTAGGTATTGAAACTTCATCACCATCAATATCAATTCTACTCAATAATCTACCATCTATTTGTTAGCATGGGTCATGTAATTAGTGTATAATATGTTATAATTAATATGTGTCTATCTATAATAAAACTATAAGTTGTACCAGATTCTAGTTTATTTAGGACTCTTGTAATTTATTTTCTATATATACTTTTATTGTGAGGTAATAATTAACAAGAAATATATTTCATTCGCATAATATTTAACTTGGTATCAGAGCAAAGGTTCAAAAAGGGACTTTGTCTTTTTCCTTTGTTTTCTGTCACTGCTGCCATCACCACTTGTCAGCGTCGCCGTTAGCACTACAGTGCATCTACTCTGTCTCTCCCATGCCGTCCACTTGTTCAGCCAGTTTAGCAACGTCATCTCTCCCACACCTGTCCGTCTGGCTCTCCCCAGCGTTTGCTTGTCTCTCCTGTGCCATCCGCAGAGCCGTTTGCCTTTCAGCCTGTCCGCATATATCCTTGTCATCATTCCATAATTTTCTTGTCCATGTATTTGGTTGTGTTACTTTTGTACATGTTTCTCAAAATTAGAGGTCTAAGTTAGATGCTCGAAAAATTAAGTGTGGGTTTGTTGGTTATGGAGGTTATCAGAAAGGGTACAAATGCTTCCATCCACTGACCAAAAAGTATTATGTCACTATAGATGTTACCTTCTTTGAGGACATGAGTTATTTTTCCTCATCTGATATTGCTCATCAAGGGGATAGTTTATATTTTGAAGAACTGTATCGTGGTGAGAGGGAGGAATTAGAAGAATCACCTATTGATATTTCGATAGATCTAGTTGAAATTCTTAACCCATTGAATCCAGTAATCGAAGAAGCAAATGCTCCAAGTATCTAAGCTCCGCTCATTGAAAATGAAAATGAAGACACTATTGTTCCCTCAGGCATCACTCATACTCTTGATCAACAGCTTCCTAGTATTGAAAGTCACTCATCTGAGGTATGTACACCTACTAATACTAATAGAATTGAGTCTAGTATTGGACAGTATATGTTACCAAATAGGTTTACTCAGGTTAACGAGCCAAAAGATATGAACCAAATATCCATGCAAAATCAAAATATCTAGTAGCGAACTACATGTCCACTAAAAGATTGTCTAAGTCATATGAATCATTTATAAATCAAATATCTACTGTATCGGTACCTAACAAAGTGCAGATGCGTTGGGAGACCCAAAATGGAGGAAGGCAATGGAGGAAGAGATGGAGGTATTATAAAAGAACGATACTTGGCAACCTGTGCCTCCACCACAAGGCAACAAGGCAATTGGTTTTCGATGGGTGTTTACTGTGAAACATAATGATGATGGATTTATGAATCAGTATAAAGCCCACCTTGTAGCAAAATGGTTCACTCAAACGTATGGTGTAGACTACGATGAGACTTTTGCTTCGGTTGCCAATATAAATACTATTTGGATTCTGCTTTCGCTTGTCGCAAGCTTAAATTGAACACTTCGACAGTTTGATGTCAAGAATGCATTCCTTCATTGAGAGTTAGTCGAGGAGATGTACATGAGTCTTCCACCTGTGTATGTAGCTACTTCTCTTGGTAATTTTGTATGCAAATTAAGGAAGTCTTTATATAGTCTTAAGCAATCCCCTGGAGCCTGATTTGGAAGGTTTTCACAGTTCATAAAAAAGGTTGGTTACAAACAGAGTAATTCAGACCACACACTATTTCTCAAACATCAACAAGGGAAAGTAATAGTTCTAATTATTTATGTTGATGATATGGTAATTACTAGAAATGATGCTGCTGAGATGGATAAATTACTGAGACAACTAGCATCTGAGTTCGAGATAAAGGATTTAGGTGAACTGAAGTACTTCTTAGGGATTTAGGCAGCTAGGGGGAGCGAAGGAATTTTTCTATGTTAGAGAAAGTACATCCTTGACCTACTAACTGAGACATATATGTTAGATTGCAAACCTATTAACACTCATATTGAGCAAATCCATTGTCTAGCAGAGTATCTAGATCAAGTACCAACTGATCGAGCTCACTATTAGAGGTTGTTGGGCGCCTAATCTATTTGGCACATACTAGACTAGATGTTGCATATGCAGTAAGTGTGGTAAGTCAGTTCATGCATAACTTGAGTGAGAGTCACATGGATGCAGTTGTGAGAATTTTAAGGTACTTAAAGTCAGCTCTAGGGAGAGGAGTAACGTTCTCTAAACACAACAATCCTCTTGAAATTTATGGCTTCACAGATGCAGATTAGGCAAGAAATATTATATATAGAAGGTCGACATTGGGCTACTTCACCTTTGTGGAAGGTAATTTGGTTACATGGAAAAGTCAGAAGCAGAAAGCTGTGGTATGATCTAGTGCTGAGGTTGAGTATAGAGGTTTGGCTCATGGGATTTGTGAATTGCTATGGATAAGAAGTTTGCTATTTGATTTGGGTTTCGAACTCAAAAGTACTATACAGTTGTATTGCAACAATCAGACAGCCATTGATATATCACAAAATTCAGTGCATCATGATCGTACTAAGCATGTAGAGGTTGATCATCATTTTATAAAAGAGAAGCTGGATGTCAAACTCATTAGCTTTCTTTTTGTTTCCACTAAGAAGCAACTTACAAATGTGTTCACCAAAGGAGTTTCCAAGAAGTCGTTTTATGACTCACTAAGCAAGTTGAGCATGATCGATATGTATGCGCCAACTTGAGAGGGAGTGTTAGCATGAGTCATGTAATAAGTATATAATATGTTATAATTAATATGTGTCTATTGGTAATAGAACTCTAGGTTGTACATGATTCTAGTTTATTCAAGACTCTTGTAATTTAGTATTTTATATATACCTCTATTGTGAGGTAATAATTAATAAGAAATATATTTAATTAACATAATATTTAACTCTATTTCATGTTCTTCAACATTTAATGTAGCACTCAAAGAACTATTATTTAGATAAGCTTCATACACCCCATGTTATGTATTTGAATTCTCTATAGTATCCCACAAATTTCTTTGTAGTACATGCGGCACAATTCTCCAATTTTCTCCATTTTTTATATCTGCAATATAAAAAATTTGCTAGGCTTGAGTAGCAAGTATGAATGGATCATTGTCGTACCACTTCCTTGTAATGTTTATGCAAATAAAATCATAATCCTTTAGAGTTGTCTTTTTTCTTGGATCATTGTTGAACCACATGCATTTGAAAAGAAAAACTGAAAATTGTCCCGCAAATGACAACTTAATTACATCTTCCAATACCCCATAAAAGTGGAGATCTTCACATGAATGAGAGCCTAATACCATGACACCACTATTTTGTGTTGTTCTATTTCTATGACGTTGCGTGGTGTGATAACAAACTCCATTTACAATGCATGCTTTATACTTAATCACACGAAAATCAGGATGGGACGCTAAACATTTCAACTCATCATTTATACCATCAACACCTTCGATGCTTGCTAAAGGACCCATCTACAACAATAAAATTTAAATATAAATTTATTTATACGTGTGTGTATATATGTAAAATTGACTAAAAAGTAATCTAGTTTTAATTGTAAAAGTGTATCATACTCGACTTTTAAACCATGTTGTAAAGTGTTTTTCTTGCCAACTCTCAGCTTCTTTACCTACGAGCTCAGGAGGTACAAACATCTTATGTTCCCTAAAAGAAAATAGGAAAGTAGAAAAAAAAATTAAAGTTTATATATAATTATTTACAACATACCAATGCACTTTATGCACCATCTTTTTGTCAAAAACTTCAACTTTATGTGCACCTATTGTATGAATTTATTGAGAGAATACTGAAAATTTAATATTATATTTATCGTGACCATTATCATCATTTCTTTCTTTCCTATTGAATCTAGTTTCAACTCCATGCAAATACATAGAGCAAAATGTAAGTGCTTCATTAATCATGTATCCTTCTGCAATGCAACCTTCAGGTCTTGCTTTGTTTCTAACATACTTCTTTAATGTTCCCAAATACCGTTCAATGGGATACATCCATCGTGAGCCAACAAGGCTTGCAAGCTTTGCTTCACATGGTAAGTGAACTGCCAAATGGACCATTATATCAAAAAATGCTTGAGGAAAAATTGTTTCAAGCTTGCACAATTTAAAACTATTCCTTTCTCCAAGTTATCCAAATCCTCTTCATGCAAAGTTCTTGAACAAAATTTTTGAAAAAAAAACCCAATTCCACCAAAACTGTATATATTTCAATGTCAACCATACTCCGCATTCCAATAGGAATCAGTCTTTGTAACAATACATGGCAATCATGACTCTTAAGTCCAAACAATTTTCCATCTTTAATGTTGACATTCTTAGATATATTTGCTGCAAAGCCATCTGGAAACTTGATAGACTTTATGAACGAGCAAAACTTCTTTTGTTCATCTACTGTTAATGTATAAGCTATAGGAGATTTGTAAATATCTTGCTTGCAAATGTAATTCAGACCTAATGCACAAGTCTTCCAAATCTAATCTAGCCTTAATTGTGTCCTTTGTTTTACCTTCAATATTAAGCAATGTGCCCAAAATTGAATCACAAATATTTTTTTCTATATGCATGACATCAAGGTTGTGTCATAAGTTTAAGTTTGACCAGTATTCTAACTCAAAGAATATGCTTTTTTTTGTCTAGTTCAAATTTTCAACATTTCGTTTTTGTTTGCCACAACATGTTGGGTTTTTAACAAATGGGACATGATGTAAACAATTAAGTTGCTCTAACACCTCTTCACCTGATAATTCTTTTGATGGATCACGAGTTTCTCGAGACCTACCATATTTGTCACTCTGATGAAATTTATGATTTTTTGGCAAAAATTTGCGATAGCCAATATAACCAAGTTTACTCCTTAAAGAGATAACAGATGTATCATCAAGACAAACAGGATATGCCATTTTTCCTTTTATAGGTACACATCAATCTCTCAACCAAGTGCCTTAGGCCCAAGAATTAGTATGGACATAATTAAGTATGGTTGTTTCATCATTTTCCATGGTGGTAGATTGTATGGCACTAAGATGACTGGCCAAATACTATAAGCATTGCTCATGTTTTCAAAAGGGTTAAAACCATCTGTAACTAAACCCAACCTTACATTCCTTGAATCTGATGCAAAATTAGGAAATTGTTCGTCAAATGATTTCCACAACTTCCCATCAGCAGGATGTCTTAACATACCTTCTTCATTAAATCTTCTATCTTTGTGTCATTTCATGGTTGATGTTGTATGATGTGACAAATATAATCTTTGTAATCATTTCTTTAATGGAAAATATCGCAACACCTTTTGATGTACTTTCTTTCCATTATCGTTGTCATGTTTATACCTTGACTCGCCACAAGTAGGGCACACAACTGCATTCTTGTGCTCCTTCTAAAATAAGATACAATCATACTTGCACACATGAATATTTTCATAACCCAATCCCAAATTTTGCATCAACCTTTTGGCTTCATAATAGGAATGTGGAACATTGGAGTCTTGAGGAAGTGCTTCTTTCCAGAGTTCAAGCAACATGTCAAACAACTTGTTGGTCTAATTGTTCAAAACTTTGATATGCATCAATCTAATTAAAAAACTAAACCTAGAAAACTTTTGACATCCAGGGTACAATTCTGTTTCAACAGCTTGAAATATGTCATTAAACAAATTTTTTTTTCTAGATTTTCATGAACAGATGAGTCATCTTCAATTTCCTCTACCAACTCAAGACAACAATATCATCCAACATTTCAAAAATATCGTCATTATAATCATTCCTGCATGTATCTATGTCATTAACACCATCTACTTGATCAACATTGTTAGAGATTTAAAATGATTCCCCATGATAATTTATTGGTATGCATGTTGGGTCAAACCCATGTATGATAAGATGACGTTTTATACTATTAAGTTCATGACCATTTTTGTTACGACATCTCCGACTTGGACAACTTGTTGTTGTACTTCCATCCTTTATACTACTCTTCACAAAGTTAATAAACATTTCAATTCCATTCTTGTATTCTTTTGACAATTTATTATCCAATCGTATCCAACTCCAGTCCATTTTATTTTGATTAGACACAACATCAAAGTGACAGAAAAGTAATAAAACCTAAATTTATAAATTTTAACAATTTCAATACATTAGGTAAATAAAGTCTGATAGAAAAGACATAGAGAGATGCTAAAAAGGAAAATAATATGAATTATCAACACTTCAATTAATGTTAGTACTTAACATAAACATGGCAATATTTAAGTTATAATAATTTTAAAAAATACAATAAAAAGCTTGAAATCCATTTTCCTATTATTAAAAATAAGTTATTAGTAAAACCATGACAATATTTAATGAAATTATAATTTCATTTGGTATCAAAATAAGTAAAATTCATCCGATATTCTTATAAAAAAAAGTCACGTGTCTTATGCATATATTTATATACTATATAAAAGGAAAATCATTAATTGAATTCATTTCATTCTTTTAAAAAATATGTCTAATTCAAAAATTATCGAAAATGAATGATATTCCTTAGAAGTAGCCATTAAAAGAGACCCACTCCAACCTTTGTAGTCCTACATTTCTCTCTATCATAAAAGCTTCTCTGTTTAAAGTCATAAACAACAGGAGTATCCCAAGTCCCAAATCCACCAAATTTCCCACAGCAAATGTGAAAATCATTAACAATTAATATAAAATAACCTAAAATGCAGATAAAATTGTAGGAATAAAACACCCATCAAAAGCAATCAAATACATAAAATGAGTAGTCATGAAAACAAAAAGACAAACTCTTTTTCAGTTCACTAGACCTCTAAATTGCTATTCACTTAAGAAATGAAAAACATGAAACATCAAAATGTTTGGTTATTTAAAAAATTTCAAATAATGTGAACTATTAGTTTCATAAACAACCTCTCTCAAGGTTTTGAAACTCAAGTACATATTTAATTTGTCTATTAAAGATTAGATTCAAACACATATCTAAACATTGCAAGATGTAAATATTTGAAGAATTGTATAACAAAAACCAACAAAAAATCAACAATCAAACCTTTGTCTAAAGAGAGGAAGGGGAAGGCAGGGGGTTGCAATGTCCGTTTGACTATCAGGTAATGCCTTTAATGATGTGTGGCTTTGCTAGTGGTTGGTTGCTTTGCTGATGGATTTGTGAAGAAATAGGGACTGTGAGTATCGATTGGGGGGTTTGTGAAGGATTTATGAAGGTTGGGGGGTGTAGGATTTGTGAAGTATTGTGAGTTTCCCTAATGAACATAAATAACGAGGAAGTTAAGTGATGCTTCCCTTTTTTCCTTTTTTTTTTTCCCCCCTTCTTTCTCACTGCCTCTTCAATTGTTTTTTCTTTAACATTTGTTATCTTTAAATATTAATATATATGAATGATACAATATAAGAAACTTTTATCACCCACCTCTTTTAATTGTTAATAAAAATATTTTTATTTATTAAAAAAAAAAAGGTGTATATCATTAACTAATGTTTTAAAAGCTAATTTGTTAATTTTTTACTAAACAATAATTTATAATAAATTAGGATACAATATAAAATAAGTTAATACCAAAAATACTAATAATATGATTAAAGTTTAAAAAATATCCTTTTTAAAAGGATTAGATTATGATTCGGTTGAAAATAAATAATTATATAAAAAAAATTGGTATTACAAGGTATTTGTTGCAAGTACAAACACGACCAAAATGTTTTCCAAAAATCATGTAGCGGGTTAAAAGAAATTTTTTTTTTTTTCACTTTATATGAAAGTTATTAGCAAAGAATCAGTCATTATGAACATATAAAATATTATTTGCGATGACATACTTCTCGTAATTAATTAATATCATTTGGGAAAATATTTGGCATGGTTAATAAAAAAATTTCCTACTTTGCATGAAAATTATTTGCAACGAACAATTCATTGCAAATAAATGAAGTGTTATTTGCGACAAGATATTTATCTTAATTATTTAATATCAATAGCGACAAGATACTTATCGCAATAATAAGTGCGATGAAAAATATCTTACAAAAACATTTCGCGGGATGATTGAGTTGTTCGTGGGTTCTATAAAAAATGTTTGCAATGAATATGTTATTGGAAATGGATAAAAAATTATTTGCAAAGAAAATTTGTCGCAATTGTTGTTATTATTAGCAATGAAAAATTTGTCGCAATAATAAACACGACAAAAATGTGTTATGACATATTTTCTTTTTCCACTCTCTAGCCTAGCGACAAAATTTTCTGCTATAAAATATTTATAGCAAATGATTCTCTTTGCTACAAAATATTCGTTACACATTCTAGGTGTATTGTGACCATTTATTATTGCGACAAATGATTATATTTTGTAGCAAACAATCTTTATTTGCTACGAATTTGATATTCATCGTAAAAGAATTTGTAGCAAAATACTATATTTCTTGTGGTGCGTATTAATGATTGGTGATATTAAGAGTTCTATATCATTTAGTGAAGATGCATTTTGGGGTGGGTTAATTAATTAATGAATTAGATACAAGACTTAGATTTGTGTGCTAGGCACATATGCATGAGAGTTGTTATTACCTTAGGTTTTCACTAAACTTACATTTGGTGATTGTACCACATCATGTGGTACTAAAACTCTAGGAGGAGAGTCAAATTCAGCTTGTGGATTACAATTGTTGTGAAAACAACAGACGATGGCATTTTAGGCGTATTTGAGTGTGGCTTCATTTAATAGAGGTATTAGCATATATTTCTATGTTGTAATACTGTTGATTTACTTATATAGTGAATTGTTTGTTGTTAGAACTAAGCAACTAGGATGTTATAACTTAGAGATATACCTAAGTGGATTTATCATGTTATATTATTGTGTTTGTGTGATCTGCTATTTGAGTTAGTACATTCATTAAGTTTTTCAAATATGTACAAAAATATGAGAGTTTTTTTATGATTGAAAAGTATTAACTATTTTACTGCATACTTTGTTGTGATAATTGTAATATGACTATTTCTTTTCCATCTTGTTTTTCCTATTAAATTATCTATTTATTTGCTTTATCGCTGCTTGTACTAGAGACATTAGTTCTAAGGTGCTTGTATCACTTTGACACCATTATGGATCAAGTTTTAGACTCTTTCAATTGGTATCAGAACTGGTACACCCCTTTGGACTTAACTGCTATGGTGTTGATCTCTCTCTTGTATTTCACACACTTATACTCACCAGGATGGACTTCGGTGAAGCAGGAAACAATGGCAGGCCTTCACTTCTTAATGGGCATAACTATGCCTATTGGAAACCTTAGATGTGTGCCTTCTTTTGGTCCATAGGAGAATGAGTTTGGTACGAGGTTTAGCATGACTAGATGCATTCTACTAAAGTTGAAGATAGTAATGTGGTTCCTAAGTTGATATAAATGGACGAAAGAAGAAAGTAAAGAGTGTGATTGGAACAGCAAGGGAGTGCACGCATTTATAAGGGTTGTCACTTCTAAAGAGTACAAACGGATTTTTTCTTGCACTACTTCTAAGTAAGCTTGAGATTTTCTAGAAATTAAGCATGAGGGTACTTCTGCTCTAAAGAAATTGTAGCTAATGTGTTTAAAAAGATATTACGAATTACTTTAGATGAAAGAAGATGAAATCGTCAATAGCTTTTATGAAAAATTCTCTGACATCATCAAAATATCTTACAATCTTGGGCGCTCTGTCAATAAAAAATTTCCAATAAGGAAGATTCTCTCCTTTTTACCTTCCTACTTCAGACAAATGATAATTACTATTGAAATTGCTTTCAAGGGAGAATCCTTGAAAATTCATGAAGTTGTTGGTGATCTTCAAACCTCTAAAATTCATCATCTCTTACCAAAGAGAAGAAGTACCTATGCGATTAAAGGAAAGAGCTTAGCTCTTAAAAAATCAAGAGACAAAGGGATAATGAGAAAATTATCTTTGTAGAGAGTGATGATTCATCCAGCTTGTCTCAGAAGTAAAATGAACACTTTTGTAAAATACAAAAGAGAAAGCTTGAGCAAGAAGTACTTAAGAAATAATGATGAATAGTTTGATGAAGATGAAGATAGACATAAGAGCAAAGGGCATGTAAATCAGATCAAGAGTTTTGAATGTAAAAAATTGGGAAATATTGATGCTCAGTGTTACTCCTATAAGAAGCAATCTGAAAAAATAGCCATGATGGTTGATGTTACTATTTCAAATAGTAGTTGTAGTATGCAAGATGATGAAAGTAACTTTATTGCTTTTATGGAAAATAAAGAAAATCATTCCACTACAACCTCACAATCTTTCAGGTTTGAAAAAGAGGACAAATATGAAGAGTTACTAGATACTTACAATAACTTGCTTAGGGTGCACATCAAATATGAGAAAGCTCGCAAAAAGGCAATGTAAAGCCTTGATTAAAAGAAGAAAGAGTTAGTGAGCTGAGAGTTACTTTTGAGGAAAAGAAATCCTCAACAAACCTTGATAAGGAAGATCACTCTAAGAAATATGAGGTTAAGCTAAAAGGATATAATGACATGGTTGCTAAATGCAATTCCAACAAGTACAAAATGAGGTTTTTGGAACAATCTTTGAAGAGCTTCCAACAAAATCAAGAAAATTAGTGTTTCATAAGTTCTCATTTATCAAAGGAACAAGTAGATCATATCACACTTCTTAGAAATAAGGTGATAGTGTTGGAAAGTGACAAAGAATATCTTACTCACTGTTTGACAGAAATAAGGTGAGTAATATCTTACTCACTGTTTGACAGAAAAGGACAGAGAGCTTTTACTCTCCAAGGAAAGGTAAAGGAGTTGCACAATCTTGAGAAGTAGTTGGAATAATCCAAGTTAACTGTGAAGAAACTTCTTATGGGAACTTAGACATTGGACGAAGTTCTAAGTATTTTCAAGGAGCCTATTAACAGATGCGGGCTGGGTTTTATTAAAGATGGTTCTTCCTCTTTTATTGGTGCATCTCTTTTTATCACAAACATATTTTTGCTAATCCTAAAATAAAGACTACTCATGTCTCTCCTAAACGTAAGTCTCAGGTTGCTCCTTAGCCAGTTTATCCTAGCAAGGTGACAACTCACCTCGTGTCGCTTTTTCTCATCATGACGGTAAGGGCCTTTTGCCCCTGTCTACACACTTTCTATCTTCTTGTCATCATTGTAGTGAGCGTGGGCATATTAGACCCCACCATGAGAAATTATCTTCTCATCCTCGTGTGAAAATTAATGTTAGTGCTTCTTATGCCTTCTTTCCTCCTCGTGCTTCTCCTCAGAGTAAGAGACTAAGTTTATTACACTCTTCTACACATTATTGTCATGTTTGTGGTACTATTAGCCACTTTTCCAACCAGAGTCCTAGGTATATTTGGAGCAGTTCTTAGAGATCCTCCTCACCCTGCTCATTTTGAATACTTAGGTTGCAACTATTGTGGTTCATCTGAGCATGTACATATTTGGTGCATTTCGCACCTACGATATATTGAAAAAAGGTCAAAGTCTTCTTCTAAAATCCCGTAAGATTGTATGTATAACTCTCGCTCTACTAATTTTTATAGAATCTCTAAACAAAAAGGAACTCGAGTGATTGATGCTCCACATGTTTATATGAGTTAGTGATTGTAGTTTGATTCTATTACCCTCATAATTTTTTTTTACTAAATAGAGGGATGAAGTTTTATCACTTTTTGTATGATCTAGATTAAGGTGAGTTGTTGTTTCTTTTCTCTCCTTTTCTTGTAGTATTTTCTGTAAGTGTTTTTATTTTATGCTTGATTTTATTTAATTTTGTTTTATTTTTGTTTTTATTTTTTAAAAAATTATCTCCCCTTTTTTATTGCTCTTTGGGTCCCTAGTTGAACCCTTGCCGTATGCTCCTGGATCATGTGTTTAAACACTTGTGGTTTGGTTAACCCCTCATCAAGGCACCAACAAGGAGCCAACAAGAGGGTTTATGAGTTTCATAAACCTTTATTTAAACTAACTCCTCCCTCATTTTTATTCATTCCTTCAAAATAATATGTAGATTAGTGGTATAAAATATTTTATTTTGCAAATCAATATTATTATATAGATCATTGTTACAAGATCTATTATTTTGCAATTGATACTATTATATGGATCATTGATATAGGGTCTATGATATGATTGATTTCATTGGTTATTTAATTTTGCATAAACGATTCATTTTTAAGTACCATATGATAATAAATCCATAATGATCAATTAAATTTTTAAATGCGCAATATTTATGTAACCTTTCATTGAGAATAACGAAGTAGGAGATTGAATTAAACATATTTATTGAGACATAAAGTGCTAAAAAGAATATGATAGAATATATTCGAGTGCCTCATGTATGTATATGAAATAGCAACACTTAGAGCCATATTGAAATTGAAAATATATTTAGTGCTTCATAGATACATATAAAGCAGTAACACTGATGGCAAGATTGAAAAATATATTTAGTGTTTCATGTAGGCATATCAAATAGCAACATTAAGAGCAATATTGACATCACAAAATATCTCATATATCATGCCTTAAGATATAACAACATTAAGAACAAAATTTGCAACATAAAAGATTTTGTACTCTATTTTTATAAAATTTACTATTAGAGTAGTAATATAATAGGATATAATATAAGCTCTCATATATCACATAGGATACAAAGGCCTTTTAATAATTATCATTCATTTAGAGTGAATGTTAGTTAATAAGTAAACATAATTATTAACTAAAATTGATCTTGATAATTATGGAACATTCTACTATAAAAGAAAATTAATATAAGCAAATGAAAATTTTCAGAGTTTAAACAAGGAAATTAAATAAGTACTCGTATACTCTATAGATGATCAATAATATTTAATATAAGTTCTGTTATCTTGATGGATAATCATTTATGAAAAATGAAATTTGAATTGGGCTAGTAACTCTTAGGTGATGTTTGGTTAATTGTAATGGAAAGGAATGGAATATAATTCATGTGTTTGGTTGGTTATTTTTGTGAATGGAATGGAAAAGCTTATGGAAAGTTTTCCACTACATACAAAAAACTAATTCATCCGATCTCCTTATGTAATGATGATTCCTTTCCAATTAATTAACACCAACATTCTTTTTCATATTCTGACTTTAATAGTTAATCAAAATAAAATGATTTCTCTCTCTCGTAATTGGCTCGTCTCTTTTAATATTTATTTGAATTTAACCCTAAATAAATTTATTTTATAATGATGAAATAAAAGTACATATTTTATTTCATTTTAATTATAAACCAAATATTGTAATAGTAAATTTTTTTTTATTCCAGTTGTCAAACTAAACATAATAATAGTAATAATTTTTTATTTTCATTCAATTCTATTACCATTACCATTACTAATTACTATTATATTTTTGTTCTGCGAAACAAACATACAATTATGATTCATTTTTTTATTACAGTGGTTAAACTAAACACTGTAATAATAATATTATTTTTTTTTACATTCAATTTCATTACAATTACAATTCTTATTACGTTTGCATTCTGTGAACCAAACGTGATCTTACAATTAAAGAGAAAAACGATGATTTATTGAGGATATTGAATCTCAAATGATTTATTAATCAGTTTCCATTAAAGTATAACAAGTTTTATTGCGAGAACGTAATAATTTGAAATTTTCAAATTAATGTAAAAACTTAATCGTTATAATAGTGTTCATATTGCACTAACTCAACACGTAGAAATGGGCCATCAAACAAAATTAAATGTGTGTACTGTAGTTTGAATATTCATTTGAAATTGTATATATTAGACTCTTTGAGGGTAGTTAATCATGCTTTAATTTCTATCTAATTTATCACCATAAGGAGAAGAAAAGTTGTATAATGACATGAAATTTCTTGCAATGCATTTGTTTTGTTAGAATTGAAAGTTCATAAGACTTAATGGTAGAGTATTATAAATTATCGATACATTTATTAAAGATTATGAAAAATCAATATATTGGCTACAAAATGCTTGAGAAATTATTAATGTACTAGTAGGACAATAAGAAGATATAGCAACAAACATGCATAATTTGACTAAGATTAACGACATAATAATGAGATTATCGACATAATGTTATGCAAAAGGCGATAAAGATTATCGACATAATAATGAGAGTTAATACTTCAATACATGATATCAAAAGATTGATTAAGATTGATGATTCTTAAAGAGTCAAGTATCTGATAATAAAATCATATCATTTTTACCAAGGGAGAAATAAAATACAATGTTGTATGACATGCCTTTTTTCAAATTTTCTCTTGATAAAGCATGAGATCAAAGGATCCTAAATTAAAAGTTATTAAATGTCGACAAACAAATATATTGATCAAATACAAAGAGCATTTTCGAGTTTATATAATATAGTCACTTATGTGCAAAGTGAATGTTATACAGTTCGAATACTTGACATGCTCATTTAGATTTGCTAGATAGATTTGTATTAAAAATGCTTGAGAATATAAAATGTGTGAAATATACATGAACTCTATACGAGAAAATATGAGGCTGTGAGATACAATGAATAATATTCCCTCATACATATATGATCATTTTATACTGAAAATCATGAAAAAATAATTCACATAGTTATTGATATGACTAAAGTACTTAATGTTTACTGATGCATTGAAAAGTTTACAAGCACATATGCTAAATCACATGAACATATATTAGAGCAATGAGAATTTTTGTCATTTGATATGATAGATATTTCGTATAATTTCATTTGCACTTATTAAACACTTTACCAATAAATTCATTATTATTATAAAACAATATGTTATTTTAATTATATAGGCTCATTTTATATTTTAAATATGCTTAAATACTTATCTTGATTAAGTAAAATAATATCTTGAAATTATTATACTAAGCATTTATGAGAAGCATCAATTTTTTTTTATATAAACAACATATTTATAATTAATTTCTATTTGATTACTTGACATAAAGAATTGGATAAATAGCTTTTGAAGTACCCAAACTTAGACCTATTTTACAAAAAGATACTTGAACTATTTTTCTCTATATAAAGGTGCCTATACTTTTAAAGAATTATTGTTCTTGATACGATTTAAAAATATTATAAAAGGTAGAACGACTAATATTTCTTCTATCATGCAAGTGTTAATGAAAAACAAGATATATTTAGTATTGATGGAATCAAAAGTTTATTTTATTGATTTTTATTAAACAATAAATATAATCTATTCTTCTAGAAAATATATTATAGTCAATTAGATTCATAGAAGACTATTTTGTATTTGTTATTATTATTATGATATTTGTAAATGAAGAGTGTTAAACTAATATCTTACAAGTTAGTAGCTTAATATTACAGGTTGTTGGAATAAATAAATATTCTCTAAAGTTATCAAATCTATATAAATTGTTAAGGACTCTCTTAAGTCCCACATCGACTAGGTGCTAGTCCTCCGCTGCATTTATAAGCCTGGGCAAACCTCTTCCTTGTGAGATCTTATTGGGACTGAGTTAGGCTCAGGTTCTCTAACATGGTATCAGAGCTGGTACCCTGGTCGTGTGGGCACGCACCCCTTGCAGCTCATCGGTGGCTCCAAATCTTAAGACCACCCCACACATCCCTCACCCCCATTCGATGTGGAGGGGGGCTGTTAAGGACTCTCTTAAGTCCCACATCGACTAGGTGCTAGTCCTCCGCTGCATTTATAAGCCTGGGCAAACCTCTTCCTTGTGAGATCTTATTGGGACTGAGTTAGGCTCAGGTTCTCTAACATAAATGATGCTATTAAGGTAGTCAAGTGACATTTATGCACTTACTCAATGAATTTTTATATATTTTAACGTGAGAGTGTTGATTTATAATTAAATTATCAACATAACATATTTATATGTTCTGAAGTCATCATTTTCATTTCAATAATTGAGGTTGACATCCTGACGCTAAAATGTTAATTCATGTATATTTAACATTAGAAATTTTTTATCATCAATTGCAAGATTAGCTAAGGTGATAATTCAAGGGTATCTTATACTGGATGCTTCTTATTAGGGAGAGTAACTTACCCCCGAACCGTAAAATTTTTCCTTTATCAAGGTTTTATTTTACTGAATTTTCCTGACAATATTTTAACAAGATAAGTTTAGCGTGCACATGATAATAATATACTCTTTTTTCCTTTATTAGTTTTGTCCTACTGAGTTTTATAAAAAAGATTTTTAATGATGTTCTCTTTCATGTTATTAACATTCAAAGGAGAGTGTTTTGATATGGATGGAAACATTAGATTTTCATTACATAATATTCTCTCTTATCCTCATTAATTTTATTAGATATTTAAAATAGAGATTTGATCTATATCACATCATGTTTTTATATTCAATTAAGGAGTTTATCTATATCATATTTTAGATTTATTTTGTATATTGAGAACTGGCTATGACATTGTATTCTAGATATCAACAATAAGAAATAACACAGTATCAGTTTTCATCTCCTCTCTATTTTTTTATTCTTATATTCTTCTTTTATTCCAATTTTATAACAACGTGTGTAAATTTAGGAAATTTTTTTATATGAAACATATATATGACCATTATTTAAATTTCATTAAAATATAAAAGACCATTAAATATATGACACATTGATGGTATTGACTGGTTCAGTGGTGCTCTTAAGTCTTTCTGCATTTATAGGATGTTGAGAAATCTTGGAGACATTCAATATTTTACTTGGTACAGCATGCTAATTTAAAATAAAAATTAAATTCTATTAAAAATTAGTGAATTTACTGATATGTCAATCAAACATCCACTCTCAAGCATCCCGGGGTTCGATAAGGATGCCAAAGCTTCTATAGGAGGTTTCATAAGACCTATTGAACCTTTTAAATTTGGTTCGTTATGATCTACTAAACCTACTATCGTTTTCATGAAAATATTTGAGCGGTAGATTTGTTATTGTTGGTTTTTTACTCTATTTTCTTATTCTTTTAAATACTTGATATATGTATCTTCCATTTTGAGTATTCTAAGTTGTTGGGAATCTTGAGATAAAACCTTAGAGCATATGTTGGTGATAGATGGTTTGAGTGGTGGAGGTGAGAGATGTTTTAGGTTGATAAGAGAGAGGAAAAGATGAATGTCTAATGATTTTAAGAAGATAAGCTTTTGAGAGTTTTTTTTTTTTTGTATGGGATGTCTCATTTGGGTTGGGATTTTTAAGGGGCAATTAAGCCATTTTACTTATAATTAAATTGATTTTTAAACGTTTTAGAATTAAAAATATGTACAAAGTATATTAAGATTTCTCCATAATTTTATCTTCGATACTTTCTATACAATAAATTTATACTTTAATCAGAAAAATTTATAATTTTAGAACAATATTATTTAGCATGATTTCTTTTAGAGCATCACTAATATAATTGTGTTTATGATGTCAATTATTTAGTTTTAATAAAATTTAAAAAAATATAAATACTGTTGGTAATTAAGTTTAGTCTTTATAATCTCGAGACATCTCGATAATTATAAAATATTTTAAAATTAATTAAAATTATAATAAAATTATTGTTTTGTCCTTGCATGTTTGAATATAATCAAGATATCTTATTTCTAAAAATATTTTTCTTCCTATGCAAAAAAACTTCTCTAACCCAATACATATTACTATTTCTTCTTGATATCAAACTCAACGTCACAATCCATCACCTTACTATTCATCAACATAATATCTAATATTTTGATAATTAAAAACTTATAATGCTGAAAATAAGAGAAGTATATATTAAAGATAAAAAATAAGAGAATTTAAAAAAAAAAATTGAGATTAACCAAAATTGGTCTATCTTACATTTTTTTCTTTTTTTTTTTGCAAATCACCTGTAAGTTAGTAGATTTTGTAGGCCTTATTAAACCTCTTGTGGAGATATTTTTAGAAGGAGCCATTCTATTAACATCCTACATGATACACTTTATACATACCTCTAATTAAAAAATTGTTTAAATAAATATAATAAAAGACAAAAACCCAAATCACCAAATGCATCCCACCAGCAAGATTCTTCACTGCTTGGTGCTTACCGACCGCTGGTGATTGTGCCATTGACTACCGAACCACTATCCTTGAAAAATATTTTCCTCCATTACCACCAATCACTGCTCATCAACAGGCTCAATGTGGGCTCCTTTATATTCTTAAACAGTCTCTAAAATGGAAGTTCCACCATTGGCATCAATATCCCCACCAAAGTCGTCTCTAGGCGATGTTGGTGTTTTTTCAATGGTTCCCATATCCCACATTGCACCAAAATGGCCTTTTCTTTCTCAAAACTTGAAAAACGAACATGAAACTAAAAAGATAATCATTGTTATTTTTTCGACATGTTCAGCGGACCAAGTTCGAACATATAGTATATTGTTCTTTAAATGTTGCCGAACATATTTTAAATGTTCAACTACCTTTGCCGAACATATTTATAATATTCATGAATCTATGCCGAAATTTTTAAAAATGTTCACTAATTCTTGCCGAATATATTTTAAAAGTTCATCAATCTCTGCTGAACTTTTTTAAAATGTTCCTCTAACCTTGCTGAACATATTTAATATGTACAAACATCTATGCTGAACATTTTCTTTTCTTGTGTAGATTAACCCTACTGATATTGATCATGAACACAAGCAACAAGTTGTTTTCAACGGTTGATTTCAAACAGATAGGATAAATATCTTATATTTAAATTATTTGATTTAAACTTAATTATAATTTTACTAATTTAAGTGTTCTTTATAGGTTCTTTCGTCAAAGGAAGAGTTGATTGGTGTAGGTTTTGTTAATAATGACCATTTTGTGCAGGTAACAAATGTTTTACACCACTTCATTGTCGATTATGCTTATATGTTTATGCATTTGCTAAATTTCAATTGTGTTATATGTTTATATATTTATGCAGTTAGAGTTACAAAGAGGATGTTCAATGCCACCAATTAGTCGTGAGTGAGATGCATTTCATTATGCTTGTGTAAATGGATAAAAATTACCTTATACCAAACAAATTCGACTTTTTTGAGTCAATGAAATCCTCTTGTAGTTCAAAAGAAACTATTATGTTAGAATAACATATTTAATGTGATATTATACAAAAATGAAACAGTTTGACAAACCTAATTATGTTGAAAATATGTAATGCTCAAACAACTTAGACGAATATACAAAAAAATGTTCAAACAGATCAACCGAATATACACCACAATCTAAATGAAAAGCTAACGTATGCATAACATTCAAACAACTCAGTTGAACATTTATTGGAATATTCATAGACCTCACTCGAACATACATATAAAAATATGCACTCAGCAAAAGTTGAAAAAATATCCCTGCTTACTTTAAATATAGATAATGATCATTCTATTTAATTGAAAAAAAAAAATCTCATAAAAAGTTATAAACTACTCATATAATGTTAAAAAACAAAGTACAATGTCAAAAAACTCTAAAATACACCACAATCTAAAAGAAAGGCTAAAATTCAAATTAAACATCTATGTATCATGTCTCCTACTTTCATACGGCTGTGTTGCATTTGTTGAAGAACTACTTTTACACTCTAACATGATATTTTCAACCTTTTTGAGCTTTTTTAACAATTTCTTTTTGATTGATTTTCAGATCTTGCTAATGTGCATTGAACTACTCCCAATGCTTTTGGAACATGCTGACAAAATAAGCAAACTAGTTAATTCAACCCAATTAGCACTAACAAAAGCAGCTAATCATGGTAAGAAATCAATTATCATAATTAAACATGCTCATCATGCAATGCAACTATTTCATTTGGTTCTAATATGAAAAATGACAAGAATTTACCTTCTCAACAACCTTAGATTTCTTCCTTCCTTATTGTCTATATAGTATTGTAGGACTGTAACTGTAAAGCTAAATATGTAGAAACTCAGATGACAAATATCTTCTGGTCATTTGCCTTCAATTTCAAAAATAGTTATATTCTCAATATCCTCCTATAAGCTAAAGTCTAGTCTCAAAGACAAGGAAAAAAGAAATGATAAACACAAGTTAACATCATGTATAACCTTTGCAACGCTACCAAAACACCGATATAAGAGTACAAATGAAATAGAGTATAAAAGGAACAGACAATAAGAGGAATTTAGCTTATTTGTAAAAAGTCTGGATAACTTGCGCATTTTTATGAAAGGCTTGACATCATTACAATGAACTAATACTGTATGAAAATTTGCACAAACACTAACATTGAAAAATAAACAATGGCATTAACAAATCAATCCTAAGAGGTATTTTAAATAGTTGACTAAATTAGACCATATAACAATTTTTTTTCTGCTTATTCCTTTTTTTATCGACTAGTACAAAATTTCTTATGGAATTCGATTCTCACTACTGCATATTACCAGTGGTCCTTTGCTCCTATTTGTAAAGTTTAGCATCAATTTAATTTACACAATGAAGGGTATATTACGGTAGCAAATATTTTGAGAAGACAAAAGTCATATAATGATACTTCATAAGTGGCATAGTGATCAATTGTCAAGTCGCGAAGTCAAATTGTGAAGGACTATAAGTGGATGTTAATGTATTATTGATATTGGAATTCCAATTAATTAAAAGATTGTAGAAATACATAAGAGTAACACTGCAACTCTTAGATTCCTACACAAGTGATTTTACCTTTGTATGGGACTTGTAACCATTTTCATAAACTTTATTTCTTAAAAGAGCAACACTGAGCATTAAACACAATATCTAAGGAGGGTAACATGGATGCTAGGTTGGTATTCAATATATTTAAAAGTATAGTTTTCTAACTCTTTCTAACTTGAAATGTCAAATATGACGGACTCAAATGTACTCTCACATCATCAGTTTCTAGTCATATGTCTTAAATTTTAATATTTAATGACCAATGACCGTCCATTAGATTATTGATATTTGCCACCAGCTACAAATCTAACAAATGAGTTTGCCTTTAGCCTATCACCATTGTCACAAGAAGATTCCTAAATTGAAATTTGAAACCATATACTAATTGAAAGTCATAATAATGCCCTTAAGTAGTTCCTAGACCAAATATTTGATTAAAATATATCTCCATATATATAATCTCTGTTTCTCAAGAACAATACACATAGCAAAAAATGAGAAAAAATTCAATAATTAAGTCAAAAAATTAATCTCATGGCTTCACTTTAGAGAAGAACAATGAAAGGAATAACAAATGAGGCAAATCAAATGGGATAAGATGTAGCCTCCAAAGTTTGCCCTTCAGTTTCCATAGCTTATATGCTAACATATAATAAGAGAATAAATTTTATACAAACCTGAAATTTGTCAGAGAGAATAATTCAAAGGTGAGGAACAAATAAATTGCTTCACTGCGGCAATTGAAAACGACCAAACTTTAAGGCAACAACGACAATGAAAATTGGCACCAACTTAGGGCTGTGATGACAGTGAAAAATTAGACCAGTTCAAGCAGTGATGGCTATGGCTCAGCATGTTTGAGGAAGAAAATAATAAGAAAGAAAGGAATCAGCTGAGGCAATGTAGAACCAACTACAACGGCAGACTGCACCAATTTAGGGCTGCCACAATAGTGAAAAATGGCACCACTTCAAGCAGCTACGGTACTGGCTCAACGGGTTTGAGGAAGAAAATAACAGAAAAGAAAGAAATCAGTATGGCAGTGGTAGAACCAACGGAAAAGGCAGAGCGTCGACGACAAAGCATTTTCGAATAACAGAATAATGATAGAGGTGGGATGTATATGGTGTTTCACGATTCATTTTTATCTTTTTAACATTTTAATTGTTTTTAAATTAGAGGTACATGCTTAGTAGACTTTATGGGATGTTACAGCCGGCCTTTAGAAGTTGGTAGCTCATACCAAATCTAGGCCTTATCAAACCTAGTTCAATTAATTTTTTTATTAATTATTATTTTATTTTGTTCTAGAAGAAAAAAATTGTTTCGTGAATTTTACATTAACAATGCATAAAAGTAAGTGTCTTTCAATTTGTTTTCTTCTAGTTTTGCTTTAATTGTTCTTTTTACCATTATAATTTTTTGTCTGGTCGTGGAAATAATAATATTTAGTTTTAATGCTTATTATTGAATGAGATATTTGTGGGATTTGATTTGAAATCTTAAAAACAATTAAATGTACGTTGTCGAAGATAGTTGCATTTCTTTAAAAATAATATACATATGGTGAGTATTTTGACATTTTAAATCAAGGTTAGGAATTGAATTAAGGTTATATTATTTATCTAAGAAATAAATATAAGGGTATTTTTATCTTTTTATTATTAAGAGGTAAACTTCATAATTTAAGCTATATTTTAGTATATTATTTATCTAAAAAATAAATCTAATGGTATTTTTGTCTTTTTATTGTGAAGAGGGAAACTTCATAATTTAAGGTATATTTAGTTCATAAAATAATAATAATAATAATAATAATAATAATAATAGAATTCAATAAAAAGAATATTATTATTATTATTATACTGTGAAAATTAAAATAATAATAAATATTAAAATAATATTTACAAAATTATAAATAAAATAAAATTAAAAAATAAATTTTTTATTTAAAAATAAACTAAAATAAAAAAATAATAAATATTTATACAAGTAAATATATATAAAAAAATAAATTATTCTAACATATTTGTAAAATGAGTAAGTATTTTTAATATTATTAAAATATTTTACATTTTTTTTTAAATTAATTATTAAATTAAATATAAAAATAATATCAATTATTTTTATTATCATTTCTATTATTATCGATCAAAACGCTAGTCCAAAACAGATATGCGATGGCTTTAGATTTTCCATCACTCTAAAACCCTCCCAAGAGTAAAACCTCAAAACCGTATCTTTATCATGCGCCAGCTGCTAACGCAATTCAGCCGCCACCGGTGGCTTGGCTACAGAGGAGTCACGGCGGCGTCCATACTACGCCGGGAGGCTCATAGCAAGGCCCCAAAGGAGTCGGCTTCACAATTGCCTCCAAAGCCACCGAATCCTCCAAAGAAGCCTAAGAGCTTCACCTTCCACGACCATACTTGGGAGGACTCTTATAATTGGATGTCTCAGTTAGACGACAAAGTAGCAATGCTTCAACTGGATGTGTACATGGAACAAGAGGAGAAGTACATTGAGGCTGTTATGTCTGATACCGAACGCCTTCAAAGCAAGCTTCAATCTGAGATGGCTTCTCGCTTGGCTTTTTATCTCTCTACTTATCCTGTTCGTTTGGGTCCTTGGTATGGTCATAATATCTGTTTATTCCCGAGAATTATAGGGAAAATAAAATTAATATAAATTTTCTTATTGTATCTGTTTATTTTGGCTACGCAGGTTGTACTATGCTCGCTTGGAGGAAGGAAAGCAGTATCCGGTGCTGTGTCGAAGATTAGCTAGTTTGCAAGAAGAGTTTATTTCGCATAGATCTCCGTCAGATGGGTTTGATTTCACTTCTGGGAAGAGAATAGAACAAAAGTTGCTTGATTACAATCAAGAAGCTGTAAGATTTGGAGGTATTGCGAGAAGTTTCAGTTTTTTTTTTTTAACCATGGTTTCGTTCTATCTATGGTTTTCTGAGAACAGAACTTAATGAAGATAAAGTCAGTCGATTTTGAGCCTTTTTCATTTGATTAGGTTATGCTTATGAAGAATTCTCAAGCGTATCTCCAGATCATCGGTTTCTTGCCTATACTATGTATGATAAGGACAATGACTTTTTTAAATTATCTGTAAGGAATTTGAATTCTGGTGCATTATGTAGTAAGCCTCAAGCAGACCGTGTTTGGAATTTGGCATGGGCCAAAGATGGCCAGGCATTGCTTTATGTTGTTACAGATCAGAAGAGGAGGCCCTGCAGGTTATATGTCGTAGATTTTGTAATACTTTGGCCTTTTTAAGCTTTAGTATTGGTTGTAAATTGGATTCAAGGAACTAAACTTACTGCTTATCTTAACAGGATATATTGCAGCATGATTGGATCTACTGATGATGATGTTTTGCTTTTGAATGAGTTGGATGAGGGTACTTACGTGAATATCAGACACACAAAGGATTTTCGTTTTGTGACTGTGAGCACCTTCTCTATTACGTCTTCCAAGGTATCTTCTTGAAGACTAAGAATTTTGTTGTTAACCATTTGTTTATTGTTTTGCGTTTTTTTTTTTGCTTTTACATGAAGTGGTATTATAGTCAACCATTTTCTAGGTCTTTTTGATTAATGCAGCTGATCCCTTGTCTGGCTTGACCTTAGTATGGGAATGTGAGGGTATAGCCCACTGTGTAATTCAGCATCATCAAGGATACCTTTATCTATTTACTGATGCTGCCAGAGCAAACCAACCAGTTGATCATCATTATCTTCTACGTAGTCCTGTTGATGCTTCTACCAATCCAAGAGTATGGGAGGTCTGTCTTTTAAATGCTTCACTCATTTGATTGTGATGAAATTTACTTTTGGTTGTTTTGTAGCTAATGAGTCCCTTTCATGTTATGAGTGAAAATTCTAAGCTTGTGATAAGTGATGAAGTCCTATTCTTTCCTTAATTATTTATTTATTTTATTTATTGTAGATTTCCCAAGTTCATGCTCGTCTTGCTTGCGTTTATTTTCAACATAGTAACAAATTTTAGTAACCTGCTGTCTTAATTATCCAGGATGTGTTCATTGGTGAACCAGACTTGGTTATGGAGGATGTTGACTTCAGTAATACGCACATGGTACTTATTTTAAGGGAAGGTGGAAGTCTTAAACTTGGTTCCGTTAGTTTACCTCTGCCAGCTAGAAAGGTAGACATCAAGACCTATCTTGAAATATATTGTGCATAATGCACTGGTAAATAGCTGGTTCAATTTTTTTTGATATTATTTTCTTATTTTCATTCTTCTTGTTATGACAGGGAGCACCTTATCTGAAAGATCTTCACCTGCATTTCTTGCCTCTTCCAAAATATGTCTCTGAAATTTCGCCAGGACCAAATCATGATTACTACTCATCAATCATGCGCTTTACAATTTCTTCCCCTGTGGTACATCTCTTTGGACTCACTATGCTTCTATTCTATGGCAATATAATTTAATGTTTTTTCTGCATAAATCTAGATTGACAGATAGTTGGACGGTATGATTGATATCTGCCCTTTTGAGGCACATATTGAGATGACGTGTTATAAAGTTTGGCATTTGGAGAGTTATGATGACTTTTTTTTAAATTTATAATAACATAAAGCAATCAAGAGTGACTGTTAAATATGTTTTAACTGAGAATAGAAGGAATAAGGAAGAATGTTTGCTGCAAGTTGAGGGTTCATAAAGATACATTCTGAGTTTTCTTTGCAGATGCCTGATGCTGTTGTGGACTATGATCTGTCAAATGGAAAATGGAATATTGTTCAACAGCAAAATATTCTTTATGAAACAACACGTATTTTGTATGGAACAGCTTCTTTGGCCAACATTTCTGAGAAAATATTGAGTGTCAATACTTCAGATTCTAAAAGTGATGTAACCAATGGTGATGATCACTTGTGGAACAGTCTTTCTGAGTTTTATGCCTGTGAGTACTATAATGTCTCATCTTATGATGGTGCAAGTGTTCCTTTGACTATTTTATATTCCCGCAAAAACAAAAAAGAGGATCAGAACCCTGGGTTGCTCCATGGGCATGGTGCTTATGGTGAGCTTCTTGATAAACGATGGCGCAGTGAATTGAAAAGTCTTCTTGATCGAGGTTGGGTTGTGGCTTATGCTGATGTTAGGTGTGTGTCATGTACTTATTAAATTTGTAGTTATATTTTGCTTGAGACGACTCTCTTCCCTATTTCCTCGTCTTGTAGTATAGGTTATTCTTGAATTGATTGTTCAAAGATTATTTTTGTTTTTATATGTAGCTGTTCATTTTAATAAACAGCAGAAATTCCAATTTTCTTAAATAGCCCCTCAATGCTCATTGACTATGGTAACTGGATTCTGTTTATAGAGGTGGAGGAGGGAGGGGGAAGAATTGGCATCATGATGGCAGACGTACAGGGAAGATTAGTTCCATCAAAGATTACATTTCCTGTGCGAAATTCCTTATTGAAAAAGAGATTGTCCATGAAAACAAGCTTGCTGGTTGGGGTTATAGTGCTGGAGGACTATTGGTTGCTTCGGCTATTAACTGGTGCCCAGATTTATTTTGTGCTGCAGTTTTAAAAGTGAGTATTGATCTTACGTATGTGCTTCGGGGACCGTGTTTTAAGTGGAACTGCATTTTATGTTTCTGAAGCCGGAGTCATATTATTGTGACATGTCATCTTTATGGTAGGAAACAAATAAGACAAAATAGAACACGAAATTTAATCTGTATCTAGTATTTGTCTATTTGGATACATTAGGAACTTTCCATGCATACATGCAAAAATCAGTTACGTGTCTTTTTAAGTACATAGATGCACGTGCACTGAACTTTGGTATTTATAAATCAATCCATCTTTTTTTCTTTTTTTTTTTTTCTGTTTCAGGCTCCATTTTTAGATCCAACAAATGCTCTTCTTTATCCGATTTTGCCACTTACTGTTCTCGACTATGAAGAGTTTGGATTCCCTGAGGATATTGATGATTTCCGTGCTATACGTCAATATTCTCCTTATGACAATATTCAGAAGGACGTTCTTTATCCTGCAGTAATGGTATCTACATCTTTCAATTCTAGGTAATCTCTAATGTACTTCTTAATAAAGTGTTAGCAACCAATTCTCTTCAAACCTTAAGATATTAAAATGTGGGTGAACAATCTTTTTGCATGTTATATTTTGGGTCTTGAACTCCCCCACTTGAAGTGCTTGCACTTGTGGGTTTTTTATTTTTTACTTTTTTACACTTATTTAAATTAAATGGCTTTCACTTGTGGACTTGGTAGATATTATTGATAGGCTTTTACTTGTAGGCTAAGTAAATTTTTTTGAATGCACATCAAGCAGAGATAAACAAGTTCCCATTGCACTGAATAGATGAGTAAAATCTAGAAGGGCTCATCAAGTGGCTATTGCCCAAATTTAATATTACTCAAGTTCTTTTAGTGAATTTGCCCCAAAATAGATACTTTTATACTTGTAGTTTCATTTGGATTACTTTATATAAAAAGTATTATCTTTACTTGTGCATTTTATTTTATTTTTTGCTTTTTAATAATTCATGGACCTATATTTGAGTTATTTCAGGTTTGGGTTTTGGGAAGCTGCAAAATGGGTTGCACGAGTTCGTGAACTTACAATTTATGATAAAAAACGCCCAGTATTGCTTAATTTAACAACGGAGCTAGAGGAAGACAACAGATATCTCCAATGCAAGGAATCAGCTCTAGAAACTGCGTTTCTTATGAAAGTAATGAAATCCTAGTTTTCACTTGATAGTCAAATTCCTTTTGGAGCACCATTGATCTCAACACAACAAGCCAGAGCAAGCTATATGGAAGCGTCAAATGTGAAATGTTGATTGCCTCTCTGTGCAAACACTATGCTATGTGTTAGTCTTCCATTAAAATATTCAGATCCCATATACTTCATCTATATGGAGAAACACTGCGCTGATCTAGTTCAGTGGTTTACGGTGCAAAAGTGTCCAACAGCTTCAAGACAAGAAGAGCTTTCATGTTTGGTGCATGAATCAATTGAAATGCTGTTACCAATTTTCTTTTAGCCATTGAGTTGGTGAATATGGTTAAGTTTGTCAATGGTCACTGTTATCAAATATCATGTAGTTGCCTCTAGAAGTCAGCTTCACCACATTTAGTAGTTTTGTCAAACTAGGAACTAGTTTCGTAAAATTTTTATATATGTGTTAGTTAGGTTTCCTTTTTGGTTTTGATACTATGAAAAGAAGGTTTTATCGTCATTGTGCAGTGACAAGAATGAACCATTCAACTTTGTATGAAAAGAAAGTCACAACTCACAAGCTTTCATAAGATTAGGAGGATGGTGCTACTCTTCTTCAAGATTCTCAAAGAAAACAAAACTCAATGGTTATGACCCACTTGTGATAATTACTATCAAGGAAAATAAGCCGTTTATGTTTAAATCACAACCATTATCCGACTCCTGTTTCTTTAGTGCGGTTGGCATTAAAAATGTTACTATGTCCCCATTGATTGACGTAAGATGCTTCAATCATTGAATCACTTTATAGGATTTTTAAAGATAAAATAACACTTTTGCTAACCAAACTTCCTTCTATTACAGTCGGCAAACTTCAGGTAAATACTTGACATTTATTTTATATAATAAATAAATAAATAAGCTAAATATTACACTCTGTTCACTGTATTATCTTTAGATCCTTGATAAAATTTTCGTAACTTTTTATTTACTGACTTTTTATATTTAATGAATTTAATTCAAATTTAAATATCATGAACTAAATATGTTCAATTTTAAAAGTCATGAACTAAATATGTTTAAAAATTAATTTTTTTCGTACGTTAATTCCACTATTACAGTATAATTTAATTCAACTTTCAAATTTAAATTAAAATTGTTACATATAGAAAATTGTGGAAGAAAAGTTGTTAAAATTTAATTAAAAGATCAAAATATTACATGTGATAAAATTAATAAAAGAAAAACGTACCTCACCCTAAAAAAAAATTAGAAAAATAACAAATATAATACTATAAAACTTGTAACAATAAAAATAACACTCAAATATTAACCCATAATTAACTCATATTCTTCTAAATTTAAGAAAAATATGTTATTTTTATTATTATAAATTTTAAATATGTTATTTTAAGTAATTTTCAAATCTGCACATCCCCAATGGTTAAAAAAAAAATCCTAAAATAATGAAGCTCACTGATTTTTGAAGAATAAAAAAAATCCAAATTTGTTGGAGTAATGTAGCACCTTCAAAATAAAATGAGTGAGTACTAGAATACTCACAAAATTTCACGTATAGCAATAGAAAACTACAGAGGAAATGAATTTAATTTATGTTGCAAATGCAGCATTTCTTTCTAGTAAGGGAAGCCGTGCCAAAACAATTCATCCTTTTAGATTACCATGACTTGGAACAGACTTCAAAAGCCAAACCTACAAGAACTAAAAAAAAGGCAAAAAAAAAGAAGACTCTGAGCAATATCAAACATGAATTAACCCCATTTTATCCACCTGCATCTAGAGTATGAAGGAAAATGACCTCCTGTATTCTCCAACTACTCATCTCTGCTCTAATTCTTGGGCACTCTTCTAAATAATCACATTTCCCGTATCATATGCAATCATTCACTTCGAGAAGGAATGCTAAGGGCACAAATATTTGCATTAATACTAATCATGGTGTGCCACGTGTCAAAATAACATCAGAAATGGAGAAGTTCATTTTTCAACATACTTTTGCCACGTGGAACACCATAATTGGTGTGAGTAATGTGTGTGCATTTAGCATTTTCCCCTCTTAGAAACAAACAAAATCATTATCTTTTTCAGGGTTCAGGTCTCATTTTCTTCTTCAACAGTTGGTAGTGCACCATCTCCTTTGACAAAGGCTGGATTCAGAAACTTTGCAATGAACGCCCATAATTTGAATACATCTTCAAAGTTGGTCAGAAATCCCAGAGAAGCTGTGACAACCTCAACCCGTATGAACCCATTTTTTCTATCATTTCTGTCATTTTCCATTGGTCTGCACAGTGTGGTATCTTGAAGATTCAAACCCCCTTGTTGTCTCATGCTATTCATAATTCGAATGTGACTAAGGAAACCAATACCAAGAGATATACCTTCTTTTTCAGCCAGCTTCTGAACAATTTCTGGATTGATTAGTCCCCTTTTCCTATCTCTAATGTTGAAAGCCACAGCAGCACCTCTTTCATATTTAATTTTCGGACCATAGATGTGAACAAGATAAGCTCTATTGTCTCCTTCTGAACCGCTGGGTAATCGTAGTTGCAATAATGAAGTCACAAGCCAATTGATCAAAAATCGCAGTCGGAGGGTAGTCTTACTGAGGCCCAACAAATTAGCATGATCAAGATGCCGACATGTTATCTCAGGTTCCCTTCTGTCATAGTCTTGATTGTCACCATACTCTCCATCACTAGTAAAATCATCATCCTCCAAGCTAGTAACAGATATTTCTCCCATCTCCATAATATGGTTTAGCTGCTCCTTGCGGTTGTCTTCCATGCTAAAGGACACCCTTCTTCCCCGGTTTGATTGTCCATTCTCTTCCAAACCAAACAATCTACCACCTTTATATTTATTCCCTTCTCTTCTCCCCAACAATCTAAATTCACCTTCTGTTTCCCTTCTTATGGCACTCTCTTTCATTTCGAAAATTTCAGTGGTGGATCCATTTTCTAAGCTGTGATGCCCAGATGTGGAGGTCAAGCCATTACAAGTGCCATTTCTGGTAGAACTTGGTACACGATCAGTAGAAAGTAGTCTACTATTTCCATGGTTTTCTTGGATCTCCCTACCCAAACCTGTTTTTCTGTTCCATGAGGTGGGGCTTGTTTCTGAGAAATGATCTTCTGGTACCTCCTTCACACCGTCCAGTTCTTGTGAAACCGAAAGGACAGCAGCATCAAATGACAGCACATGGCATTCTTCATGCCGCCCCTCTTTGTCATCATATACTGGGCTTCCGTATACCTTTGAAATAGGTTTTGGAGAAAGCTGTTTATGGTTCTTCTTCCCACTAAACCAATAAGGTGGCAGAGGAGAGGCTATCTTGTGTTTGTTAGTCTGGCCTCCACTATCAGACCCCAAAGGACTCTGACCCAAATCTATCCAAAATGAATTATCTGATGACCCATCTTCACTGAAAACTGGACTCTTCATTACCTCCCCAACTGAAACACTTTCAGCTTCTTCAAATAAGGTGCTTGTTCCATCTCTTTCGGAGCTGTTATCAAGTTCAATCTCAGTTTCAAATACATCCCTCACCTGAGCAGACGTGTAAGCACCAGAGAAGGCAGGCAATTGCGGTCCCTGACGAGTTTCAGAGGTTTGGTCACCATTTCCAGCTACTTCATCATCTAATCCAGTTAACTTGTCTAAACCGTCAACAGAATCACTCAGATATGATGGAAACTCGGGGGTAATTTTCACCATTCCAGAGCCAGTACACCCAGATTGATTGTGAAGGCTTGCCATGACGGATTTCTTGATTAGAAGACACCCAAATCCAGTCGGGTCATATCCAAAAACCCTGTAAAATGATGTGATAATGAAATCTGGCCTGAACAAGGATAACCCAAGTGAGTCCATATCTTTAGGACCCAATGAACCAGCATCAAGCAAGACATGCCAATTATTCTGCTGTGCCAATGCCATCCACTGGTAGGAGTACTTAGCCCCGGTAACTCTAGACTGAACTGGGAAGACAAACAGACCAGTAGCAGAATCCTTTTTCCTCCTCTTCTTGTTCGAAATTTGCTTTCTCAAATCAGTGGAGCAGAGTTTCAGGGTTGGCCATTTATACCAAGCACTATAAACCTTTGCCCCTTTATCCCTAGCACTCTGGGCCATCCAATTCACAGATTGGCTATCATAATCGAACATGGTCAACAACTTTTTGTTCGTATGAAACGGATATGATTCAGCTAACAATTTAAAAGCAGATCCCCTACTTACAGTAAAAACAAGACCATACTCATTCTCTGGGATGTTCAAATAATCCATAATCCTAGTCTTTATATCATGCTCTATAGTACCCTTCTCAGCACCACCATACAGAGCATGATTACTCAAATTTGCAGTTATTTCAGACAAGCTAAACGTAGAAGATTCCCAATAGTGAAGTGTCTGAAGATAAGAAAAAAGCCCAAATCCACAATAGTCAAGACATACCTTTGGAGACAAGTGGGAGTACTCATCCAATCTCATCTGATCAATCTTCTCTGAGGACTGGTACTTGGGGTACATTGTGAGGAACTTGGAAAAAGCTTCATGTAGTTCAGGAATAGAATCTTCAGATTCAAAGGTACGCTCAGCAGCTAGAGCAGTTGCTCTAAGGAACTCACGCTGAGCATGGAGTCTAGCTAGCGATCGAGACCGTCCAAGGCTCTCATCTAAATTGGCCGGAGACTCAGACTCCATATCCTGAGATTTGAAGAGTGACCCATCTTCAGATGCTTCCTCAAGAGCTTCCCTGAGCTTGTTTTCTTGAAGCTTTCTGAGAATTGATTCACTCTTTTTGGTATCTACAGCTGAATGAGACCCATCTTTTCTCCTGCTGCTCTTCTTGTCCATAAACAGAGCAGCGCAGTGAGATATGGGCTTCCATAGTGAAAGATGCATGAAAGCTACAGTGTAAAATCCAATCTCACATAAAACCCGGTAGAGAAATTTGGCTCAGAATTACCCCTGAACAAAGGGTTTAGCCCATCACCTAGGAATGGATAATAAAGCTTCAAACTGTGAGGTCCTCAAACATTGTTTGAGAAGATAGATCATGATACAGATCAAGAAATGCTCCGTATTTCCTCAAGATTTCCACTAAATCTGGGGAAAATAAAGCAAATTGTGCTCAAGAAAATTGAACAGGATACAAAAATATCAGTAGCGCAAAAGAACATTGAAAAATTTCTAGGTCAAACCAACCCACAATTTGAACTAAAAATTGCAATTTCAACACAAACTTTACACGGACAGCAACTTCCAAGATGAAAACAACAAACGGAAGAAAGAAGGGGATTCAAGAACCGAACCCTGAACCAACCAGATCCCAAAATTTAAGAAAACCCAGAAAATGAACATTGAAGAAAACAAAGGACTTTGACAAAATAAAGAAGAAGCTACTCTTGGTTTAGTTAAAAGAATCACAAATTCTCCATAAAACACCTGAGAGACGAGAGAGTACACCTTCTCTTGCTCAAAGTATCTCTCGGAAGGAAGAAGAATTAATAGCAAGAAACCCAGCAAATCAAAGACTTATTAACTCTGAGAATAAAACATATACCGGTCTTGATTTAGATAACCCCACTCTGCGTTATTTCTATCTCTCTTTCATTGACCCTATCTACCTCTCTTTTTTTTTTTTTCCCTCTCTCCGTAATCAATCTCACTCTAGCCTCTCATTAATCACAACATATCATGTTTTTATTCACATCAATTATGTTTTAATATTGAGATAAATTTTTTTTTTTAATATATATTAAAATTACTTAAAAAATTAAATTTTTTTTTATTTTTTAAAATAATTTTATTACTGGTTATAATTTAATTAATATAAATACAAAAATAAATACAAATTTATTTATTTTTAGTATTTTTGATCATAAGAAACAGTGCCAAAGATAGGAGTGAACATAATAATTGATAAATCAATCTATACGACAATAATTAAATTTTTATGTTTTACAAGTTTAAATAATTTAGTTTCAATTTTAATAATGTAAAAACCTATGATTAAGATTTTAAAGTTTAAAAAAAATATTTAACCTAATCCACCTATATATTACTAATATACATATTTATTTTTTAATTTTATATATTTATATTTATATATATATATATATGATCATATAATTTTAATTACTTTTTTATAAAACAATCAATATTATTCTTATCTAATATTCATTTATATAAATATATTATATAGTTTGATCTCATATTTTAAATAATTTATTCATTTATAAGAGTTATCTTCTACTTAAAAATTGACATACAATTGTAATTTAAATACTAATATAGAATTTTTTTTAAATAAGTTGTTGATTAAACAATAGATCTTATTTATTAATTTATCATTCATATATGATCAATATAAATTAATTTAAATTTAAAAATAAATAGGTATAAAACGTAAATCAAATATATCAAAATAATATAAATAAATTCGTCTAATATTCTCCTACTATTATTTTATATATTAATTTTATTTAATAAATTTATATATATTAATTTAGTTAATATTTTAAGCAAAAGTTAGCTAAACTTGAATGGAGCCCACCCTAACCAAAGACAATTAACTCACCCCCCCGGCTAAAAGCCTAAAACGCATGTAAAATGATAATAATGTAGTTTATTAATTTTTTTTTTTATCCTCGATTAGTTCTTAATCAATAAACCATGATAATAACTACAATAAATTAACAATCAAATTGGTTTTTGTTGACAGGACCCACCCCACCCGAGCCACTTTGCTCCTACGGTTATGGATTATAAAGTCAAACAATCAGCGAGCTTGCGAAAAAGCTTGTTTCTCTCCAACTAGCCAACCACGAAACAAAGTCTAGAGTTTAAGAAAATGTTTGAATTAGGGTATGTACGAGTAAGGTGATAATATCTAACTACACTACCACAAAACTGCTATATGGTCACGATTTTTAACCGTGACTGTAGACCTATGGTCACGGTTTTTATAACCGTGACCTAAGAAGGAGAGACCTTAGACTAGAACCTATGGTCACGGTTAAAAATCGTGACTGTAGACATATGATATAGTCATGGTTTTTGAAAGACCGTGACCAATTATTCACTTAGGTCACAGTTTTTGTAAAAACCGTGGCCTTAAGTAATACATATGGTCATGGTTTTTGTAAAAACCGTGGCCATATAGATGTATATGGCCTCGGTTGTTACAAAAACCGTGACCATATGTATTACTTAAGGCCACGATTTTTACAAAAACCGTGACTATATGTAATGTTCATTTGAAAATAATTACACATATTTTTCAGCATTTTTATAAATTTAAATACTTGTTTCTTCAATATTATAAGTGCAACATTCATATCCAAAAATATATTATTGAAACTAATATAGCGATTACATAATAAGAAGTTCATGCGATCCGAAAGAAAATTAAATTACAAATATTAATGCATAAATTGTTTCAAAATTAATGGCCCATTCTAAAGTGTCATATAATAATTACAATCCTAATGATTAAAAGTACATATATTAATTTAAAGTATTACAAAATAATATCGCTTTAAGAAGCGATTTGTGAACTCCGCCCACTCATTCCGTATTTCATCAATTTGATTATCGGTGTATAATCCTTCATTATTAAGCTACATATGTAAACAAATTCTAAATTAGTATATACAAGTGAGTGATGGAAGTAAGTGAATTAGTATTACTAAGATAATACATTAATAAGTAGCAAGTTATAGAAAATATGAAACTTTATGACATTTAGCAAGCATTTGTTATGTTGCCAAAAAATTTGTATTGGCAAGAAACCTTTAGTAGGTCTTTAGCAACTTTACTAATCAGGAAAACCACAATGCTTCAGGGAACATTCGTAGAATACTAAGAAAGATAACAGAGAAACTAGTTTATTAGAATTACCATAAATCAGTGAGTGTCCTTCCATCAACTGGAGAAAGCTCAATAGAGCCCAATCTGCCACCTAATATGAAGTATAAAACAAAATGATTTAAAACCAAGAAATATGAGGTAATAATTAATGAATCAAGAAAATGGCAACAAAGAAATATATGTTAGCACTCACCAGTTTAAATTAAGAATCAAAGATGGGTGAAGAAACAACATTGTAGAATAGAAGAATAGTATTGATATTTACAACAGTTTTAATATTTTTAGGATTTCACAATATCATAGTGAATTAGGCATCATTATATGAAAATACGTTCAACTAGGAGGACAAGAGGATCTCAACTTTGAATTTATCAACTAAACCTTTTTTTCTCTAATTAAACCATTATAGAGGACATCAATAACTTGAAAACAACCAGGAAAATATTTTCAGGCTTAACACTATACAACAAGCAATTCTCGTAAACAAAAACAGATCAACAGACAGCAACCCACTATAAGAAATATTTGCTTTCAAAAGGTAGAACTACAACTAAAATCAAACATAAAATTAAATATGTAATCCGATTCCAATACCTCCATTTTGGCATCTCAAAGAATAAACCACGAGCTTGATCAACTTGATAATGCCTAGCATGTAATCTAATCATCATATTATAAATATCACTACGAGCAACATAGTTTTTTTAATTCTTCATTTATTCGAAAACTCTCACACTACACTCAATCGAACCTCTTCTTGTCTGCAAACTCATCCAAAGTCGAAGATAAATATTTTTTTTCTTCTAATGAGCAAAGAAATTGATTGAAACAACAAATAAGTTTGTAACTCACCCAAAGTCGAAGATAAAATTTTTTTTTCTAATGAGCAAAGAAATTGGTTGAAACAACAAATAAGTCTGTAACTCACCCAAAGTCAACTATTTTCTAGATTATTAAAAATTTGAAATCTGAATGAAAACTCTGGTTTGATTTGGGGCAATCCGTTCTTCACTTCATTTTCTTCGAGAGAGAGTGAGGTCGTTCTACACTTCGTTCTCTTTGCCGAGTGTAGACATCCTTCATATTGGTTTTCTTTGCAAGTGAGTGTGGTCGTGAGGGGTATTTTCTGGTTTGATAGGAGAGGGGTGAAATTTCAGTGGGGGGTTTCTTCGAAAGGGGTTTGAGGGATAGAGAGTGAAATCTCAGTCGGAGATGAGGGATGTTCAATCTCAGTGGAAGATGTGGGCTGTTCAAATCTCAGTGGAAGATGATAGGCAGGTACAAAATCAAGAGTGTAGATTGGAGACGATGAGCGAAGATGTGTTGCGAGAGAGAGGCTGAAATTTGACGATGGGTTGCGTAGACGGAATGAAGCTAGAGGAGTAGGCTGGGGAATGGGTCGAAGTGGGTGGCTTGGAAGAGGTGAACGACGAGACTCCAAGGGCTGGGGGAACGATGCTGGCAAGAGGTGACTTTCGTGGGACAACCGCGAGAGGGAGCGAGAAGGAAACTGTGAGAAGTGCGAAATGAATTAGGTTTTGTGACATTTTGATTTTTTTAACAAAATAAATAACACACAACAGATTTATGGTCTCGGTTCTAAAAAATTGAGACTATATCATTATAATTAGGTCACGGTTATTTAATAACCGTGACTATTAAGTTTGTTTTTTATAATAATTTTTGTAGTCTAACTTATGGTCACGGTCATTGTTAAAAACCGAGACTATATATACACATTATGGTCACGGTTTTCACTTGACCGTGACCAAAAACCTATGGCCTCGGTTTTTAGAAAAATCGTGGCCAATTTTTGGAGACCAAAAGACAATTTTATAGTAGTGCTAAGAATAGGATACAATATGAATAAATTAAGGATTAGTCGACAGGTTTTTATGTTGTTAAACAGGAGTGAAGCTAGGATTTATTTTATAGAGAATGTTAAGTTGAAAAATCAAAATTTTAAAAACAAATAAAATAAATTATTAAAAACAAATAAAATAAATTATTAGAAATTTATTGCTCGTGAATATTTAAGTTGCATAAATGTAAGTTAGTTAATAACAAATAGGTATGTAAGCATGTGAGTATACAAACATTTATTTAAAAAATGAATAAACATTGTAATTTTTTTTAAAGAATCTAAATTTTATTTATATATACAATACTTAATAGTTATTATTATCAATTAATATATGTGATTTGAGATGGCACAAAAAAATTTAAAGTTATGTGAATATAATTATAATAGTACTTAAAATATTATTTTTGTGTTATAAACTATTTGGTAGTAAATAAATTTATATTTTATAAGATATATGAATTTAAGATCGTACATGTTGATGACAATTTTTGTCAACATCAACGATGAGTTGCACCTCTCCTTGTTGTAAACCTGAGAACATAGAACACACTGTTAGAGCCTCAGAACACCAAGGGATAGAGTGGCCTTCGGCTCTGTAATACTTAAATAAGTCTAGGTAGGTGACGTTAAAACGAAGACTAGTATCTCTCCTTGTACTTAGAGAGAGATTTAGGAAAGATCGTGTCTCTATGGCATGTGTCAAATATTGGATCTCTTGCGTGAAGTATGCAGGATGAGTATATAAAGAAAGAGAATCTACCTATCGATAACCATTACTTGTTGTAATAGATTTATCTTATTATTGGAGTTACCTCTCCATAATTATCTCTTTGTCGAATAATTAGGGGATATTATTGATCGATTATCTGTTGGATGTTTATCTAATTGGTTATTCCCATTTGCTAATTCAGCATCTATTGGGATGGCTTATGGGCTATCAGTAGGAAATGTACTACTAATCATCAATGTTAACAAAAATCAACATCAATGTTAGGTATGAGTGATATGGTAGTAGCATGAGTGTGGTGAATAATATCAAGTAAAAGCTTAAATGAGTGGTTAAGAAGTATTTTGAGTGTTACGTGAAAGAGGTAGAAATACAATTGGCAAGATAAAATGAGTAAATATATTTAGGCATGTTTTTGTAGGTTGCCTAAATAAATTTGAAAAGAAAAAAATCAAAAAATGGAAGAGATAAAATAATGAAACAAAATAAAAACAATAAACAAAACACGGAAAAAGTAAAGTACGAAGCACATGACTTATGGGTATGGATGAAAATATCCTCATACTTACCGATATTTTAATCAAAATATACTTTTTAAAGTATTTTTCACGATACTTTCTTCTATTGTCCATTCAATCATTAGTTTGGGTACCATAGTGCCATCTTCTTCAACTTTAGAAGGATGTACCTAGCTGTGGTGAACCTAGTACCAAACTTGGTCTCCCATGAAGGTCTGCCAACGTTTCCTCCTTTATTAGAGTCCATCTTGGTGAATGTGCGTATGTGAAAATATGAGAAAAAGATCAATACTAGAACGGTTAAGACCAAAAGGGTGTACTCGCTCTAATACCAAATGAGATAGTTTGATACCTGGTGCATAACCATGGCAAAGTGATACAGGCACTTTAGGACTCGCGCCTCTCATACGAGTAGAGGAAATAAAATAGATAAGTAGAAAAAAAGTAAATGTTTTCAATCATAGAGGAACCTTGATATGTTAGAAGATAATCCAATAACTTTATAATTGTATTCACACAAACAATAGAGCATACATGTAAGGGTGACAATTTTTGACACGACACGAAAACTGACACGAAAAATCTGACACGAACCCGACATGTATTAATTTTGGGTCAAAAATGGGTCAACTCGAAATGACACGAAAAAAAAGGGTTGGGTTAGGGTCGGGTCCGGGTTGACCCGTTCAAACCGTTCTTTAAAAAAAAAAAACCACAACTATCTATTAGACACTCGCTCACAAGTCACAACTCACATAACTTTTGTAAACCTTAAATCTCTAATAGTCTAATACGACGAAAGGCAAATACACATCGTTAGGGGTAGAAATTTTCGATGACAAAAAAAACGACACGAAACCTGACACGAAAAAAATTGACTCGAACCCAAACCGAATTAATTTAAGGTCAAAATGGGTCAACTTGAACGACTCGAACTGCCACCCCTACATACATGCATAACGATATAATGTGGTAAACCCACTTACGTACCGTTCCTAAGTAATAACATCTACGAGTTGCTTAAGACAACTACTCGTCAGCAAGCAATTGACTAAAAGTAAATCAGCAATTTACAAACTAAAGATATATGCTAATATCTCTACCAGTTGAAACCTTACTCAACTACATCTAAGTTGTTCTTGCTTGTTATCTCCACTTCAACTATAATCTAAGCTAAATCTAGTTCTCCTCTAAAACCCATCACCATGTGATGTGATACAAACATTGACGGTCAATATAGTAAACCTAGGTTTATGGCAACTCTCATGCACATGTACCTAGCATACAAATCTATGTCCAAAAGGAATTTTAATTAATTAATTTAGAAACCCACTCAAAAATGCGTTTATACATAAAAATATTTCTCTTTGTAGAAACGATACAACATGCTCAATATCACAAATCAATAATATGGATCCACACTCAACATATTACTACTCGAAAGTAGAAAATGATTTTTTCTCATATGAAAATTTGAGTTTTCTAATATTTAAAGTTTTTTAAAAAATGAGGAGTATTTATAAAAAATCCTTGAGCTTATTGATACTTCTCTGCATATGTGGTGAGAATCTGGTGAGGATAATAGCTGACAATAGCAAAGGTAATAGCCTTTAGTCTTGCTGATCACTTCACTGCCGCCTTGTTTATACAATAGCAAGCATCCAACGAGCACTCAACGAAAGCAATAAAATGACAGTTTAAATTTTTTAAAAATTGATCAAGTAAATTTTTAACAAATACTCAATCAGTGAAATAAATGCACAAAAATAACATAACTTAGCATGTCAATTATATGCTCACAATCACTCTTTGGTGTGTATTTAACAAACATAAAAAATGTCAAGTTTTATATGAGTGTGTGAAATATTGAACTGTCGGTAAAGTATTTTATATAGAGGAAGAAAAAACACTAAGAAAAAAAAAAAGAAATCAGTGTCTTACACACGAAGATACCAACAAAAGATCCAAAAAAAACTTACAAGATTTATATATACAAGATAACATATCATAGCATTTTATTGTCTCTTGATTGATGTTAATATTTCTACAACTTTATAAATTGAACTACCCAGGCAAAATTGTAGTTAAGTACTTATCTATGTTAGTAGTTTATCTTTCCTTTGTGTTTTTTTTTAATCTATTTTTCTTTCTATTTAGAGTTTTGTTGTATTTATATTTGTTAATAAAGTTTTATTATTGTTTGTTATTGTATAAAATGTATGATAAAATATCTTCATAGTTTTAAAATAATTTTCATTAATTTTCTTCAAATATTCATTAATATTAATAATATTTTTAAAATTAAAATTTTAATATTTTTTTATTAATATCAATATTTTTGTTCATAATTTTATTGCACCGCTAGATATTTGAAAACCATTCCAAGTAGTCCACCTTATATTCTATTTGCATTGTACACTTTGTAGATTCTAGTGTCCATCGACATAGACCTCCTAAAATTGCCTTATATAGGTAACTAGGGGTAGTAATTTGTAGTATAGCTCAATTAATCGAATTGAATCTGAATTGAAAAACATGAATTGAATTAAATTTGGGCTTATTTCATCCAAGCTCGAATAACACAAAAAAATTTGAGTTAGGTTAGGGCCAGCCCATTAGCCAAAAATAAATTAAAATTAAATTAAATTTTAAATAAAAAAAGACTATATTAAGATTAAAATAATCTTTCATTTCTTTAAGTATTTCTCTTTTATAATATATTAGTTATTTTTCTTCCATTTTCTTTTGAAAAATAAGCTGATAATGAATAAATAGTTATAATTTATTCATTTTGTCACAATATTATGCTACATTCTTTGATGTTAATGCATTCAACGTTTAAATCTACCTAACTTTTTAAACAAAATAATAATATTTATATTTAATTTAAATTAATATTATGCAGTTTCTATTTTTGAATCGATTAGGTATTAGTTTTTGAAGTAAAAATTTTAATTTTTTTATCAACTTGTGTTATGCTATTCTCTTTTTCACTTGTTCATTATCTTGAGAATTATATATTATGTAATAGTCAAAGTTTTATTCTTGTGTATATAAAAAAGAAGTTATGTTTTCGTGTAACATTTTAATTTACTTTAACTGTTCATTTTTTAGTAAGTATATTTATTTAATCTACTCATCTCTATTTATTTTGTTTTATAGCTAGAAGAAATTTTATTTGGACTTGAGAACTCTTTATTCTAAATGTGAGTTTTCATGAGGGCATAACGACTTATAACTTTTACATGTGTAGGGTTTAATGCATTTACTCATTGCCTAATTAATTTAGTAATTGACTTTTTGCTTTAATAATTACTTTTTTCTTTTATATATATATATATATATATATTTAATTTTTTTTATGTAATGTTGTTTGAACTTTAATTATTAAACATATTTTTTTAATAAAAAAAATCATATTAACTAATATATATATATATATATATACATACATATATATAATTAACAATTCAGGCTAATTTGGGCCAACTCGTTTGTGTTTGGTTTGAGTTCGGGCTCACCTTTGTTAGCTTGAATTAAATTTAAATTGAGCTAGGGTTGAACTAATTTGAACTGTGCTAGTTTGGGCCAGCTCGAACTAGCTCAGCTCGCACGAATTGACACCCCTACTGGTAACACCTTTTCAGTTTGGAGTAACTTTTAAAATTATTTGAGTAACACATTATTTAATATTATTATAATATTATTTTTATTTTCATAAATTTTATGATATATTTTTTAAAATTATTAGAATAATTCTATATAATATTATTGGGCTTCAATGTAAATTAGATGGAGAGTTTGTTGGTTATTGATTACATTTTATTAACAAGGCAAGAGATTCTAATGATCTTTTTCTTCTATGAAAAAAATACTTTAGTCCCTTTTTTTATTTTGCATTATTTTAGTTTCTTTTTTATTTTTATAAAAGTAACACCATTAGTCTTTTTTTTCTTCATTATGAAAGGCTTACATATTTTTAATAGGTCTTTGTAAGGTTTTATAGAAATAACTTATTCTTTGTAACATTTTATTTAAATTTTTGGATTCATTTTACATGTTTCATATTAATTCTTTAGTTTTTTTTAACTAGAGTATTAATTTTTTTAACAAGATAGTACAAACTCTGATACCAAAATTTTATACAATATTTCATGCAACATTTCAAACTTGTATTGGCATGCAAACATACGCAAATTTTGCTGTTCTTTTTTATAAGAAGATAACTTTTGTTGTCTTTTTTCATAAGAAGCAGACTTTTACTGTTATTTTTTCATAAGAAATGGATTTTGTTGTCCTTTTTTCATAAAAAAAGGACTTAAATGTTATAAAAAATAAATAGAGGACTAAATTGCTACTTTACACATTTTCATAGAAGGAGAGGACTTTTACGGTATTTTTTCCTTTCTCAAAATAATAATTTGAAAAACCTTTCATATTACCACTACATAACTCAATATCATTTACATATTATAAATTTAACAATTTTTTGTATTTTAAGTAACATGAAAGTCCTTCAAATTATGTTATTTGTATCATTTTGGTTCCTTAAATTATAAATGATGTAATTTGGTCATTTAGTTTTAGAAAAAAATGATAAATTAAGGATAAAACACATAATTTTAATAATTTTTTATTTAAAGTATTATTTTTTAAGTGGCCAATTAAGAAAAAATTATATTATTTTAATATTTTTGATATTAAAATATTAATTTAAAAATAATATTTTAATTAAAAATTATTAAAATCATGTATTTTATCTTTAATTGGCTTATTTTTTATAAAATTAAGAGACCAAATATTAACATTTATAATATAAAGGATTAAATAATACAAATGATAATCCAAAAAAAAAAATTTACGACCTTGTTCCCTTTAATAAAATATAACATAATACAATTATGCCTATTATTTCATTTGACTAAACTAGTAAAACCCATGGCGCAGCACGTGAATTGTTATGTTTTAAAAAAAATATATATTTATTTAATGCTACAATATGTTTAAAATTTGTATGATACAATAATAAATAAATTAATAATTAAAATTAACTATAAATTTTTGAGTTAATTAAAATATGCATATCAAAGTGGATATGATAAACATGCTTAATTAAACTCCTTAAATTTTTTAAAAAATTATATTAAGTTAATTTTTGTGTGTGGATATATATCTATTAAAAAACTAAACTTAGAAGTCTTTTTAGTTAAGATAATAAACTTAATTTTTTCTAAATTCAAAATAAAACATAAAACTTAAGATATATCATTATTTTAAAATATAAGGATATTTTAGTTTAAAAATATAGATAATTAAACTTCTTGAGTTTTGAAAAGAATATTATAATCATTTCATAGGAGATATTTACTAGCAAAGTAAATTTCTTAATATTATAGAAGTATTTTTAATTAAGATACTTAATTATTAATTTTTCTAAAATTTAAAATAACACATAAAAGGTAAGATATGTCATTACTTTAAAGCATAAGAATATTTTGTTCAAAATTATTTTAAACATAATTTATATTTTATAGATAGTATAAATTATTGTTAATTATTGTTAAATTTTGAATACAAATAGTGTAAGAGATTTAACTCTGCCTATTTTATTAAAAGTATTTATAATTGGATTTTATCTTTTTAGAAATCACTATGTATGAAAAAAAGAACAAAAAAACAAAAAATCAAGAGCATGATTAAAACCCTTTTTTTTTTTTTTTCAAGAGATTAATTAAAAACCATTTCCTTATACAAAATTGTATTTTCACTTAAGTGAGAAAAAAAAAAAAAAAAAAAGCAAAATTCACTGTTCTTAACATTCTTGTTTAAAAAAAGAAAAATAATATTATAATATTGTTTAAAACTTGAATTATAAAAATAATATCATTTATGTTCAATTCATTTTTTTAAATAACTACTCTATTCGTACATATATAATTGTAACTCAAATATCAAATATTCTATATGTTCAAGTGAGCTAAATGTCGTTGAGTTACAAACTTGTTGGCTCCAATTCCTATATTTTTAATTAAAAGAAAAGTTCAGCCTAAATATTTTACATTGAAAGTCAGTCAGTTGGATGTCGTTCAAATTAAAATATGATCATTTGGAACCGTTCAATATTAAACTCCATATAATTTAACTTCATTTAATATTATTAAAGAGTTATTTTTAGGGCAATAATATTACTATTATATATCTTTATAATTAAGTATATATTAATAATATTTTTATTTATAAAATTATCATTAATAAAAATAATTATGATAATAATAATTTTATTGGTAACAATATTATATTACTATCCTATTTTTATCGTGAAAAATGCTTTATAGCCTAGCAGGTAAACAATTTTCGGAATGTGGCCCAATTGCATTATTTCATTTTAATTTCTTTTTATTTTTTAATTCAAATTAAAATTTTAATTAATGAATAAAAAAACAGCCCGAAATAGAAATTGCTTGTAGCTGCGTTATATTATTATAGTGTGCGTTATTATTTTATGTAATTTAAAAAAATTATTTAAAAGACTAAAGTCAGAACTCCGACAAGTGAAAACATCACTAGTGACCAAAAGGAATTCCACCAACTGCAGCTGAAAAGTAAAATCACTTTTTAATTAAGCAACGTACATTGTTTGGGTAATTTAAATTTATAAAAAAAAAAAAAAAAAAATAGGTAGCATTGTCATAGGAGTTTTTTAAATTTGTTTCACTATAAAAATATATTATATTATGTATTTATTTTTAATTAATCTATTTTTTTAAAATTAATGAATTAAATGACATAACTTATAATTAAATGGATCAAATGACATAAATAATCTCATCTAAAGGACCTTTATGATATTTTTCTTTTTATTCAAAAACAAATGAAAGGGGGTCAAAACCGATTACTAATATGAGATAAACTTTTTATCGAATTAAAACACAAATCATTATCAAATACATACAATAATAAAGGGTTTGGTATTTTAGTAATTTTCATATTCAACAAAATGTACGTACGTAGATCTACATTATCAAACTAATACACTAATAGTCCCATATTTAATAAAAGATACAACAATGATCATCGTCATCATCGCCATCACCATAAATTGACCCCAAACCAAACCCTTGTTGTTTGCCTAACCAACCGATTGCAACCTCTTCCAACACTAGCGTCGCTACGGAGGAAGGCAAATTGTGCCACACTTTTCCCCGTTCAAATATAGCAAAAGTCCCCGATTTGGTTAAACTTCAAATTGGTAAAGTCTGGTTCATCCATATATAAAAACAAAATTCATTTCACTTAGACCCCAATTTTGTTTCATCTAGTTTGATTTTGCATACAGTTTTTTCCTTCATTTTGGTAATGTGTTTTAAATATTATCTAACATCAATATCAACCATCTCTATCTTTCTGCTATACCAACCATATCTTCATTTAGATACTTTTTGTAACAATTATAATAGTTATGCAAGTAATAGTACAAATTATTCTTATGAATGTGGTACCTTGGGGTTGAGAGAGTCCATATCTGGCTAACTACCAAGACAAAGTAATACTGATACCTTAGAACTTGTCCCTCTCATATAAACATCAAAAAGTAAATAGATAACAAGTAGACAAGAAGTATATATAAAACAATTACACAGCCATCAGAAATAACTTAAAACTATAAAAGCTTTATAATCAATGCATAATTCCTATATGTTGGCACATATTAGAATACAACAGTGATTGTACTAATGCATGCAACATATTAATCAAACAAAGCAATATAACATAGTAAACCTACTTTGGCTCCAATCCTAAGTGGTAACATCTACGGGTTGCTTAAAGTAACCACTCAGTAGCAAATTCACTAAGAATAAAAACAGTTAATACAACTTGAAAAAGATAAAATACCTATACCTCTATTAGTTCAAGACACCCATCCTAATTGCCTATGCTGCTATTGCGAATTATCTAAATAGCTACTTTGATCCACTTGAAATCAAGCTCTTCTTTAGAGCTCTACCACCACGTAGTGTGTTACTAATACCTGCAATCAATAAGTGTAAATCCTAATATATTAAACACACGCCAAATAATGATTTTTGTAAAACTACCATGTATCAACAATACTAAAAAAACGCTTGATGTATTGTTGACACAGAATCACCGTTTATAAAAATTATATTTTTCTCATACCACCTTGTAACTCAATATATAATAACACTCAATACATTTGCAATACGGAAACACAATTTTACAAAAATATATTTTTCTCAAGAGTACCTCCTATCCTAATACAGAAAAACACTCAATGTAATTGGCGATATGAAAACACAATTTATGAAAATCATATTTTTGTATTTCCAATTTTGAACCACTAATACAAAAAAATGCTCAATATATTAGTGATCCAAGATTGCAAAAATATTTTCAAAGCTTAAGTAAAATTTTTCTCAAAAACAAGATTTTTTATACCAAATTCCTTAGAAAGACCTTATCAAACCACTATCTAATGGCAGAAAGCTTCTGAAGAACTGTGGAGTGCTCAGATGATTGAGGATGAGGAGGGCTTAAAGGAAAAGAAGGAGTAGGTGCAAGCTGGGAAACACTTTGAGAAGAAGAAGAAGAAGAAGAAGGTTCAGAGTACCCAGTAGGAGAAGGTTGCAAAGAAGCGAAGTGTCTGGTTAGAACAGGTGATATTCTAAGGATAGTGCCAAGAACATCATAATAGATAGAGTGATCCCAACAAGTAATCAAGGAAGGATAGTGAAGATAAGAAGAGTCAGAAGTGAAGGAACAAAAAATGATGGTTCTATAAATCATGCCAGTAAGATCTATTGATTCACCGTTTAGAATATCACAAAGAAAGTGACCTCTAGAGAAAGTCACTAAAGTAAAGTGAGAAAAAGCATGAATACTGTAACTGTGTTACTAACTATGTAACGAGGAAAGTTTTGATTAAGAGGGAAAGCATAACCACCATATCCATAGTTAGGGTCAGCAAGCATGGTAGTCATGACAGAAGAATCATGAGCTCTAAGAAGATCGTAATTAGTGGTGAAGTCAAGATTAATGAGATTTTTGAACTCAAAAGGAATAACGGGAAAATAAGTGTTTTCCATGTTAGAAAGAGATAAGAGGTAGATGACACTATCTCTAAAGAAGATAACCTCACGTCCCCTCAAAGTAAAAGTAGTATAAAAATGATGGGTGCCATGACAGTGCCAGGAACATCATAAAGATAGCGTGTCCCTAACGAGTAATTAAGGAAGGATAGTGAAGAGAAGAGTTAGAAGTGAAGGAACAAAAAATGATAGTTCTATAAATCATGCCATTAAGATTTATTGCTCACCGTTTATAATAGCACAAAGAAAGTGACCCTTAAAGAAAGTCACTAAAGTGAAGTGAGAAAAAGGATGAACACAATAACTGTGTTACTAAGCATGCAACTAGGAGAGTTTTGATTAAGAGGGAGAGCATAACCACCATATCCATGGTTAGGGTCAACAAGCATGGTAGCCAGGATAGAAGAATTTTGAACTTTAAGAAGATCGTAACCAATAGTGAAGTCAAGATTAATGAGATTTTTGAACTCAAAAGGATTAACGGGAAAAGAAGAGTTTTCCATGTTAGAAGGAGATAAGAGGTAAATGACACTATCTCTAGAGAAGGTAACCTCATGTCCCTTCAAAGTGAAAGTAGTATAAAAATGATGGGTGCTATGGGGACGTATCGCTAAGTAAAATTCTTGCACAAAAGTAGGATTGTAAGAATAAGTAAGAGAACAAATAGATAGCCAAGAAAAGTATAAAAACCTTTCTTGGAGAGTAGAAAACTCTTCAATCATCACTAAACGCTCGCACAGAAAGGGAGCAGAGGGTCTAGGGCGGGATGTAGAACCATCTACATATTGAAAACCTTGAGAGTTATTGGCTCTTTTATTTTTTTTTTTCTTTGAGTCATTTTTAGTAAAAGAGTATGGTAAAAGTGTTTAGAGGATAAAAGTTGGTATGTATGACAGAAGGTAAAAGTGTTTAAGGATTGAAAGTGTTTAGAAAATTATATGGTTTGAAATGAAATGGAAAATAGGGTTTTATAGAAAATTCATGTGGCTCACCAACCCCCTTTGCTGACCTCTTGTTGAGGTGGTCGGCGAAGTCCTTGGTGAGTGGTCGACGAAGACTTGGGTAAGGGTGTTGACGAGCAACCCTAAAAGAGAGAGATGAAAAGCCCTTAAAAATTTTAAAAATTTATTTTTTTATGTTAAACTTTTAATTTTAACAACATAAGAAGGCAATAATACAAATAAAACAATAATTTTTTAGAAGAATAACAACTTAATTTAAACATATATAGAAAATACTTTAGAGAAGAGAGAAAAAAGAAGGAATAACTCGACTCAAACTAAATCACACATAAAAAAATATGATCAAATTGCATCCCTTATTTAGAAAAGAAGTGATGAGGGGTAACAATAAAAAAAAATGTAATCTCTGATTTATATGAGCATGAAGAGTATGAACCACTCGAGAGTTTTTAGTTTTAGAAATTATCAAAAATCCTATTAAGTAGTCATCATACATACGACCAAGTGGGCTCTTAAAAAGTTGTCCTTTCTACACTATGTCATCAATGCAAAATGAACCCAGATTGATAATGCTCAAATGAACCACAGTAGTTACATCATGAGTAGTCAGTGTGAGAATAGTGAGGGAGAGATCTCTTGGAGCAACTCTGTACATATCTAAGGCACTGGTTGTTAAGGTAGCCAACAATACCACAAAGATGGCAAGCATGAGTGGGAGAGCGAGAGAAACTAGGTCTTTGTCACTGAGGAGTAACATAGGGAGGAGAATGGAAGGTAGACGTGCTTACATTGACTTGGGATGAGAACTCAATCTCTCATAGTGAGTTCTAGTGTGCCCATGCTCACCACAGTGGTGACAAGAAGGGATAAAATGTGTAGGTAGAGGCAACAGACCGCCACCAACACAATGAGAAGAAGAAGCAGGAGCTGAGGTGTTCTCCTAGTTAGTAGAGACTGGTTGAAATTACACCAATGACTTACCTTTCGCAACAACTTGTGAATTTCCTTTAGCTGCAACAGTATTTGTCTTAGGATATTTAGAAATTGGCTTTATGAAGAGAGGATGAGAAGCAGTAGTAGAAATGGTGCGATTTTCTTCGTTAAAGCCAAGCCTGTATTTGTCACTGGATGCCTTGATACCACTTAAGATCTCATCCAACTTCTATGTACTCATCAAAAATTTCTTTACAGTAGTCCTAAGGTGTTCTAATTCCTGTTCAAGATTTGAATGCTTTGCTCTTAAAGCATTAAGGAGGTCATCCTTTTCTTTGATAGATGCCTTAAGAAATCTAGAATAATTGCCCGGATTTTTAACCTTATCTTAAAGAGCATATAACTCTTTGTCCTTTTCTGACAAGGCATGAGCAAGATATGACTTGTCACTTTTCAGTATCATAGCCTTCTTTCCAAGAAGGGTGATTTCTCAACTTGTTATTTTGAAATATCTGAACTAACTATCTGTTGATCTTCTGGTCTTTGAAGACTTTTCAAGGATTGTTTACGAAATTTCATTTTTGACTTGTTAGCTTCACGCTCAACAACCATGTCATTGTACCTTTTCTACATGATCTTAAACTTCTTTGGGGGATCATCTTTGTCCAGGTTGTGAGTAGACGTCTTATTTTCAAGCTCGACTTTTAGAGCACTTAGCTCTTTTCTTTTCCCTCAAGGCTATCCAAAGCTATCTTTTGAGCCTTTTCAGTCTTAATGTACTCTCTAAGTAGCTTGTTGTAAGCATCCAAGAGCTTTTCATGCTCATCCTTATTGATGAATCTGGTAGATTGAGAGGTTGTAATGGGAGGATTATTTTTAGTTTCCATAAAAGCAATAAAGTTGCTTTCATCCTCTTTCGAATTACGGCTACTATCCAAAATAGTAATCTCTACCACCATGACTTTCTTTCAAGATTCTTTTTTCTTATACCGGCATTAAGCTGCAATGTGCTTGAATTTTTCATACTCGTAGCACCTTATTTGTTCAACTTGACTACTAGATTGAGGTCTCTTCTCTTCTTCATCAAAGTCTTCTACTCTGACTCTGGAGACTCTCCTATTGGAACTCTATTTCTTTGTCCTACTAGGAGCGTTCTTCTTGCTCTTAAAAAATTTCTTAAATTGTTTATTCTAATAGTGCAAATTCTTCCTCATCCAAACTAAATGATTCATCATTTTCTACAAGGACACTTTCTTTGCCCCTTTGACTTTTGTAGTCTTAAGAGCTAAGCTCTTTCCTTTATTCGTAGAAGTGCTTGTTATTTTAGGTAGAAGTGGTGAATCATAAATGCTTGAAGATTACCATCTCATTGACTTTTAAAAGTTCTCCCTTAAAAGTTGTCTCGATCGTGATCACTTTCTCTCTAAAGCCATAAGCCAAATTGCACAATATCTTTTCAACTTGTAGTTCTTCGTTGAAAGGATGACCAATGTTGTACGAAGTATTAATAATGCCTAAGATGTTGTTGTAAAAGCTATTGAATGTTTCATCTTCTTCCATTTGAAGTAGTTCATAATCTCTCTTCAGATGCATAAGCTTCGACTTTTTAACCATAGAGGTGCCTTCATGTGTTAACTCAAAGATGTCCCAAACTTCTTTGGAAGAGGTGTAGGCTAAAATTTGTTTGTATTCTTATAGAGTGATGACTTTGGTTAGTGCATAAAACCTTTTTCTATTCTAATTGCACTCTTAGCTTTCTTCCTTTGGCCATTCTCTCATGGGTTTTTCAATGAAAATTCTATCTTCTTCAGTTTTCGTAGGAGGTGTCTCGCTGTTCTCTACTTGGAATCAAACCCGATCTCCCATAGACCATAAGAAAGCTCGCATCTACGACTTTCAATAGGTGTGGTTATGTCTACTGAGAAGGGGAGGTTTATTTACATTACCTACTTCATCGGAATCCATTTTGGTGAAAAGTGAGTGTGTGTAAAGTACGAGAAACAAATCAACATTAGAGCGATTAAGCCTTAAAAGGGTGAATCGACTTTGATACCAATTGAGAGAATTTGAACTTGGCTAACTATCAAGAGAACGTGATATTGACACCTTAGGGCTCGCCCCTCTTGTAAAAAAAGCATAAAGTAAATAGATAACAAATAGACAAGAAGGTATATATAAAACAATAACCCAGGAGGTAGAAATAACTTAAAGTAGTAAATGTTTTTTAATCAATGTATAATTTTCATATGTTTACACATATTAGAATATAACAATGATTGTACTAACGCATGCAACATATCAATCAAACACAGCAATGTAACATAGTAAACTCACTTAAGCTCCAATCCTAATTGGTAACATCCATAGGTTGCTTAGGTATGAGTTCATAATCTTCTGGTGAGACTGTCAAAACTCTTTTAGAAATAATTAAAGCATCTGGTTTAGTCTTTCTACAAAATGGTGCACACTTTGATTGCTATTGTGATTCGACATTTTTCATGGTGCAATGATAACAACTGCACGCCCTTTCTTGTTCCCCCTTATTTCTTTGATTCCTCTCTTTAAATTGAAGGGAAGTAGGTACAAATTAGAAACAAGAAAGAAGAAAGCAACAAATCTTTGGATTCCACCTCACGTGTAGTCGGACATAATGCACAAAACCCTAGAACTTGTCTTAAAATAAAGAAAAATCTCATTATTTATTAACTTGACATGTCTCAATTATTTAACATCTTTTTGAGAAAATAAATTTTAATAATTTAAAAGAAAGATACACTAAATTAACAAATAAAAAATATATCACGTCATCATCAAAATTAGGATTAAGGCGTTGGGTCCCTGTCTTCATACTGCAGGACGCGGGTTCGAACTTTCAGTGTGCTGGAGTTGCTCTTAAAGAGCATTCGGACACAGGTGCCTCCTGCGCTCTATCGTCAGGCTTCAGTTTTCTAGTGTCCTCTGACCCTTGATCTGTATCAAAACAAAAATGACGGTGATCTTCAGTGGTGTGATGGTATGATAGTGTGTGGCAATAGCTCTATCTTCCCTAAACTGAGAGGAGCCTTTTTCAATAAAAAAAATCATAACAATATATTTCTTGATAATAAAGTAAATTTTTTAGAGTTCTTCGATTCACTGAATTCTTCATTTATGTTTGATTATTCTAATTATTAATATGATAAATTTTTAATAAAATTTAATTTTTGATAATTTGAGATATTTAATTTTGAACAACTACGAAACCTTGAACAAGAATATCATAACTAAATTTAGATATGAGATAAAAACTTAAAAAAATAACAAAAATAATAACCTTAAAACTTATATTAACAAAAATAACATTTTAATGCCTAGTTCATGTATTTTTAATATTAATTTTTTTCCCTTTCTTTAACCTTTTATTTTATTTTCACTATTAAAAAAACATTTTTCATTTCTTTAACTTTTATTTTATTCTTAAATAAACATAATTTATAAAGTAAATGACAGAATTTGGATCCTGGTCCAGTATCTAGTACCTATATTATTATTTTTGTACTCATTCTCATTTATGTTATTAAATGATGTCAATTTAACACTCAAATTCACTTCTTTGTTCTATTTTTGTAAAAAAAAAAAAAAATAGTAACTAAAAATTTTGGTCAAAAATAAGTGTAATTTTGGCATTTAATATTTTCTTAAAAAAATGGGTGATAATATTTTTTTAATTTGAAAAAACATTTATACATCAACACATAGACAAATATTTTGTGGATTCAAACTCATGTCTTTTTAGTACCCAGAAAGACCATACTTTTGCACTACACGATAATTACTAATTTTTTAGATTACTTTTTTAAATAATTACATTACTCACACATCTGTAAGATAATTTTTTTTAATTGTTAATAATAAATTTTCTTTAAAAAATTGGGTGAGATATTTTTTAATTATTAACATAAAAAATAGACTGGTTAGAAAATTATAAGACAACATAGCTCTAAAAATATTGTTATGTATTTATTTGAAGGAGTATTGGCTCCATCCATTAATATATTTATTCTTATTAAAAAAACATTTGACTTATTTTATAAAATTATACATAATTCCTAAAAAAAAATTATTTTTCATTAACGTTTATTTCTGCAGTTAACAATTAAAAAATAATTCACCTAATTTTTTATTTTTAAAAGAAATAATCTTAAATGACAAAATTATCCCTCTCTTTGATCAAAATTTTGAGTTACTATAGCTTTATAACAAAACTAGTACTAATAGGTGAACTTGGGTATAAAATTGATGCTCTTTAATAATATAGGTGAGAATGAATATCAAAATAATAATATGGGTACCATTAAAGTAACAAACTCCCTTAATAGTATGTACAATACATGTATAATTAAATTAATCCTAAAATAACATGTCAATTATATATAATCTATACATATTTTATATTTATGTAAGTTGTATATAATTTACAGAGTATGCACTTTATGTATAAGCTAATATGTATATATATATATATATATGACCCAGGGAGCACCACACCATAGGGACGAATTAGTCCTATCTAGAAATATAAGCAAAATAATTTATATAAAATTAACAAATTATATTTCTTACATAAAAATATCAACCATGCTAATAAAATTTATGTCCTAAGACATTAAAACTAAGCCTTAAATACTAAAAATTAAAACTTAAAACTTAAAAATGAACTTAATTACCAATATTAAACAAGTGATTATTTTATTCATTTAGAGTTTAGAACCGTTGCTCATTTGATATATATATATATATATATATCTACATATGTACATATATATGTATATAGATACACACACATATATATGTGTGTATATATATATATGGATAAGTTCTGAAGACTAATGTTATTAACTAATAAATCCAACCAATAATCTTAACTTTAGAATAATTTAAATTAATGGTATAGATGACATCAATATTTAAAATTTAAAATTAATTACTAGCTTCAAAAATTAAGTAAAATATTCACCATTAAATGTGAATAATTTAACAGTCAGATAAATATAATTTTTATATGGTTATTAAAATCATTATTTTTAAAATAATTTAATACATAAGATCTTTTTCCCAATGGTAATAGTCCTATTTTTGTAGTAGTTTTTGTTAATGTCAAATGTTTTTTATTTTAATAAACGTAAGAGTATTAAATTGATACGTTATTTTTTCAGGTAAAATAATATTTTGGTATGGTTTTTTCATGTGATTTTAAATTGAAGAGAGGTGAGTCCATGAGTCTTAGTTCCAACTTTTAGGTGAACTACAATAAAATAAGAAATTAGAATATGTTGGATCCGATTTTTGTTCGGTTACTTTTCCTAGCACGTCGACTCTTCACGTAACTAGCAAACCACATAAGAAGGAACGATACCGTGAGTGTTGTATCTACTTTGATGCTTAAGTCAATTTTTTAAGATAATGATGAAGATTAGAGGAATTTTAAAGGTTTTAAGAGTGAGCTTACGCGTACTAGATTGTGAGGCCTTATTTAAAGGGTTTGGTTGAATGACATTTTGATAAATAACCCATATTAATTAAAATTTATATTAATTAATAATAATATAAATAACACTACAACAAAATATACCTATAGGTACGGTTGTTAAATTAAAAATTTGATAACAACAATACCTAAATAGCTATAGGTACGGTTGCCCGTGTATTGTAAAAGAATTACCTATGGGTACAGTTGTTAACCGTACCTAAAAGTAAACCAAAACGCGGAACTTTTTCGGAAAATTACGGAAACTTTTAGGTACAGTTGTTACCCGTACCTAAAAGTTGACCTACGGATACGGTTGTTAACCGTACCTAAAACTCTACGGGTACGGTTAACAACCGTACCCGTAAGTTAATTAAAAAACTTTTAGGTACGGTTAACTCTACGGGTACGGTTAACAACCGTACCTAAAATTCTACGGGTACGGTTGTTAACCGTACCTAAAAGGATACGGGTACGGTTAACAACCGTACCTAAAAGTTTTTTAATTAACCTACGGGTACGGTTGTTAACCGTACCCGTAGGTCAAATTTTTTAATTAACCATTTCCGCCACCAAAACGCGGAACTTTTTTGGAAAATTACGGAAACTTTTAGGTACGGTTGTTAACCGTACCTAAAACTCTACGGGTACAGTTAACAACCGTATCCGTAGGTTATTAAAAAAAATTTAGGTACGGTTGTTAACCGTACCCGTATCCATTTAGCTACGGTTAACAACCGTACCTAAAAGTTTTTTAATAACCTACGGGTACGGTTGTTAACTGTACCTGTATCCCTTTAGGTACGGTTAACAACCGTACCCGTAGGTCAACTCATTTAATCTCCACGGGCTCCACCCACATATATATATACTTTTCTTCCCCACCCCATTGTCCCACAATATATCCAGCGCTGCATCTCTCTCCACTACACAAACCTAATATATCGCCGCCTCCTACGCGCAGTCCCTGCCTCAGAATCGCCGCCTCCGCTACCCCGCCACTTTCGGACGCCTCTTCCTGCCTTCGCCTGTCCGCAGATCCACCGCCGCGCCAGCTTCATTTCTCATTTTTGATTCAGTCTTCACTCTTCTCAGCTCCAAGGTTCAGGTTTTTCTATTTATTTTTCATTTCTCCAGTCTCTACTTATCGATTACTTTAGTTTCATTTCTCGTTGGCTAGACATTGTTGTAAATGTCTGTTTGGGCGGGTATAAGCACCCATGGTGTGCCCTAAAAGATTAAGAGAGCATTTGAGTGCCTGAGAGAAAATAGTTGGAAAAAAGAGAAAATATATTTTAGTATTGTTTAGTGTGTGTACGGCTGCAAGCTTTGAGAGATCTTTTTAACTATTTATTTTTGGGTGAGTCTTTCTCTTCAATGTTTTCTCCTATTACAATTGCAATCTCCCAGATTGAGGTTAACAGAACTTATCTTCATCTAGAGGGGTGAAGAAGAAAACAAATTCTATTTTCATTACTTATTGATATTCATTTCTTTTGCTTGATAGTGTTGTCGTTAGATTAGTATTTTTATCAGGTATTTATGCTTGGAAATTCTATTGTGCTTGGAATTGTTCAATAGTTGTAATATATAGGGAGTTCATTTTTATAACAAGTATTGTTGTCATTTTTCTATTAACTTAAAATTTAAAAAAAAAAATTGATTTTTTAACGACTTATATTATATATATTAAATTTTTTTTTACCGGTTACAGTTATAGTGTTAAAGATCGTGTGAGTTTGTAAGTACCGGACAATAACATTTATAATAAAATGGATTAAATATTAGCACAACTGAAAATAAACGTCATTTTTAATAAATAAAAATAACAACATGGCTACTTTAAATTGTAAGAATAAAGAAGGGGCTAAAGCTATTATTGTATATTTTGTGGATCCGTAGATGATAGTTTAGCGCATACATATTAGTTACCGCTCTCAGTTTCATTTTAAGGCTGAACCAGTTGGAGAGAAATCTCTCTCATGTATCTAATTTATGATACCCTGCCTAATCTATCCATTTTCTAAATTCCAGAGTCCAGACAAACACTTACGTTAAGCATTTATCAAATAATGTCATTTATTTATTTTATTTTTCAAAAATCAAAATTTCCCTCTACATACAAAATTCCGAAAAATAAACTGGACTTTTATAGAATTCAGAAAACAAGAAATAATTGTTTTAGCAATTTTAAATGCTAATGAAGTGCTATAATCCCATTTTGGGATCAAATTGTGTTTTATATGACGCCTGGAAGCTGGAATCTTAAGGCTTTGTAAAGATGTCATAAGTTGAAACATTCCATGATTCATTTACTACAGAATTATGAAATACAATATATATGATGGGTTTACATGCATGCGTTAAGTCTAAATTTTGATTGGGAGACTGAGTACACTAGCTTCGGTTTGAGTAACTTAGTCAGCTTTATACTATGACACTTTATGCCTTAAGCTTTATAGTTAGGATTTAGCTTGGACACTTAAAAAATAAAATTAACAGTGAGCGCATGGTTATACCATTATTGTATATTTATTCATTGAAAAAATTATATACATATGCATAGTGCGATAAAAACTTATATAATGTTATATGTTGATTGTGAATTAATGTTGTATAACTTGTATATATTTTTATTTTTTTTACTTGAATTCATGTTGTTTGTATTTGTATATATATATTATTTGATTCTTTTTTTTTAATATTTGTGTCACTTGTTATTTCACAATTTTATATATGTTCATTGACATAATGTTTTTATATATATATATATATCTTTAATTAGGTTTTTAAATGGATAAGTCTTGGATGTCAATGGATAGAAGGTCAAATGAATTTAGTGGAGGGCTTGAAAATTTTCTTACTTTTGCTGCTGATAATGCAAGTAATCATGAAAAAATTAAGTGTCCTTGTCTGAAATGTGGGAACCGAAAAGGACATAATGTTATGGATAAGTCTTGGATATCAATGGATAGAAGGTCATAACTACTAGTAAGTTAACAAAATATTTATGATTGTACATACAATTATTTAGCTAGTAATTTTTTTAAATCATTGTATTCATAAATTTTTAATTATCATGTATTTCCTAATTATTTATAACTATATATATATCTAATTATCTTTTTTTTAGTTTGCAGAAAAGAAAACATACACACGAGAAGAACTTGATGTTTGTCGAAGAGAAGTATGTCAATTCCTTATTGATAATATTGGAAGCACAAGTTAGACAATTAAATATTTTACATTTTGATATATATTAGTTAGAATTAACTTGTATGTATATATAGTTAATTTAATTAGGTTAGTGATATTAGCTATGTATTTTAATTTATTGAAATGACGATGCAATATGCATAATTGTAATAGAATATTTGTATGCTTGTTGAGATATGTATATAAATGTCTGATTAAAGTCTGATAATATAGTGAGCAGGGATAAAAACAGGTAAAAATATAATCACAGAAAAAAATTATTTAAAAAAAAAAATTTTAACCTATAGGTACGGTTGTTAACCGTACCTAAAACCATGTAATAAATCAGACAACCGTACTCGTAGGGTTTTAGGTACGGTTGTTAACTGTACCTAAAACTCTACAGGTACGGTTACGCAACCGTACCTAAAATCCTACGGGTACGGTTGTTAACTGTACCTAAAACTCTACGGGTACGGTTAACAACCGTACCCGTAGAGATTTAGGTACGGTTACAAATACCTACGGGTACAGTTGTTAACCGTACCTAAAACTCTACGGGTACGGTTAACAACCGTACCCGTAGGGTTTTAGGTACGGTTACAAATACCTACGGGTACAGTTGTTAACCGTACCTAAAACTCTACGGGTACGGTTAACAACCGTACCCGTAGGTCAACCTATAGCGACACGGGCTACGGGTACGGTTACACGCTAAAAGACAACCGTACCTAAAAGCCTATAGATACGGTTAACAACTGTACCTAAAAGCCTTTTTCCTTATAGTGTAACTTAAGCCATTAATACAAATCATTTAATAAAGATTTACTTGATTATGCGCTAACTGTATTATTTGACTTTTTAACTACTGATGTAGACCAATCAAATGGTGCCACACATACCTGGTTTAATTTCTACCCAACACAAGCACCTTAGGACTCCTGGTGCTTTGGCAGGGTAGGTAATCTAGATTTTTTGGGGTATGGTGGCTCAATGATAGTTGGCTTTGGAACGTCTTGACTGAGACGAGTAGCTAGGATCCCAAATATCTTCATGACATAATGTTCTCATGGTTATAAGCTTTATGACACCTATTTTCGTGCCTTAATCCAAGTCTCGGTTGAAAAATTATGAGAGGTCAAAGTTTGGAAAAAAAATTAACCACGGGCTCGCGGGTTTGACTTCCCAAAAGAGACAGATTTTGAGCATGATTCTCTAAAATCTTTTCCTTATCTTATTCCTTGGATCCCTTTTTGATGGGTGGTTAATATTAGACCTGCTAGTCTATTTAAAGACTTGGTCACTCTCAACCAATTGACTTCATAATCTAAAGGTCAAAGCTTTGAGGAGAAAGAATTAGGGAACAACATTTGACTTCACTCAAGTTAGGTAATTCGATTAATTTTTTTTTATTACCTTTTTCCTACAACTTGCTTTGAATATTTGCATGGACCTAGGAATCTGTTAGAATGTATGGACCCTTAGATTTTTTTTTTCTTTTGCTTTGATTCAACTTGGTAGGCCATGATATTTTCTAAAGGATTTGCAAAAAAAAAATTGTTGAGCCAAGAGATAACTATTCCTTGGAACTATCTTTGAGTTGGTAACTTAGGAACTCATGACTTGAGGGAGAGCACACACTCACACCCAAAAATCATCGCATAGGAGCAAATCAGATGTGGCAGATTGGTATGTTGAAAATATTTGAAGCGGGACTGGAAACCAGCAGAAAGTGGGACATAACAAGAGGGTCAAAACTATAGAGTCCCACAGTTAGATCAAGATAGGACTGGATGGGAGATATCAAGGCCCGGGGTTGGAACCCCTTTGCCGATCTTTGACTCCCATTCCCACTATTGGTGCGGCGATTCCTTTGTAGGATAGGGGTGCCTCCTAAGCAGTTCCCTTCCAACACTTGGAAGATCCTGTGTTTTTGTTATGTTCTGTGGAAGGAGAAAGGTAGAGAGATGAGTCTTGCGAAGTTTTGGTCCCTCTATCATCCACCGGCCGTAGGTGAGGGCAAATTTGGCCTAATTCCCTTCTCTGATTGCAAGTTGAACTTAAATTGTGTAAGTCTAACGAGGGTTGAAAATATTTTTGGTTCATTGCTATTGAGGTTTATGATATGGCTTGTTTTGACCTGGGACCAAAACCCACACATTTTTTTTTCAATGGTGAGTAGCTTACACATGCATGACTCATCCTCTGAAAAATACTTTATGATTTTTTTTCTTGAGCCAATGCACTTTGAATCATTCTTATGTAGTGCACTGGATGAAGGTGAAGTTCACAGATGACGATAGGAAGGAGTTCATTGGGAAACTACTTACCATGTCCTCTGCGACTGCAAGGCATTGCAGTTCATGGTTGGTCCTGCTTGAGAAGATTGATCACTGGGTCTTCAGCTTTGATCATCCCTTGCCAACACTTCCTTAGGAGATCCTTCCCCATGTGCATACCTTTGATAATTTTTTGGTCTGGACTCACTTAGAGTTGACTTTTCATCCCTTGCCAGGACTTTCTTAGGAGATCTTTCCCCATGTGCATACCTTCGATAATCCTTTTTCTCTTGTCTTGCAAACATCAGGTCCTAACACATAGCTTCCTAGAAAGGTGATTCTACCAATGCTTTTCAGTTCATCACTAGAAACCTAAGGAACAAGAACATGAAAAAGGGTGGGCATGTTCTCGAGAAGAAAAGAGCTTGTCAGGCATCTACTTTGCAAGTTGAGGAGTCAGCAAGAGTTTAAGCACCCAACTCGAATCAAGTTTCTTCTCTGATCTAGGAATTTGTGATGGAGAAGGAGGCTCCACGGGACCCGCCCTTAGAGGCTCTAGTTGGCCCCATAGGTGAAGTGATCAAAGACATTCTTGGTTAGTCTGAGAAGTGTTTAAGACTAAGAGATGTTGTTAAAGACTGTATCTTTAAAGCTTAAACCCATATGAATCCTTTGGTGGGTGCCGTCAAGGAGGCCATGCTCGAGAAAAACTAGGCTTGGGCCTCACTAACTTTTGCTTTAGAGGAGAAAAAAGAGCTTGTTTAGACTCTAGAGGAGGAAGCTTGATGTTAGTAGAGCATATGTGAGATTCTTACTATGTCTAAGGCTAACAAGACTAAGCTTCAAAATGAGTTGATCAAGAAGAACTCTAATATGAAAAAGCTTAGGGCTGAGAAACAGAGATTGATTGCTGAGGCAAAAGTTGCAAGTCACTGAGCTGTAGACCAATACTTGGATTCTCAGGACTTCATGCAGATATTGGAGTTGCATAGTCTCATGGTTTTGAGTATGCTAAGAGGAGGTTCAAGATCGTCCACCCTGCATATGCTCCCAGACTACAATATGGTTGTAGTTGAGTACGGGAAGTACCACGACAAGTCTGACTCCGAAGGGAGTGAGTCTTTAGTTGAGGAGGAGGCACAAGATCTTGCTAGATCACGGGATAGGGCATAGGTCCAAGGCTCAGCTGGGACCTAGAAGATAGTGCAGACAACACGTATCTTTATGGTTTTGTCTAAGGATGTCAGTCGTTGGCATTAGACTTAGGACTTAGACTTAGGTAGTTCTTTTCCCTTTATTTTTTACTTTTGCAGCATTACATGGCGAGTGTAGTCACTTAGCCTTTAGATTGTAGTTGCTCTTGGAAGCATGACTTGAATAATATATCAGCATTAACTTTTTTTTATTTGCATCCCACATTTGACTTGGCAATCTTTAATTATTTTCTTGCTTGTGAATGTGAAGCACAACTTGTCCATGGTGACTTACCTTATATTGTTTTTTTTTTCCTTTGGATCTTGGAATGGAGACCTACCTTGATACTTTGTCACTTTGGTAAGACACTCTCGGTGCCCAAGTGACCTTAGGAGACCTCATTTGTGACTTTGGTGTCCTTAGGAAGTTGTACTTAGGACTTAGTGTCCTTGGGAGATCATCATTTGTTCAGGGTTGAACTTAGACCTTGGAAAATACATTTAGCTCATCTATCTAAACCTGGACAAGTTAAGCTTAGTAATCTTTAGAAGTTGAATTGTAGAAGCGTACTCTGTGGTAATTTTTTTTGAAGCTGGGCCATGAGAGTACTTAATAACATTAATACCTTGGGAGAGCACACCTCCACTCGGTAACCTCAAGATTTTTAGGACTTATCTCACACCTTTGAGAAATTCATTGGGAGTTAAGATGATACGACCAAAGTGGGTCCCCTTGGCCATTCAGGAGGAGCAGAGTGCCAACCCCAACATGGGTCAAGAAAAGTTTTGGAGAGCACAAACGGGGCATACAACAACCAATAAGGGACCTGACATGATCAAGGTGCAATTGGAGAAAGCCATGGTGTGACTGACAAGGGGCCAGTTGGTCAAAAACGATGAGGTGGTGGCACAAGGGACAGAGTAGTACCCACGCGTGGGCACTAGCGCAGCCAATCAACTAGTTTTCCCAGCATAGTAGGCCTTATCAACTAGTTAGCTCAGAGGCTACACTCGCCGGTTGGCTAGAGGTTTGGTCAAATTGGAGAAGCTTGTGGTGCTTTGGCTCGTACATGTCATTATCATCCAGTTAATTCGGTCTATGACTTTAGCAATGGTATCTGGCTCGCCTCGTGACCATTGATCCCATCTTCTCAATGCTATGACTTTCTTGAACCTAACTTTTCCAAATTCCAACTTTTTTGTTGAGGCCATCTTTTTCCTATGGCCCTTGTTTTGTTGCTGAAGTCTTGAATCTTGATTATGTTCTTGAATCCTAATTCCATTCTTTTCTATGTGGAACCTTACTGAGTCCAAAGTCTTTAATTTCCCAAGGCCTTGAATTCTCTTATCTTCTAATGAGTGCTTGAAAAGAACTAATTTCTATGATGTATTGTGATTAATTGTAATAAATAGATAATAAAATACTTTTATTTAATCATTTACATAAATCTATCAATTCAAAATTACGAGTATGATTGTGTGTATTTCAAGTATTTTTAGCTAGAAAAATTGATAATGAATGTAAATGCGTGAAGATGGAATACTTTAAACACCCAAATAGCAACCTAGGAGAAAAAAGGACTAAGGCATGTAAGCCTTATATAAGAAATCAACTAGTATGTAAAGGGTACATACGAATACACAACAAATAATGTTTGTCGCGGTAGTATAAAATGTGTACTGCGGTACCTAACTCTCAGGTTTTTGTATGAGACTGGAAATTGCATTTTTGATGCGGCAAGAGAAAATATGTACTGCGGTGCACTAATCATGAGTTTTTGCATGGGGTGAAAAATTTGTGTGTGCTGTGGCAGGAGAAAATGTGTGTTGCAGAGCACTAGTCCCTGTTTTTACTACGTGATGCATTTTCAAGCTTGTGCCATGGTAGGAGGAAATGTGTGCTGTGGCACGCGTACAATTTTGGGAGTCTAAATTTTATATAACCCTTATACTTATAAATATCTCATTAGGTTTTCAACTTACACATAATTGAATACACAATTTATTACGAAATTTTCGAGCTTTTTCACATTCTAAGAGGCAAGATAACGAATTTTAAGGATACAAGAAGCCATTGAAGATTCCATTAAAGATTGAAAATCAAGCTTTTGAGAAGGGAAATATCATTCAAGCCATATGTGGTATTTAGATCTAAGTTTATTGTTATTAGATTTTTCTTTTTCTTCTTTCCTCTCTAGAATGTATGTTGAATTATATTTGTCTATAAATATCAATTTAAACATGTTTGGTTAATTCTATTATGGGTGTTTAGCTTGTATTTTCATGTTTACTTTGATTTATTATGGTGAATAATTTAATAGGATAAAATAAATAAAGTTTGACTTTTGATTAAGAGTTTGTTTAAATATTTATTGGTAGATTTCATGAGCCAATTTGAAATTCATAAATAGATTAAAAAATCTAAAAATTTAGTTTTAGGAACATCACCATGACTAGATTATGAAAAACTTAATCAAAGATTTAATTTAATGACTTAGTCATAGCATTAGATTGTTTTACATATTTTTCCTTGAGCATAATTTGATTGCTAATTAATATACCCGATCTAATTAGTTAAATCATCAAAGAAAATTACCTGAGCCATAGGATTTTTTACAAACAAAAGGAAAAATGATAATTTTTATTTATAAGTTCGTTCATGTTAATTCATTATAGTACTTTGATGCAAGCATGATCAATTAAGCTAAATGTCCATATATTCTCCATTGATTTTATCAACCTTTTAAGTTAGTTTCAAATCAAAGTATTATTTTCTTGTTTATTTCCAATCATCATTGTTAGTTCTTATTTTTACTCTTTGTGATCTAATTTATTGTTTTTCCATAGGTTTAGAACTCTAATTAGCTAGTATTTTAGTAGTTTTAGAATTATAATTGAGTAGTGTTTTAATAGTTTTAGGACTCTGAAAAAACTGAAAAATGTTATTTAAAACCACTACAATTCCTTAAGAGATCAACATTGAAGTTTACTTATTACTTTCTACGAGTAATTTATACACTTGCAAGTACTAAAATTTAGACATCATCTTCCTAAGTCCCTGAGGTTTGAAGTTTCCCTAAGTTCCTTAGGAAAATTCTTAAAACTCTAAAAAATTGTGTCTTATGATGTTTAATGATTTGTCCTCCCAACCCCTTGCTTGGCGTGCATCTTGAGTACGGCAAGTAACATTCGATCTTTAGAGTCTAAGTCGTTCGAAAGTGGCCTCTGTCCTTTCCTGGGGAAGCAAAGTACAAACCCCCAATTTTGATGGTTCCGAATGCCAATCTGTGTGCCTGGTTCAAAAGGAACTTTTGAGTAAAATACTTTAGTAACTCTCCAAACACAAACTAATGTCTGGATCCTGGGGAAGTTATCGCAGGTGCCAACTTTTGCATCATTTCCTCACTAGAATTTTCTCATTAAGACATTAGTAGGCCATTGTCTAGATCCTGGATCAAGGGTGTTGCAGATGTCTAAGGGGGTGTGAGCCCACATTGGCCTTACACTATAGTTATTCCATTAAGACGATGGCCAAATGGTTAGGGTGCCTTGTTTTTGGGTAAGACTTGACCTACACTTGGTCTGGGGTAGGTGGTCCTACTATCCCAAGTGTGGCTAGGTGCTTTTGAGGCTTCAAGTCTTCTTCATGGGGAACTCTATGCATTGATTTGGTGGAAGGTTGTGGTACCCTTTTGCCCCGGTGCGTTGTGTCGAGTCAGGACATGGTTTTGCTGAGCGTGCTACTCTCCTGATCCACGCCCAGCAAGATAATGCCAAGTAGTTGTCTGATGTTTGCTAGTTACCCACAGATAGCACTAGATGTTGGATCTAATTTATGTTTGGTCGAATTCTCTGGCACGTCGATATTGTATGTTACTAGCAAACCACGTCAGAAGTCACAATATTGTGGAGTGTCGTATCCACTCTGAGGCTTAAGTCAGTTTATGAGGAGAATGATTAAAATCAGAGAATGATTAAAATCAGAGAGAATTTTAAAAGTTATAAGAGTGATTTTACAAGTATTTTTTCAAATTGTGAGGCCCTATTTAAAGATGATATTTTAGTAAATAACTCATATTAATTAATATTGATATTATTTACTAATAATATAAATATCTTAAGTAATTAATATAAATTATTTGATAAAAATTTACTTAACTGTACGCTGATTGTGTTATTTAACTTTTCAATTACTGACGCGAATCAATCAAATTATACTACACATATATGATTTAATTTTTACCCAGCAAAATAAATATAAATTAGTTACTCTATTACTAGTACTTCCTCCTCTAAAAATAAGAAATTATTGTATAAATCTATATCTAGTCTAAATAAGGGAGTTTAGTTTTGAATAACAAAAAGACTAAAATATTTATAACGATCTAATTTATTAACATTAAAAACTGATAATTTAAATACTTTATACTTTATATTTTATAAGACAAAAGTATGAGTGATATTATAATAAATAATCTCTTGAAACGTTTAATATTAATTTTTGGATAAAACGATTGGTATTAATTTTTTCCCAAGCTTCATAAAGAATTTAAAATTGTATAAAGCACGAGTATATTATAATAAATAATCTATTGAAACGTTTGGTATTAAATTTTGGATGAAACGTTTGGTATTAATATTTTTTTTAAGCTTCATAAAGAATTTAAAATTTTTAATGAAATGTTTTATGTGAAACTGAAAATATTAATCTATTGAAACGTTTGGTATTAAATTTTGGATGAAATGTTTTAAAATTATATTAATTTTTTTATAAGTTAAAATTATATTAAATTAAACACAAAAGAAATTAACTCTTATTACCTATTCCTTCATTTGGTATTCATATTAATAAATACGTGCATTAAATCTAGACATAAATATTTTATATTGTACTATATGTATATGTGTATGTGTATCTTCTTCATTTTGAAATGCTTCATGTTCTTTTTTTAAAGTCTTTTTTCCACCTCATTCTATCATTTCTTTTTTATCATTTTTCTATCTTTAGATTGAAGTATTCGTATGCAGGGAAATAGAAATATATCACATTGAAAAAGAGTATAGAGGCACACACTCCATTGGTGTATGTAAAAATTCTAACTCTAATTTTTACATACCTACACTTGTTAAATTCTAACTCTAATTTTTACATACCTACATTTGTTAAATTCTAACTCTAATTTATATACCTACACTTGTTAAATTTGCTCCTTTTTTTCTTTTTGGTACTTTATACAATTTTTTTAATTCATTTACTTTGTATTAATATCTAACAATGATAGTGAAACATTTATCTTCTTCACTTCGAAATACTTTATTTTATAAATACATACAATAAATGAATATTTTAGTATCTAGGCCAAATCTCAAGTAGTAAAGTGATTAATTTCATTTTTTAATTCCTAAAAATAGTTTAAAGTATAATTTTTATAAAAGTGACTCAATATTTTCAACTTTAACATGTAAAGTGAGTAATAAAATTAACAAATTCAACTAATTTATAAATTTTTTTAAAAATTAAGACTAAATTATGAATAAAATTTAATATTTAAGGACTAAATTATAATTACTTTTATTTGTTATAAAATTATCAATTTTTTTTATAGAAATAAAATTATCGAGTGTTATAAACACTTATTCCATTTATTATCAATTGTTATAAACACTTTTTTTTTTTTTTCATTTTATTCCATTTATTAATTTTTGTCTACTTATTATAATATTATTCATAATTATTTTGTTTTAATGAAAATTTTTAAATAGATTTATGTAGTATTTTATAACGTTATAATTAAAAAAATGATAAGTTACAATGATTATGAATTATTATGACATAAATAATAATATTAAATTAAATAAAGCATTTTATTTTTTAATTGTTGTCTACTTATTATAATATTATTCATAATTTCTATTTTTTAAAGAGATTTTTTTAATAGATTTATGTGGTATTTTGTAACTTTATAACAAAAAAAAAAAAGATAAGTTACAATGATTATGAATCATTATGACATAAATAATAACATTAAATTAAATAAATTTATTAACTATTACTAATTTATTATGACATTAAATTTGTGCTTAATCTTATTAATGTTATTTACTCTCTTTTTTTTTTTTTTTTTCATTTGTATTAAAAAATTTCCACCAAAACCATCATTTATTAATTCTATATTTTATATTTATTTGTTTTAGGTTTATGTTTTGTTTTCTATGGTTATAAAATTAATTTTTTATTTACAGAATTCAAAGAGCCACAAGTAATAAAAAGTAAAAAAAAAAAAAAATATTAATAACTTACATGAATTAATAATAATTGTGAATTATTATGAGATAATTGTTAAACTAAGTATAAATTTAGTTAAAATTTAGATACCAATGATATAATTATGCCTATTTTATATAGCTAAATAAAATTAAAAATTTAATTTAATTTATGAAATTTTTAAGATGAGTTTCATAATTTAAACTCATTTGCATTAGAAAAATCATTATCCTTAATAATTATATATTTTTTGGACTTTAAGTACATTTTTAAGAACATAAAGTATTTATTTAAGGGTATATTTATTTTCATGTACAACATGTTAAATAAAATAAAAATTTTATTTTATTTTATTAATCTTAAAATAGATTAATAAAATATGAAAGAAAATATTAATTCTAATTATTTTAATAATAATAAATTTCATATATAATGGCTTATTTTGTGAATTAAAAAAACCCACAAAATAATTCTATATATAATGGTTTTATTGAATAAAAAAAACCACCAAATAAATAATTTTATTATGTGCTTTTAGTTTAACATCAATACTAATTTATTAAAATGTTTAACCTTTATCTTAATTTTATAAAATTTTAAATAATATACAAATAAGATTTTCTTAAAAAAGATTATTATTTTTTCCTAATAAGATATTGTAATTTTTTTAAAGAGAAGGAATTTCTTTCACAAAAAAACTTTTAATGAAAGAAGCATGCACCATTTATTTTTTTGTTATAAACTAGAAAATTAAAATACAAATATTCAAATTATACTTGATTTAAAAAAAAATGACAATAAATATATTCAAATTGTAAACTCAATTAGATAGAAATATAATATAGAAAAAAATAGATAAACCTTGATATATTGTAAATAGATATTTATTATTATTTACATGTAATATAAATAATAATAAGTTACATGTAATAGTTTACAGGAATTAATAATAATTGTGAATTATTGTGAGATAATTGTTGAGCTAAATATAAATTTGGTTAAAATTTAGATACCAATGATATAATTATGCCTATTTTATATAGCTAAATAAAATTAAAAACTTAATTTAATTTGTAAAATTTTTTAAGATGAGGTTCATAATTTAAACTCAATTGTATTAGAAAAATGGTTGTCCTTAATAATTATATATCTTATGGACATCGAGTACATTGTCAAGAACATAAAGTATTTATTTAAGGGTTTATTTATTTTCATGTACAACGTGTTAAATAAAATAAATATTTTATTTTATTTTATTAATCTTAAAATATATTAATAAAATATGAAAGACAATATTAATTCTAATTATTCTAATAATAATAAATTTCATATATAATCGTTTTATTTTGTGAATTAAAAAAAAACCCACAAAATAATTATATATATAATGGTTTTATTGAATTAAAAAAACTCACCCAATAATTAATTTTATTATGTGTTTTTAGCTTAACATCAATAGTGATTTATTAAAATATTTAATCTTTATCTTAATTTTATAAAATTTTAATAAGATTATTATTATTTTCCTAATAAGATATTTTAATATTTTAAAAGTAAAGAATTTCTTTCACAACATCATTTACTCTTATTATCCCAAATATTCAAATTTACTCTTAAAGAATTCATTGTCATACTTTATTATGAAACTGAATTTTTGCATATTTTTATCAATATCATTTACTCTTTTTCCCCCATTTATATTAATAATTGTCCAACAAAATCATTATTCATTAATTTTATATATATTTTAATTTTATTTTAGATTTATATGATATTTTTTTGATAGTTATAACATTAATTTTTTTTTTTTAAGAATTCAAAGAGTTAAACACATGCACGTAATAAAAAAAATTAAATATTGATAACATTAATTAATAATTATTGTGAATTATTATATCATTAATAATAATATTAAATAACTGAATTTACTAGACATTACTAATTTATTATGACATTAAATTTTATAAAAAAATATTGTTTATTAATTATTGTCTACTTATTATAATATTATTGATAATTATTATGTTTTAAAAAGATTTTTTTAATAGATTTATGTGGTATTTTATAACATTATAACAAAAAAAATTAATAAGTTACAATGATTATGAATCATTATGATATAAATAATAACATTAAATAAATTTATTAACCATTACTAATTTATTATGACATTGAATTTTTGCTTAATTTTATCAATGTTATTTACCCTCTCTTTTTTATTTTATTTTCTATTTGTATTAAAAAATTCCCACCAAAATCATCATTATTAATTCTATAATTTATATATATTTGTTTTGGGTTTATGTTTTGTCTTTATGGTTATAAAATTAATTTTTTATTTACAAAAGTCAAAGAGTTTGATAGATATATATATACACACATATCTTTAAATATAAATTTATAATTTTTTAATTTTTTTTAAAATTATAAATATATGGTTGTTTTAATTTAATAAATAAACATTATAAACTAATATTTATTATGGAGATATATATTTCTCTAAATATCATAAAGATATCATTTTTTTAATAAGATATTTCATAATATTTTAATATATATTGATAATTATAAACAAGTGACTAAAACAAATTATTAAAAATAAAACTTAATTTCTATCATAAAAAAAATTAAAATTATTAATATAAAATAAGAACAATAAAATAATTTAATAAAAAAAAACATCATGTACAAGAAAATGTTATATGAATTTAAAATTTTATAAACTAGAAAATTATAATACAAATATTCAAATTATACTTGATTTTAAAAAAAATTACAATAAAAATATTCAAATTATAAACTCAGTTAGATAGAAATATCTTATAGACAAAGATAAAAATACCTTGATATATTATAAATAGATATTTATTATTATTATTATTATTATTACCATTACTACCCATTATTATTAATATAAAATAATAATACTAATGCCTTATATTTTCTTGTAATCATTCAAATTAACTCTTATTTTTACACCTATTATTAATAAAATTTTATTTTTTTCCAACATTTTTCATAAAATTTGAATTCTTCTAATTACTCATACAAACTTTTCATTTAATCGGTTATTATTACTACTACTACTACTATTGTTATTATTATTTATTTTTATTTTTATTCATATCATATAATAATTATTATTTTTAAATAATAATTATTTAAAATTTTATAAATAGATATATAAAGAATTGAAAGTAAAAATATGATTAAAAAATCAAAATAACATATATAATATTTGGGCTTATATTAAAAACCCTATCTTAATTTTAACTTTAAAATAAATATGGATTATTTATTTAAACTCATCAAATAAAATATAAATTATCTATAGTTGTCATTTTATTGTTAGTTTGCTTTATCAACAAAGGAACAATTGAAACCAATTGTAATGACATTTAATTTGACTTTATAATATAATCGTAAACAAGTGAGTACAATAAATTATTAAGAATGAAATTTGAAAATGAAATTTAATTTTTACTATAAAAGAAATTAAAATTATTAATATAAAATAAGATCAATAAAATAATTTATTAAAAAAATAACATTAGTGCTAATAATTAAATCTAGTTAGAATAAATATGAATATCTATCTTTAAATCTTTAATATTGTGATGGTTCGGGCCACATTAACTAGAAATTCTCTTTTCAACTTAGCATCGGAAGATTGAACCCCAAATTGATGTAGATATTGCTTTGTCGAAAGAAAAAAAATCTGTGACCTCTCTTTTTAGTCTGTCCTAAACTAATAAGGAATAGGGTAATATATATCTCTTAAATTATATTATTTATATTATTTAATTTTTTAAATTAAAAATTTTATTATTTGATCTATTAATTTAAAAAAAAAATAATTAATTAAGAACAAAATATATAATTTTAATAATTTTTTAATTAAAATATTATTTTTTAAATTAATATTTTAATATCAAAAATATTAAAATAATATAATTTGTTCTTAATTGACCTCTTAAAAAATAATATTTTAATTAAAAAATTATTAAAATTATATATTTTGTACTTAATTGACTCATTTTTTTTTTTCTAAAATTAAAAAAATTAAATAACACAATTTATAATTTAAAGAACTAAATAATTTAATTTGAGAGACCTTCTCTAATAAATATAACCCAACACCTACCAAAGAGTCATGCTTTTTTCTAAGGGTAAGAAATCTTTCATATTTCTATATACTTCCCCGGTAGAATTATGCACTTGTTGATAATTTAAGGTTAATGATATTGTGATGATAAAATTGTATGCTTGTTGTAATAAAATTTATAATAAAATTTTAATATTAATTTTCTATATAATTTATAAGGTATGACATAATATTGTTAACTAGTTGAAATTACAATATTATATTCTCTATATTAAGTAAATAAAATAATATTATAATTAAATTGAATTAGCTAAATTAATAAAGAAAATTTGATTGCAATTGTCTACTCTTTTAATTATATATTTATAGTACATTTATAATTCATAAATGTTAAATGTTATCCCTACTAAATGTTCAGTTATTTCTACATTGTTTATCATCATCCCATATACAAACTCTATGCATTAATTCCAATGAATTGTTTTTTTTTTTTTTAACCTTTTCTAAGTACCCCTAAAGTTTCACACTTTATGGAAGTGTATGCTCTTAACCTCGTTAGTATGATAAATACTATAGTTATCATGCATGTAAATGAACATTCATTCATGATTATTATATTTAAATTTCTTATTTGATCATTGTTTAGACACTCACCTGTTGGTCGTACAAATCATTCAACTTATCGACCTGAAGCTCGTAACGTGTAACCTCAACATATCATTCAGCTTGGTTTTGACCTGTTCGACTAAATTAAAGATCAGACCGGTCTTGTTAGCGGTTGTATTTCATGTTATTTATATTTTTATGTATAGATTACATATGTACCCCATTAAAAAGTGTAACACCTATAAATATCCAATAAAAGGCCATCGAGCCACCATCATTTATTATATCATTTATTGCTTTCTCTATTGTCGCTTTACTCTCTCTCTTAAACCTGATCTATCCCCCAACATTTTGACACCCACCGTGGGGCTCAAGACAAACAGGCACATCATTTTACTTTGATCCCCTCCAATACTAAGATTAGATTAGGTTCTCACAATAATCTCACTTAGACAACGAATAAGATTGAACCCTAAAATCCTAATTGACGACATGGTTGGAACTAGAGCTATAGATCGTAGTCGACCTGATGCTTGTGACGAGCTTGTCAAACCAGATGTACCTAAGGGAATGGCCGAGGTAAAAGTCCGGACTTTCAATAACCCCCAAGAGCAGTTGTTGCAAAAACTCTTAGATATGCAGAAGTCGATATTGGAAATGAAGGATGAGATGAGAAAAGAAAATCTCAAGCTGAGAAGGCAGGTAGAAGCACTGTCTGGCAGATTTTAGAAACCCTAGGACGCCAAGACTCTACAAAATATGGGAGCTGGTGACAAGGGAGATGAAGAGGTCGAGCAAATCATAGCAGAACATGAAAGAGAATCTAGTAACCAAATGGCCCGCAACCGTGATGTGTTAGATCCTAAGAACACTTCGACAGACAACGAGTTCAAGACCCAGAAAGAGCAAGTTAGCCTAGCTCTTGAAGAAAAATTGATATGGCAGAATAAAGTAACATTGTTGGAAGAGTAAGTTAAAAAGTAAAGTGCGGGAAGAGCCCAATCAGACCTAGATAAGATCTGCAAGCAATCAATCAGGTTGCCCTTTTCTAAAGAAATCGAGTTGAGTGAGCCCCCTAAGAAATTTACTCCTCCCAAATGCTTGAGCTACAAAGGAACCAAAGATCCCATCGTTCATGTGCTCATCTTCAAGACAACTATGGTTCCTATCAACATGCCTTGTGATAAAAGGGAGGTGATGTTGTGTAAGTCCTTCGCAGCCACATTACATGATGCTGCGTAAAAATGGTTTAGTGACCTACAACCTGAAAGCATTCGATCATTTGCTGATTTGGTTAAACTGTTCGTCACCAACTACACCATCAACAAACCCTTGAAAAAAGAGCCACATCATTTTGTTTTCGCTCACCCAGGGAACAGAAGAGTCTATCGAAGTGTACATGAAAAGATTCCGGGAAGAAAAAATAGAAATTTTTAATTGTCCTGACTCAATAGCCGTGCAAGCATTTTGACGAGGTGTCCGGAGAAATTTTGGGTTGTTTATTGAACTTACTAAAACAACACCACGGACCTTAGAGGAAGCTTATGAAGAAGCAAGAAAATTTGTCAATGTTGAAAGGGAATTAAGGTCAAATCGAAGTGAGAGCTCGACCTTCGGTCACACTCTCAAATGGAAAGGAAAACGTGAACTTAGTCCTGACTGGGGCATGATGAGCAGCGGCTCTATGCAAAAAGGAACAGTGGGCCCGTCATTCAGAAGGAAAAATAGCTGGATAAGAAGTGCTGAACCCTAGGGAAGGTCTTTGTCACCCTTCAAAGGACCTCTTTTGTGAGTAAGCCTGGACGAGTATACTCAAAATGGAGTGTGAGAAAAATGTAAGGTGGCCACAACAAATGAGGACATTAGGAAGGGATACCGCTAAGTGGTATGCTTTCCACAAAGACATCGGTCATGAAACATACGATTGCAGACATCTGAAAAGAAACTGGAAGATTTACTTTCGAAAGAGTATTTGAGACATTTGGTCAATGAAAATGGTAAAGGTGTTGGTCCTCGCCAACAATGAAGCAAGCCTGTTTTTCCAACATCTCAACCAGGCAATAAAAATGCTCACACAAATAGACCACACGACGCCAACAACATAAGAACAATATACTCAATACATGGAGGATCGGGGTACAATGGGGACTAAAATAATGCTCGAAAAAGATATGCCCGAGCTGTAGTTAATCATGAAGGGCTCAAAATTTGTGGCATAAAAGGAGGGTCGAAATTAGAAGCAATCATGTTTAACGAGGAAGACGAAGTTTCTAGCCCACATGAAGACCCCCTGATCATCACTTTGAAAGTAAGCTCGTGCATTGTTTGGTGAATACTTGTCGATATCGGTAGTTCAGTTGACCTGCTCTTTCTGTCCACTTTACACGCCTTAGGGTTGGGAACTGAAGACATGATTAACAGAGAAAAGCTCTTAATACGGTTCAATAATAGCACCTCCTACGCACTAGGCACTATCAAGTTTCCTGTTGATGCACCAGGATCAATGGTAATGTCCAACTTTGTGATCATCGATTGTCTTGCTCACTACAACATAGTCCTGGGACGACCATGGATCCATAAAATGAGAACAATTCCCTCAATATATCACCAAGTTGTGAAATACCCCACTGATAACGGTATCCTCAAAGTTCGAGGAGATCAAGGTAAAGCTTGGAGTTGTTACAATGCAACCATGAAAGGAATTCAGACCACATAGCAACTATAGAATAGTCCGGTTAACAGGTCTAAGAAACATGATAACTGAGTGGGGGTCATCAACTCCGACAAAGTTGAACTAATCCATCTAGAAGAAGGGAGTGACTAGATATTAAGGGTGAGTACCAACCTACTGGAAGAATACAAATGCGATCTCATCTCTTTCTTAAGAAGAAATATTGACATCTTTGCTTGGAAGCCAAAAGATATACTCGAAATAAACTGGAAATTCATCACCCATTGGTTAAATGTTGATCCCAAAAGGAAACCTGTCTAACAAAAGAAGAGAAAGTTTTCCCGAGTAAAGAATGAGGTCATTAAAGCACAGGTAGAGACTTCGATTCACATGAATGTCATAAGAGAGGTGCGTTACCCCACTTGGCTCTCAAATGTTGTCCTCGTCAAAAAGTCGATTGGAGATCCAAGAATGTGTGTTGCATTCATCGACCTAAATGACACTTGTCCAAAGGATTGCTATATGTTACCGAGTATAGATCAATTGGTTGATGCTACCTCAAGCTACAATATGATGAGCTTCTTGGATGCATACTCGGGCTATCATCAAATTCATATGAACAAAGAGGATGAGGAAAAAACATCCTTCATTATCGAGGCAGGTGCTTTTTGCTATAACAGAATGCCTTTTGGTCTGAAAAATGCAGGCACGACGTACCAACGGATGGTAAATGATATGTTCAAGCCCATGCTTGGAAAGAACATGGAAGTATATGTTGATGATATGGTGGTCAAAAAGACGAATAAGAACGAACACATCAAGGACCTAGGAGAGGCATTTAGTATCATGAGGCGGTATGGGATGAAGTTCAACCCAAGAAAATGTACTTTCGGGGTCAACGACGGAAGGTTCTTAGGATATCTGGTATTAGCTCGGGGAATTGAAGCCAATCCTGACAAAATAAAGGTATTGTTCGACATAAAACCACCCACGAATTTGAAAGGGATCCAACAACTCAATGGGAGGATTACAACCCTTAATCGTTTCATCTCGAGATGTACAAACAATGCATGCCGTTCTTCAAACTTTTGAGAAAAAAACACCACCTCATTTTGGAACGAAGAATGTGATCTGGCATTCACAAAGATCAAATATTACCTTGGGTGCCCGCCGATCCTCATGAGCCAGTCAAAAAATGAGATTTTGTACCTCTACCTAACAGTCACAAAACAAATTGTCAGCGCTGTTTGCTTGGTCAAGTGTGAAAATATACAGCACCCCTTGTGTTATGTGAGCCAAATTCTGACTGAAGCACAACGAAAGTATCAAATGTTAGAGAAATTGGCTTTTGCACTCAAAGTAGCAACAAATTGGGGCCCACACTGCCATCGTGCTTACGTCCAGTCCATTGAAAAGTGTGCTCTCTAGGCCTGATGTAGTTGGAAGATTAGCGAGCACATCTATCGAATTGGGAGAATTCGACATTAAATTTCAACCCCAAACATCTATGAAAGCTCAAGCAGTCGCAAAATTTGTAGCTGAGTTCACCGAATGCCCAGAAAAACCACAGGGGTCCGAGATCAATGAGAATCATCAAGAGAGCGTGTTTGGTAAATGGTGCGCCTGTGTTGACGGAGCTAATAACTTCAAAGGAGCAGACATCAGAGTTATCATTATCGATCCAGAGGGAAATGTTTATGAATACTCCGTCAAGTTACCAACAATGTGGTCGAGTATGAGGCCGCAATTTTTGGGTTATGACTGCTAAAAAGCTCGATGCTAGAAAATTGGACCTACTTAGTGACTTAAGGCTCATTGTTAGTCAATTCTCGAGCTCGTTCGAAGCTAAAGATGACAAGATGAAGAGGTACCTAGAAAGACTAAAATTGGAATGTCGTGATCTTGAAGAAATACAGATCAGTCAACTATCTAGAAGTAGCAATAGTCATGCTGACACATTAGCAACTCTAGCTTCCGTACACAATACCTGCGAAAGCAAAGTCATCAATGTTATCACACTGTTCGAGGACAGCCCAGTTAAAGCCATCAAAGTTGTTAGTCAGGTTGAGCAAGACAATGAAACTTTGTTCACCCCCCTTTTGAAGTATATGACAGATGAATCTCTACCAGACAAGAAAAAGGAAAGTCGGGCAATTGTTGTTAAGAGCGTCAATTATTTTATACGAACCTCAGCATATTGTTCAGCTTGATTTTGACTTGTCCAACTAAATTGAAGATTAGGTCGGTCTCGTTAGCGGTTGTATTTCATGTTATTTATATTTTTATGTATAGATTACATATGTACCCACATTATAAAGTGTAACACCTATAAATATCCAATAAAAAGCCATCGAGTCACTAGCATTTATTACATCATTTATTGTTCTCTCTATTCTCTCTCTTAAACTTGATTTATCTTTCAACAATTATTAAAAGAGTAGGTTAATTTAAAATATTAGAATAATTTGAAAGAAAAAAAAATTAGGTGTGATTTAGGTTTTTTTATACTAAAAATTTATATACAAAATTCAATGCAATGCTTGCCTACCTAAGCTGACAAGAAAATCATTATCCCAATTTACAATGAAATCAAAGTTTTTATTAGTATAATAATCTCAATTTAGATGTTATTCCTTAAAATTTTCTTTATAACATGAAGATCCTAAATTTGAAAATAAATTAGGGAAATTACCAAAAATAGCACCCCTAAAACTTATAATAACAAAACTAACATCCCAATAATATTGAACGTTCAATATTGATCGTTCAATATTCAATTTGAACGTAAAATATTGAACGTTCAATATTAAACTAGTCTAAATTATCGTCGTTTAATTCTAATTGGATGGATGTTAAAAAAATAACATATTAGTTATTTTTTTAATTGTGAAAATATAAAAAGGTACTAGTTTTGTTATTAGAAGTTTTGAGAGGTGTTAGTTTTGTTATTCTCCCAATAAATTAAATCCCACTCAAATGTCTTTTGGCCATAAATGCGAGCTAAAAATTATAAAATTATAAAATTATAATATTATATGATTTTATATTTAAAAAAATAAGAAGCTAAATTGATATATAACATTAAAACAGCAAAAATTTGAGGATGGAAATTTTTTTTTTTGGAAAGGGAAAATAGTCAAATTTAAAATTTTCATTTGAATTAATATATATATATATATAATTAACAGATTTAAATAGTGAAGTTGTTATATTTGATAGAGAATTAAGTCATACCTAACGCACACTTATACAACTTTTTAAATTCAGAATTTTGTTGATATTTTGCAATTCTTCAAGGTGTTGTGATATTTATAATAGGCAATAATATTGTTATAATTTAAATTATTATTATTATAATAATTTTTATTAATGATAATTTTATCTAATAAGAATGATATTAATGTACAATTAAATATAATAATATAATAAATAATTTATATATTTTTATTATGATAATATAAAAATAATTGTGAAAATATTATTATCATATAACTAACCCATACTAGTAATACTAGTAATAATTTCACAATTTTATGTCTTTACTGGCAAGAGGAATGGTTACAGGACACACAAACTAGATATATTTATATTTGCATCAATTATAATATATTATAGGATAAAATAATTTTAAATATAAAACTTAATTATTTTTCATGAAAATTATATCACATATCATATTGTAAATAATAAAAACATAAATTTATATACATTTAACATTAATGTATATAGCAAGTATAACATTTCACCTAATACTTTGGAGATAAATTTACTTACAAAAAGGAAAATGAATGTTAATTACATATAAATTTGTACTTATATTAATTATGGCATAGCACGCAACATAATTTTCTTAAAAAATAAATAATTTTTTTATTTTTAAAATTATTTTATCACAAAACACACTATAATTTATATAAATACAAATTTGAGTATGATTAGTATTATTCATATTTGGATAATTGAAATTGGGAAGCATATAATTACTATATTTATATTAAATCAAGTAACTTTTTAAATAAAATAAATCCATTAAAGTGTTGTGAAGGACAACAGATTCAATTTTGATATTGACACCCTTAACGGCGATTTACGTACATGTTTTCTAATTTCCAGAATTTTAGTGCTTATGTATGACTGGGCATATTCCGAGGAACTTGGATTTCAAACCCCAAATTTCCAAACCTTTTTATTTTTTTTTTGGAAAAAGGTTCCAAACCTCTTGGTAAGAATTACGTTATTATCCTCATCCTACTAGCACAGTGTTCAATGCTCATTAAATATTAAGAGCAATAATTAAAGATGTGTTTATTAATTCATAATATGAATTAATTGGAATCAGAATAGGAAAAAATTAGAATAAATGAGTTAATTTTGTTTTATTTTTTGATAGTTTTTATTAAGCATTCACAAAAATTAAAATAATTAAAAAAAATAATGCACCTTAAAATGTGAAGTAAATATTTATAATGAAAATCAAGGAATAAAATTTTACTCTTTAGAAAACTATCCTCGTAAATAAATAATATTTGATTTATAATTATTATATTAGCTTAAATTTATATATTTTTTGACATTATAATATTTATAATTTTAATTAAAAATTAATTATACTTAAGATATCATCATTTATTTATAAAAAATAAATAATATAAATGTTAAATTCAATCAATAATTATACATATAATATTATATTAAAGATATCTTTGAAATATTGTATGTATTTAAAGGATAAAATTATTAAAAAAATTATATAAAATAAAAAAATTAAAAGGTAAGAAAGGGAAACATTCTCAGCGGAGGTTGAGATTCAGATTTGGGTGAATTTGGAAATTGGAGTGGAATTTGGGAGTCATTCTTTTGTTCTTTCTTTTGCATTTTTTGTAAGTAAACATGGGATAGAAAGTCATTATTTTTTTTTTCCTTTCCCTTTCCCATTTGGTAAACAAAAATATTTTTTTTATCCTAATTTAATATATCAATCTACATAAAAATAATTTAATTAATATTTATTAATAAAGAGTACCACATTCAATTCTTCATACTACATTATCAATTTTACATTCAATTAATCACTAACAAGTCATTTGATGCATATAGTATTACTTCCAATAAAATGTAAAATAAATACCAATGACACATAAATTTATAAATATTTTTGTACCTATATCATTTATACAAAATCATTTGTCAATATTATATAAAAAATAAATTATGTTTTAAAATTTTAAAATAATTACGACACAATGCCCAATTTAAGAGATATGAGTTAAAAAGTTGAGTGAAAAATTAAGTTATATTAACATTTGTCTCAAAAACAATCAGATACTTGCTCGTTGGAAGGAATATCATTCTTTTTTATTATTGTATAATTTTGAAAATTTTGTTGTTCGAGTGTTAGTTTTTTCTTTTTTCTTTTTCTCTTTCTTCTTCTCCTTGCTGTTGTCGATTTTTTTTGGAATATCTCAATTTTTTATTTTAACATATCAAATAACCAAATTTTTAATTGAAATTTTTTAGATATCTAAATTTTAGTTAATAATAATTTTTTGATTAATTTATATAATTTTTTTAATTAATTATAATTTTAAAATATTAATAACAATTTATTATTTTTAAAATAGTATTTTTGTTTTTTCATAGTTAATTTTTTTAACTAACCTTTTTTAATCTTCTTTAATTATGTTAAGAAGTTATTTAGGTCAAGATTTTGCTTTTAATAATTAAAGATAACTATTTTTTGTTTTTTTTGGTCAATTAAAGATAACTATTTTGGAGTTTATATTTTGTGAAGATTAATACACAATTTATTTTAGATTTTAAATTATAACAATTGGTATTGTTTGTGATATAATATTACAACTTTAATTGACATATTGTACATAATCAACACGTTAATGATGCATTTGTTTGGTTCTCAAGCATTTTGGTTTGGAAAAAAAAAAATCATAACAGTTTTAGATATTGAAGAAACACAAAAAAAAAAAAAAAAAAAAAAAAAAATCTTGATATAAATAGTATAAGATATATCTTAAAATAATATAAACAATTAAAATAAGATATTTTATAAAAAAAAAAAAAGGTTAATAAAAATATTAATATAAGAAACACAAAATTTTTAATATAAATAGTTTAATGTACGTCTTAAATAATTTAAACAATTAAATAAAAATTATTTGTAAAAAATAATAAAAAAATAAATATAAAAGGAAAAAATATATTTTTAAAAATAATAAATTAATATTAATATTTTTAAATTTATAATTAAAAAAATATATATAACTTAACTAAAAAAAAATATTGGTGACTAAAATATGGAACGGTATTTTTTCGTACTTAAGTTTGTCCATTTAGTGTTTTTTTTTTTTTCCTTTTATATACGAAGCGGGTGCAACTAGTTTGCTTTTGAAAAAAAGACCACACGTGGATTTTCAGGTTCAGTTGAATTGAATCGAACTGACTGGGAACAATTTGAAGGAAATTTCTACAAAATAGTCCATGGTCAAATCAGCAGAATAAACACATCAAGTGTTTTGATTTAGTCAACTGTAATAATTATTAACAAAAAATTACTCTTTCCTTTAATAATGCTTTGCTTCTTTTAAGTCATAAGGGTGTATAAAATATCAATTCATTTTGTCAATCTATGACTATAAATTTTTTAGCATCTGAAGATTTGTAAATAATTTTAATCCGATAGTCATATTTGAGATAAAAAAAATTTAAAATACGCAAGGTGTAAATTGAATTATAGATTAATATTTTTAAATTCGCATAAATCAAAACTAATGCCAATATATTAAGATTTGTTATTATTTCTTAGCTGAAATTATGCAATATATTATTTTTCTTTTTTCCATTTCTATTTGTTATTTGCGAAAATTATTTGACTTACCTTTAACCTCTTAACTGAAATTATGCAATATATTATTTTTCTTTTTTCCATTTCTATTTGTTATTTGCGAAAATTATTTGACCATATTATTAGACAAGAAAAATATTGTCAACATGTGACAATCTTATTAGTTAAAGGAAAAACTAGACAGCATAGGCAGGGCCGGAGCAAAAAAAAAAAAAAAAAGAGGGATCAAGTAGCACATGATAATTATGTAATGTTAAATTTTGATCTTTATTATTATTATTTTTTTGGAACTTAAAAGGATTTTACAACTTAAAATAGTTCAAGTAAATAACTTAAGATTATAATTTCAAAAGTACAGAATAATTAACACTCATATAATAATACATTACAGATAAAATTGAAAATAACCTGAATTAAAATACAAGAAATTTACATATGTCAAACAACAAAAGGCATCAAATTCCACTAAAAAGTAGCAAAAAATAAAAAAATTACAATAAATTTAGATTAAAATCTAGATTTATAAGATTTCACACAAATCCTTACAAAGAAAAAACAAAAAGCTTCACGCTAACATCGTACAACAATGTCACAGAAAATACTGACACCTAAATATTCCAAAATATGCCACCTTTGCAAATAGTGCAAATACACCTAAACAATGCAAAAAGCCCACCACGAGCTTGGAAAAAAATGCCACCAACAACCTGGAACATAGCAAAACATAGGAAGAACAAGGAAAAAAATCATCGATAATGGCGAACAACGGCCACCAAACAAACGAAAAAAGAAAACAGAACCCTGGTCAAACAGGAACACATTAAAAACAAGGAAAAAAATCATCGATAATGGTGAACAACGGCCACCAAACAAACAAAAAAAGAAAACAGAACCCTGGTCAAACAGGAACACATTAAAAACAAGAAAAAACAAGGGACGATGGTAGTAAAAACAAATAGAGAAGCACGAAACGACGGTGGTTGATGGCCACCAAATTGAAAAACCAAGCCAGACAAACGAAAAAAAAAACTACAAATAACCAAAATCCCGACCAAGCAGAAACATAGATTAAAAAAAATGAAAAAATAGCGAACGACAGTGGAAAATAAACAAAGGGAAAGGCAACGAATGTTGCTCAAAAAGGTGCATAAGATTTTAAGCAAGTGTACCTGCCGCAAACAAGTAATATAATGATAAGAAAGATCATTCCACGGAAATTAAAATACTAAAAAATATCGTAAAAATTAACTATTAAAATTAATATTTGGTATTTTTTGTGTACCAAAATAAAATAAAATAAATAGTACGAGCATGCAATAGTAAAAATATTGAAACAAAGTTCAACGAGAAAGATATTAACAATCGCAAGTAGATAAATCAGTTAGGATTGCAAATGTGACAAATAATGTAGACAAATTGCGTTACTGCAACATTGCTCTAGCACATGAGACCCTGAACAGTAGACACATGAAATTCCTGAATCTTGGATTGAATTCACATTTGCTGTTACATGCTGATTCTTCAACAGATTAACCAAGGATGAAACTTGAGCTATACATGCCATAACATCATTAACCTCATGCACACCAACAACTTTTTGCAGCTGCTACTCTATCCATTGGCCATTGATAATTATTGCTAGCCATCCTTTCAAGTAAATCATAGGCTTTATTGTAAGACTTGGCTAAAAGAACACCATTAGCAGATGCATCAACAATAGTTCTCGTTTGAGCATTGAGACCATTGTAAAAAGTTTTCATTTGGATCCAATGCGGAATACCAAGGTGAGGACACTTCCTTAACAATTCTTTAAACCTTTCCCAAGCTTCATATAGAGATTCTTCATCCAATTGTTGATAGGAGGTGATGTCATTCCTCAATTTAGCATTCTTTGTTAGTTAGAATTATTTCATCAAGAATTTATCAGCTAAATCATTCCAAGTTGTAATAGAATCAGGTGGCAAGGAGTTAAGCCATGCTCTAGCACGATCTCTCAACGAATACGAAACTAATTTGTGCCTAAATGCTTCCTCGGTTACCCCTGTCCATTCAAATGAATCACTGACTTCAATAAATAACCTAAGATGAAGATGAGGATCTTCTATAGGTAACCCACTGAATTGTCCAACTGTTTGGATTGAATCGCAAGTAGATAAATCAGTTAGGATTGCAAATGTGACAAATAATGTAGACAAATTGCGTTACTGCAGCATTGCTCTAGCACATAAGACCCTGAACAGTAGACACATGAAATTCCTAAATCTTGGATTGAATTCACATTTGCTGTTACATGCTGATTCTTCAACAGATTAACCAAGGATGAAACTTGAGCTATACATGCCATAACATCATTAACCTCATGCACACCAATAACTTTTTGCAGCTGTTACTCTATCCATTGGCCATTGATAATTATTGCTAGCCATCCTTTCAAGTAAATCATAGGCTTTATTGTAAGACTTGGCTAAAAGAACTCCATTAGCATATGCATCAACAATAGTTCTCGTTTAAGCATTGAGACCATTGTAAAAAGTTTTCATTTGGATCCAATGCGGAATACCAAGGTGAGGACACTTCCTTAACAATTCTTTAAACCTTTCCCAAGCTTCATATAGAGATTCTTCATCCAATTGTTGATAGGAGGTGATGTCATTCCTCAATTTAGCATTCTTTGTTAGTTGGAATTATTTCATCAAGAATTTCTCAGCTAAATCATTCCAAGTTATAATAGAATCAGGTGGCAAGGAGTTAAGCCATGCTCTAGCACGATCTCTCAACGAATACGGAACTAATTTGTGCCTAAATGCTTCCTCGGTTACCCCTGTCCATTTAAATGAATCACTGACTTCAATAAATAACCTAAGATGAAGATGAGGATCTTCTATAGGTAACCCACTGAATTGTCCAACTGTTTGTAGCATCTGAAACATCACTGGTTTTAACTCAAAGTGAGTTGCTTGAATATTTGGTCTTGTGATTCTTGGATTCAACCCCTCTAGCATAGGCAATGCATATTCATTTAAAACTCTGTTTCTATCATCCATTGGAGATATCACATTGATTGCGTTGTTTAAATTCTCATCATGGCCATTGTTTCCAACCCTTGCATTTGCCATCTCTTCAATCTGAGTGAAACCTTGTTGCTCTCTCTTTTTTAATCTAAAAGTACATTCAATTTTGGGATCTAAGGGTAAGATATCCTCGTCGCAAAATCTACACATACAAAAGACACAAAGGAGATATTAGCTAAACAAAAATTAAATAAAAATAAAAGTCGATTTCTACGAATAATTTCTAACATTGTTAATCCCCGACAACGGCGCCAAAAACTTGTTGCTCAAAAAGATGTATAAGATTTTACGCAAGTGTACGTGTCGCAAACAAGTAATATAATGATAAGAAAGATCGTTTTCACGGAGATTATAATACTAGAAAATATCGTAGAAATTAACTATTAAAATCAATATCTGGTGTCTTTTGTGTATCAAAATAAAATAAATAGTATGAGAAGGCAATAGTAAAAATACTGAAACAAAGTTCAACGAGAAAAATATCAAGAATCACAAGTAGATAAATCAGTTAGAATTGCAAATGTGACAAATGATGTAGACAGACTACGTTACTACAGCGTTACTGTAGCAATGTTGTGGCAAAGTGTATCAGTAACTAGAATTGTGAAAATTACAAAGGATTCTTCCGAATCTGCAATATTTTTATCTTCTATGACTCAATAAAATATATTGCTAAGCACAACTGAATCTAAGAATAACGTTTTATGCATCAATTCTCTTGTATTATGTGAGACAATTATATATTTATATATTAATTGATACGCACTATTCTAGCTTCATCCAACTTAAACTAACAATTTCAGAATTAATCTCAGTTTACTATCCTATCAATTATTGATGAAGTAATCAATAAGAATAAATCAATAATTTAAGCATCGAATAACTAACACCTTTTGTTAAGCAAAGCACAAGTTTTTAAAATTGAAGCACAAAGTCGACATACACTTACACATCCACAACCCTAACTGTAATAAAATTAGCCAAGCATATTTATGAAATTAAACATCAATTTATATTTGTTCAGAATCAGATCCATATAGTTTTGGGGAATTGAGAACAATCAAATAAATGAATGGATCCATTTAATCAACCCTAAACCAATTGGATTATAAATCTCTCCTACTTGCTTTCCTCACAAGATCCTTACAAATCAATCATTCAATTAGGCTCTTTCCAGATTTTAATCTACTACTCTGTTCTCGCTATTCTTCCTCAGTTTTTCTGCATGATTTTCTGTCCAGAAATTGCTTGCTGCGTGATCCTCTGTTCTGCCTCTGTCGATCTGTTATGCAAATTAAATCAGCCGCCGCTTCTATAATCAACCCTAGGTTTAATTTGAGGTAGTTTCATTGTGTTGACTTCCCAAAATTATCCCTAAAAAGGTGAGTTAGTAAGTGCCCAATAATGTCATTTTGCTAAAAGTCCAAATCAGTTACTGTTATTTATTTTCAAATCCATGCTATTTTTCTGGTGTGCGTTGCTGCAGCATTGCTATGGCAAAGCTGGTAAATGCTTCTATGTTGCTCTCTTTGTTCTCTACGAATGGGCAAATGAAAATCTAATGAGTGAATATCAAAATATAACTCTTTTTAACGAACTTTACAAATAATTTGGATTTAATAACAAAAAATTTACTTAATTCCATGAATTTCACAAATATTGAATAAATAAGTATAATATGCAAATCTTCTCAAATAAACAAGCAAGTATTTATGAATAAAAGCTAATAATACTCTAATAAATTATAGTTATCAACAAACGATGGTGGATGACGACCACCAAAGCATAAACTCATTTGATAATGAAGACCACAAAGCCGACAAAAAAAAAAAAGAACGAAAAATGAAACAATTGAAACAAAAAACAAAAAATTACTAACAAAGTGAAAACTCTGGCCGACTGCCAAACGGCTTGCCATCGGCCAAACTAGACGAGCAACTTAAAATCCTAGTTTTTTTATAGTGAGTTGCGAGAAAAAAAAAAAAAATTAGAGAGAGGCACTCACCTTAAATTTTAATTTTAATTTTTTAGTCATTATATCTTGAGTTAATACAGTGCCGTGGTACCCATATTGTAGCTATATATGAAATATTAAATTATATAGTGAGAAAATATCAAAAGATTAAAAAATTATAAATCCAAAAAGATTAAAAAAAAAAAAATACATGATAAGTGGTTATATTTTTATTGAATGTTATATAAAAATGAATAATGTTATTTCAATAATTTACCAAATATTAATTTTAAATATAGTATAAAATACATAAAAATGTAAAATTAATTATATAAAATAGTCAAAATATATCGAAGTGATGGGTCCAGGCTCAATCCTTGAGCATATGACAATTTTAAATTTTGTGTTGCGTGATTTATTGTTTACATAATTTGCTATTAAAATGAAATTTGTGTGGCCATGAAAATATCATTTAACGGATTGTACAGATTATTCATGAATCAATACACATAATGTGCAAAGTATTAAATTCATAATCCTTATGAATAAAATCAAATTATAGATTGATTAAATTTGTATGGTTTTGATCCGCAATACACCTCCATTTTTTTTTTTCAACGACTAGCTATATTCTAACAATATTTATCAAACATTGCTAAAAAGCTCCAAGTTTGAAAGCCTTAGCTAGAATGCTAGGGTTTGCTGCCCCATCTTCTTTCCATCACATCTGCCTTTTCTGCTTCATCAAAGCTTTGAATCTTTGTCCATGCTTGCTCTGATCTATCTCCTTCATCATTCTTCTTCTTTAGATAGTTGTTAGTGATAGTGCTCTATCTGAGCTCTGAACCATCGTAGTTTACTCTGTTTGTGGTTTTATCAGTTGAGAAGCTTGATCAAACCAAGGGGAATTAGATTGTGCGATTGTTCTCTAATTTAATCTCTTTGAGTTTTGTCCTGATTTGAACAAATCTCACTTCTTGAGCTTGTTTTCTCTTCTTTACGTGAGCATCTACTTACTGGACATCGTGCTACTCATATTGCGTCTCTATTTTGGTTTGTGTTTGAAGGCAATTTTATCCGAGTGAGTGCTGGTTTGTTTCTGACTTGGAAATGACTCTAGATGAAGGCGAAGACAATGATCCTGATAAAGATTACTGCCTATGGAGGTTTCAAATTTGTTAAAGTCCATACTCGTCTGTATTTCTCAAATTATTTTGGTGTGTTGTTGTTATAGGTTTGTATGTGTTTTTGATGTATTTTGGTTGTCTTTCTCTGATTTGTTTGTATTCGTCTGTTCTGTTATGCCATTCCATTATTACTAGTTTGTGTTTGTTCATTTTGTTGTTGTAGTTGTGTTGTGTATTTGGTATGTTGTGTGGGGGTTTTTGTCTAAAATAGGCAAAATCCTTAAGATAGTTTAAAAAAGGGCAACCTTGTGTAAAAGTTTAGAAATGGGCAAAATACTATTTACTCTCCCAGTAACCGGTTTAGTTAGAAAAAGGGCATTAGTTTCCCACCAATTTCTTTCTTCTTCTTCCTCCTTCTCTACGCATTCTCTCTTTTTCTCTTCACTGATTTTCTTCTTTGTTAGCTTTCATGATTCTCGCAAATAAACAAAACCTCTCTAAGTTTCATTCCGTTTAATGTTATATTTTGGTCGTTAGCTTGTAATTTCAGTATCTTGTTTGGCTGGCTTTTGGTAATATATATGTAATATGTTTAACTGGGCTCTCTCGGATTATGAAGCTTTTGATTTAATGTAATGGTTTCAATACATTTCAAGTTTTTTTCCTTAGAATTTTAGGGCCTAATTTTTAATTACGGCCTATGGCCTCGCAAATTCTTAAACCGCACCTTATAATTGCTTGAATTATAATACCACTGCATGCTAACTGCCTCACATGAATAAACAAGTGAAATGCTGATTAAACTTAAGTGATATACTCTGAGATATACCAGATATACCCTGAGATATACCAGATATACCCTGAGATATACCAGATATACCCTGAGATATACCAGATATACCAGATATACCCTGAGATATACCAGATATACTAGATATACCAGATATACCAGATATACCCTGAGATATACCAGATATACCCTGAGATATACCAGATATACCCCCAGATATACCCTGAGATATACCAGATATACCAGATATACCCTGAGATATACCAGATATACCCTGAGATATACCAGATATACCAGATATACTAGATATACCAGATATACCAGATATACTAGATATACCAGATATACCAGATATACCCTGAGATATACCAGATATACCAGATATACCCTGAGATATACCAGATATACCCCCAGATATACCCTGAGATATACCAGATATACCAGATATACCCTGAGATATACCAGATATACCAAATATACCCTGAGATATACCAGATATACCCTGAGATATACCAGATATACCAGATATACCCTGAGATATACCAGATATACCAGATATACCAGATATATCCTGAGATATACCAGATATACCCCCAGATATACCAGATATACCCCCAGATATACCAGATATACCCCCAGATATACCAGATATACCCTGAGATATACCAGATATACCAGATATACCCTGAGATATACCAGATATACCCTGAGATATACCAGATATACCAGATATACCCTGAGATATACCAGATATACCAGATATACTAGATATACCAGATATACCAGATATACCAGATATACCCTGAGATATACCAGATATACCAGATATACCCTGAGATATACCAGATATACCAGATATACCAGATATATCCTGAGATATACCAGATATACCCCCAGATATACCAGATATACCCCCAGATATACCAGATATACCCTGAGATATACCAGATATACCAGATATACCCTGAGATATACCAGATATACCCTGAGATATACCAGATATACCAGATATACCCTGAGATATACCAGATATACCAGATATACTAGATATACCAGATATACCAGATATACCAGATATACCCTGAGATATACCAGATATACCAGATATACTAGATATACCAGATATACCAGATATACCCTGAGATATACCAGATATACCAGATATACCAGATATACCCTGAGATATACCAGATATACCCCCAGATATACCAGATATACCCTGAGATATACCAGATATACCAGATATACTCTGAGATATACCAGATATACCAGATATACTAGATATACCAGATATACCCTGAGATATACCAGATATACCAGATATACCCTGAGATATACCAGATATACCCCCAGATATACCAGATATACCCTGAGATATACCAGATATACCCCCAGATATACCAGATATACCCTGAGATGTACCAGATATACCAGATATACTAGATATACCAGATATACCAGATATACCAGATATACCCTGAGATATACCAGATATACCAGATATACTAGATATACCAGATATACTAGATATACCAGATATACCCTGAGATATACCAGATATACCCCCAGATATACCAGATATACCCTGAGATATACCAGATATACCAAATATACCCTGAGATATACCAGATATACCAGATATACCCTGAGATATACCAGATATACCCTGAGATATACCAGATATACCACACTGTTCATCTTCTTCCTCAACAATGAGATAATGCAGAGCTTCACAATGAGATAGTAATGGTCGAGTGTTTTGTGCGTCCTCACTGTTCGTCTTTTTTCTCAACAAAATTTGTGGGAGATTCGATAACAGAGAGTGGAGAGAGAGAGGGAGAGTCGTGCAAACGTTTGGAACTGTTCGAATTCTTCCAAACGATTTACAAATGAATTACCGGCTAGTAAGTGGGGTATTGGGTGGGCGGTTAAAAAAAGCCCATTTTTAAAAAATAACACAATTCTGCTCTTTTTTAAACTATCTTAAAGATTTTGCCTATTTTAGACAAAAACCCGTTGTGTGGCATGATTTGATTATAAGTTGGCTGGACTCATTCGTGTTTGTTATGCAGTGCTGGCTTGACGGCTAGTACGTTGAGATATGATTGGGGCTGTTGGTTTTAGTGACTCGCTTGTTGGAAAATGGGTGTTTTAACCTATGGATAAATATCATTTTAAGGCATTATTTTGAGTGGAACTCACTTAGTATAAGTGTGTGTTCGTGATTGATTTGGGTTCTCTTTTATGAGGGATTTGAAATCGTATATTTACATGTTGAAAATGATATTGAGGTGAGTGAGCAATTGTGTCTCAAAGTTTATTCATTGAGAAGGAAAAAGTATAACGTTTTTGGCTTGTCCTACGTGAAAAAACTAATAATACATGAAATATTTTATATAGCATTTGCTTTCCAATGAAAGATAAGCTTGTGTAATAAAGATGTTCTCTTCTTGTAATTTACATTTTATCATTTTTCATATGATTTTGATCTTATCAATTTAAATACAAAATATATTTTTTTTCTTAGTTTTCTATTACATTACTTCCTATAATCTTAAGATAAATTTCTGACCGTTATCCTAGACACAAATTTTTATTTCTCTAATTCGTTTAGGATATACTACTTATTTTTTTCAGTTTCTGCTTTATTCATTTTAACTTTTTTGGGATTAATTTTATAACTGAAATTGTGTTTCTTTCATATCAATTACCTAGTGGGATTACTTTAATATCCCTTACTTTCATATTCTAATCAAAGTCTTCTGCTTATTTTCCTTTGTACACGATCCTTTACTTTTTATTATATTTGCTTTGTTGATTAATTTTTTTAAAACTCTAAATATCAGTTTTGCTTCTTTCATGTTTGTATTTTCGTATTAATTTTCTTGCAGATTCCACACTTAGTTTTGTTTTACTTATTTGGGTTTTTTTTATTTGTTATATATTGGTTAATTTTAAACGTTAAATGCTTTTTTCTTTAATTACAAATATTTTAATTGTAACATTTTTTCTTTACTGCTTTATATTGCTATATTTCATACAATAATAATTATAAGTTTGTTATACAAACTATTTTTTTTTTTGGTTTTTAACACTAGGTTGTTATAACTATTTTTTCAGAAAATAAAAATGATATATGAGATTACTACTTCTATGTCTCAAATTGGGACTCCTCTTGCAAATGTTGCTAACTCTTCTGTGGGTGGTTCTAGTGTGAACCAAGTAGTGAGGCCTACTATGGCTCACGGAATTACCCTCAATGTTACCGGTTATCTATTTTGGTTCCTTTGAACCATGTTGTGGTAGAGAAACTGAGAAAGTTAAATGGTTTGAACTTCAAAAGCTAAAGGAGTAAAGTATTATTCTATCTTACCACCTTGAACCTGGCAAGGTTCTTCAATGAGAAAGCTCCCAAACAACCTGAGGGTGATCAAGATTTTTAGTCTGCTAGAGATATTAAAGCATGGTAGCATTCTGATTACCTATGTTAGAATTATATTTTGAATAGCCTAAGTGATTCCTTGTACAATGAGTACAACAAGGAGAATACGGCTAAAGACTTATGGGAGTCATTGGACCAGAAGTATGAAATGAAAAATGTCGGTACCAAGAAATTTTGGTTGATCGCTTTCTTGATTATAAGATGGTCGATAATAAACCCGTATGCAGTCAAGTACATGAACTTCAAGATATCTTAACAGAAATACACGATCAAGGGATGGTATTGAGTGACACTTTTTAAGTTGTAGTTATTATTGAGAAGTTGCCCCTTTCATAGAGAGAGTTCAAGGCCTACCTTAAGCATAAGCAAAGAAAAGTGTCTATGAAAGACTTGCTTGTAGGGTTTAAGGTGGAAGAAGACAACAAGACTTCTTCTAAAAGGGGGAATATCCCTTCAGTACCCAAGGCTAATGTGGTGTACCATGGCCAAAGCTCAAAGTACAACAAATATAAGGGTAAGGGCAAGCTAAGTAAATGATCAAAGTTGAGATCTAAGGAAGCAACTTTTAAGAAATCAAGCTTCAAGGTGACTTGCTTGAACTGTTAGAGGATAGGGCACAAATCTCCAAATTGCAGTTTCCAAAGAGAAACAGGAATCGTGAGGTAAACAGATGACACTCAAGACTTTTCTGATAGCGACTTGAATGCAGTTGTTTTTTAGGTGAACTAGGTTAGGTCTAACCCAAGGGAGCGGTGGATTGACACCGGTGCGATTAGACATGTTTTCTTAGACAAGAGGCTATTTACCACCATTAAAGCTGTCAATGATGGTGAAAAACTATTCATAGGAAACTCTGCTACTTCTACTATTGAAAGGCAAAGAATAGTTATATTGAAGATGACTTCTAGGAAGGATCTGACTCTGAATAATATATTATATGTGTCTAAGATTCACAAGAACCTTATGTCCGGTTCATTGCTGAATAAACATGGCTTTAGTATTGTAATTAAGTCAGATAAGGTTGTGTTAAAAGGTATATTTGTGGGCAAAGTGTGATTGTAATGAGCTCTTTAAGCTTAATGTAATGCCTAAGAAAATTAATAAAGTTAATTCTTCTGCTTACTTGATTGAGTCTTTTAATTTGTGGCATAATAGTCTGTCATATTAATTATGAATCTTTGCATAGATTAATTAACATGGATCATGTACCCTTTTTTAAAAGTGATTCGAAGCACAAGTGTGAGAGTTGTATTGAGGTAAAAATGACAGAATCATCGTTCCATTCAATCGAAAGGAACACAGAATCTCTTGATGTAATCCATCTATGTGATTTGAAGTTTGTTCAAATAAGAGGTATCAATAAGTATTTTATTACTTTTGTTGACGATAGCACGAAATACTGCTATGTGTATTTACTTAAAAGCAAAGATGAAGTTATAGAAAAATTTATTCTCTATAGAGCTGAAGATGAGAATTAACTCAATAAGAAAATTAAGGTACTGTGAAGTAATCATGGTGGTGATTATTAAGCATCGTTTGGTGAGTTCTATGCAAAACACAAAATCATACATGAAACCACAGCCTCTTATTCTCCTAAGCAAAATGAAGTAGCTAAGCGAAAGAATCGTACCTTAAAATAAATTATCAATGCAATGTTATTAAGTTCTAGGTTACCCCAAAACTTGTGGGGTAAAGCCATTTCATCGAATAACTACCTTTTAAATAAGATACCTTGAAAAAAGTTACAAAAGACACCGTATGAATTATTTAAAGGAATAATATATTCCTATAAATATTTATAATATGTGAGTGTCTTTCTAAAATAGTCGTAACTACACCTAAAAAAGTGAAGAAAGGTCCAAAAATGATCGATTACATTTTTATTGGATATGCATATAACAATAGCTCTTATTATTTTCTTGTACACAAGTCAAAGATCCCAGACATACACAAGAACATGATAATGGAATCAAGGAATGCATTGTTCTTTGAACGTGTCTTTGTACGTAAATTTCAAGGGAAATCAAGTTTGTTTAAACAAACTTATGAGACTATGAATGAAGATAGTTACAAATAAGAATCTGAACAAGAGATTGAGGTTGAGATTGAACCTAAATGTAGCAAGAAGGTTAGGATAGAAACGTCTTATAGTCCAAATTTTCTTATCTACTTGCTACAAAGTAAACCTTAAATCTATCAAGAGGGTGTAAACTCTTCTGAAGGTCTTCAATAGAAGGAGGCTATTAATAGTAAAATTGAGTCTATTCTACAAAATTTCACTTGTGATATAGTTGATTTATCTTCAGGTAGTAAAATAGTAGGGTTTAAGTGGATTTTCAAGAGAAAACGTAGACTAGATGGATCAATTAAAAAGTACAAGTACAAGGCCAAGGTTGTAATTAAGGGTTACAAACAACGACATGGCCTTGATTACTTTGATATTTATTCTCTTGTGACGAGAATAACATCCATTAAGATGATAATTGCAATTGCAGCTTTGCAAAATCTAGAGATACATCAAATGGATGTAAAGATAGCCTTTCTAAATGGAGATTTAGATAAATAAATCTACATAGATCAACCCAAAAGTTTTTTCGTACAGCACAAGAAGGAAAAGTCTGTAAACTGGTGAAGCCATTATATAGCTTGAAGCAAGCACTAAAATAATGGCATGAAAAGTTCGATAATGTCATAAAGACAAATGGATTTAAGATCAATGAATGTGAAAAATGTGTTTATGCCAAGGACACTAAAGATAGCTATGTCATCTTGTGTCTATAAGTTGATGACATGCTAATTGTGGGTAGTAATGATCAAATCTATCAAGAATATGTTGAATTCAAGGTTTGACATGAAAGACATGGGACCCGCTGACGCAATTTTAGGAATTAAGATATTGAGGATATCAAATGGTCTCATTCTAAGTCAATGTCATTATGTTGACAAAATACTTGAGAGGTTCAACAAAAGTGATTACGAAATTGTTAGAACATTTGTAGATATTAATCTACATCTATCCAAGAATAAAGATGAGAGTGTGTTTCAACTTGAATATTTTAGAGTGATAGGAAGTCTTATGTACTTGATGAGTTGTACAAGACCGGATATAGTTTACATTATAAGTAAACTAAGTAGGTATACTAACAATCTAAGGTCTGATCATTGGAAATGTATTATTAGATTACTTAGATACTTAAGATACACAAATAGCTATAGATTGCTTTATACAAGATATCCAACTATATTAGAAGGATACAGTGATGCAAATTAGATATCTGATATGAAAGACTTAAAGTCTACTAATGGATATGTGTTCACACTAGGTGGTGCAGTTGTTTCATGGTAGTCTTCTAAATAGACTTGCATAGCTAGATCCACGATGGAATCATAGTTCATCGCCTTAGTTAAATTTGGCGAAAAGGCCAAATGGCTATGCAATTTCTTTTAGGATATTCCAAAGTGGCCAAAGCCCATGTCTACAATTTGTATTCATTATGATAGTCAATCTGCAATTGGTAGGGCATATAGCAATATGTATAATGGTAAGTCTCGACATATACATCGTAAAAATAATACCATTAAATAACTACTCTCTACTAGGGTTATTTTTGTTGACTATGGGAAGTCAAAGGATAACATAGTAGATCTGTTAATCAAAGGGTTAAATAGAAAGTTAGTTGAGACATCATCAAAGGAAATGGGAATAAAATCCCATGAATGAATAATGATTTGCAAAGCAAACTTAACCTAATTGACTGGAGATACCAAGGTCTTGATTCATAAGAACAACCTAGTTGTAAATACTTAGTGATATCAATGTGGGAACCCTCAAGTCCATTCCTATGATAAGAACAGTGATATACATAAGTAAAGGTTAAGTTAATGCTTTTAATGATTCTTACGAAGGGAATACCGAGAGGAGTACTGCGGGTTATTCTTTACAGATTACTCTTATAAATAAGAGATCACCTATGTGAGAAAGAAGTGACACCTCTTCGAAAGGGAATTATTTGGCTCAATTCTTGAGAAACTCTCACAGAACCAAGCATATGTTCATGGCCAAAACAAACATAATAGTGAGAACTAGATAGTATCAGGATTGATTCCTGTGTGAAGTATACAATTTATATAAACGGTAAAACAGTTTAAGGATATTGCATCTACTGTTAGCCAATAGAATAAACATATTCTCACAAGGGAAGATTCAAAGGGTAACACCTACCTATCCTATGCAGGTCTCAGACCGTTGAACTCTATAATCGCGTGTCAAATTAATTTGAGTCAGTTTTTTTAGAAAACTCCATCAATTTTCATTCATGTGGGGGATTGTTGAAAAATGGGTGTTTTAACCCATGATTAAATGCCATTTTAAGGCTTCATTTTGAGTGGAATCCACTTGGTATAAATGTGTGGTCGTAATTGATTTGAGTTCTCCTTTATAAGGGCTTCAAAATCGTATATTTACATGCTCGAAATAACATTAAAGTGAATGAAAAATTGTGTCTCAAAGTTCACTCATTGAGAATGAAAAAGTGTAGTATTTTTGATTTGTCCCACGTGGAGAAACTAACTATACATAAAATACTTTATATAGTATTTGCTTTCCTATGAGAGGTAAGCTTGTGTAACAATGAGGCTTTTTCTACTTGTGCGCACATAGGGGTGCAAATTTTCATATGTTCGGCCCAAAAATTTGGAACTCCAATAGTAGGCTCGCAAGTCTTATGGAGACAAATGTCGTTCCATTTCGATGGGCATTGCGCTTCATTTGTTGCTGTACGTGAATTTTATTTTCCTTCTTATTGCTGAAATTCCTTGTAATTGTTGGAGAGTTGTGTAGCCGTTACAAAGGAATTAATATCAGTAATTTCATGGTTTTTATTGTAGCAGTTTCACAAACAGCTAATGAATGCTCGGCTACCACAATTTCATTTTTTGATTTCCAATAGCCACATTTAAATGACTATAAATTGGCTCTGAAGATGAGAGATAACCCAACAACAAAAATGCCTTCTCTCTAATAAATTCCCTACAGCAAATATGTTTTCTAGTTTTCAACAATTTTAAATTCTAGAGCTAAATTCGATTTGACATAGAGCGGGTGCAATTCTTGTTCGCCGTAACAATTTAAGTTAGTATGCTTAAATTATTTTAGAATGTTGTATCCTGAGAGTCATTTTTTCCTTAATTTCAAACACCCAGTATGAGAGAAAAAAATTATCTTAAAGACATCATTTTACAGGACTCGATTTTCTTTAAGTTTATTTTTGTATTTACTTTCTTGTAATTTACAATTTATTATTTTCATGTAATTTTAATTTTGTCAATTTAAATACAAAACACAAAATATTGTTTCTTGTTTCTCCGTTACATTACTTCTACATCCCTTCTAGTAGATATGTTACTAAGGATAGGTGAGTTTGTTGTTTGGCCACTTGTATCCTCAACATTATAGTTTTAAGGTTTGTACTTGTTCTAATTACTTGAATAATACTTCTCATTTGCCACAAAAAAAAAAAAAAAAAATACACCTCCAATTTTTCAGGGCATTTGTATGGTAGCATTGAGTGATTGCGGGAATTGATTTTTTTCCTTTGTCATATACAATACCTTACAATAATTGGGAGAATATTTTATAAAAATAAAAATAAAAAGAATTGAGGGAAATATTGTTTTTGATTGGGCTGACATAAAGTTCTTACAAATAATAGTTTGATTGGGATATTGTTAGTTTCAACAACCACATCTAAACTAGTTAGTGAGCTAATTAAACAAACATTTGGACTTGATTATAGTTTGGTTTATCCTTTGAAGTTAATAATGATCATCAGTGAGATAAAAAAAAACACTTTCAAATGAGAATATATTATTATTATTATTTTATTTTTTTTGCTAAACAATGAGTATATATTAATTGCATATAATTAAAGACGATCATTGAGGAAGTGGTTTAAACAACTTGGGCTCATTGAAAAGAGTCCAGATTGATTTCTGAGGCTTCAGCCCATCAATTGGATTACCAAGGTTAAACTGCTATTAAAACTAACGATGTTATCAGTCAGTTTGCCAAACATTAAATAATTGAGCTAATGTCATGGATTATGCTCCTCAAAATGTAGATAGTTTTAATAATATGTATATGGATGTTGGACATGCCCATGCTTCTAACTTTTTTGTAAATAGAGATTAGAGTGTCCGAGTACCTACTTGTGAAACACTTTCTACAGCCTCATTTACATCTCAAAGCTTCTCATCAACACTAGAACTACAGCCTTCCTGGCGCCTCCGCTTTAATCTTGCAGCTATACTACTGTCTGAGTTAAGTTCAGTAGCAATCTCCAACAATGAAGTACCCTCCTCCAACACAAGTTTACGACCATCACCATCATGTTTAATACCAGTCAAATTCAAATACTTACCTTGAAACTCTTTGCTTTCCACCAATGTTTCTTTTCCTTCCTGCTCAGCATCCGAATCTTTCTCATTTGGCTCTGAAAAAGGCAATGATCTTTTTGCATAAATTTGAGCGGGAAGAGAGCCATTTGAACCCTCATTCTCAATTGGAGCTTCTGATGTTTCATATTTTACATCATTGGGTTCCTCAGTTGCTGTATCTGTATCTAAGAAAGGCAAAGACCTTTTGGCAATTACTTGATAGCTACTCTTTGCACTTTCTCCAAACTTTGTTTCTGCAGGATCGGTTTGGATAAGGTAGTGTGCAACTGATTTGTAGCCCATTTTTGATATCTAAAAAGTTGACAAAAGTAGGCTTATGTTCAAAACTTCACAAAGAGGCAAAAAGAAAATCAAAGGTTATATATATAGATGTGTTTACAAAATATACCTTTCCATATAGAGCACCAGTAGGAGCCCATCCTTTTGCTTTTCGACACAAACTGCAGTTGCAAATTCCACGGCAGGGTGGGCAAATCCAATCTGGATTCTCTAAGGCTTCATGAATATTCTCCCCATATCTGCCCCATGAAGATACTATAATGTTCCATAAAGTTATAAATTGACATCTTTAATGCACATACAAGGTGACTTCCGGGTAGCTCTACATAATAGAGGTTGATACTACACAAAAATTAGATCATGTTTGGTTGATAGAATGAAAATATAATGAGAATGGTAATTCAAAGAAAACAATATTATTATTACCATTGTTTTTTGAGCAGTGAAATTAAAATTTGTATAAAATTCAAAATAAAAGTTATAAGATTACAAATGAAGCAAAATTAGAAGATAAACTATTTTAATTTCTAATGAGAAAAAATAATAAATGATAATAAAATATAGGAAGAAAATAAAATATTCTAACGTATCCTAGAGGACGTGGGAGGAACGAGTTTTCTTATTACTATAAAATATTTTTATTTTATTTCAGATTAATAGTCAAATTAAATACAATAATTAATAAAAAATTTCCCTTTATCATTTCTCATGTTGTCAACAAAACAAAAAATGATCTTAATGTGAAGTACATAAGATACCTATTATACAAACAATCTTCACAAAACTGTCCTCGGAGCAAATCACATCTGCTGCAATGAGTATGATAGCCTAGAGTTTTCTGCCTGCAAATGTCATAGCAATCTTGAATGCATACGTGAAATATTTGCAAGAAACCGTACTTACAAAGAAACAATCTAACCTGCATTGATGGCAAGTCTTTCCCTTAATACTATCATAAATTCGAACTCCATTCTTACCATAACCATCCAAGAGTTTTTCATGTTTTTCTATGTATATATCCAGCTTTGAACACACTTCAAAGGCTCTGTCCTTCTTCAATAATTGCAACCTAAACCCAGGAACATAAAATCAAACAGTGAAATAAAAAAACAACACACTGTCATTTTTTATTTTCCTAAAACAAAAATCATTCATAAACTCAATCCACATTCTGTCAAAAAGGTCAAAAATTGGAACCCAACAAAAGTTTGGATTCTCCTATTTAGTTTGAAGGGGAAAAATAGAACTCCCAAGAGAAGAATTGTACCTAGAAGAGCGTCGAATGGGACCAGGAGAAGGCAAAGGAGAAGCAGGCGTTTTGTGAAAGCTGAAGCTTTTCGGTTCTCGCTTAGGACGAGTTTGGGACTTGAGCATAAGCGAGAGGTCAAAAATACCAAGCTTTTGCAATTTCTCAAGGTTCTCTTTGATTCTATCTTCTCTGGACTGCTCATAATCTGATATCTTCTTCTGTGTGTGGATTATTTGAGCTAGGTCATCGTTGACTGAATTACTGCTAGCGTTTGCATTGGTTTCTTTTGTCCTAGTCCTCCTTCTCGACATGGTTACTCTGAAAGTTTTCTCTCGCTGTTCTGGGGTTTACAGCCTAGGTTTTATTTGAATCTCTAACGGTCAAATTTGGAATATAAATCATGCCATTTGATTTTTTTTTTTTTTTAATTCAGATTAGAAAGAAAGAGAAAAAAGTGGGATGACTTTAGACTCAGACGGCTTTATGTACAGAAATCTTTCTGTTTAATTTCTTTTTCAAATACTTTGTAATCCTGACTCTAGAGTCTAGAGTATTGAGTAGGGCGACTCAATGGTATTTATCACCTAAGATACAACATAAAAATGTGTTAAATATTTTTCAGAAATCAAAACATAAAAGTAAGATTTTAAATATTTTTTATAAATTAAATTTTTTTCGATCGATAAAAATTAATTAATAATATTAAAATATTTTTTATGTCAAATATAAATAATAAATTATGAAAATTAAATTAATAAATACATATGTAATTTTTTTTTTGTATATTTATTTGACTAGGAATTAAATTTATTTTGTTTTTGATAGAATATAATTGAGAGTTTTGAACTTTGAAATAAAAATAAAAAGTTTAAAATTATCTATAAAGTTAAATATTTATGTCTGAATTATAAATAAAATAAACATATAAATAATATAAGTTTTGATTTTTAAGAAGAAGAAGAGACACGTAAGAAAAAAAAGAAGACATACCTATGAAAAATAAAAAAAATAAAAAAAAAAGAGGAAGAAGAAGAAATTTTTACAATGCTTTTATTTGTTTTTGTTTTTATTTTGCATAATTTCAATTAATTAAAAAAAATTTAAATATTATTAAGAAACTTGGATACATATAGTAATTTAAGAAATGTTAGATTTTTGATTTTTTATATAATAAAATTAAAAATGAACAATTGGTTATCTTACTTACTATTAGTTAATAACATGCATATTATTTATTAATGAAAAATTAATTTAATAATAATATTACTAAAGATTAATAATTTATTAGTACAAAATAAATAAATCATGTATTATTTTATAGCAATAAAAATTGTGTATTAATATATTAATCATAATAATATTTAATTAAATACAATATATTTTATAAAATTAATATTTTTTTAAATTTTATTTTAATAATTATATTTTAAAATTTGTAGAGATGATTCAAAAAAAATTATTTATTTTTAAAAATATAATAAAAATTACAAATAATTAGGGCCCTTATCCAATCGGGGCCTAAAGCAGGCGACTCATTCATTTAAATGACAAGTCATCTTTGTTGAGTAGACTTTTGTCTAAACAACCCAATTATGAATTTGAGTTTCTCTCTACGTACTCACACGAAAAAATAATACAAAATGTATCGTTTTAAGGGTCTCTTCTTTCTTTCTTTTTTGTTTATCGCTCTCCAACGTCATTTTCTCATATGAGATTACAATTTTACCCCTATATTCGTTTGGTAGATTTGAATAATTTTCTCTACTTATCCACTCAAGGTTTGTTATATTCAGTCCATTATCTCCATTTTGTGCTCTCGTTCTTCCTCTTATTCTTCAACGTTTTCTACTTTGATCTTCTTCTTTTGTTATGTTTGTTGTTGTTCCGCTTGTTTAGTGAAGGTCTTGTTCATGCTTTTTTTTTCATTCTCCTTCCATTTCGTTTTATCGTTTTCTTTTTTATCTATGTTTTCAAGGTTTTTTTCATGCTTGATTTATGATGTTCTTTGTTTATTTTATGTGATTTTTTTGTTTAGGTTGTTTATTATTTCTTCTATTAGTTTTCCTTCTTCATCTGAATCTTCATTTTGTCTTTTTATTTTTATTTTTTTATCTGTTTTAATTTGGTTTTGTTTGATTCTGGTGTTTTTTTTCTTTTGTTTTTGGAGATTTTATCGTCGTTTATTTCGTTTTCCTTCCACTTTCACTTATCGTTTTGTTTTTTTTTTTTATCCATTTTGTCGTCATTTTGCAGTTTCTTGTTGTGTTGCTTCTAGATTTGTGATGTTCTTTGTGTATTTATTGTGATGGATTACTTTTTTCATTTTATTTGTTTATATCATTTATTTTCTATTTTTATCTCGTTTTTTCTTTCTTCTATTTTTTAATTTTCTTTTTATCTGCATTTTTCTATTTTCTATTTTGTTTGTTTTTGTTTATTCTCTTACGTATAATTTTTGTTAAATGATTTCTAAGAGGAAGTGGATTCTCCTTCACCAAAGAATGTTAAGAAGTTTCGTGCTACTGATGACGATTCTCATGAGGTATAATTTTCGATTATGTATTATTGTAGTAATCTTTATGTCAGGATTAGGGGTGACAGTTCGTGTATTTCGGGTCGTGTTCGGGTCAACCTGTTTCCAGCCCGACACGAACACGCTTAACCCAAACACGACCCGAATTGAAAACGGGTTATGTTTTGCAAACCCGAACCCGTACATGAACAACACGAACACGACCTGAATTTTATTTCGGATTCGGGTAAACCCGAAACACGAACCCGAACACGAACTGAATTTCAAATTATATAACCCGAACCCGAACATGACCTGAATTTTAACTTGAATAACCCGAAACTCGAACACAAATTCTACAATTGATGAAATCTTACACACATGAATAGATACATTTTCGTCATTAGCATCTTTACTTGGTATACATAAATAAAAATAAAAGACAGAATATTTGTTAGCCATGGTGTCTGGCTCATGTTCCAAGTAATACATGATACCTCCCAATCTCCCATACATGTGCAAAATAAAAATACCTGCAAATTGAAATGAAAAACCCACCGATAAAGAGCCATATTATTCCAGTATCCTTAGAACTGTAATAAGGAAATTCTAACAAAGACCTATTTCATAAAATAAAATAAAATAAAAACACAATACCTCTGCGTTCTTAATATCTGGAAGTAAGTGGCGGTTCACAAGGATGTACCACAAGGAATCCTCGGCTCGTGGTAGAACATAGAGAGCAAGTTCACGGCGTCTGGACTTTTTCTCTAGTAATACTGAAAGTGCAGACATTCCACCAGCAAACCAATATACAAGCTTGTGGTCCTTTGTTGCAACTTTTCTGTGCAAACATATGACTCCCTAAAACAGCCAACAATGACTAATGTCAGATAAGAGGTGAACAAACATGTATTATGTAATTATTTTCGAGTCAATAGTTGGACTAAAAAACAGAGAACAAGTTCAAATTGAAAATAGAGAATGCATTAAACACCCAGGCTAAAGTAACCAAGTCTATTATCTAATGGTAACAATTTAAAGCATATATCACATGATTTAATTGACTAAAGTAACCAAGTCTATTGTCTAATGGTACCAAGAAATATTTGCAGTCAAAATACAGAAAAATCTAATGCAAAAGTGCAAAAATTCAGACTAGAAAAATGGCAATTCTAGCTCTCGTCCTTGATAAAAATAAGAGGAATCAAAAACTCATGAAAGAACAAGCTCATCTAACACAATCCATTACGAGACTCTTAAAAAAATAATACATAGGACCCCTAGAGGAAAACTACCTATTAGAAGTCAATAAAAGAATACCTGAAACTAAAATTCGATCCAAAAATATCCAGGAGTGCTGGAGCCTGGAAGGGTGGTACTGGTTTGGACCTTGGCTGGTTGGCGAGTGCCGAGCGCGAGGAGAAGAGCTGACGAGGAGACGAGCGCCGAGCGCCGCGCAAATGGCCAAAAAAATTCTAATGGCGATGGGCGATGGGCAAGGCGGCGATGGCTGAAATCGAAAAAATTCTGATGGCGATGGGCGATGGGCGGCGATGGCTCAAACTGAACTGAACGAGAGTGATATATTAGGGTTACTACTTTAGTTTATCAAATGCTTATATATTTGGTATTTATATTTTTGATTTTATTAAAAAAAAAAAACAAAACAGGTCGAACGGGTCAACCCGAAACCGACCTGTTATTTTCGGGCGGCGATGGCTCAAACTGAACTGAACGAGAGTGATATATTAGGGTTACTACTTTAGTTTATCAAATGCTTATATATTTGGTATTTATATTTTTGATTTTATTAAAAAAAAAAAAAACAAAACAGGTCGAACGGGTCAACCCGAAACCGACCTGTTATTTTCGGGTTGACCTGTTTTTGACCCAAATTTATTTCGTGCGAATTCGTGTCGGGTTTCGTGTCGGGTTTCGTGTCGTGCTTTCGTGTCGTGTTAAAAATTGCCGCCCCTAGTCAGGATTATAATGTGTTGTCTTTTATAAATTATGGTATTTCTTTGTGTTTTGACAATGATTATTATTCAAACATGTATGAATCATAGTTATATTTCTTCTTCTTCTTCTTCTTCTTCGTTGTTGTTGTGATACTTGATATTTGTTTTGTTTAGGGGATTATGTAAGCTGTTACAACTAATTTATAGTAGCTGTAAGATTTTACAGATTGTAGATATTTTATAGAATCTATCATATTTGATTTTGTATATTTATTGTTTTTATTTGTTCGTTTGTTCGTTTATCTTGCTTTATTTTTTTTCTTTCTATTATTTGTTTTTAAGGTATACATTTGTATGATAAATGTAATATATTACATATGTTAGATATAATTTGGGATATATTATATTTGATTTGTTGTTTTATTTGTGTAATTTAGTAACATGTTAGATGCTTTCTAGTGGTAGTTGTACATTATATTTGTTTTGTTTAGGGGTAGATGTAAGATGTTACATCTTATTTTATGATAAATATAACATGTTACATTTGTTAGATATAATTTGGGATATATCATACAGATGCAAGGCATTAAAGGTCCTGTAACTATTTAATTTAAAGGCTTTAATTCCATAATTATTAAGATGAACTCTAATAATCTAATAACATGTTACATGATTGTTGTATTTTGGTCAATTTGATTATATTGTTATTATTCTGTTTAGATAAAACGTTAGAGCTCACTAAATTATCATTTTTTAAGGATAAAAGATGATTTTACCCCTCCTAACTTTTTGCCACCCTTACCCTCACTATCTTCATTTATAGTAAAAGAATATTGTCATTTATGAGGAGGCAAGAATTCATATTTATTTTTTGACTTATTATTTTTTATTTATACTCTATTTTTTCAAAAAAAAAAAAAAAAAAAAAAAAAAAGGAAGTTAGTAACTCAATTTTTTTTTAAATTCTTTTTGTTCCATATGTACTTTCTCAATTTGTTCCCAACAGTTTGGGCAAAAATTGAATGAATGAATTGAACCCAAAGTTTTGGTCAAAATTATGTTTCTCTACTTATGTAAACCATAATACCATTCATTTTAAATACCAATAGTTCCACAAAAAAGAATAGTTAATTTCCCATCCCAGAATGCCATTTAATTGCTTCTCTAATCGATTCTTTCCCAAAGGGAAGCTAATTAATTAAGCACCCAAAGGCTTGGTGATATTGCTTGATAAAGTCTATATGTGTTGGCTTGATAAAGATTTAGAGAATGGTGGGTTGTCGGTAGAGATGAGGTGAAATAGGAAGGGAAAAGGACTAGGGCTAGAGTTTTGGTTCTTTCTTTTTTTTCTTTCTTTAAAAGCTATGTACAATTACTAATTTTCCCATAACTTAATTGTTGAAATTAACACCGTCAGTTAAAGATCCTCTCATTGTACTTAATTGACCTATTTTAATTAATTATGAGACTTAATGTGTCTAACATAATAATTATGTGACTAATGTGCTAATTTGGTAAGAATTACAGGACCTTTTACTTACAAATGGAAGAATTGAGAATCTGAGAGTGAAAGCTAAAAATAAGAAATTGAATTGTATTATTCCACTCTACATTATATAAAGCTGCAAGTGTTTATATATATGTAAAGATGCTTAACAACTAAGAAAACTCTATGTAAGTGACGTGGATACATGAAACAAACTGATAACAAACTCCTAACAAACTAATATTCCAATAGCCCCCCTCAAATTGAGGGTGGTGAAACAACCATCAATTGGACCAGCATGCAAACGAAGACTTGAAAACAGGCGTTAGTAACAAGCTGCGTCAGAATCACATCTTCACAGGACCATTCATAGCCATGAAGTGGCTAAAAAAGCCACGGCCAAAATCATGTAGTGTTCCACCAAGTTTCAAAGTCTTGATCTCATCATTATCCATCAGCTTAAACAAACTAATGAACCAAGCAGAAGTCCTTTTTGCGTTGAATAATAGATAGAACTGGACCTTTCTAGAATAGAGAAGGGAAGCAACATCAGCCAAGTATATGCCCATTTTAATAAAACATTTAAGATCAGGACGCTAGGGACTACAACAAAAAGAAAATCAATCATCCTTGTCGCCATCAAATCCATCCACCTTTGAGACACATTCAAGAACATCAAATTACCAGATTTCTTGTTTACCAAAGATGAAACAACATCAAATTTTTTAGCACTTTGATTGTCTTGAAATGTCGCAGTGAACTCACCATTATCAGGCACAGTAAGTACTGATTTATCTGAAGGTGAAACAACTAGCAAAGACGACAAAATGTCTCTTTAGAAAGCTATGGACGCCATAAGCACAATCCAATAGATCAATTGCAATTTCAGAGAGAGAATATCCAAAACATTTCTTCGCATTTCACTCACCACTATTGAAGCACCGTTTGCGTTTCTACCACCATCTCGTACATAATTGATTGGCGACATCACTGGTGTAGTAGGTGGAAAAATAGAAGAAAGAATCTCTCTATACATCCCCATAGCAAGTGACATGCAATTTGGAGGAATTGCTGAAAAATTGTGTGAAAGCACATAAAAAAACAATAGAATTTTCTTCAAGACCCTGAGGAATTGAACCTGAAAGAGGAGTTCGAAGAATTGAATTCTGATTACCAAGAACCTTATTCGAAGGTTGACTTCCTTTACTACTAAAGGATCACACTATTGTTGATCTGTGTTGCTACTACCATCAACGGTGGTAGTGATTGAAGGAGAGAAAATTACATCTTGACAAGAAGCCTTGGATGCCATGAACACAATATTTTTTTTTTTACAATATGACCAGATCTACACAGACCAACCCGTATTGCTAAAAGTGTGGAAAACCAAACACTGATCTCTACCATCTAAACCTCTATCGGAGACCCACGAAACAAGCTCATTTACCAAAGCTGAAACTCGTTTTTCAACTCCCTTAGCGAGATCGAAAATCATCTCCGTCTGTTCAACAACAAAGATCACCATGTGAAAACCCCTAGAATTGTACCAATCCACATATCTCTTCAGGTGCCTTTTCTTTGCTCCAAGCCAACCCAATAAAATCACAGTAATCTCATGAGATTTATCCCCAAAATTACATGCATTCCCATTAATAATGCTTTGAGGAGCTCTGTTCCACGTTAAAACGCCGTCGTTGGAGCGAGTAATCGACGAATTGAAAAAAATGGAATTTTGGGGTCAGAGAAGAAAGAGAAAGGAAAAGTTTAAATGGGTTTAGATTGGATGGGTTGTTGGGTAAGCGACATGTGGGTGAAAACAAAGAATGCAACAAAGCGAGACAGAAGGAGGTTCTATACGACACGTTGTTTGGACGGTAGTGATCGAACACCATACTCACAGATCTTGAAGGATCAGTAAGGCTTTGATACCATACTAACAAATGGAAGAACTGAGAATCTGAGAGTGAAAACTAAAAATAAAAAACTGAATTGTATTATTCCACTCTACATTATACAAGGCTGCAAGTGTTTATATATATGTAAAGATGCTTAACAACTAAGGAAACTCTAAGTAAGTGACGTGGATACATGAAACAAACTGATAGCAAACTCCTAACAAACTAATATTCCAATACCTTTTCTCCCATATGATATTTGGTTTGTTGTTTTATTTGTTTAGCTTAGTAACATGTTAGATGTTTTCTAGTGATAGTTGTAACCTGTTTTAGGTTGTAATACACTATTTTGTCTTGTTTATGGGAAAATATAAGGTGTATTTAGGATATATCATATTTGATTTGTTATTTTATTTGGGTATATTTATAATACATAAGTTGTTTTTATTTTTCTTGTAGGTTGCATATCTTGAGGATAACAAGTTGTTTCCTATGTTATTTCTAAGGTATTTCAAGTCCGTTATGGTCGTAATTCACAACCTCTTGATGTTATTACTGTTGTAATTTTACCCAGTCACATAAACATAAACTCAAGATATTAGCGCAGATAAACAACAAGTATATACCCAGAAAAAGTAAAATACCAGCAAGATTCGAAAACACATCAAGAACACAACGATGTAAAGTGGTTCAGCCCATAATCTACATGGCTAATCCACTGGAAAGGGAAAACATATTATTAGTTTTGAAATAAATCAGAGAGTACCAATATGAATAGATTACAGAGGAAACCTAACACAAATCCATTTACATTCAAGTCAGAAAAGCTAAGAGATGAAGAAACCCTAGAGAGAAAACCCTTGGCGGCACAAGAAACAATACACATAATGAGTTGCATCGCCTCCAAACCTAAAGGGGTATATTTACATATAATGTCAAATGTCCATTCTGCTCTTGAAGTCTTAGAATTGAGTGAGCTAGCCCACAGGTAAAACAATGGCCTAGCATTAAACCACGTAGCCCAACTCCAGTATAAGCCCAAGTAGTCAATACATGAAAAATACAATAATTCATATATTAGACATATAGCAATAATAATAATATATACTACATACATTAATCAAATACAATAATTGATCATCTCCAAAATGCTTCCAGTACATTTAATTGTCACAAGTTTAACAATCTCCACCTTGACAATAAATGAACAAAAAAGTTTATTTTCCCTTCCCTTATAAATTATCCTAATGCTAAATGTAGGATACTCTGATCAAGTTCAAGCAATGCTTAAACTTGTTCAAAGATACTGGTTTTGTAAGCATATCAGAGGGATTGTCCTCTGTGGAGATTTTATGAATGCTAACTAAGTTTTGTGAAACAATATCCCTAATGAAATGCATCTTTACATCTATATGTTTTGACCTATAATGAAACATGGGATGTTTAGATAAATGAATAGCTGACTGGTTATCACAAAAAATAGTGTCAACTACATCAAAGGATACAATACCAAGCTGTCTGGTAAAGCCTCTCAACCACAAACTAGCCAAAAACAGTAAAAACATATCCAGAAAGTGATCTTCTCTTGCCTTTGTCACCTGCAAAGTCAGAGTCAGAGTATCCTTGTACAATAGGCATATTAAGAAGATTGCATTCATATAGTAATCTAGTATTAATAGTGCCTTTAATAAACCTTAGAATCCATTTTACTGCTAGCTAATAAGTCTTACCTGGGTTAGACATAAACCTACTAACCACACTCACAACATGACTTATGTTAGGTCTAGTGCAAACCATGACATACATTAAGGATCCAACAACATTAGAATATGGAACTCTACTCATGTATTCTATATCATCTCTAGTAACAGGAGAATCCTTAGTTGATAAATTAAAGTGTGAGCCCAAAAAAACACTGACAGATTTAGCATCAAACATTGAAAACCTTTTTAAGACTTTTTCAAGATAAGATTTTTGTGAAACAAACAATTTTCCATCTAATCTGGTTATTTCCATTCTAAGAATTCTTTTAGTTGGACCAAGGTCCTTCATATCAAACTCACTATTCAGTTTGAGTTTTAAAGAATTTAATTCAGATTTATCTTTGCATGCAATTAAGATATCATCAACATAAAGTAATAGATAGATAGGATGAGAAACATTTTTCAGTTTGAAATACACACAGTTGTCATGGTCACATCTTTCAAATCCTATTTTAAACATAAATGTATCAAATTTCATGTACCATTGCCTAGGGGCTTGCTTAAGCCCATACAAAGATTTCTTTAGAAGACACACTAGATTTTCATTACCAGATTTCACAAAACCTTCAGGTTGTCTCATATAAATTTTTTCATCTAAATCACCATGAAGAAAAGCAGTTTTAACATCCATTTGTTCAAGTAAAAGGTCAAATTGCACAACTAAAGAGAAAAGTATTCTAATAGAAGTAAACTTGACAACTGGGGAAAAAATTTCATTAAAATCAATGCCCTTTTTCTGTGAAAACCCTTAAGAAACTAACCTATCTTTATATCTAGGTTTTTTCAACTCCTTTTATTCCATCATTTCTTTAAAAAATCCATTTGCAACCTAACAGTTTAATTTCTTTAGATTTTGGGACAAGAATCCAAGTTTTATTCTTTATAAGTGAAATTAAATTCATCATGCATTGCATCTAACCATTTATCAGCATTAGCAGAATCAATAGCATCAGAATAAGACTTAGGTTCATCATTAATAAAACCATAAACAACAAAAAATGCATAAGAAATGAAATCAAGTTGTCCAGTTTCAAGAGAAGAGGATGAAGAAGATGAAGGAGCAAGTGCCGATGGAATTAAATAATCATCATACCTTGTTGGGGCTTTGATAGATCTTCTTGTTCTATCTCTTGCCAATTGATAATTAGTTAGCTCAGGGGAACTGCCAGGAGGACTTGTAAGATCCTTGGTAGATCCATCATCATCACTAGTACCATTCTCAATTTCAGGGTTAGTATCTAAACGTTGAAGTATTGTAGGTACCTCCACCTCAAACTCTGTACCATTGGTATGGTTATGAGATGTGGCACCTAACTCCACCTCAAACTCAGTGTCCTTATCATTATTTAAAGTAGAATCAGAAACAGAATCTTTATAAAAAAGTAATTCATTAAAGATAACATTTCTACTTAAAATACATTTAGACAAGGAAGGACACCAAAGTTTATAACCTTTAACCCCTAGAGGATAACCAACAAAGAAACACTTAAGAGACCTAGCCTGTAACTTTCCTTGATTAACATGACTGTAAGCAACACAACCAAAGGTTCTAAGGTTTTCTAAGTTAACAGGTCTACCAGTACAAACTTCCTCAGGTGTTTTAAAATTTAGGGCAGTGGAGGGACATCTATTTACAAGAAAAGTGGCTGTGAAGACAGCATTTGCCCAAAACCATTTGGGCATGCCAAAAAGTGATAACATACATCTAACTCTCTCAAGCAATGTTCTATTCATTCTTTCAGCTAACCCATTCTGTTGGGGTGTACCAACAACAGTCTTATGTCTATCAATCCCATTAGCCTTACAGAAGGAATCAAAAAATTCATTACAGAATTCCAGACCATTGTCTGTTCTAAGCACTTTAACCTTTCTACCTAATTGATTCTCTACAAGAACCTTCCAATGTTTACTTTTAAGGTAAAAGTCCAGACTTTCCTTGAGAAATCATCAACTAAAGATAAGAAGTACTTACTACCTCCAAGGGATTGAGTAGGGTAGGCCCCCAAAGGTCAGAATGAACATAATCAAGTGCATGTTGGGTAGTGTGAATTGACTTTGAAAACTTAACCCTAGTTTGTTTACCAAAGATACAGTGTTCACAGAATTTAAGTTTTCCTAATGAATCACTGCCAAAAGCACCTTGCCTTGCAAGAACAGAAAGTCCCTTTTCACTAATGTGTCCTAATCTTCTATGCCAAAGAGTTGCTTTGTCTAAGGATTGTTCTACATTTGAAACCAATTTAGGACCTAAAACAGAACCTTGCAGGATGTACAGCCCATTTACTCTTACTACCTTTAAAGCAACTAAGAAACCCTTTAATATTTTCATTACACCTCTATCTATCTTAATTGAAAAGCCTAAAGAATACAGTGTACCTAGTGAAATCAAGTTCCTTCTTAATTCAGAGACAAACCTTACATCACTTAGAATCCTAATAGTTCCATCTACAAGAGATAACTCAATTGATCCTACACCTTTAACCTGGCATTCAAAGTCATTACCTAGGAGTACTCTACCTCCATCTGACTCTTTGAGATCTCTAAAGAAATGCCTAAAGGGAGACATGTGAAAGGAACACCCTGAATCAAGAACCCAACCTGTTTTAGATCTACTAGAACTTATTGTTAAAACCTCAGAGCTCTCATAACCTTCAAAGACCAAATTGGTATCATTGTCTACACTAGATTCAGACTTATCAAATCATTTATTTTTCCTTAAAGGGCACTCATTTCTATAATGACCCTCCTTCTTATAAAAGTAACACTTCACATGCTTTTTATTTCTAGACTTAGACCTCCCCTTAGACTTACTTCTGGACCCATTTTTCCTATTTTCAGTTCTACCCCTAACATAAAGACTATCATTAACAGTTGCCTTATTAGAGAATTTTATTTCAAGATCTTTAGCTCTAAGATTAGAGATTACAAGGTCAAGGGTGAGGATATTGATGAACACATTTTTGACCTATATTTTGTTATGTTTTTAAGCATTAATTTTATCTTTTATTTTATTATTTTCGTGTTTTGGAAGGTATTTCATTGTTTTGTAGGTCGAAGTCGGTTTGGGAAGAAATGTGGAAAAAGAGAGCAAAAGTGAAGCAAAAGTGCTTAAAAATGTAAGCCTTACATTGGATGTCGTTTATTATGTAAGGGGGCAAACAAAGGATTAAAAATGTAAGCCTTACATCGATAATCAACATACTATGTAAGGGCATTTACAGCGCACTAAAACAAGGCGCGCCGCGGCGAAGAAAATGTGTGCCGCGGCGAGAGGCTCTCGGGTTGATTCTGGGAAAATCAAATTTTCAACGTGCGCCCCGGCGGGCAAAACCTGTGCCGCGGCGGGGATGTTTCTGTTTTCAGCCAACGTTCCAAAATTCAACACGCGCCGCGGCGGGAAAAACCTGTGCCGCGGCGGGAGGTGCCAAAATTGCCCAGAAACCCTAAAACGCGTATTCCACTTCCTTCCCCCTATAAATACAACATTATACCTCTCCCAAACACAAGTTTTCACACCCATTTTCTGCCTCCCCTTAGCTGCTACTGCAGCAAGGGTTTTCCACCCAAAATCAACCCAAAATCAAGAGAAGAACCTCCATTGTTGAAGCTACTCCAAGGATTTGAGAAAGAGGATCAATCAAGTTCAAGGATTTGGAGCTAGAAGATTCATTGGGGTAATTTTATTGTAATATCTTTTCTCTTCTCTGATTTTGTGGTTTGCCTCCATGGCTAAATTGATTGACACCAATTTAGTTATGGTTGGCTAATATATGTATTTGGGATGTTAGTATTGCTTCCAATGATTGGAAGAACAATTTTGTAATTTAATTATATATGATTTGGATTTATTTCTTGTTCATGTTCTTATTAATTTCTGATTGTGAATTAATGGTGGACCAAACCTTAGTTTGTGGTTAGAAAGAATATTTAAGAATTAGGCATTAGAAACGCCATCTTTGCTTAATTGTGCATTATGAACAAGAGCCTAAATTGATTGCATTGATTTGTGTTAGTTTAGGTGGTTAGAATTATTTCCTTGAGCTAATTCCGATTGATTAGTTAATGATCCGGACCAAAGACGTTAATTAGTTGATCGTAGTGAAAATCGCCATTGATTTGGGATTTTCTAGGTTTAGCGGAAAAATCATTAAATCTAACTTTTAATTGAATGCTTAATTTGTTTTTGCCATGAATGGATAGCAAACTAATAATCCCATTTACATCCATCATCCCCCCTTGGTTGTGATTACTTATATTTCCATTTTATTTTAATCTTGAATTTAATTCCGAATTTACGATCTTTTCTGCAAAGTGACAATTGTTAGAATGTTTAGGATTGTTTGTTCGACTAAATAAGAAAATAAATAACGTTTTAGAACCACCGCAATTCCTTGAGAGACGATCTTGGGAGTATACTTGTCGCTTACTATAAGTGACTCGTGCACTTGCGAGCTTATATAAAATACAAAATTTGACTATCAAGTTTTTGTGCATCAGATATCACGCCCATACATAATACCTACCCTAACTTCTTTAAACTTTTCAGGCAGTGAATTTAATAAAATTATGGCTTGAGTCTCATCCTCTACCTTGTGATCAATATCATCCAAATCAGAAGTCAGACGATTAAACATATCCAGATTTTGTTCAAGATCTTTAGTGAAATCCATTTTAAAGGAATAAAAACGATGCTCAACAGGATGGAGGCATATGCCTTTTTCTCAATCTTTTTCATATGGGCATCTGAAACTTTTTCTAGTAGGTCATCAGGATCAATGGCCCCATGTACTTCTTGCTGTACTAACAGGGCTTTCATTTTGCGTTTCCATAACACGTAATCCCCTGTTCCATCAAACATTGTTATCTTATACTGAGTTGACATAATAAACTAAAATAAACAAAAAATTATATAATAGAGAGAAAAAAAATTTAGACAAACTCCCTGAAATGGTCGTGGGAAAATCAACTGTCAGATTCCTTAACGAACTCAAGAAAAAATTTAGAAACCCTAGATTCTTGAATCACACAGAAAATGACAACAGTGAAAGGTTTCGTGAAAAGGAAATTTCAAGAATGCTTCGTTAAAAAGATTCGAAAGCCAAGAAACAAAAACCTGGCTCTGATACCACTTGTAGTAATTTTTACCCAGTCACATAAACATAAACTCAAGATACCAGCGCAGATAAACAAGTATATACCCAAAAAAAGTAAAATACCAGCAAGATTTGAAAACACATCAAGAACACAACGATGTAAAGTGGTTTGGCCCCTAATCTATACGACTTAATCCACTGGAAAGGGAAAACGTATTATTAGTTTTGAAATAAATCAGAGAGTACGAATATGAACATATTACAGAGGAAACCTAACACAAATCCATTCACATTCAAGTCAGAAAAGTTAAGAGATGAAGAAACCCTAGAGAGAAAACCCTTGGCGGCACAAGAGAAACAATACACAGAATGAGTTGCATTGCCTCCAAACCCTAAAGGGGTATATATACATATAATGTCAAATGTCCATTCTGCCCTTGAAGTCTTAGAACCGAGTGAGCCAGCCCACGGGTAAAACAATGGCCCAGCATTAAACCACGCAGCCCAAGTAGTCAATACATGAAAAGTACAATAATTCACATATTAGACATATAACAATAATAATAATATATACTACATACATTAATCAAATACAATAATTGATTATCTCTAAAATGCTTCCGTACATTTAATTGTCACAAGTTTAACAATTACACTTATTAATAGTGTTCTTAATGTAAAGCAGAAGTCAAGGTTCCCAGCATCTTGTTTTGAAATTTTTTTCATCTTACTTATTGCAAATTTAGTGAACAATTTATCCATTCTCTTTTGTTAAGGAGATGTTTGTCATGTAAGCTTATTAAAAAATTATGGTTTTTGTATAAGTTCTAAAGTCCTTAAGTTTTTTAGGACTAAAATTTAAGTTTTTTAGGACTAAATTTTGGGTTATGATTGATTTGCATTAGTCTATGAATGAAGTGACATATGAAGTTGATAAATAGTACTTTTATTAAAATATATTTTAGTAAGTTTTTGTCTATTAAGTACTTTGAGTATTTAGTTAACTATATTAGAAACCAAATCCTCATCTGTTAGTACAAGAAGGAAGAAATATGATAAGAAAATTGGGGTTGGTTTGACAAATGATTCTATTTCTCTTGTTAAGAAGTCTAGTAAAGGTGTACAATCTAATTTTGAGTTTGTTAATGTATGTCTTGTGGACACTGTTATGCTTTGTTTAATTTTCTTTTTGGATTGTGGTTTGCTCTGGAGGTTGAAAATGCTTAGAATATGTAGGAAAGCTTTGTTAGTAGCTATTGATTGAGATAAATTTAATAGTTATATATGGGTTAATATAGTGTTCAACTATTTTTTTGATAATTTGAACAAGATTATGTTCATATGTGTCAAGTTTCTAATGTAATGGCTCTAAAGAAACCTAGAAACAAGCTTAAAAAGGGGAGGATGAAAGGGTTCGTTATCATATTTATGGTCTCACCTTGGCATTTCAAGTTTGGATTTATAATGCCATTTCTCATATTGAAAATGATCTTGCTAGTTATTTGAATGATGATTTCTCTACAATTTTAAGAAGGTCTTCTACTCTTACGCTTGATTTTGGGACTGTGCATACTATTCTCAATAATTTTTTTTTATACTTTATTAAACTAAATATTTATAATTTAATTGTATTTTTGTTAGTATGTGAGAGAGTCCTAACTCGGTGAACAACCAAATTTAGGTAATACAAACACTTAAGAATTTGCCCCTCTCATACAAGAAGCAAAAATAGAAAATACACAATAGGTAAACACAAATGCAAATAATCCAAATAACAGAAATAGAATAAAGTAATAACTGCTTTCCAATCTCAATGCATTTTATATATGTTAGCACATATGTCTCGTATACTTCAATTGTACTAACTCATGTCATAGATCAATTAAACATAGTAACATAACACGGTAAACCTACTTAGGCTCCTATCCTAAGTGGTAACATTAAGTAACCACTCAATAGCTAAATTCACTAAACAAAATAAAATAGCTATTACAAACTCGATAAAGATAAAATGCTAAATATCTTTGTCAGTCAAGGACTACTTGTCTTAACAGCCTATGCTGCTCTCACCAACTGTCTTTATAGCTACTTTGATCCTTAATAGATTTGGCTCACCTCCAGAGTCACACCACCATGTAGTGTGATATAAATACTTGTAATTTATCATTGTTACAGGAATTTTGTCTGTAATTATTAAAAATTATGGTTTTTGTATAAGTTCTAAAGTCCTTAAGTTTTTTAGGACTAAATTTTGGGTTATGATTGATTTGCATTAGTCTATGAATGAAGTGACATATGAAGTTGATAAATAGTACTTTTATTAAAATATATTTTAGTAAGTTTTTGTCTATTAAGTACTTTGAGTATTTAGTTAACTGTATTAGAAACCAAATCCTCATCTGTTAGTACAAGAAGGAAGAAATATGATAAGAAAATTGGGGTTGGTTTGACAAATGATTCTATTTCTCTTGTTAAGAAGTCTAGTAAAGGTGTACAATCTAATTTTGAGTTTGTTAATGTATGTCTTATGGACACTGTTATGCTTTGTTTAATTTACTTTTTGGATTGTGGTTTGCTTTGGAGGTTAAAAATGCTTAGAATATGTAGGAAAACTTTGTTAGTAGCTATTGATTAAGATAAATTTAATAGTTATATATGGGTTAATATAGTGTTCAACTATCTTTTTGATAATTTGAACAAGATTATGTTCATATGTGTCAAGTTTCTAATGTAATGGCTCTAAAGAAACCTAGAAACAAGCTTAAAAAGGGGAGGATGAAAGGGTTCGTTATCATATTTATGGTCTCACCTTGGCATTTCAAGTTTGGATTTATAATGCCATTTCTCATATTGAAAATGATCTTGCTAGTTATTTGAATGATGATTTCTCTACAATTTTAAGAAGGTCTTCTACTCTTACGCTTGATTTTGGGACTGTGCATACTATTCTCAATAATTTTTTTTTATACTTTATTAAACTAAATATTTATAATTTAATTGTATTTTTGTTAATATGTGAGAGAGTCCTAACTCGGTGAACAACCAAATTTAGGTAATACAAACACTTAAGAATTTGCCCCTCTCATACAAGAAGCAAAAATAGAAAATACACAATAGGTAAACACAAATGCAAATAATCCAAATAACAGAAATAGAATAAAGTAATAACTGCTTTCCAATCTCAATGCATTTTATATATGTTAGCACATATGTCTCGTATACTTCAATTGTACTAACTCATGTCATAGATCAATTAAACATAGTAACATAATACGGTAAACCCACTTAGGCTCCTATCCTAAGTGGTAACATTAAGTAACCACTCAATAGCCAAATTCACTAAACAAAATAAAATAGCTATTACAAACTCGATAAAGATAAAATGCTAAATATCTCCTGTCAGTCAAGGACTACTTGTCTTAACAGCCTATGCTGCTCTCACCAACTGTCTTTATAGCTACTTTGATCCTTAATAGATTTGGCTCACCTCCAGAGTCACACCACCATGTAGTGTGATATAAATACTTGTAATTAGTATGCATGTACAATATATATGTTGTTTATCCAAAATATGATTTTAGAATAAACTCCTCGTATCAACAATATGGAAACATACTTGACGTATTGTTGATACAAAAAATTCACCTCGAAATAACAATACATAAATACACTTAATGTATTATTATTATCGAAACTCTGTTTCATAAAAAAAATATTTAATCAAACCCCACCACCATCTTGTACCTCGATTTAGAAAAATACTTGATGCATTGAGAATACGAAATCACCATTTGAAAAGATTTTACAAAAAATATCCAAATAATATTATCACCTCTGAATCACTAATATAAAAATACACTCGATGTATTAGTGATACGAGAAAAGTAAAAATAATTTTTCAAATTTCAAAAATTAGTTTTCACACAATCGAAAAATACGCAACAAAAAAATTAGCTCTAAAAAATATTTAGAAAGGACTAAGAGAAAAGGTGTATGAAATAGAGAAAGATAGGGGGTGTTTATAGCTAATTTTTCAACTTTTGGTACCCTCGTTGACCCTTTGCATGTACCTTACTATGCATCTCTACGAGGTCTTGCTGACCACCCCAGCCAACCCCCTATGAAGTATCAGCGAGGTCCAACAAGTTAGAGATCCACCGCATGCACCCTTGTGGACCCCTTGTTGACAACCTCAGCGAGTTACTTGAAATACCCCCGCGGGGTCCCCGACAAACCACCCAAAAAGTTATTTTTTTAATTAAAAATTTATTCATTTAAAAATTCACAAATACCTGCCAAAAGTAAAAATGAAATGTAAGTAAAAACAACTTAAACATGCATACTATATGCTCCCAACCATCTTGTTGGTGTGTGTAATATGCAAATATACAAAGTGTTAGAAATCTACGTGAATGTGTGCAATATTGATCACAATCAACATACAGTATAAAGGGGTAGATAAAAATACTAAGTAAAACAAACAAATTCTATGTTTTGCACACAAAAATGCTAACAAATACTCAAAGGGACTTACTAGACTTGCAATATGTAATAGTTACTTATTTTGGATAATTATATGTAACATATTACATTTTTACTTTTATTCATAATGTTGATTATTGTTTGTGAGTTTTTGTTATTTGTAGGTTCGTGTGAATGCTATTGTTTCACACAAGTGCATCCATGTTTTAAATCTCTTCTTCTTGATATTGAGATTGTTTATTTTGATATTTGTTATAGTCTTAAAGTTAAAAGAATAGTTTTGAACAACAACTTGTTAATGAAGTGTGATTGAAACAGAAGTTCAAGTTTGTGATTAATACTTATCAATCTTTTGATGAACTATTGAATGAAGTTAAAGTTTTTTTTTTTTTTTTATTGATTTACATAGCTTGTTGTAAAAATTGACGACAAGTTTAGACAGCATCATATTTTTATTGATGAAAAGTTTAATCATCAAGAGGTTGTTCTTGATGGATTGCATGTAGATGTCAACCTTTTTGCCTCCAAATTTTCTTAGTTGTTATGTGATTTGTTTGTTTTTTATTTTTTATTATTTACACGAGTTAGTTGAAAACTTGTTATGTAAATTGATATTTTTATGATTGTATTTGATTAATGTTGGAGCTTATATCTAATATAAACATGTATGTAACTATTTATATCTATTATATCATCGTTGTTTATTTATTGTTCATCTGTTTCTTTGCAGTCACAATGTATGGCTGGCTTAATAAATCTTATGGATGTTGATAGGTGCTCGGAATGCGCTACTATTTTATGATTTCTTACACTCATTTATTATAAATAGATTTAAATATCACATTTTTATTTAATTATTTGTATAAATTTATCATTTTGAATCATGGGTATATTTTAGTATATTTTAGATATTTTTAGCTTTAAAAGAGATAAATAATGTAAACATTCGAAGAAGAAACATAATATCGCAATAATAGTTATATTATTAATTAATATTTCATCAAAATTTTAATATTATCATAGATAATATATATCAATATTAAATTTTTTAAAATATCAATATTGTACAGAAATTATCGTTTTTATTAGAACTTTACAACTATGGGGTGTCCAAGTCACTCATATGTTTTATCATAGACCTCGTACAAATAAGTATCTCATAATATCAAATTGTCATTTTCATTTGCCCTTTTCTACAAGTCTCCAAGTCAATGCAATCAACACTAAGATAAATCTCTAAGATATGATAGATATTGAATATTTAATTATTTTTAATTAAATACGAATTTATGATTTAATAGAGATAAATCTTCATTTGAAATAAATCTAACCATAAGATAGATATATCATATTTAAGATTTGACATCTAAATTATAACACTCATCTTGAATGTCAAATCATTAAGAATATGTCTCTTTAAAAACTTTGCCAGAAAAACCTAATGGAACAAAAAACTAGCAAAGGGAAAAAGAGTACAATAATCTTATGCAATACGCTTAAATTGCCTCATTAAAACATTTCCAAGAAAATCCAATGAGACAAAACTGCGGAAAGAAAAAAGAGTACATCACGTATACAAATGTACTCCCTTTGATGATGATAATCATTTAGATATTTTGACTCTTATTATAAGTATGAAAACATTTAATTTCATATTTTCTTTGTTTTTCATTTTATTTATTTATTTGATATTTAAAATATATTTTTTTTCAATTTTTTTTTTGAAATGGATTATTGAGTATGTCATATCAATTTATAACTACTCATTATAATTTTTTTCTCAAATAGCAACTTAGTAGCAAAACGGACTAAAGCATGTAAGCCTTACATCAGAAACCAACCAGTATGTAAGGGCCACGTATATAGACAAGAAAATCAACTTGTGCCGTGGTGCACGACTCTCAGATTTTTGTATATGACATTTTTTAGGCTTGTACTGCGTCAGATAAAAGGTTGTGTTGCAGCGTGCGTGTATTTTTGGAGACTTCTAATTTTGTACAATCCTTACTTTTATAAAACTCTCTTGCATTTATAAAACTCTCTTACGTTTCAAACATTTCATAGAAGAAAAAACACAATTTGAAACTGACTTTTACATGAAAATTTTAGAATTTTTGAAGCTTTTTCACTTCCAGGGAACTAAAGGAAGCCAATCTCAAGGACTCAAGATATAACAGAAGGTAGAACTACTTTTACTGAAGGAAACATCATCCAATCTCATTTGTGGGTAATTGACTCCTAGGTTCTTGGTGTAATTAGATTGTTCTTATTCTTATTCTCTCATTGTGATATATGTTAAAATCATATTTGTTTATAAATATTAATTTAAACATGAGTGGTTAGTTTTATCATAGATTTTTAGCTTTTGTTGTCATGTTTGTTTAGATTTATAGTGGTGAATGTTTTAATTGCAAGAATAAATAAAGATTGTTTCTTGATTAAGAGTGTGTTTATATATCTCTTTCTTGAATTTTCAAGGGCCAATTTGATGTTCATAAATAGATTGAAAATTGTAAAAATTTAGTTTTAGGAACATCACATTGACTATATTTTGTTAACCTTAATCAATAACTCAAATTGATGACCTAGTCATGGCATATGTTTGTTTGGCATAATGTTCCTTAGACATGATTTGATTGCTAGTTGATATACCAAATCTATAGGATATTGATTAGTTAATCACTAAAGAAAAATTACCCGATTTGTAGCAATTTTATAAATAAAAGGTAAGCTGGTAATCTTGATTTTTTAGATCGTTCATATTAATTCACTATAATATTTCGATACAAGTATAGTCAATTAAGCTAAACGTCCATAAATCCTCCATTGATTATTAAAAAAACCTATTTAAGTTAGTTTAAAGTTAGAAAATAATTTTGTGACTCGTTTGTTTGCCATCTTTGTTCTCATTTTTGCCTTCAATTTAATTTACAGTTCTAACTAGTTAGTGTTTTAGGATTCTAACTAGTTAATATTTCATTAATTTTAGGATTCTAATTGGTTAGTGTTTCAGTAGTTTTAGGATTCTAACTAGTTAGCATTTTCATGGTTCGAGGATTCTAGAGAAGTGTGAAAAAGTTATTTAGAACCACTGCAATTCATTGAGAGATCGACTTTAGAGGTTTGTTTGTTGCTTGCTATAATGATTTATACACTTGTGAGTATTATAATTTATACATCAAGTTTTTGGCACCTTTGCTAAGAAATTGGCATTTTAAATAATTTTTTTCTAAAGTTTTAGAGATTCTAAATTAGATTTAGTATTTATTTTTATTGCTTTATTTTTTATTTTTATTATTTCTATTTTCGTCACAAAAAAATTTACTTTTAATTTTAGTCTGAAAGCACTTTATTTTATTGCATTTTCTCTACTACCTTCATCTTTGGTTGTTTTTGTTGGTGCATGCAAGGGAGAAGATCTTTGAACAAGGAACTCCCTCCATTCATTGACAAAATCTACAAAAACAAGCACCTTTCAAGAAAATTAGATACTAATATTCAAGAGGAAGTAGAGCAACCACAAATGCAAGTGATAATGGGTGTCAACATAGCTAGGCAGATGGTTATGAAATAGTACACAAGATCAATCATTGGGATTGCCATATCATGCATTCAACTTTCAGAGGCTGTTAGGAATTATAAATTGAAAAATATTCATTATTTTATGTTACCTTCCTTTTATGGTATACCTAATGAGGACCCATTAAATTTCATTCTTGAATTTTATGCTTGTGTGCTAACTTTTCCACTTTAGGGACTTAGTGAAGATCAATTAAGGATGAGGTATTTTCCGTACTTACTCAAGGCTAGAGTTAAGTCTTGGCAGGGCTCTTTCATCACTTGGAAAGTAGTGTACAACAAATTCATAAGAAAGTTCTACTCCCACCAAAAAAATTGCTGACCTAAGAACCAAGATTTATACATTCTCACAAATGGATGGCGAGCCCTTTCATGAAACTTGGGATAGGTTCAAGCTCTTCTTAATACATTGACCACTTCCCACTATAGCTGAAGAACTAATTCTTTTATGATGGGATGACACAACAGTGTTAATATGCAGTTGATGATACTGTAGGAAGAGCTATGGGTGAGAAAATAGAAGAGGAGAAATATGAGCTACACGATATGTTGGGAGTAGTGCTAGAGGAAGGAGAGTTGAAGTCAATGAACTAGGCTTCAGCAATGAGATGACCATGCAACTTGTGGAGTTGACCAAGCAAGTGCAATTACTCACTACCAAGAATCTGAATCAAATGACAAACCAAGAGGTATGTGGAGTGTGTAGTGCATATGGGTATGGTGCTAATGTTTTCTCTTTTGCAAGTGACTTCTATCCAGGTACTAATAAGGAAACTAAAGTAATGTTAGGGTACCAACCTAGACCTAAGATCGACCCATACTTTAATACTTAAAACCCTAGATGGAGAAATCACCTAAATTTTTCTTGGAAGACAAGCAATAACAAACCATTTGCTCAAAACCAAATGCAAGGCCAAGATTTAAACCAGCCCTTCCTACCCAATTAAACTAATAACCAATCTTAGAGGATAACTTGAATACTTTTATTCAAGTAAGGATAACAGGTAATAACTAATCGAAGGTTGGATTCTCTAGAGACATTAATGGAAATGGTGGAGATTCAAGTAGGGCAACTGGCTGACCAATTAAAAAAGATAGAGAAAGGAAAAATACATGAAAAAGTGAACGCCATTACAGTCCCTCAAAGTGTTTCCAAAGAAGGTGGAAAGACAAGTGACAAACATAAGGAGTCTTCTAAGGGGAGAACTAAATAGTTATCTGACACTACTTAGTTACGTAAGGTATTAGAGCCTTACAAACCTCCTATTCTATTTCCGCAATAGTTAAAAAGAAAAAGTAGGATGAACATTTTTTTGACCCTTTTAAATTTTTTTTCTAAAATTAACATCAATCTACCTCTTTTAGATGTTATAAAAATATTCCATTTTACGCAAAAAATTTCAAGGACCTCATCACCAAAAATAGGAGATATAATCAGAATTTGATGGTGTTAGAATTTGTTGGTTCAATGCTCCAATATGTTCTACCTCCCAAGTTGAAAGATCCAGGAAGCTTCAATATTAATACCACTTTGGGATATAAAAGGTGGTCAAAGTTATGCTAGACTTGAGAACAAGTATAAACCTTATGCCATATTTAGTGTACTTGCAACTAGGTTTAGAGATGCTTAAAACAATAACTATGTCTCTTCAGCATGTTGATGGTTCTATTAAATATCCAAAGGGAATAATTGAGGATATTTTGGTGCAAGTGGATAAGCTAATTGTTCTTGTAGATTTTGTGGTGTTAGAAATGGAAGATACTTAACCTAATGGCAAAGAGCATTCACTTCTTCTTGGTCGGCCATTCATGGCCAGAACCAAGACAACTATTGAAGTCCATAAGGGCAGGTTGATGATGATAGTCATAAGAGAGACTGTAAAGTTTACAGTGTCTAAACCCTTACATGCTCCTCCTATAACTACTGTAAGTAATGTGCTTATGTTGATTCTATTGACTCACATTTTTGTGACACTCATTTGCAAGAAAGTGTATGTACTCAGACTAATGTATCCATCATTACAAGGAGGGAGAAGGAGATACTTAGAAACCCAAGTCCGGATGATGCCTACAAAGAACACATTATGCGCTCCCATAACAAAAACTTGGCTTGTGAATTCTTTTATCCTAGATCTAAATTTTATGCATGCAATACTTATTTTAAATCATTTTCAGGTAATATTAAGCCTTGTATTGAGAAGGGGCAAGACAAAGGAAGGGCCAAACCCCCTTGAAAAGAACTAGCTCTATCTTGCTAAGATGTTAAAGAAGGCGCTTGGTGGGAGGCAACTCACCATTTTCGGTAGTATCTTTTCTTTTCTTTTTCTTTATTATTTTTAGTTGCATTAGTATGATTTCTCTATTTGTTACCTTTGAGTGCTTTTCTAAATATATACTTGATTGAAAACATTGGGGATAATGATTAGTTTAGGTTTGGGGGTGTGACTAAGGGTCAACTAAATTTTTTTTGATACAAAACTATCATACTTTTTGGTTATTTTATGGTGAATAATTGAGTGTATTTTGCATGTTATGTTTGATTTTCTTTAACATTCTAAAAGTTTGTTGTAAGAATTGGTTCATAGTCATAATTCATAAATCATGCTCTTGATATTGAAACTGAGATGAACCTATATTTAATATCCTATAATCAAATAGTGGATACTACCTTGTGAGATATTTGAGCCTTTTACATTTCATTTTGATAGATTAATTTTCTTCTTCTATTATAAACACATTTCTTATGATTCTAAATTGTTAGATGATCACTATAGGTTTTGCATTGGATGATAGGAATTTAACCATCAAATAAAGTTCATGTTGTTTATTTTCATAACTCTAATTGAATGATTTGAGTTAAAATTGAATGTGCGTATTTAATTATTTTCATGCTTGACTTCTAGTGTATAATGTTATATATAGGGTTCCTTTAGACAAAAAAGTTATACTAACCACTTAACCAAAAAAATACTACATAAATGGTTTGGGGGTTATATTTTTTTTTTTTTTCGGATATGTGTACAAATAAAAGTGTATACATATAAATAAACATAAAAAAAACAAATTAAAAAAAATTCCCAAAATCCTAAAAGTAGTAAAATGATTAATACAATCTAGAAGAAATAACCCTTTCAAGTCAAAAGCATTTTCATTCATCTATTGTCACATACTTGATATTGTTTGCTTAATGAGTTTGATTTGAGTATGATATGAGCAATGTAGTTTCTTCATAATCCTAGCATCTTATTCCATTCATGAGATCAATTTTGTTGCACTTGAGCTTTTATTCTTTATATGCATATGCAATCCTATTTGCTTCCTTCTTTACATAACTTTTTTTCGCATATACGTTATTGAGTGCATGAGCTCTTAAGGTCAGTGTGTTATTAAGAGTGAATCTTGTAAGGCTTAAAGTCAACGCGAATTTGGATTCTTGACATTGAGTTTAGGAAATTTGATATGAATATGTTGGAGCATTGGAATATGGATGCACAATATGAATTTGATTTGCATGATAGACTTTGATGTATGTTAAGAGGTTGAACTTGAGTATGAATGACACTTGATTATGAACTTTGAAGAAACCAAGGCATGAAAAGTTTTGTTGATTTAATTTAGTAGTTTTGTTTGTTCATAATTAGTTTAGTAGAATGTTTATGGGTACCATAATTGGAATCCCTCACGATACTATAACTCGTCCATTAGGACCACTTAAGGGTATAAAGGCTTGTGCCATATGCTAAATGCAATCATGACAATCTCCGAAAGTGATTTTGGTTAGTATAGGTTGGTTTATTTATTATTTCTTTTAGTTTTTGGATCGCTTCACTTGTTAGAGACTAACAAGAAGTTGGTAGTGAGTTATGATAAGTGTTTTCAAAAGCACTAATATTTTGTAATTTTAATGTGTTCATTTGTTACAAATAGATTTAATTATAATGCTTTTATTTAATTATTTGCATAAATTTATTATTTCAGAATCATTGATATGTTTTGGTATATTTTAGTTGTTTTTAACTTCAAAAGAGATAAATAATGTAAATATACGAAGACAAGACACTTGAAGCACTCAAATAACAACTTATGAGTAAAAAAAACCAAGATATGTAAGCCAAACCAACTAGTATGTAAGGGTTACGTACGTAGACAATAAAACCAACTTGTGTTGCGGCGGAGATTTTTGTATACCATGGCACACTGCTATTGGATTTTTGTATGGGAAAATTTTGAGGCTTGTGAAGTGGTGGATAAAAAGTTGTGCCACGATGTGCGTGTTTTTTTGGAGTCTCCTAATTCTGTACAACCTTTACATCTATAAAAAATTTCTTACATTTTCAGTATTACATATACGAAAAAACACAATTTGGAGCTGACTTTTACACCAAGCTTTTAAGATTTTTTTTTTAATCTTTTTCACATCTAAGGAGGCAAGGGAAGCCAATCTCAAGGACTCAAGACATAATAGAAGGTAGAGCTACCAGTTTTTAGTGAAGAAAACATCATCCAATATAATTTGTGGGTAATTGACCTCCTAAGTTCTTGGTGTAATTAGATTATTTTTATTATTCTTCTTTCATTGTGATATATGTTAAGACCATATTTGTTTATGAATATTAATCTAAATATGAGTGGCTAATTTTATCATAGATGTTTAGTTTTTACTGTCATGTTTGTTTAGATATATAGTGGTGAATGTTTTAATTCCAAAAATAAATAAAGATTGTTTATTATTAAGAATGCGTTTAAATATATATTTTTTGAATTTTCAAGGGCTAATTTGATGTTCATAAATATATTTGAAAATTTTGGTAATTTAATTTTAGAAACGTCACCATGACTATATTTTGATAAACTTAATCAAGAACTCAAATTGATGACCTAATCAAGAACTCAAATTGATAAAATTAATCAAGAACTCAAATTGATGACCTAGTCATGGTATTTGTTTGTTTGGCATAATTTTTGTTGTGCATAATTTGATTAGTAGTTGATATCCCAATTTATAAGATATTGATTAATTAATCACTAAAGAAAATTACTTGATTCGTAGAAATTTTTATAAATAAAAGGAGAGCCTGTAATATTAATTTATTATACCATTCATATTGATTCACCATAATATTTCAATGAAAGTATGATCAATTAAGCTAAACGTCCATAAATTCTTCATTGATTATTAAAAAACCTATTTAAATTAGTTTAAAGTTGGAATATAATTTTATGACTTGTTTGTTTGCTATCTTTTTTCTCATTTTTGCCTTTATTTTAATTTATAGTTATAATTAGTTAGTGTTTTATTAGTTTTAGGATTCTAACTTATTAGTATTTCAGTAATATTAGGATTCTATTTGGTTAGTGTTCAATAGTTTTTGGATACTAGCTAGTTAATATATTAATAGTTGTAGGATTCTAGAGAAGTATGAAAAGGTTATTTAAAACCAATACAATTTCTTAAGAGATCGATTTCAGAAGTTTGCCTATCGCTTATTATAAGTTATTCGAACATTTGCGAGTATTATAATTTATACATCACTATTGATATCTATTATATCATTATTGTATCTAATATTTGTTTTACACCTATTTCTCGTATAAAGTTCAAGTTCTATGCAAAGACAACTAAGTTAGATGATGTAGGTAGGCTATCTTTTGATCTTGGGATTTATTTTGGGTTTTCTTAAATTTTGATGACGAAGTCTCGTTTACCTTCTTGTGATCCTAATCTTGATAACAATATCATTGATCAATTGGATTAGTTTTTTGAATTGTATGGATATGATTCTTATCTATTGTTTGATCCTTTAATTCATCTTAAAAAATCTATATTTATATTTTTGTAATGGAGAGAGACAAGAGAGCAATTAAAACTTCACAAGTTTTTGGTTCATATTTGTATCATTATAAGAAGGGTATTTCTCTTGCTTATGGTATAATTGAAGCTAGTGTTGACTGTTTGTTAAGTGTGTTTATACAACATATTGTGTTAGACATGTCGAGTGAAACAGGATAGCCCATTTAACCACGAGTATAAGACTAAAATAGCATGTTTTTGATGAAATTTGTCAAATGGACAAAAATAGCATGTTTTTGGTATAAAACGGTGATTTTTAATTTCTGTGTTCATACTAGCTTTACCAAAATACCCTTTCTTAGTTGTGTTTGTTTCAAAAGTCCGTAAGTTTTACAAATTTTTATAGAAATTCTGTAAGGTTTACAGAATGATTTTTTCAAATTTTTTTTTTAAATTTTCTAAAATATTTTTGAATTTTTTTTAGTCATTTTATCCAAGTTTGTGGTTCAAATACCAATTATTGCGCCCAGTATTCAAATTATACAATCTTAATTAAATTTATAATTTTCAAATAAGTGTCTCCAAATATTATATATATATATATATGTATGTATGTATGTATTCTGAATAATTATAATCTTGATCATAGTATTCATTATGTAAATTATATTGTTCAAATCCTGATGATGAAAGTTATTCTTTAAAATATTGGACTTCTCCTTGGTTTGTTAAATCTATTAATTATAGTCTTTTGTTATAAATTTTTGAATATTGTCTCTCATTATTTTTGGTTCACTTTTGTTTTCTTATATGTTCTTTAAATAAGTAAAATTCAAAGATTAAATTATAAAATTGTGTCAGTGAATTACTTAAATAAACAACTTTTATCTGCTGAATGCTTTTATACGTAAATAGCAAATATATAGATCTAAACGCACAGTTTGGATATTAGTTACGTTTCAAAATTACAGTTTTACCCTGACCTCCATTAATATGTACATCAGCATAATCAGAATCTAATTTTATAACTAAATTTGGATGTACGGTTTACATGAAAAAATATATGTGAACATTAAAATATGTTAATACATGAACATTCTAATATAATATAAGAGACAAAAAAATCCACTATAATGTGATTCTTGACCAACTCCAATGTATATTTTAATCCAAGGTAAGGAATACATAAAACATCAAATTAATCAGAATAAAAAATATAGGAAAATTTGAATGTACAGTTTACATGCAAAAATAAATTTTAATGTATGTATTACATTAAGAAATTTTAAGACAACCTACTATAAAAATAACAGCAGTAATCAGTAATCAGTAATCAGAATAAAAAATTTGAATGTACAGTTTACATGCAAAACTAAATGTGAATGTACGCATTACATTAAGAAATTTTAACTCAACCTACTATAAAAACAGCAACAGTAATCAGTAATCAGAATAAAAAATTTGAATGTATAGCTTACATACAAAAATAAATATGAATGTACGCATTACATTAAGAAATTTTAAGATCTTGAAATATCTTGTGTCTCTATTTCCATTATTTCTTGATTTTTCGTTTGATTTTTTATGATTTCTGTCATTTTACAATATATTTTTATTGTATGTAAGGGTTACATTCAGATTTGATTTGTATGTAAATGTTACATTTAAATTTTTAAACTTGAAAGACTCAAGGATTGAAAATGTCATTTGGACTTTATTAAAATACAATCATTTTACTATTTTGATTAAAAAAGTTAATTTATTTCTTTTTGGTGCTATCTCAGGTAATTATTACCTGTTTAGGTGTGTCATGTTTCCCATATAGAGACCCAATGATTTAATGACCGAATATAATAGCCTTTTTAAGGATGTTAAGTGTTTTCTCCAAAATCGCTCAACGCCATCGTTTTAGAGCATGTATGTTTACGTTTTTGCCCTCTTTCTCTTTCACATCTCTTCCATCGCTGGCTCTGCTGATCTACACAGTTTCTATGATTTTGCGACTGGCATTGACCACGTCAACATCTTTCCACAGGCCCAACTCGAGATCTTTACAAATTTCAAACATTTGAATCTAAAATCTCTTGTCTCCTCGCGTTCTGTGTAAGCTAGTTTGGCTGCACTGTGGAGCATATATCAGGTTCGTAAGGTTCTTTGTGATACTCTGCTATAAATTCTAAAGAAGAAAGAGGTAATAAAATTGTCTTGGTTCTTTATGCTTTAAGATTTCAGATCCATTTTTACTGTTTATGCGGCAGATTAATTCTTTACATTCTTTCTAATTCCTCACGAACTACTTTAAGATATTATTTACATAAATTGAGTTTGTATATCAATATAATATTTTTATAGCATGTAAATAATTTATATAGTATGTAAACTATATTACATACTATGTAAACTGTCATATTGGTATGTAAATTTATTTACATATTGTCATATTGGTATCTAAACTCAATTACATACTTGTCATATTAGTATGTAAACTCATTTACATACTACCATATTGGTATATAAACCTATTTACATACTATCATATTAGTATGTAAATTGTGTTACATACTGTGTAAATAGGTATGTAAACTGTTTACATACTAATATCACATATTATATGGTTAATGATATTTTTGTAATTTATTTAATTTTAATGTAATCAAAACTCACAATTTTAGTCTTATTATTGCTAGTTTTAAAAAATTTAACTTTTTAACCACATGTAAGCTATTTATGCCAATTACTTCCCAATAGGATATGTAGAAAATTTGAGGCCATCTCGTTTTTATGCCGGTCTTGTTTAAGCCCACCTCGTTTAAGCCATCCCCTAATAGGCTCACGTACGGTCTGTATCTAGTTTTCTTTTATACTTAATTTCTTCTGCTTAATTAATTGTCATTACCTTTGCTTTACTACTTTAACTAGTGGGCTTCTTTGCTAATAAACCAAGTTACATACATCTGTAACTGATTCAAAAGGCAAAATGCTTACCATAATAATTAAGAAACAAAAAATAATTTGATGAAAAACAATAACAAAGAAATTTCTATTTTCTCACAAAAGAACAAAAAAACTCTCAATTTCCTTCCAAAGACCTGAATCAAAAGAATAAAAGAAAATATTACTCTCATTTTGTAAATTTCAATGTGAAATTTTAAAATATATATTGACTCAAGCTGGTGAAGAAAGTTTTTCCAACACCCGAAAGAAAGTTCTAGAGTTCATGATCTTTAAAAAAGAATCTTTCATGTTCTCAAGATCCAAACATCATACTCTATAGCTAAACGAGATAGAGTCATTACCCTTTTCTTAGTTTATCAATTCCCATATACAGGGAAGGAGCTTAATAGAGAGAGATAGAGTTGTAGATTCTTGACGGCAATGGTGAAGTTGACGAGGTGATAGAGTTCTGAAACTGGAACCTCCAAAGATAATATGTTTTATTTATTTGTACACTTTTGTGAAAGTTTTTGTTATATTAGACCAGCACGGCCCATGTTGGCGCCGTTGCCAGGGATTGGCAACGTTAGAAATTATTCGTAGAAATCGACTTTTGTTTTTATTTAATATCTCCCTTGTGTCTTTTGTATGAGCAGATTTCGAGACGAGGAGATCTTACCCTTAGATCCTGAGATTGAGCGTACTTTCAGATTAAGAAGGCGAGAACAACAAGATTTCGCTCAGATTGAAGAAATGGCACAAGTAGGGGACGGAAACAATGGCAATGGGCTAAATGTAAACAATGCAATCAATCCGATACCTCTAATGGATGATAGGGACAGAGCTTTGAATGAATATGCATTGCCTATGCTAGAAGAGTTGAATCCAAGCATCACAAGACCAAATATTCAAGCAACTCACTTTGAGTTAAAACCGGTGATGTTTCAGATGCTACAAACAGTTGGGCAATTCAGTGGGTTACCTACAGAAGATCCTCATCTGCATATCAGGTTATTTATTGAAGTCAGTGACTCATTTAAATGGATAGGGGTAACCGAGTAAATGCTCAAATTATTTCCATATTCATTGAGAGATCGTGCTAGAGTATGGCTTAACTCCCTGCCATCTGATTCTATTGCAACTTGGAATGATTTAGCTGATAAATTTTTGATGAAATACTTCCCACCAACAAAGAATGCTAAATTGAGGAATGACATCACCTCCTATCAACAATTGGATGGAAAATCTCTATATGAAGCTTGGGAAAGGTTTAAAGAATTGTTAAGGAAATGTCCTCACCATGGTATACCTCATTGGATCCAAATGGAGACTTTCTACAATGGCCTCAATGCTCAAACGAGAACTATTGTTGATGCATCTGCTAATGGAGCCTTTTAGCCAAGTCTTACAATGAAGCCTATGATCTACTTGAGAGGATGGCTAGCAATAATTATTAATGGCCAATGGACAGAGTAGCAGCTGCAAAAAGAGTAGCTGGTGTGCATGAAGTTAATGATGTTACGGCACTTACAGCTCAGGTTTCATCCTTGGTTAATCTCTTGAAGAATCAACATGTAATAGCAAATGTGAATTCAATCCAAAATTCAAGAATTTCATATGTCTACTGTTCAAGATCTCATGCATTTGATAATTGCCCTTCAAATCCTGAATTAGCTTGTTTTGTGAGTGATGTCAATAGGAACCACAATCCGTACTCCAACACATATAACCCAGGGTGGAGGCAACACATAAATTTCTCTTGGAACAATCAAGGTGGTGGTCAAGCTAACCATACCATGCCTAACCGACCTATATTCCCACTAGGATTTTAGCAACAGCCACAAAGAAATCAACCGAATGAACAATCTAGCTCGTTGGAATCTTTACTCAAAGAATACATGGCTAAGAATGATGCAATCCTTCAAAGTAAAGCTACTTCAATGAGAAATCTAGAAAATCAAGTGGGACAGCTAGCTAATGAACTTAGGAACCGTCCACAAGGTGCACTTCCAAGTGGTACTGAAACCCCAATGAGAGAAAGAAAGGAATTTTGCAAAGCCATTACTCTAAGGAGTGGAAAAGAATTAGAGGGACCGAGTGGGCAGAAAATAAGTCAAAAGGGGAGCGTTTCAACCTAAGATAAGGAGGAAAAAGAGTTGGACAAATCTAAGATAGTTTTGAAAAATGCAGAAAATCCTGGTGCCCAGAATGCTACAGCAAAGTTCCCAGCAGTACAGACCAACTCCTCCATTCCCTCAAAGATTTCAGGAACAGAAACAAGACCTTCAATTCAGGAGATTTTTGGATGTTCTTAAGCAACTTTATATCAACATTCCATTGGTGAAAGACTTTGAACAAATGCCAAATTATGTCAAATTCATGAAAGACATCTTGACCAAGAAGAGACGATTTGGCGAATTTGAGACAGTTGCCTTAACAAGTGAAGTAGTGCTATGTTACAGAACAAACTTCCTCCTAAGCTCAAGGATCTTGGGAGTTTCACAATTTCATGTTCTATAGGTAATCAATATTTTGGCAAGGCTTTATGTGATTTGGGAGCAAGTATCAATTTGATGCCTTTGTCAATTTTTAAGAAGTTGGGGATTGGTGAAGCATGGCCTACTACAGTCTCTTTACAATTAGCAGATCGATCCATTGCTCATCCTGAAGGAAAAATTGAAGATGTCTTGGTGAAAGTGGACAAATTCATCTTCCCAGTGGATTTTATTGTACTTAACTATGAAGAAGACAGAGAAGTGCCTATTATTTTAGGAAGACCATTTTTAGCTACAGGCCAAACTTTGATTGACGTTCAAAAAGGAGAATTGACTATGAGAGTTCAAGATGAACAAGTCACTTTCAACATGTTTAAAACCATGGAATCTCCCAATAATGTTGAAGAGCTCATCCATTTCAGTTGTGGATTCTGTGGTATCTAAAGAACCTGAAAAATGTAGCTACAATGATTCTCTACAAATTTTATCGCAATATAATTCTGAATGTGAAGAGAAAGATGAGGAGAAATTACCTTGGTTAGAAACAAGTTTTAAAACATACAAAACGGAAAATAAACTTCAATTCCTAGACTTGTCATCTCAGGATTTCAATTTTCCTAAGTCTTCAGTTGATATACCATCAGATTCAAATTTTCATCAAAGGAAGAAATTTTTCCACAGTTCCACTATTGGGATAGGCCATTCTTGTTCAAGCAATATACAAACCAAAAGATTAGAAGGTGCCTTCTCAAAGATGAGATGGTGAATATTTTACAACAATGTCATTCCTATCAAAAAATTAGAAAGATCTTAAAGAAAACTGTTGGTCTAACCCACAAATATTGGGAATGTTGGTCCAAGAGAAATTTTTAAGTTAATGGTCAATGCATCAAACATTATTGGGGAGGAAGTATTGACATGGAGCAATCCTCTATTCCACTCGCCGAAGCATGATCAAGGGCAAAGTCGGACTGTCGACTCTAACACAAGTGCTCATGGGAGGCAACTGATGTGTTAAAATGTGTACTCGCAAGTGTACGAATCACTCGTAGTTAAGTGATAAGCAACTTCCAAGGTCGGTCTCTCAAGGAATTGCAGTGGTTTTAAATAACTAACTTTTAACTTAAACAGAGTTCTAATGAAAACAAAACACTAATTAAATAGAGTTCTAGTGAAACTAAAACTCTAAGTAACTAGAATCCTAACGCTAATAAAACTGTAAAAAGGTTGGTTGATTTCGGTAACGAGAACAATCATACGACAATTAAACTAAAACAAAATCGCAATCAAACAATCAATTCAATTAAATCAAATATCAATAGAGGATGTATGGACCTTTAGCTTGGTTGGCCATGCTTGCATCGAAAAGGTATGGTGATATAACATTAACGTCCTATAAGAACAAAACTACCGGCTTTTCTTTTAATTACGAAACTCCTTTTGGCGGGGGTAGGTCTCTTTGTTGATTAACTAATTAACTGCCTTTGGCGGGGGTAAATTAAATAGCAATCAAATTATGCGCAAGGAAAACATGCCAATCAAATTAATGCTATGACTAAGTCACTAACTTGAATCTTTGATTAAGTGTTTCGGAATAGAGTTAAGGTGACGTTCCTCTAACTAAATTCTTAGGTTTTTCAATCTAACTACGAACATCAAATGGGCCCATGATTATTCATAATCAAACATTTAAACATACTCTTAATCAAAAAGTATTTTATTCATAAGTCAAAAAGATACACCATACACAATTCTAGCAAACATGGCAACACAAACTAAACATCCATAATTAGATTAGCTAGACATGTTCATATTATTATTCATAGACAAATAAAATATGATCATACACTTTAACAAATAAAGAAGATGAATTAATTCTATAACAACAAGGAAAACCTAAATTTAAATACCGCTTATGGATTGGTTGACGTACTTCTCCGTAAGCTTTATCTTCGATTGTCGTTAGCTTCCTTGAATCCTTAGAATATTGTCTCTCGCTTCGTTATAGTGTGGCAACGCTCTCAAAACTGATTGAATGTCGTGTTTGGGTCGCAAAATTGAGAAGAGGAAGAGTTGTGTACGAATTGGTCAAGTTATTTCGAGTTGTATGTAAGGGGGACTCTAAGGGGGTTTATAGATGTAAGGGTTTACACGAATCCTATGTGCCATAGGAATAGGCGCGCCGCGGCATGCATTTTTCCCGCCGCGGCACAACACAAATTCTGAAAAATATGCAAAAACCCGAGAGCTCCCCGCCGCGGCATACAATTCCCTCGCCGCGGCGCGCAATGCTTCTATGTTTTCAGGATCAAACCCGAGAGCCTCACGCCCCAGCATGCAATTCTCTCGCCGCGGCGCGCAATGCTTTCCTTCTTTTCACGTCCCCCCTTACATATGTGATGGCACTATATGTAAGGCTTACATATTCGTCTTGATTAGTCCGTAACTCGTGATCTGAGCGCCGTAGGTGTTCCGTCTTCGCGTGTTTTCATCATTTGAATCATTTGACGCTAAAAACACCTGAAATGTACTAAAATATACCCGTGACTCCGAATGGATAGATTTATGAAAATAATCGAAATAATAGTCATAATAAATCTATATATCAATCAATCAAGCATAATTAATCACGAAATATTAGTGCTTTTCGAGCACTCATCACAACCCCCAACCAGCTTCTTGCTAGTCTCTAGCAAGTGAAGCGACCTAAAATAAAATTAAAAACAAATGAAATAAACTAACCTAACCTAAATCACTTCCGTAGATTGTCACGGTTGCATTTAGCGTATGCAACAAGCCTTTGAACCCCTAGGTGGCCCTAGTGGACGAGTTATAGTCTCGTGAGGGTTTCCAGTGATGATACCCGCAAACATCGTAACTGACACAAATAAAGACTCAAAACTAATAAAGACTCTAACAATACTTGAATCAATCCATGCATACGTCTCAAAAATTGTTAACAACGAATGATACATGAAATAGTTAAACATCACCTAAGCTCAAAAACAGTCCAAACATCAAACTCATCATGGTAATCGAATTTTGAACAACCAATCACACCACAAACCCGTTAGTTATACTATCTGACCGTGTCATGCATGATATTCATAGATTACATTTCAATGTCTCATAAATGTGCAAGTAAAATATGAAAGTGAATTTTTGCACTTATAAACTCCATATGCTCATTTTTCAAACTCATCTCCACTAATATAGAAACTAAACTACCTAGAATCGATAGGACTTCATTAAGCTTGTAAAGTTGTGGCTAGGTGTGTCATTATGAAAGTACAAAAATGATGTTTTCATATGATAAGAGTACCTTTTATTTCACAAACATATTTTCAACTTTTTTTTTCTACCAAGTGTTCTTTTCCATCCTCCCTTCAATTCAAATGTCCTTTGGATCTTTTGCTTGATTTTCTTCTTTATTCTTGCTTATTATTTCGATCATCATCAATATTTTTTTTTTTTTTTTGATCGAAAAGCAAGATTTACATTTACACAACATAATTGCTCATGAAAATCAAATATTACACTAAGTACTCTTATCACTAAGGGTAGTTTAATGTATGTCAATGTTGAGTCCAAGGGTGTGCTATTGATAAAATATTTCGGGAAAGCATGAAAAGTTCAAACGGTCCAAAGATGGCCTAAATCATTTTCTAAGTGGCATTTGTTTCTATTATTTCGCTTCAACGTGTTTTCAAATGAGTTCTAGAGATTGTTGAGACTTAAAACATATCATGAACATGCATACATTCCACAAATCAGAATAGTTAAACTAACCATGCATACATACCACATGTACCACAAAATTCTCAAATTAGATGAATCCAACATTTCTGTGCTTCATTGCTTAGGTAAAAATCTAACATCTCTCATATGTCACCGTTATTACAATCATGTTAATATCACAGATTTTCGGATTGAATCAAGTAGACACGACACTAACTAAAAACAATTCAAGTGACAAAGTTAAAAATTTAAAATTGGTCATATTTCATGCTCATGGAATATTCTTCCCACCCCAACCTATTTTCTGCATTGTCCTCAATGTAAAAAGAAGAACAAAAGAAATTAAGAAAAAGTGTAAGAAGTTACCCCCCTTTCGTATGAAATTGTGTCGTTACTCGCTATGCTCCGGTTCACTGTTCCTCGCTTCTCTCATGAAGAATGTATGAACATATATTGAACCTCAAAGTGTATGCACACAATTCACATTCAAACCCAATTTTTAATTATAACTAAGGCAATTGAAGACACAAAAACATCAAACAAAGTTAAACAATCCAAAATAAATAAAATAAAAATAAAGGAAAATAAAAGAAAATAAATGAAAAAGAAATAAAAGAAATAAAGACAACGAAAGAGATACGATACCGAATGGGTGCCTCCCATTAAGGGCTTAGTTTAACGTCTTAGCAAGACGTGACTTATCTCGTGTCTATTCCTCAAGGAGATTTATTAAATCAATGCTGTTTAAATTGTGATCTCCTTCCAAATAAGGCTTGACACGATGCCCGTTAACCTTAAATGGTTCTTGTGTTTTCGGGTTGAGCAACTCGATGACTCCATGTGGAAGTACGTTTGCAATTGTATAAGGTCCGCTCCACCTAGAATGTAATTTCCCTGGAAACAAACGCAAACGTGAATTATATAATAGAACTTTCATTCCGGGAACGAAATACTTACCGAGAAGCCCTTTGTCGTGATAGCGCTTAGTGCGCTCTTTGTAGATTTTGGCGTTTTCGTAAGCTTCGTCTCGAATTTCCTCAAGTTCGCTCAATTGAAGTAATCGTTTTTCTCCAGCTTGTTCCATGTCCATGTTGAGCTTCTTAATAGCCCAATAAGCTCTATGTTCTAACTCAACCGGTAGATGACATGCTTTACCAAAGATCAGCCGGTAGGGACTCATACCAATTGGAGTTTTGTACGCTGTACGATATGCCCACAAGGCATCATTTAGTTTGACTGACCAATCTCTCCTTGAGGGGCGCACTGTGCGTTCCAATATCCCTTTGATTTTTCGGTTGCTCACTTCCACTTGCCCCGAAGTTTGGGGATGGTATGGGGTAGCCACTCTATGAGAAATGTTGTACTTCTTCAAAAGTCCGTCGAAAAGTCTATTGCAAAAGTGGCTCCCTCCATCACTAATGATTGCCCTTGGTGTGCCAAATCTGCTAAAAATGTTATCCTTTAAGAATTTAACAACCACATTAGCGTCATTAGTTCTAGTGGGTATCGCCTCTACCCACTTTGAAACATAGTCAACAGCGACTAGTATGTAAATGTAGCCAAAAGATGGGGGGAAAGGACCCATGAAGTCAATCCCCCACACGTCAAATAATTCCACTACAAGGTTAGACGTCAAAGGCATTTCGTTACGCTTACCAATGTTACCGGTTCTTTGACATCTATCACATCTCAAACAAAACATGTTAGCATCTTTAAATAATGTAGGCCAATAAAAACCAGATTGTAATACCTTGAAGGCCGTTTTCTTACCACCAAAATGGCCTCCGCAATGTAGCTCATGGCAAAATGTTAAGATGCTTTCATGTTCTTCTTCGGGAACACACCTCCGGATGACTTGATCTTGACATAACTTGAACAAATACGGGTCATCCCAGAAGTATTGCCTGCAAACACTGAAAAACCTTTTCTTTTCCTGAAAAGTAATGTTAGGTCTCAAAATACCACTTGCTAGATAATTAACAAGGTCAGCATACCATGGATTTGGACCTATTGTAAACAATTGTTCATCAGGGAAGGTTTCAATGATTGTGTCCTTACTTTCACCTTCAACATGTTCATATTCAGTAATCAACCTAGACAGATGATCAGCTACCACATTTTCAGTTCCTTTTTTGTCTTTGATCTCTAGGTCAAATTCTTGTAAAAGCAGGATCCACCTAATGAGTCTAGGCTTAGCATTCGGTTTAGTCAATAGATATCTCAAAGCGGCATGATCCGAATGCACAATAACTTTAGTTCCTACCAAGTAAGACCTAAATTTATCAAGTGAGAATACCACAGCCAATAACTCTTTTTCAGTGGTGGTGTAGTTAATTTGGGCGTCATTGAGTGTCTTACTCGCATAGTATATAACATGTAATCTCTTATCCACTCTTTGCCCCAAAACAGCTCCTATAGCATAATCAGACGCATCACACATGATTTCAAACGGTAAAGACCAATTAGGAGCAACAATTATAGGTGCAGAAGTAAGCTTATCCTTTAAAGCATTAAAAGCAACAAGGCATGCATCATCAAAATCAAACAAAGTGTCTTTGGACAACAGATTACATAATGGACGACTAATTTTGGAAAAATCCTTAATAAACCGTCTATAGAAACCCGCATGTCCTAGGAAACTTCGTATACCCTTAACAGATGTAGGTGGAGGCAATTTTGCAATTAAATCTACCTTAGCTTTGTCAACTTCAATTCCTTTGCTAGATATGACATGTCCTAGCACTATCCCTTGTTGGACCATAAAATGACTTTTTTCCCAACTGAGCGTCAAATTGCATTCAATGCATCGTTCTAATACTAAAGTCAATTTATGCAAGCAATCATCAAAGGAATTACCGAAAACTGAAAAGTCGTCCATAAATACCTCAATGAATTTCTCCACCATGTCCGAAAAAATTGACATCATACATCTTTGAAAAGTGGCGGGTGCATTGCAAAGTCCAAATGGCATTCTCCTGAAAGCGAAAGTTCCGAATGGGCATGTGAATGTAGTCTTCTCTTGATCCTCCGGAGCGATGGGTACCTGATAATAACCTGAAAGGCCATCCAAAAAGCAATAGAATTCGTGCCCAGCTAGTCTTTCTAACATTTGATCAATGAAGGGGAGGGGGAAGTGATCCTTTTTCGTGTACAAATTCAGTTTTCTAAAATCGATACACATCCTCCAACCCGTAATTATCCTAGTGGACACTAATTCATCTTTCTCATTCTTAACCACGGTTATTCCAGATTTCTTAGGTACTACATGAACGGGACTAACCCACTTACTATCAGCAATTGGATAAATTACCCCTACTGCTAGGAGTTTCAGAACCTCTTTCTTAACTACCTCTTGCATGATTGGGTTAAGTCTCCTTTGTGCGTCCTTAACAGGTTTGACATTGTCCTCCAAATTTATCTTATGCATGCACATTGCCGGACTAATGCCTCTAATGTCCCCTATACTCCAACCTATAGCCTTTTTATACTTCCTAAGCTCTCCAATCAATTTATCCTCTTGGTTTTGGGTGAGTGTAGATGATATAATAACAGGGTATGTTTCATTCTCTCCCAAAAACACATATTTTAGATGCTTAGGTAGTTCCTTAAGTTCCAATTCAGGTGGAGCAATCTCATCATTGTGTGGGACATCCAATAAATCTAGGGGTGTACTAGTGTCATCTAGTGATATGGCATTATCTAACAATTCACTGTACTCCCTAGTCTCATAGTCTAAGATGTCATCAACCTCTCCAATCGTAAGTACTACTTCCAATTTATCATCTAATCTAGCATGCTCAAAAGTATCATGAATTATTGGATCTAAACATTCCACAAAAGAACATTCATCAATAGCAGAAATGGAAGGGTAAGGAGAGGAATCAAAAACCTTAAAATGAACAGTCTCTCCCAAGACTGTCATTGTCAACTTTCCAGTTTGGACGTCAATAATGGTTTGGGTAGTGGCCATAAATGGTCTACCCAAAAGAATGGTGTGCTCCTTGTCCAAAGATGGATTATCCTGCATGTCTAAAACCACAAAGTCAACAGGTATGATTAGCTTATCTACCTGTACAAGTAAGTCCTCAACCATGCCCTTCGGATATTTAACAGATCTGTCCGCAAGTTGAAGGGACATGGTTGTTGGTTTTAGCTCTCCCAAACCTAGCTGCAAGAAGATAGAGTAAGGCATCAAATTGATACTAGCGCCTAAATCTAGCATGGCCTTAGCTACTTTCCTATCCCCCATAGTAATATCAATTATGAAACTACCTGGATCTTTTAACTTAGGGGGTAAGTTGCGTTGAAGCACCGCACTAGCAATTTCAGATACAATCACTCTCTCATTAAGCTCATACTTTCGTTTCTTAGTGTTTAGTTCCTTGAAAAATTTAGCATACGAAGGTACGTTCCTAATTACGTCTAACAATGGCAAATTGATATTAACTTTAGATAACATGTTAAACAAATCAGAAAACTGCTTATCTTGCTTACTGTCCTTTAAACGGTGTGGGAATGGTATCGGTGGTCGGTATGGCTCCGATGACTTGTGTAGCGTAGGTGGATTAGATGACTGTTCAATTGTCGCCTTTGAAGGCTCTTCATGCTTGTCAACTCTTTCCTCCAATTCCTTAGAAGCATTGTTGTCATCTTCCATATTACCTGCACTATAAGGTAAATCATTAGAAAGTTCAGGTAAATTTTTAGTAACGACCTTACCACTCCGAAGAATCGTGACAGCTTTGGCTTGTTCGGGTTGACTGGGCAACTTTCCCATCTCTTGCTTGTGCATTTGTTCCGCTAACTGCCCCACTTGTATTTCCACTCTCTTCACTAAAGCTTCTATAGAGTCCATCCTTCCATTACAAGAGTGTATGAAATTGTTTAGGGTTTCCTCTACGGTCGGCTTATTTTGTGGAAATTGTCGGTTTATGTTTTGGCCTTGTGTTTGGTTTTGGACAAATGGTTGGCTATTGTTTTGTTTCCATCCAAAATTAGGGTGATTCCTCCATCCAGGGTTGTAGGTATTTGAATAAGGGTCATTCCTAGGTCTAGGTTGGTACCCTTGCATTAAATTTGCCTCTTCAGTAGTACCCGTGTAAGGATCACCTGCAAAAGAACAAACATTAGCACCGTGTCCATATGAACCACAAACTCCACATACCTCGTGTTTTGGCATTTGATTAACATTGGAGGTTGTGAGAAGTTGCACTTGTTTCGTCAATTCAGCAAGTTGCATGGCCATTTCATTGTTGGAGCCTAATTCGTGGACTCCAGCTCGTCTTCCTCTAGCGCTCTTTTGTTGAGAGTTGGCTCCCAACATCTCGAATAGCTCGTATGTTTCATCCGCTGTTTTCTCAGCCATAGCTCCTCCTGCAGCGTTGTCAACTGTGAATTGACATTGTAGTGTCAATCCATCGTAGAAAAATTGATTCTGTAACTGCAACGGGAAGTGGTGGTGTGGACATTGTATCAACAGCAATTTGAATCTGTCCCAAGCCTCGTGGAAGGGTTCTCCGTCCATCTGCGAAAAAGTAGCAATTTTTGTTCTTAGATCAGATGTCTTTTGATGGGAATAGAACTTACCCATGAATTTATTGTAAACATCGTCCCATGTGACCAAAGAACCGGGTGCCAACGTCATTAGCCAAGACTTAGCTCTATCCTTGAGAGTGTATGGAAAACACCTCATGCGTAGTTGATCTTCACTAAGTCCCTGCAATGGAAAAGTTTGCACAGTAGCATACAGTTCACGCATAAAATTTAAAGGATCTTCATTAGGGATACCGTAAAAGGAGGGAAGCATGGAATAATGAATATTTTTCAATTCATAATTCCTAGCCGCCTCTGTAAGTCGAATGCACGATGTGGCTGTCCCAATGATAGGTCTTGCAAATTCTTTGTTCATCATTTGCCTAGCTACGTTGTCACCCATTGTTGCTTGCAATTGTTGTTGGACTTCTTCCTCTTGAAATTGAATATCCAGTTTCTTTGATCGGTGTTTGACTCTATGTATGTTGTCAATGAAAGGAGAGAGTTCCTTGTTAAGTGATCTCCTACCCTGCATGCACAAATAAAAAGCAAACAAAGATCAAGGTAGCAGTGAAATTTGAAATTAAGCACTATTTTTTGATTTTTTTTATTTTCTGATTTTTTTGGATTTTTCGAATAAAAATAAATAAAATAAAGAAATAAATAAAATAAATAAATAAATAAAATAAACAAATAAAAAAAAGTAAATAAATAAATCAGAAACTCTAAAAAGTTAAAAAGAAAATTATCTAAAACGCCAATTCCCCGGCAACGGCGCCAAAAACTTGATGTGTTAAAATGTGTACTCGCAAGTGTACGAATCACTCGTAGTTAAGTGATAAGCAACTTCCAAGGTCGGTCTCTCAAGGAATTGCAGTGGTTTTAAATAACTAACTTTTAACTTAAACAGAGTTCTAATGAAAACAAAACACTAATTAAATAGAGTTCTAGTGAAACTAATACTCTAAGTAACTAGAATCCTAACGCTAATAAAACTGTAAAAAGGTTGGTTGATTTCGGTAACGAGAACAATCATACGACAATTAAACTAAAACAAAATCGTAATCAAACAATCAATTCAATTAAATCAAATATCAATAGAGGATGTATGGACGTTTAGCTTGGTTGGCCATGCTTGCATCGAAAAGGTATGGTGATATAACATTAACGTCCTATAAGAACAAAACTACCGGCTTTCCTTTTAATTACGAAACTCCTTTTGGCGGGGGTAGGTCTCTTTGTTGATTAACTAATTAACTGCCTTTGGCGGGGGTAAATTAAATAGCAATCAAATTATGCGCAAGGAAAACATGCCAATCAAATTAATGCTATGACTAAGTCACTAACTTGAATCTTTGATTAAGTGTTTCGGAATAGAGTTAAGGTGACGTTCCTCTAACTAAATTCTTAGGTTTTTCAATCTAACTACGAACATCAAATGGGCCCATGATTATTCATAATCAAACATTTAAACATACTCTTAATCAAAAAGTATTTTATTCATAAGTCAAAAAGATACACCATACACAATTCTAGCAAACATGGCAACACAAACTAAACATCCATAATTAGATTAGCTAGACATGTTCATATTATTATTCATAGACAAATAAAATATGATCATACACTTTAACAAATAAAGAAGATGAATTAATTCTATAACAACAAGGAAAACCTAAATCTAAATACCGCTTATGGATTGGTTGACGTACTTCTCCGTAAGCTTTATCTTCGATTGTCGTTAGCTTCCTTGAATCCTTAGAATATTGTCTCTCGCTTCGTTATAGTGTGGCAACGCTCTCAAAACTGATTGAATGTCGTGTTTGGGTCGCAAAATTGAGAAGAGGAAGAATTGTGTACGAATTGGTCAAGTTATTTCGAGTTGTATGTAAGGGGGACTCTAAGGGGGTATTTATAGATGTAAGGGTTTACATGAATCCTATGTGCCATAGGAATAGGCGCGCCGCGGCATGCATTTTCCCCGCTGCGGCGCAACACAAATTCTGAAAAATATGCAAAAACCCGATAGCTCCCCGCCGCGGCATACAATTCCCTCGCCGCGGCGCGCAATGCTTCTATGTTTTCAGGATCAAACCCGAGAGCCTCACGCCGCGGCATGCAATTCTCTCGCCGCGGCGCGCAATGCTTTCCTTCTTTTCACGTCCCCCCTTACATATGTGATGACACTATTTGTAAGGCTTACATATTCGTCTTGATTAGTCCGTAACTCGTGATCTGAGCGCCGTAGGTGTTCCGTCTTCGCGTGTTTTCATCATTTGAATCATTTGACGCTAAAAACACCTAAAATGCACTAAAATATACCCGTGACTCCGAATGGATAGATTTATGAAAATAATCGAAATAATAGTCATAATAAATCTATATATCAATCAATCAAGCATAATTAATCACGAAATATTAGTGCTTTTCGAGCACTCATCAGCAACCCATGTTTCTTCATTTTTCTTAGTCTTTCTTAATTTTTAGTTTATGATTTTTAATTCAGTTTAATTGTGTGAGTTCTTTTGCTTAGAAGTTCTATTCTTGCATTTTCAGGTCATTACAAGAGAAGAGAGCAAAGGAGAAATACAACAGAACCAAAAATTAGCATAATACAAAAACTGAAAAATTTTGCTGCAGCAAAGTTCTGTTATGTTCTTCTTTCAGATCAATTCAATTCAATTGCTACAGAGAAGTGTCTCCCAATTCAATTGCACACCAATGTTAGAGCAACAGGGTAGTTTCTTTACATTGTCATTTTCTTTCCCTCCCTTTTTGTTTGCTGTCTGATCTGTTTAGTTATGAGCATTGAGGATAGTGCTTATCTTGAGTTTGGGGGAGGGAAACTGTTTGTTTACTGTGTTGAACTACGAAATTGATGAAATTTATGTAGCTACTATGCTGAATTTTGATTTTATGATGCGCAATCTACTGTGTTTTTATGATGAATTACAAATTTCATGTTGTTATCTTGGCTCTAAAAAGAAACTAACTTGTCAATTTTTTAAAGAGATATCTTGCTTTATGAGAAGAATTGATTTGATTAGGTGTTAGTTGAAAAATGTTGAGAACTTATTTTATGATATAGACCCACAATTCATATGCACTGTCAACTTATTTGTTTGTTTGATATAAACTTTGAATAAGGGTAGTTTATGGGAGAGTTTAAGCTTCTAGAATTGGTTTGGAGAGTTTCTCAAGGCAAAATCTTAGAAAATTTATTAATCAAGGAAATGATTTAGGCCTTCTTTGGATTCGATTGTGTTTTTCATGCTAACCTTGACTAAGAACATGTTCCTTTTGTACACCTAATTTGAGCCATGAGTGACCAAAATATTTTGTTGTTAACACCCACATCACAGCTTAACCTTTCTTTATTTGCACATCCTTTGATTTTCACCTCACAAGTGCACTACTATTTTTATGAATTGTTGTTAGAAAGGGTGGTGCCTCTTGGGAGAAAGAAATTTATGTTGTTGAAAACGGTTGTTATTATGTTGAAAACTACTCTTGCTTGATTTTATTGAGATCGGCTCTGTTCATTAAAAAAAAAAAAATTTGAATCAGCTTTGCTATAGCAAAACAGATTTATGCAGAAAAGAAGTAAAAAAAAAGGGGGGGGAATTGAAGAAAAGTTGTGGGTACCAACTCATATAAAAAAAATGGTCTAAAAGAGATCTTAAATAGTAGTTGTGCTTATGGAATATGAAGCCTAAATATAACTTTCATCTCACCCTAACCCAAGCCTTACATTTCAAGCTTTATTAAATCTTTTTGATCTTTGATTAGTGAATATCTACATTAGTGGAGAGGGATTCAAAAGACCAACATATGGAGGCATGATCTTAAGCTTAAGGAACATAAATTATCTAAGTTTGGGGGAAGTATCAAATTACGAATTATGAGACATCACACACACACATGGGGTTATTGTGGAATGAGTTTGAGATATTGAAACTAACATTTGAGAAAAATCAATTTGGATCATGAATTTGAGATTACTTCTTTCTAATTTTGAAACAAGTTTAGTTTATTTATTAGTTGACAACTTTGTTTTTAACGTGGGTTGAAACTGTTGTTTTCATTTGCCACTTGCCAATTATCATAGAATTTATTGCTTGAGGACAAGCAAGATGATAAGTTTGGGGGAGTTGATAACTCTAATTTATTATAGTATTATTAGCTCTTATTCATAAATACTTGTTTGTTCTTTTAAGAATATTTGCACATTATAATCATTTATACAATATTTGTGGACTTTGTGGATTTAAGTAAACTCTTTGATAATAAATTCAAAATAATCATGAAATCTGTTAAAAAGAATTATATTTTGATGTGCACTCATTAGATTTTCATTGCCCTTGCAGGAGATAAAGAAAACAACAAAGAAAATGCAAGAATCCAGCTTTGCTACAGCATTGTTGCAGCAAAATTACATCAGGAAAACAGATTACAAAATAGAGGCTGATCTGGAAATAAAAATTCAAGAGCTGATTTGGATTCTCAGCAAAAGGACAATTTTGGGCTTTTATTAACTCACCTTTTTAGGGATAATATTGGAAATTAACACACCAAAAATTGTCTCCAATTAAACCTAAAGTTAAATACACAAACAGTGGGCTAATTTAAGGTGGACTGGCGGCAGCAAACTAGAGAATTCTGGGCAGCAAATAAATATATATATATATAGCAGATTTCTGGACAGAAAATAGGAGGCATCAGAGGAGGAAAATATATTAGGAATCTGGGCAGCAAACTAGCACCAAAAAGAGAGAAAAAACCAGAACAGATTTGTGGCAGCAGAGGAGAAGAGGAACAAGCAGATCTGGGCGAACAGAATAGAGACATATTCGACACACCAGTTTTGCAGAATTTTGCAGAGAAGAAGAGGCAAAACAGAGCATCAAGGGGGATCTGGAAAGAGACCAATTGAAGGCTTGATTTGCAAGAATAATCATTGAAGAAAGCAAGAGAGATTTAGGGATTTGGAATCCAATTGATTGAGATTCAATAAAAGGGGATTTTATTAATTTATTCCTTCTTCTATTCTTCTTTTATTGTTTTCAAATTTCTATAACTCTATAGATCTGATGTTGAATATGAATGATTTAATATTTGATTTCATATATATGCTTGGCTAAATTTTCATTCAGTTAGAGTTGTGGATGTGCAAGTATATGTGGACTTTATGCTTTAATTTCAAAAAACTTGTGCTTTGCTTGACAAAGGGTGCTAGTTATTCTATGCTTAATTTATTGATTTATTCTTATTAATTGCTTGATCAACAATTGATAGGATAGTAAACTGAAATTGAATCTGGAAAGGTTAATTTAAGTTGGATGAAGCTAGAATAGTGTGAAGGAATTAATATAAGAATATATAATTATCTCACATAACTCAAAAGAATTTGTGCATGAACGTTGTTCTTAGATTCAGTTTTGCATAAGAATATGTTTCATTGAGCCATAGAATATATAAACATTGCAGATTCGGAAGAATCCTTTGTGATATTTTGCAATTCTAGTTACTGGTACACTTTGCTATAATAACGCTGCAGCAACACAGTTTATCTACATCACTTGTCACATTCGCAATCCTAACTGATTTATCTACTTGCGATTCTTGATATCCTTCTCGTTGAACATTGTTTCAGTATTTTCACTCTTGTCCTCTCGTTCTATTTATTTTGTTTTATTTATTTATTTTATTTTAATAAACAAAAACACAAAATATTGATTTTAATAGTTAATTTTTACGATATTTTATAGTATTCCAATCTCTGTGGTAACGATCTTTCTTATCATTATATTACTTGTTTGCGACACGTGCACTTGCGTAAATTCTTATACACCATTGTGAGCAACACATGCCACTAAAGCTCATGTAATATCGGTAATAAAGACTCAAAATAAAGAAAATTGAGGCCCAAAATAATATAGATAAAAGTCGATAAACGATTTCGTTTTTAACAAAATAAATTATAATATTATCTTTTATTAACTTAGACAAAATTTTACGAAAGGTGTACATAAATTTTTATCATATTCATAAACCGTATAAACAAATCATTACAAAATTTATAATTTAAATAAAAATGACAGAAATCATAGAAAATCAAACAAAAAATCAAGAGATAATGGAAATAGAGACACAAAATATTTCAGGATATTTTTTCCAATAAATGATTTTTAGTAAAAAGAAATTTGAAAAAATTCAAAAAATTAAAATTAAACCTTAAAAATGGCGATGGATTTAAAAAATCATTTTTTTCAAAAATAAGAAAAATATTTCCAACAAAAGATATAATTCATTATGGTATAAGTAATAAAGAAATGAGTATAATCATAACAAATACAAATGAAAGATTTAACATACCATTGATTGATAAAGAAACAATTATTGATAAATTATTAAAAATTCTACAAAAAGATATAGAAAAAATAGGATATATTCACCTTGGACAAATACAAATTTTAATTAAAGTACACTTCAGAGAAGGGATAAATACACCCAAAATAAACAGAAAAGCTGCTTTGTTAGGAATGATACATGAAATTTAGGATATCAGAAATTAATATTCACAATACACCCTAGATTTACTATTAGCATTAATAACAAAAATCTAAATCAAGTATTAAGTTTATTATATGAATTTGAGAGAGGAAATTTAATCAAAGAAAGAAATCTTCCATTTTCAATACATTATATAGTAGGATATTCATTAACCAATAGTCATAATAGTTCAATATATGGTCATAATGAGTTTATAGAAATAGAATTTTTTTTTCAAAAAATAGGGAAAGTAATAAAACCAGAAGTAATGACAGATTTTAAAATACCAAAAGAATGAAAATTAGATATTAAAGAAAAATTTCTTATACTAGGAAGAAAAAGCAGCATTTCTAGAATAAAATTTATTAAAGATAATGCAAAGGTTAGTAAATCTGAATGGGTAGAACAAGAAGAGATAAAATAATTAAAACAGGAGATTAAAGAAATTAAAAATTTACTAATACATGAGATAATAAAGGATTAGAGAATGTTAAAATCAAAATTACAAGAAATAAAGTTAATGGAAATATAAAAACCATAATGAAAGCTTTAATTCTTTTAGCCGAAGAAGTAGATGCAACATGTTAATTAAATATCAAATATTTATAGAGTATAAATGATACACAAAAAGAAATCCTTGAAGAAATAAGAGAACATAATCATACTAAAAAATAATTAGATATACATAACGAAATAATAGAATTAAGAAAAGATGTTAATAATATACCAAAAACTACTAAATTAAAATTTGACCCTTTAAAATGATTAAAAGAAAAACCTCTTAGGAGATCTGACGCATAGATACCTAAAAATGATAAAAGAAAAGATGAAAAGATATCCAAAGAAAAAGAAAAAGATATAATCTTAATCTAATGGAATATAGAAGAGAATTAGAAGAACAATTCATGAACCCTGAAAATAAGGATATAGGAAAATTAATTAGTCTTTTAATCTTAACAAATAAAGAATTAGAAAAAATTATGAAAAAAATTTGTACTGATAAAGAATAAGATGATATGACCATAATTAGTGAAAATGAATTTGAAGAAGAAAACATAAATCCAAATATACATATAGAACCAGTATTAGTAGCCCCAAGAAGACCAAATCCACCAAACCCAAAAAGAGGAGAAACATCTGATCCATATAGGGAATAAAGAAATAGACAAAGACAAGAAGAAACTGAACTTTTAAATAGAAGGAAACATCCACCTAAAATGGAGGAAAGTTTATATTGGGGAACTAGGAGTAGTATCCCACCAGAGTTCAAACCACACGAAAGCTATAAATATGATATTTTAGACCTAGATTGTATAAGAGATAGAGTAAAAGTCTTAGATGAATGGGCTAGTGGAATGAGTGTAATCATTCAAACTTCTACAACCACACAAACAAAGCCTTCCACTTATAGAGTATTAGTAGCTCACAAAATGACAAAAAATGTAAAAGTTTGGTTTACAAATTTAACAGAAAGACAACACTTATTGATGATAGGAAATGCATCGACAGGTAGAGAATATTTAGAAATAATAGTGAATGAAATATATAAAGAATTCATTGGAGAAGATAAAGGTAGACGTATCACTGATTCTAGTAAAAATGAAATAAATAAAGTCAAACGACATTTTGCTAATATGAAAATATGTAATATCTGCTATATAGATTCGTTTATATGTGAATACGAAATGTATTATCACAAACTACCACCCTCTATGTAATAAACTTATAAAGAAATATTTTTTCAAAAATTACTTAGAACATTACATAAAACAATGATAGAAGGATAGAACAAATAATAGAGAAAATATACCTGATACATTAAGAGGAAGAATTAGAAGCCTTAAAAACTAGATAATTCTAAAATGTCAAGAAAAGAAAGAATATAAACAAGTTAGAGGTAATGTTAAAATTTGTTGTGATATTAAAGATTTTAGAATGCCAGGAAAATATGGATGTAATATAAAACCTTATAATAAATATAAGAAACATAAAAAGTATAAAAAAAATTTAAGAAGATATAAATTTAGAAAACAAAATTTTCAAAAATATAAAAGAAGGTATCACAAAGAACCATATAAACAAAGATATTTTAGAAGAAGAAAATTTAATATACCAAAAAAGAAAAATTATTGTCCATCTGGAAAGAAAAAATATAGATGTTGGATATGTAATGAGAAAGATCATTACACAAACGACTGTCCTAATAGACTTCAACATGAAAAAGAATTCAAAAGGAAATTTCCACAAAAGGCAAAAATTTTAGAAGAAGCTTTTAGAATGAATTAGAACCTATAGAAGAATTTGATATAGATGATACATGCAGTATTTATCTATTAGAAGAAATTGAAGAAGAAATAACAGATTCAGAAACATCTGACTCTGATTCAGAATTTGATTATGAATAATAGATGAGTTATTAAGTATAATAAATTCAAATAGTACCTATAAAAAATAAGATTAAAATTTAAAGGATATAATAATTATCATTTACATATATATATTGACATGAGTGCAAGCATGCGTGTAGCTAGTAAATTTGTATTTTTAGACGAACTTTGGAAACAATCACCAAAAAAACTAATCGTTAGAATAGCAAATAATACTACCATAAATCTTAATAAAGTCTTAAAAGATACATATATACTGATAGGAGAAGAAATATTCATATACTCACAATATATCAACAAGAAACTGGCATTGATATTTTATTCGAAAATAACTTTTTAAATTTATACCAACATTTTACTTAATACTAAGACAGAATAAGTTTGACAACCTTAGAAGGTGAAACTATATATGTATCAAAAATAAGAAAAGCTTTAACTGTTTCATTAACCACTTTTATGTCCCAACATAAAAAAACAAAAATATGGTGAGAATATAAAGCAACAAAAACCATATATAGCCTTAACAGGAGTAAAAACATTGTTAAGAAAAATATGTTCAGAAAATCTTTTAAACCCAAATATTAATAAATCAAATGAAATGGCAACCACCTAGGCTAAAAAGGTTACCACATATCATAAAGAAGACGAAGAAACGTCATCATCTATGTCATCAAAGCTGTCGATAGAAAAAGTTGAAGAATAGTGAAGAAAGCCTGTCAGCAGAAAAGCAACAAACAAGAGTAAAGATGTAGGACCCACATCAACTGGCACCAGGTTTAAAACAAGCACCAGGTATTTTTCAAAGATATATGTATAATGTTTTTAAAAAATTTCATAACTTTTGTTGTGTTTATATAGATGATATATTGGTATTTAGTGATAATTTGCAAAGGCATTACTTAGACATTGTCAATATTTTACAAGAATGTAGAAAATCAGGGATAGTATTATCTGAAAAGAAAATAATAATATTTCAACAAAAGTTAATAGAAATGAGAAAACTATTACAAACAAAGCTTAAAAAAGATTATGTTTAGAAATGGATTGATCAAGACACTAAATATGTGCAAAGGTAAAAACACAAGTAAAAGATTTACCGACCTTATATCATCCAGGACCATATGATAAAATGATAATAGAAACAGATGCTTCACATGAATATTGGGGAGCAGTATTAAAAGCAAGACTTGATGACAAAGATGAATACATTTGTAGATTTATTTCACGATCTTTTCAAGGCTTTGAGTTAAATTATCATAGTAATGAAAAAGAGTATTTAGCTATAAAGAAAACTATTAAAAAGTTTGCAATATATATTATAAGTTCAAGGTTTATAGTTAAAACTGATAATAAAAATTTTATACATTTTTTAAGAACTAATATTGCAGGAGACTATAAGCAAGGAAGACTCATCAGATGATAACAATAGTTCAACTATTATAAGTTTGATGTAGAACATTTGCCATGAACAAAAAATAGTTTAGCTGTTGCTTTAACAAAAGAATTAGTACCATTACCTATTTTTATGATTGCAGAAATGGAGCAGATTGATCTTAAAATCAAGATCAAAGAGTAGGAGATAAAAATCTTTGAGGAATAACTTGCACTTTTAAATCTTGATGTATAGTATATATATATATATACATACATACATATATATATGTACACATACATATATATGTATACATATACATACATACATACATATATATATACATATATATGTACACATACATATATATGTATACATATACATACATACATACATATATATATACATATATATGTACACATACATATATATGTATACATATACATACATACATATATATATACATATATATGTACACATACATATATATGTATACATATACATACATACATATATATATACATACATATCTATATATATATATACATACACACACACACACACACACACACATATATATATATGTATATACATCATTGTTATCAATTAATATGCGATCATCAGGCGAAAAAATAGAAGAGTGAAAAAGTGGAGCGGTAGCTTTTGGAATATACATATATATTATCATCAGCGGCAACAAAGGAAAGAGAACAAGAAAATAGAAGTCAGTAGCAACAATCTCACAATAGTAGTTCAATTTGTTTTTCTTGATCTGTTTGAAGAACCCAGTGAAGAATATCATTTATCACTCTCCATTTATTTGGTAACCAATTTATAGTTTCTGTTTTAATTTATTTGTTATTGTTAAATTGGCAAGACAAATTTATTTGTTTATTGCTTTTATGAGAGAGATTAATTTGGGTGTAATTGGGTATTTTAGTATTTATGTGATTTGGCCAATTAACTATTGGTAAATCTTATTGTACTCTGCTTTGACAAGTATAGTGAAATTTTTCGGTACCGACCTCAACAGTAGATTAGGTAGTCACATTGACTATTGAAAGACTTAAATCTTTGTATCCTTTCTGTTGATTATTTTTCTTAGAATTTTTTGTGGGTGCTCGTTATTAGTATTTTTTCACTTCATTATTATTATCCGATCTTGGGCACAACAGAGGCATAAAACAGAAATTCAACAGTATTTTTTTAAAGCATCAATCTTTGTCTAAGAAGTGACAAGTAAGACAAATAATAGTAGTCCAACAATCATAAGTGAATGAAATTCTATCAGGAACATTGCTCAACATGGATTTGATTCTTTCTTTCTCTTTTCCATATAAGTTGAATATATCAGACTTTATAATATTTCTAGAAACAACCTTGCAGCCAGGATTCAAATATTCAAATATAGCTCTAACACCAGCACACTGAAGGAATGAAAAGGTAAATTTATGCATAATAATTGCAAAAGCATACAATTTCTTAAAGTATACAATATCAAATTTAGAAGCATTTAAAGCCATGTCACCTTTATCTTGAGGCATAATCAATTGCCCAACATTGCAACAAGTTGTCCTAGGACATTTTTCATAGTGACGTTTCAAATTACCTGTCCCATAAGAGGAATCAATGAAGTACACTTGAGAGCAATTTCTGCATTTATGCCTTCTCTTTTTATCATGTTGTAGGGGAAGCTCTTGATAGTACTACCATACCCAAGAAGTTTGATTCCTTTTTCGTTTTGACGATTTCAATTGTCCTTGGGTTGTGTCAACCTTACTTTCACCAATTTAATTGACATGCTCATTGCTATTAGCATCAAGATTGATACGAACTCCATCCATATCTACATGAAAAACAAATAAAAAGATGAATATTACAAGACTTAAATCGGAATATAGGTTGAGATACTTAAAAATAACAAATTACAATTTACATAATTGAAACAAAAAATGAAGCCATATTTACTTCTAACAAATGAGGATCAATTACAAATGGAGCTAAAATTTAGGTGGTTAAAACAGTTAATAGAATTTGTAATTACAAATATGCAATATAGATTATAGATATTAATTTCTCAATAGTTTACAATAATTGCTTCTTAACCATATTTTGTTGAAAGAGAATATTTATCTAACAATATGTTGTTTATTGGTAAATGAAAAAGAGAGTTGTAATATAATGTAACAAAAAAATCCCTTAAATCATAAAATTTTATTATGATAAAATAGAGTTAAACTAATGAATTAAGAGTTAAAAAATCCACATAATTGAGGTTAGATTGCCGGGACCTTATGCTCATTGCTTGTTTTTTTTTTTTTTTTGAACCAAATAAGATCATTGTGTTTTCGAACCAACCCATGTTCAAGCCCTTATACTTCAAACCAATTACTTTTGATCGCACAAAATAGTAAGGATAAGATTGATTCTACTCCTAGTAAGAAACATTGGGTTTAATTGTTCCACACAAAAAAAAAGGCTTAATTGAAATCAAACCAAGCTTCATAAGGAACATAAGTTTACAAAAAATAGAGAGAAAATTACCTACTCTTGAACTGTGAGTTCTCTTCGAGTCGCTTTTTTTTCTTGAGAGAAAGTGTGAGATTCTGTAAACTTGGAAGGTGGAGACAGAGAAAGAACTCAAGTGGTCTCGTTATCTGGTATTCTGGTAGATGGTGAAAGAAAAATTGCTTGGTGAATGGTGGTGGAAGTAACTAATGGGTTATGGTTGGTAGAAGAAAAGCCAAAAAGAAAGATTTGGATTCTTGGAATAGGAAAAGTCAAAGCTTTTGAGCTTTACTAAGTAAAAGTAAAAAATTAATGAGAAGCTAATAATGAAAATAAAGTGATATGAAGTCAAACTTATATACAGACCCTTAAATGTTTTACTTAATTATTTATATTTTTTAGACGGGTCCCAGGTTATTTGAATAAACACGTTCTGAACTGATTATTAAAATGTGTCAAATGGGTCGATTTGTTTTTAACCCAACTCATTTAAGCCCAACCTGGGCTTAGTTGTATCATAGGTGGGTTGTGATGGGTTTGTGGGTCCTGTTAAAAATTCTTGGCTCTAATTGGAATATAGGTTGTTTTGACTTTTAAAATTCCCAACATAATTAACTGACTCTTGGTTGCACACATAAGCATCATTACCATGAATCCCATTACAAAAATCACACTCTAAGAATAGAGTTTGTATCACATTTAACTTTCCCACATTATTATCAAGTTTAGAAATCAATGTAGACAATTGGTTAGTGAGACCCGATATTGCTTCCATTTCATTCATATATATTTTTCTCTTTGTTGACCATTGATAGCTCTATAATTTTCCTTGTTTGTCCCAACAAACCATTACAAAATGTTTGCACTTTTAACCACATTGGAAGACCATGGTGTGAGAACTTCTAAAGCAACTCTTTAAATCTTTCACAAGACTCGTACAAAGATTCTCTATCAAATTGGACAAGGGATGTGATGGCATTTCTCATCTTGACCGTCTTGGAAGGAGAAAATAAATCTGTACGTCAGGAAGAATGCGAGCTTCCGTAGGTATCTACAGGCTATATTATGTTATGCATCATTCTGCTTACTTTAAGATATGTTTTCAAGTGGGCAACAAGCCTACCTTCTATTCCTTAATTTATAATAGAACCTATATTATGTTATGCATTATTCCACTATCCATATCTAGTACATAATTTGGTATCTACTTTAGTACATAGTACTACATGGATGGTAATGGTATTAAGTTTAAGCTTTAGTTAAGACTTCACTAATAAGCCAAGTTCTTTTCTCCTTCCAAGTCCTCCTATTTAAAAATGGAACGTAAGTGAAGAATTAAGCCAACTCTTGGCCTTGTACCTAAAAGAGAAAGGAAATAAACGTAGGTGGATGACATCATCAAAAACTCTATTTTGTTTAAAACTGACACAAACCTCCAAGAAAGTTGATATGTGAGCATTTGGGTCATCATGATCCAAACCCCTAAATTGAATTGCTTGCACCATTTGGATAATTGAAGGCTTCAATTTAAAATTGTTTGCATTGGCTCTCACCCTTTAGATTGAATTGTGAACTTCATGAACCATAGGCATGACAAAATCTTTCAAGAAGTGTAATTTTAACTTTGTAAATAAATTCCAATATTTGCACAGCAATATTATTTAGTCTAACAAAAATAGTGATAAATTATTTTAAACTAACGAAATTAATTATTACCCAAATAAAATTAAAAATCACAACTTAAATTTCACTCAATAATAAATAGTCATAAGGTCTAGGTATCCCTCAATCCATTCATATGCATTTAATTCAATTATGCAAATTCTTTATTTGTATGGAAAAATGGTTACATGCCTAAAATATTCATTAATCTCTTCCAAACATTGACAAAATTATCTCATGCTAAAGAATCACATTTTCATGCTATTCACTTTACACATTAAGCACATTAAAAATTGTTGCTGCAGATAGGTAAAAATAAAGAGGAACAAAATTATCAATATACTAAAATATATTATGATATATTGCTTGGATTGAGTCGCGGATTAAATCGCTCTCTTTAAGACGTTTCACGACTCTACCCAAATTATGTAAGCAATAACAACCCCGTCATCCCCAAAATAAAACAACTCATAATCTAAATCTGTCTAGAAGCTTCAATGCACTAGTTAAAGACCGGAATACTACACCTCCAAAATAATCTTGCTCGAAATCGTTTTGTAATAATTTATGTATTGAAAAGTATTTTTGTATGGAAGAATGTTTGTAATGGAAGAATCTATTTTTGGAAAATAATAAGAAAAGAAAGGGAGCTCGAGAGAGTTTATGTGAGGAAGAATGTTGGTTCTGAGTTGTGGAATGCTTAGAACTTTACTGCTCTGCGAATTGAGATAACTTCACAAGAAAAATAGGTGGATAGAATGTTCAACATTCATAAATAAAATGGTCAAAAAATAAACGGTCAGTAGTGGGGATGAGTTTTGTAAGACTTGGTCTGGGTAGAACGGAACGGAACGATAAAAATAATTAAAACAAAAATAAATGTTCACAACGTAGGTGACTCGTTTTGGATAAGAAGAAAAATTTTGACCGTTGGAAAAAATAATTTTAATAAATAAAATTTTTCAAAAAAAAAAAAGTGCATCTCACCTCACACGCACACGCACACGCACTTGCACTCGTGCTCGGCTTAGCACGGCACAATGCGGTAATTGCTTAGGTCCTCTCCCCTTTCACAAAAGTGGGTGCCTCTTGGGACCCAATACCAATTGTAAATCTATTTATTTATATACACCTCCTTATAGATATAAAAAAGCAATGTGGGACAAACTTTTGAGAAAGTAAATTTTTTACACTTTTTCTCATTCTTTTTATTTAAATTAACAATATATTTTCCAACAATCCCCCACTTGAATTTTACATAAAAATAGTTTTCATCAAGCAATTAATCAATCTAAGATATAAGATTGTTCATAAACAAAATGTGTTTATCGACTTGAATCTTTGCATAGTATTTATGCTTTAGAATACACTAGAGTAACTCATAGTTTTGAACTCTATCTGTAACAACATTACACACATAACCTTTCCAATGTGTAGTTCAAAAAGCCCATGCTTTACCCCATGCACGTGTATCCTAGTATAGTAAATGCTTTAGTAAATTTTGCCCAAAAATTTCATAGGAAGCGGCCACACTTCCACATTCACATAGGTGAGTCTATCAAGAGTACTCATGTAGCTATGTACTCCACTCCACATAGAGTATAGAACTCATTAAGAGTTCATAATTAACTTATCATTTATGTTGATTCAGGACTTAATGCTTCTAACAATATAGAATGAGACTTATAACGACTTGTTATTACCCATTGAATTCTTGGGATCTCTAGTCTATAAGCTAGGTTACCATCATAAGTAACTCTTCATTCTAAGGGCATTAGTCCCATTCCTTTCAATGTTTTGAAAACCTTCTCTCTTACTAATCCTTTCGTCAAAAGATCAGCCAAATTATTATCAGTACGTACATGATCCACTCTTACAGCTCATGTAGAGAGAAATTCTCTAACAGTATTGTGCTACGACGTATCTGTCATCTCTTGCTGTTATAATAACAATTCTGAATCTTTGCAATAGTCGCAGTACTATCGCAATGGATCAAGACAGTTGGTATCGGTTTTTTCTATAAAGGGATCTCAGCTAACAGTCTTCTTAACCAGCCTGCTTCTTCACTAGCAATAGCTAGTGCTATCATTTCAGACTCCATCGTAGATTGAGCAAAAATTGTCTGTTTCTTAGACTTCCAAGAAACAGCTCCACTAGCAATACTAAATATATAGCCTCTAGTTGCTTTGGAATCTTCTGAAAGGGCGTTCAAATCAGCATCGTTGTATCCTTCTTGAACAATGTAAACTTCTTATAATGTAATCTAAGGTTCATAGTTATCTTAAGGTACCCCATGACCCTTTCAATTGCATTTCAATGCCCTTTACTAGGTCTACTAGTAAACCTATATAGTAGTCCCACAACATAAGCTATGTCTGGCGTAGTGCAATCAGTAGCATAACGTAAGCTACCAATGATGCTTGCATACTCAGTTTGTCTAACACCGTCTTTGGTGTTCTTGAACAACTTTACACTAGGATCATAAGGAGTACATGTAGGTTTGCAATTAAAGTAATTACATTTATTTAAGATCATCTCAATGTAATGAGATTGATCTAAAGAAAGTCCCTTCTTAGACCTAGTAATCTTTATTTCAAAGATTACACTCGCTTCTCCAAGGTCTTTCATGTCAAAGTTAGCACACAGCAAGTTTTTTTCATTATTCACGACATGAATATTTGAACCAAACATTAGCAAGTCATCTACATACAAGCATATAATAATGCAAATGTCATTTTTAAATTTATAATAAATGCATTTGTCACTCTCGTTCATTTTGAATCCATGTGAGATAGCTAAATTATTAAATTTTTCATCCCATTTCTTAAGTGCTTGTTTTAAACCATAAAGAGATTAATCTAATTTGAAAACTTTGTTTTCTTGACCCGGGACCACAATACCCTCAAGTTGATCCATGTAAATTTATTCTTCTAAATCACTATTTAAAAAAGCAATTTTAACATCCATTTGGTGCACAACTAGATCATGAATTACAACAAGGGAGAAAAGCACACGTATGGAAGTTATTCGTGTGATTGGTTAAAAGGTATCAAAGAAATCTACATTTTCTCTTTGCCTGTACCCTTTGTCTACAAGATGAGCCTTGTACTTTTCAATAGTACCATCGTGTTTTAATTTCTTCTTTAGTATCCATTTACATCATATGGTTTTGCAACCAGGGGGTAAGTCAACTAAATGCCAAGTTCTATTAGACTCAAGAGAGTCCATTTCATCATTTATGGCTTCTTCCCATAAGTTGACATCTAAAGAAGATAATGCTTCTTGAAGAGTTTGGAGATCTTCCTTTAAGGTATAAGCATAAAAATCAGACCCATAATCCTTAGAGGTTCGAGCTCATTTACTTCTTCTAAGTTCAGTGTCTAATTCTTCATTTTGTTCACTAGTTCTAGTTCTGGGCAAACTACTAGAAGGGAAACCTATGTTTATAGAAAGCTGCATCATTTGATTCTATAGCTACATTATCATTTAAGTCAGAATTTATAAGCTTTACTATTCACAGCATAACCTATGAACACACATTCATATGCTCTACTAGGAAGTTTATTTCTTTTAGGATTAGGGATCCTAACATAGGCTAAGTTAGATTTCTTATTTTTTAAAATTTCATATGGTGAAATTTTACTAGTAGATTTAGGCACTCTATTTAACATATAACAAACAGTTAATAAAATTTCTCCCCATCAATGAGAAGCAGTACCAGAGTTTAATAAAATTGCGACAACTAATTCAGTAAAAGTTTTGTTTTTTCTTCCAGCTTTGCCAATCATTTTAGGAGAATAAAATGCTATTTTTTTTCATGAATAATTCCATGGATTTTATAAAAATCATTTAAAATACTGGAATCATATTTAGTGTCTCTATCACTTCAAAATCTTTTTATTTTTCTGTTAAATTGATTTTCAATTTCAATCATAAATATTTTAAACATGTCAAACACTTTAATTTTATTTTTCATAAGAAATACATAAATATAGTCTGAACAGTCGTCAATAAAAGTTATAAGATAGCATTTTTCATTTCTTCTTAAAATACCATTAAGTTCACATATATCAGAGTGTATTAAGTCTAATGGTTCATATTCTCTAACTACTGATTTATGTGAAGTTTTAGTTATTTTAGCTTGACTGGAAAAATTATATTTTTCAAAATCATTCAATGATAATTTAGGAATTAGTTTTAAGTTACTCATGTTCTTTATTATGCATTTATTAACATGACAAAGTCTAACATGCCAAATATTAAAAGAACACAACATATAAGCAGAAGAAGAGCTTTATTAATTTCAACATGCCATCAGTGGCATACCCTTTCCCAACAAATACATTATTCTTAGTTATTCTATACAAATCAGCCCCTATAGTTTGAGTAAACCCAAGCTTTTGAAAAGATAACCCAAAACTAAGTTCTTTATCATCTCTGGAGTATGCAGGACATCCTTCAAGATTCCATAGGTAAGATTTAATTCCACCTTGCCAATACTAGCAACTTTAGTGAAGTGGGAGTCGCCCAACAACACTTTTTTATCCTCAGATACAGCATAGGACTTGAACATGATGATCATAGCAAACATGGCGAGATGCACCAGTGTCCACCCGCCACCCCTCGGATCCACCAACAAAGTTAATTTCATATATCATAGTAATAAGCTGATCTTCAGTAAGGTTCACCTGCGGGACAGTACGATTCCTATTTCGGTAGTTCCTAGCCAAATGGTCAGGTCTATTATAACTATAATACATGAATGTGTTATTTCCTTAGGGGGGTTGAGGTCCATTCCGTGGAGGATTTTTGTTTTTATTTTGGTTGTTATGGTTCTAGTTATTATTGCGATTCTGAGTTTTCATGTTTCTTCTTTTAGGTTTCAGAATTACAAAGGAGGGTTTCTTATTGGCACTGTTGTTTGAGACAACAAGTACTTCGTCTTTTTTATCTTGTTTTCGGGTTTCTTCTTCTATTCGTAGACAGGTTATGAGACTTTCTAGGAAAAATTCCTTAGTTTTATGTCTAAGTACATTCTTAAAGTCTTTCCATCTAGGGGTAATTTATCTTTAATAACATAACTTGAAAATTTTCATCTAAAGTTATACCTTTAGAAGTTATTTCATGTGCTATCTTCTGTAGTTTATGTGACTGAGCTTCTAAAGATTTGTCGTCAGTCATTTAGTACTTCAGATATATGTTGACAGCATACTTCTTTGTTCCAGCTTCCTCAATGTCATACTTCTTTTGAAGTGCATCCCATATTTCCTTAATCGTTTAATTGGATGGAAAATGATTTTCTATATAAAAACTTTATTTTTAATGGTTTACCCGATAATATGTATGACTACTATAATTTTGATAAGTCAGCTAAGAAAAATTTTTATTTATTAAAATTATTTTTTTCAATAGTCAAAATTTTCATTCTTATCTAAAACGAGTCACCCATATTGTGATTGTTATTTTTTTACCGTTTCGTTATGTTCTATTCCAATCCACCAAGATTAAGTCTTACAGAACTCATCCCCACTATTGAACCTTTATTTTTTGACCGTTTTATTTATGAACGTTGCACATTCTATCCACCAATTTTTCCTGTGAAATTAGCTCAATTCGTAGCTATAAATTGAGCAGTAAAATTCTTAGCTTTCCACAACTCAAAACTAACATTCTTCTTCACATAAACTCTCTCGAGCTCTCTTTCTCTTATTATTTTCTAGAAATAGATTTTTTCATTACAAACATTCTTTCATACAAAAATACTTTTCAGTACATAAATTATTACAAAATGATTCCAAACAACATTATTTTGAAGGTGTAGTGTTCTGATCTTCAACTAGTGTATTGAAGCTTCGAGATAGATTAAGACTCTATGCTATTTTATCATAGGAACGACGGGTTATTACTGTTTGAACAATTTGGATAGAGCTGCGAAACATCTTAAAGAGAACAACTTAGTCCGTGAATCAATCCAAGCAGTATATTTTAGTATATCGATAATTTTGTTGCTTTTTATTTTTACTTATCTGCAGCAAGTAAGCACACATAAAAATCACATATTTAATATTCATGTTCATACACTATTCCATTAAACATGCTAATTATCCGATGACAAAAATTTGATTTACGTTTTTCAAGCTAAGTAAAGATTAAAATAAGTAATTAAAATAAAAACATATTTCAATATTATGTTAAACCACGATCCTAAAAATGGATTTAGTCTCTAAAACAAACAAAATCATAAATAACATTGTCAAACAGAAAAACATGAAAGAGATTAAAATAACTACGAAGAAAACAGAAAATACTATCATTTTGCCGAAGAATCTTTGCTCTAATCCTTAAAAAATTCAAGTTTTTCTTGCTTTATCTCCAAATATCTAGCTTATTTTCTCTCAAAAAATTGTAATTTTTAAGTTTAATTTTGTGCATACAGGAGTAGATGACTGCTGCTTAGTTAAACCCAAAACATCACAAAACAGGTCAGATTAAATCTTGACTGTCGTTAATCTTAATTGTCCGATCATCAAGCGAAAAAAATAGCATCTGCCCTGTACACATGTCACAGATTGGAATTAGGAGGTGAAATAGGATGACACGTGTCGAGCAAATGAATCGTGGTGGAACAGACGTAGAAACGCGGAGCAAACAAGTGACCCGCTGGCTGATGCAGGAGGAACGACAGGTTGACACGAGGTGCTGCTATGGAAAATGCTGGAACATAGGACGGCATGAGCAACGCGAAGAAGAGTGAACTCCAATGGCTCTCAGATCTGCTTGTGTGGCGCGTTGGGCTGGTGAGATTATAACACATGGCTTCTCTTGACTGGGGACTTTTTTGTCTAAGCACGTCCACCAGAATTTCTATGAGTATCCACTTCACCAAAAAAATAGGATAATTGCCTAAAATAGGCCTTACATATGACAAAACTGCACATAAGGACCTTCATATGAATTCTTTTGAAAAGGTTATTTTTATTGTATATTTTCCCTTAGTTTTTCTAAAATAAAGTTCATAAAAATTTTATATTATTTTATAAAATTTTCTTTTATTTTTATGTCTTCCAAAAATTTTAATTTTTCTTTTAAAATTTCTGTTTGTTCTTGTGATAGGATTATTTTATTCATTTTTATTTCCATACATGCTAAAAATAGTCCTATAAAATCTTTATTAAATTCTTTATTATTCTCTGTGTTTCGGATTAATTTAATTAATTCTTTTAAGTTATTAATTTGTATTTCTGTAAGCATTTTAATTTATTTTATTTTTATTATTAACTTAGCTTTGATACCAATTTTTGTGCGGAATTTGGGAATTTATAAAAGTGTATTTAGATATTGTATAATTGTAAGAAGTAAATTCATTTTATGTATGTATTCTAAAAAAGTGCAATTCTCATCGTGATATGCATGATGTAAATGATTTTGTTCAACACATGAGGATAAAAGTTCTTCTTTGAAATACTGGACTTCACTTTGGTCTTTAAATTTACTAGTTCTAATCTTGTTATGAGTTTCTGAATATTATCTCTAAACATTTTTAATTGATTTTATCTACCTATATGTTCTTTAAATAAATAAAATCCAAAAATTAAATTGTCAAATTCTACATTAGTTACTTGAACAAAATATTTCATAAAATGATTTCTTAAAATTGTACTGACAGGATGATCAATTAGATATAAAATACTAGAGATATAATCAGTATAAAAATCTAAGATATTATCAAATCTTTTAAAATTTTCCAGACAGGTTTCATAGCATTCGCCATCAAAATATTCCTCTAAATTGTCCATGAATTTTCTTTCAAACAGTTCTATACTAACCATGATTGTTATAAATTTATAAATAAGCTGAGACCAAATATTCAAACATTCAAGATTCTTACTTGACTAAGGATTATAATTACTATACCTGAACTTAATGGGTCCACCACAGTCTTCCCTTCTTCTGTTCGTCTCCTTTTGTTATCTAGAATATGCCTCAGCTTGCTTCAATCTTCAAAACCCACTTGGTTACAGAGAAGCCCTTGCATCCGTACATATTTTTCAGGTAAAAATTTTAACTTACAAGAAGAATGAGAAGAGTGACTTCACTCCATTTTATTCATAATACAGTAATTATTACAACCTAGAGCCAACTAAGTACCTTGAAAGGGTGCTTAGCCGCTTATTTTTGTAAGATACATAACTTCTAAATACATTTAGAAGAGGTCCTGGAAGTTTAAGTGATAGGGTGTTTTGAGTATTTAAACTCTTTGTTTGAGTGTCCTCTGTAGAGGTTCAGAGTGTAGAAATTGTAAGGTTGAAGGTTTTCTAAGCTCCCTAGATAAGATTTAAGAGTTCCTTTTATAGACGAAGGAATCTCTTTTACAATAATTATCCGACAACTTTTACTATTTTTTCACATGCTTTCTATTTGTAGGTCCTACATCTTGACTTTTGTCCTTTGCTTTTCTGCCGACAGGCTTCTTTTATTGTTCTTTGTCTTCTTCTACTGACAGTTTTGATGACGTAGATGATGACATTTCTTCATCTTCTCGATCTCTTATGCAGTAGATGCATCTATGATCATTGGTGACCTTTCTGGCATAGAAACAAAAAACTTTCTTCGTTTCTTGACCTGCTTCTAGGTTATTAGAATTAAAATTGGCTTCGAACTTGCTAAGCTTTTCACCATCTTCTTCAGTAATTGACATACTGTTGTGGGAAGTGATGAGTACTTTGTTGGTGGAGTAATTTACTTTGATTTCAGTAGAGTTGTCAATCTTCCTGATCTCGTAGTAAATTTGTCCTAGCATTTGACCTCTGGATATACAGAGTTCTTCTGTATTAAATTCCTTTTCTGGTAAAGCCTTTGGTTTAGGTACTTCCCTGTTTGTATTGGCAATGCCTATCTTGATAAAATGATAAGGACTAATGCAATCCTCACCATTCCAATCCATTAAAGAACTAAAAAATCTTAGATAAACAGGTTTATCACCTGCTCTAATTTTCTTTCTAAAGTTTTTAATGGACTTTTTGAAATTTTCAGGAAAATAATTTAATTCATTTAAATTAATTCCTGAATAAAGATTCTCAATTAATCCTGCATGATATGCTTTATATACGAAAATAGGATCTGCACCTTCAAGAATATTGAACTTGCTTCCAGTTGGATAATCTTTTTCTATTGTATAGAATTTCATGTCTTCTATATGTTCTTGAGTGGATTTTCTAGCCAGATTGTATAATTTCAACCATTGAGTTTTGCTGAGGTTTCTGTATTGATCCTTTTCTTCTTCATATTCTGGGATTCTTATAGGGGATGTCTCCCTGAATATTACTGGCGGTCTAACCACTTTTCCTAAAGTCCTCATTCTGTTGATAGAGGATGTTTGTTGCAATGCTGTGGAATAGTTCTTTGTGATCCCTTTTGGATTGATGAGTTTTGGTATTTTGTAATTGGCATAGCTTCCTTCTGCTTCAATTCTATTGGTGAAGGATTTATGGATAACTCCACTGATTCCCATAATAGCTTTATTTGCATCTGCCCAATTGTTGTAAATTCCTGGATTTGGTCCATTATAGACTACATAGACCTTCTTTTGTTCAAATTTTTCTGCTTCATCAGCCCAATTGAATTTTTCTTTTCCTTTATCTGAAACTTTTGAACTGTTAGGTTCGTCCTTTTTTGAACTGTTAGATTCGTCCTTTTTAATATGAACTTCTTCCTTAAGAATTTTTTCAGAATTTTTTGGTTCTGATAGTTTCTTTGGGGAATTTAGTTCTTCCTTTATGTTTTCTGACTCCATAAGAGCTTTTTCAAGTTTTAACAACTCAAGTTGTTCTTCAAAGATTTTTATCTCCTTTTCTTTTATGTTGATCTTTAAGTCAATTTGCTCAATTCCTGAAATCATGAAAATAGTCAGTGGTGCTAACTCTCTAGTTAATGCATCAGCTAAACTATTTTTTGTTCCTGGTAGATGTTCCACATCAAACTTGTAGTAATTAAACCACTGTTGCCATCTAATGAGTCTTCCTTGTTTATAATCTCCTGCAATGTTAGTTCTTAAGAAATGTCCAAAATTTTTGTTATCTGTTCTAACAATAAATCTTGAACTTATGACATATATTGTAAATTTCTTTATGGCCTTTTTAACAGCCAAATATTCTTTTTCATTGCTATGATAATTTAATTCAGGGCCTTGAAAAGATCCTGAAGTAAATCTGCAAAGATATTCATCTTTGTCATCAACTTTTGCTTTTAATACTGCTCCCCAATATTCATGTGAAGCATCTGTTTCTATTATCATTTTATCATCTGGTCCTGGATGATATAAAGTTGGTAAATCTTTTACTTGTGCTTTTACTTTATCCATGTATTTAGTGTTCTCTTCAGTCCATTGCCAGACATAATCTTTCTTAAGTTTTGCCTGTAATGGTTTTCTCATTTCTGCTAATTTCTTTATGTATGCTTCTGCATATGTTAAACATCCTAGAAATCTTTGTAATTGATTTTTATCTTTGATTATACTAGGAAAGTTTTGTATATTGTTTAAAATATGGGGTTGTAGATGATGTTTTCCATCTTTTATTTCTAACCCTAAATATTTTATTTTCTGTTGAGCTAAAACTGCTTTCTTTTCTGATAATACTATTCCTGATTTTTTACATTCTTGTAAGACATTAATAATATCTAAATAATGTTTTGATAAATCATTACTAAATATTAAAATGTCATCTATATACACACAACAAAAATTGTGATATTTTTTGAAGATATTATCCATATATCTCTGAAAAATACCTGGTGCTTGTTTAAGTCCAAATGGAATAACTGTCCATTGGAATTGTCCCTGAGGGCAACTGAATGCCGTTAATTTCTGTGATTCATTATCAAGTCTTATTTGCCAAAATCCACTTTTGCAATCAAAACTTGAAAAATATTTCTTTGCTTTGATTAATGATAATAATTCTTCATTTTTTGGTATAAAATATCCATCATCTATAGTTTCTTTGTTTAAAGATTTAAAGTTTATTACCATTCTCTTCTTTCCTCTTCTTTTTTCAGCCTCTTTTTCTACTAAAAATGCTGGACTAGAATGAGGTGAGTTACTGGGAATAATTACTTTTAATTCTAAAAGTTCTTGAATTTGTTTTTCAAATTCCTTTCTGTCTTCTGGAGTATAAATCATTGGTTTTACCCTTATAACTTTTAAGGGGTCTTTTAATTCTATTTTTGCTATTTCATTAGATCTATTTATGTTTGGATCTAAAGGATTTTCTGAACATACATTTTTTAATAATTTTCTTATTCCTGTTAAGGCTTTATTTTCTTGAATTTCATTTAGAAAGGGGTTTTGGTTAACCTCTATGTCTAAAGAAATGTTTTCTAAATGTGGTTTGTGTTTTGCTTCTATCTCACCACGTTTTCGCTTTTTATGTTGTTGCATAAAAGTTGGCGATGAAACAGTTAATGCTTTCCTAATTTTTGATACATAGATTGTTTCTCCATCTAGAGTTGTTATACTTATTTTGTCTAGATATGGTGTAAAAGGTTGATATAAATTTAGAAAGTTATTGCCTAGTAAAATATCAACGCCTGTTTCTTGTTGGTAAATTGTGGGTATATGAAAGGTTTCTCCTCCTATTGTTATATCTGTATCTGTCAATACTTTGTTTAAATTTATCGTAGTATTATTTGCAATTCTTACTATTAGTTCTTTTGGGGATTGTTTCCAAAGTTCTTCTGGGAAAACATTCTTACTAGCTACACACATACTAGCTCCTATGTCTATATATGCATGTAAATGGTAATTTTTATATCCTTTGAATTTTAGTCCTATTTTTATATAGGTACTATTTGGGTTTGTTATGCTTAATATTTCATCCATTGTTCTGAATCAGATTCATAATCAGAATTATAATCAGAATCAGATATTTCTGAGTCTGTTATTTCTTCTTCAGTTTCTTCTAGTAGATAAATACTACATGTATCATCTATATCAGATTCCTCTATTGGTTCTAATTCCATTTTAAAGGCTTCTTCTAATATTTTTGCTTTTTGTGGGAATTCTTTCTTAAACTCTTTTTTATGTTGTAGCCTACTTGGGCATTCATTAGCATAATGGCCTTCTTCGTTACAAATCCAACATCTACATTTCTTTTTTCCTGAAGGGCAATAGTTTTTCTTTTCAGGTGTACTATATCTTCTTCTTCTAAAATATCTTTTCCTATAAGGTTCTCGATTATATCTTCTTTTATACTTTAGAAAATTTTGTTTTCTGAATTTGAATCTTTTGATTTTTCTAAATTTTTTATATCTATGTTTTTTATATTTGTTATATGGTTTTATGTTACAACCATATTTTCCTGGTGCTTTAAAGTCTCTTGAATCACAACAAATTTTATCATTTTCTCTTATTTGTTTAAATTCTTTTCTTTCTTGGCATTTTATTATTATCCAATTTTTTAGTCCTTTTATTCTTCCTCCTAAGGTGTCAGGTATAATTTGTCTATTTCTATTATTCCATTCCTCTGTAAGAGTTTTATGTAATGTTCCAGGTAATTTTTGATAGAACATTTCTTTATAAATCCCTTGTATGGATGGTGGTAATTTATGGTAATACATTTCATATTCACATATGAAAGAATCTATATAACACATGTCACATATTTCCATATTTGTTAAATGCCACTTAGCTTCTTCTATTTCATTTTCGCTAGATTCTGTTATATTTCTTCCTTTATCTTCACCTATAGATTCCTTATATATTTCATTTATAACTGTATCTAAGTAATCTCTTCCTGTTGTAGCATTTCCTGTCATTCCTAAATGTTGTTGATCTATTAAGTTTGAAAACCATACTTTTACATTTCCTGTCATTTTATGTGATACTAAAACTTTACAAACTGAAGGGTTTGTACTTGTGGTTGATGATGTTTGTATAATTACACTCATTCCACTAGCCCATTCATCTAAGGCTTTTTTTCTATCTCTTATACAGTCTAGGTCTAAAATATCTGTTTTATAGTTTTCATGTGGTCTAAATTCTGGTGGAATACTTCCTCTAGTACCCCAATGTAATCCTTCTTCCATTTTAGGTGGTTGTCTTCTCCTATATATTGGATCAGGTTCTTTTGGCCTATGCCTATTTTCTCTATGTGGGTCAGATGTTTCTTCTCTTTCTGGAGTTGATCTTTCTGGGTTTGTTCTGGGTATTAGTACTGGTTCCATATTAATTCTTTGGGTTGTGTCTTCTTCAGATTCACTTTCACTTATTACTGTCATATCATCTTCTTCTTTATTTATGTAAGATTTTTCTTCATAATGTTTTTCTAATTCTTTATCTGTTAATGTTAATAAACTAACCAATTTTTCTATGTCCTTGTTTTCAGGATTCATAAATTGTTCTTCTAAACTTTTCTTGTATTCTGTTAAATCCATTAGATTGTTATTATCTGTTTAGATTCTTCTGCTTTTCTTTTTTCATTTATAGGAATTAATGCATCAGATCTTCTTGGAGGTTCATCTTTTAATCCTTTTAATGGATCAGATTTTAATCCATTTCCTTTTGATGTGTTATTAATATTCTTTTTTAATTCTAGAATTTCTTTATAGATTTCTAACTGTATTCTTTTTGATTCTTGTATATTTTCATTTGTAATGTCTATGTTTTCTGCTATAAGAATCAAAGCTTCCATTATAGATACTTGGTTTTTATTTATACTTGTTAGAGTATTATTTCCTTCTAATTTTATTTGTAATAATTTTTTTTTATCATTATTATTTCATTGTATAAACTAAGTCTTTCATTTCTTCAATTTCCTCTTTCAATTCTTCTATTTCTCTATTTCTTTTACTTATATCAGGTTGGGTGTCTACGAATGTTATTCTTTGTATATTATTTCTTTTTGATGTTATTAGAGGTTTTTCTTTAATGTCTAAATTTCATTCATCAGGCACTTCATATTCTGATAATTTTTCTGGATTTTTTATGACTTGTCCTATATCTTTAAAAGTTTTATCTATTTCTATATATTCATGTTGTCCATATATCGAGCTATTGTGACTATTTGTTAATGAATATCCTACAAGGTAGTGTATTGAAAATGGGTGGTTTCCATCTTTCATCAAATTTCCTCGTTCAAAATCATAGGCTAGACTTAATACTTGATTTAAATTTTTATCATGGATATTAACAGCAAATCTTGGGTATGCTGTAAATTTTAATTTCTGGTATCCTAAATTTCCATTGATCATTCCTAGCAAAGCATCTTTTCTGTTTGTTATCCTGTTATCTAATAATGCTAATTTGATTGGTGTGTCTATTCCTTCTCTAAAGTGTGCTTTTATTAGTATTTGTATTCCTCCTAAATGAATGTATCCAATTTTTTCTCTATCCTTTTCAGGGATTTTTGATAGTTTTTCTATAAAAGTTTCTTTATTAATTAATGGTATGTTAAATCTTTCTTTTGCATCAGCTATAGTTATACTCATCTCTTTATTGCTTATGCCATAATATACTATGTCTTTTCTTGGAAATAAGTTTCTTATTTTTGAGAATGATTCTTCTCTAAATCCATCTTTTTCTTTTAGATTTAATTTTGATTTTTTAATTTCTTCAAATTTCTTTTTGCTGAATATCATTTCTTGTGAAAAGTATCCTGAAATGTCCTGTGTTTCTACTTCCATTATTTCTTGATTTTCTATAATTTCTGACATGTTTTATAGGTTTTATAAATTTTTAGTTTCTGTTGTAAGGCATTCCATACCTTCTGTTTTTTATGTAAGGGTTAAAGTCCATAAGTGATCTTTTTACTTTAAAAGAGTTCCTTTTAGACAAATGCCCAAAAAAATTCCATAAAATTTCTAGAAAATTCCAAAAAAATCTTAAAAAATCTTATTTTTTCCCTTTTTCCAAAAAATATTATATTTAATCAATTTAAGCTTATATAAATTATATATTAAATAAAACAAGTAAAATATAAAGCATAAATGCATAATTATAAATTTATTTTCTTAGAGTTATCACTATCAATGCTTACTTACGTATCGGAAGGACAAATAACACCATACCTTGTGATAGCTCGAGACTCTAACAGTGTATTCTCTAATCTTAGGACTACAATAAGGAAATGTGAACCAATCATTAATATTGACAAAAATTGACATCAACATATCAAAATTCATTCTAAAAAAGAATATCATTAATGTTCTTTCGATCTTGATCCACATAGTCTTTTGGGAAAAAGACCTTCCAAGTTCAAAAAGCTCCTCCAAAAAGAAGTTAGCACTTTACGTCTCTAAGAAGCCAACCTTTTGTCCATTAAAACTACAAGATCTTTAAGAGACTGACAAAATGGGGTCCAAAAAAGTTTTCTAAAAAGTGACTCTCATCTAACTTAGTACAAAATTAGATCTGAAAAATAAAAAAATAGATAGCACTCAAAATTCACAAAAAAGGGGTCATAGCCTTTATGGCCACTGTCTCCAAATGGTGGCTCCATTTTTTTACAATTTCGACAAGTGAAGATTTTTTAGCACCCAAAAAAAAAATCTCGTCGCCTCTTGATGGCAGATAAACCCAAACAAGGTTCCACCTTCCAATTTCTTATCCATCCAAGTGGCTGCTGATTAGATAAAAAAATATGTGCGTTTCCCCAAGTGTCGATTATCCATCCACCAAAATTTGGTGGCAAAAAGACATTGGACAAAGTTTCACGTGCCACCACAAGCCACTAATGCGAGTGGTGGTCGTGCCCGACAAGTCTGTACAAAAATTGGCTCTATCCATCAGGTAGGAAAATAGGTTCGGTTTGCTCGATTGAAATAGAACTTATTTAGGTCCAATTTGAAACTTTTAGAACCAATTCTCAAAGAACCAAAATGGGCTCCTTGACCCTTGTGATGAGACAAATTTGACCATGGTAGTTTCGACTACTTTTAATGTTGGTATAGAAATCGGCATATAAGATGGTGTATGAGAAAAGACTGTCCATTCTTCTGAAAAAGAAAAATCAATTCATGAGTTTTGATACTCCAGTGTCATGTAGTACAATAGGCCATCTAGCCACTTTTTGGTTCCATGCTTCAGCAGCATGCCTAAACTATAGAACCCGTGCTTGCACTAGTGCATTCAGAATGGGCCTGACCGGCTTATAGAAGAAGAGTTCGAATAGACACCTACTTTGACATGACGAAGTCATAAGAAGTTTGTTGAGAAAAGCCTTATGTCCACCTATTATGCAAAGTCTCTAAGAGACCAACATTCTGCATGCCCAAGAAAAAGATAACGGATCCAACTTCGAGAAGTCACTTACCTGTCCCGTGGTTTCATAGTCTTCCTAAGTGGCAGAGCTTACACTTGCAAAATTTACTCACAATGTCTCGACTGGCTCGTATAAGAAGAACCCAGATGGAAGCCTATCTCGACAAGATGAAGAATGCAATTTAGGTCATCTTGGAGCTCCTACCAGGGGCACAGGACTCTAAACCAGCTCACATCCTAGAGGACACCCCTACAAAATCTTCTAATGCATAGAGTGTATAAGCTCAACCCTGTAGTGAGACAGGCTCATACCAGCAATGTAACCCACCTCTATAGGAGTCAAGCCTGCGAACCGACTGGACAGAGTCTAACCATATGGTTCATAGCTACTCGAGCGCTATCCCTCCATCCATCTTACATCGAGGAATTAACCCACCCTAATGGGAGTCAAACCCTAGGGCCGATCGAATAAAGTCTGTCCATACAGTCCAAAGCCACCTGATCACAAATGCCTTCACTCTGTCCTTCCACTCGTCCATCCTGGAATGTGTGGGACCCGTCCAATATGATCTAGGCCAGCACCGTGAGACCTTCAGACAAGGCTACTCCAGTCAAGCAAGTCATGATGACTATGTAGCCTTAATGGCTAATGGCTACACCAAAAACAATACTAGTGATGAAGTACCGACAATTATGTATCAAACTATCAACAAACTTCTTATACAAATACAAGAAGTTTAGGTAGACTCTAAAACCTAGCTATCTTGATCGAGTTGCCGTTCATAAAAGTCAAGGTTTTTCCTCAATTTAATGAAAATCGTCAAGAGCACGCTCCCAAGGCATGCAAGACACCATATGTTGCCACCTTCTAGTCCACATCATCCTATATACCGTAATGTTCCCTTTCAAACTACAAATTCCCAAGCATCACCTTCTAGGTTGCATAGTACTAGCCATGTCCTTAAAAAAATGTGTTGTCTAGGGTGTTGTCAATGAGGCTGTGCTAATCAGAACAATATCATACCTATAAGACCGCACCATCCCATATGACAAATCACTAAGACCAAGCCTTAACGATCGAAAATATGGTCATCCAACCTTGTAATCTGAGCCATCATTTCTCACCATAGGCCCCCAAATGGTGCACCTCCATCTATCCTAACAAATGCACTGAGTTATTTGTTAAGCCAAAGATGTTTCGTATGAATCCATCTAGCATGAGCTTCTCTATCACACAGTATCTGGAAAGTATGATCATGTTCTTATTAAAGGACATAATTCCTGGAACCAAGGCCATGACCTTTTACAAAACTAATACATTTGCACCCTACCAATAAATGGGATTGCATATGCCAAAAGATGTCCAACAAAATATACTTAGTGAAGGTGCAACCTCCTTTGGAAATACTTCTAGAAGAGGTCTGAGAGTACCTTAAGAGAGTACTACAAAAATCCATTCAAGTCACCCTTAAGAGTACTTGGAAAGATTTATATAACTATCAAGTCTGCACATAAATTTAATAAGGCAATGCGTCCTTCCCAAATGCTTTCCATCCAAAAATAGGACAACATATGTGTTCACTCACATTTTTAAGGCTCATAACAATGTTCAAACTCTTCCCAAATTACACAATGACAGCAAGCACACAACAAGGAAGTGAGCACGAGCCAAGAAGAGCCCACAATAGAATTTCAAAAAGGTCACTCCTACATAAAGCCAAGGGCATTGCCCTTACATATCACTTCCATTGAAAGCTCCAAAGATAATTGTAGTATTGAAAGAGTATAAAGTAGCACGAGATGTCATTCATATATAACCAACATGTAACAGAAATATACCCCACTATAATGAAAGAACAAGCAATTGCCTTACTAACAAGTATCTATTTTTTGAAGGCACTTAAGCCATTATAAGCACACTTGAGGAATTTGAATAAGAAGGGGGAATTCCAAACGGAAATCAGCAAAAGGATTGAGATGTACGAACTCTAGGAAGTCCCCACACCATTGTCCTTGGGCTCACATCTTTGATAGATCAAAGACTAAAGCAACCCCACAAGTGAACTCTACATCCTTGGGTGGGGGGTCCACTGACATCAATGATTGTTGTCACCTCTAGTTACAAATAGGATGCATCCTAAGTATTGGCTTTACAATCCACAATAAAACCAATGCGACGACTAGCTTAATAGGCTTTTTATCTCCTAGGATAATAGATTTTGGCAACGGGCCATGACTGCCTACAAATAAGTAGGAATAATGCTCTTAGTCCAGGAGTTACTACAACTCGTACACCTCATCTCACACAAACTCAAGTTTGCGCACATTAGGGACCTTGGTCTGCAACCTGGTCATTAACAAAAACTGTCAAAAAAGAATAAAGTGCAAAGAAACTCCTAACATGATGGAATAATACACCAACTATAGTAAAATATTTTTAAGCATAAATTCCAAATGCTTGGATAACTTGATAAATTCAAGTGCACCAAGCAAGAGGGTTGGTAGACCAGGGGCTCCCTAGTTCAAGCAAACCACCCTAACTTAGAAATAAAAGAAATAAGTCACACAAACGTGGCAAGGTCCATTCAATAGCCCAACAGGAACATGATGACTACTCACATCTTCCTAGTTAAATTGAAAATAATCGCACAAGTAGACGGATAAATGAACGAGTGATAAGTCAGGTCGGACTAAGCCAAGAACATACCTGACCAAACTGGCCACATTATCGGCTAGACGGACATGGGGCTGGCCCGACAGACCCATGGCTGCCCATACCACCTTGGATCGAGCATCCCCCATTGCAAACTTGTCTTACTAAACTCCATCTTTGGTGCTATTGTCTCATCCAAGACACTTGACCCAAATCCCTACAAGTACTTACCCTTTCATAGCAGCATAAAGGGCCACAATTCCTAACTAGGGACGAACTCAAAGAGAGCATGAGACAATCCATATTAGGGATGGCCTTACCAAAAAGTCATTGCTAAAGAACAAAAGCAAAGCCATGAAAATGCAACATAAATTACATCATTACAAGTATGGAATTCAAAAGTACGTGAAAAATAAAACAAACGTGGGGTATGTAGATATTCATCCGAAAAGGTTCAAGGCTTCAACTCTAACAGCACAATCCAAGTATGTGGAAAACTATTGGGCTATAACTTTAGAGAGACCATGATATTCATCGAAAAAGGTTCATAGAAAGACTATGATATGCATGTCATGGCTCATAGTCTCCATGGACTTTGAGAAGTTTGTAACAGCAAATGACCCTGGTGAAGTCACACTAGAAGTATCCAAGTCAATCGATTACGTCATGTACCATCTACAATCATCATTGAAAAAATTTCAACCATTTCCCAAGGAGACTCTACCCTTCTAGGAGGTGGCTTGACAATAGTGGCTCCAATGTAGTGGCTCTCTTCCTCTTCGGGGCCCTTGAGCTTTGAACCACCCTAGTCTTCACTGGAACCTCATTTGGGTTGGACTCCCTACGGTGCCTCAAAGCACAAATGCTCTTACTCTTATTCCTAATAGAAATGCTTGGAAGTCATACCAACAAAGAATTGATTTATTAACTAAGTATTCTAAAAATACTTGAACAAAAATAACATGCCAAAACTTATACATTGCCACCCCTATTTTGTTGTGTACTAATAGTGTATATTTCAACATATTACGTGATACAAATAATTAAATAAACATTTTAAAAAAAAATACATTAATAATATGTGCATTGGATAAGAAATAAATGTTTGTGATGCAAAGTCATGTAAAACCAAGAGAGAAAAAAAGTAGATAATCCAAGTCATCCTTTTCCTTCATTCCTTAGCTACTGCTTAACCAATTTATCACCCCAATTTTCCTTCAATTCTTTCTTTTTTAGCTACCAAGTTACAAATCAAGGCATTACTATTTTTTTTAGTGCTACCTTACAATTACATGCCTCATAAAGAGGCTTTGGTCCACATGAGCTACAACTACTCGAACTAGATGTGCGGTGTACTATTAGAATTACATTATGACTCTTTTTCTTAAAACACAAATTAAACATTGATTGGGCACGAGTTTTACCCATATTTACTACAGCCTACATTTTTCTTATCATTGGAGGCCCACTTGGAGAATATTGACTTAATAGCAAGAATTTGATGGTACTCACTTTTCCATTTCTTGCTCTATGATAGCATTTTGGAGAAGTGAGTTTACAACTTTGTCTTTATTTGCGTCAACTTCCATTCTAATATTATATATCTTTTATCTTTCTTTCTCTCTTCATCTACACACTAATCTCTTTACTCTATCCAGTCCACTTCATTAGGCTAGGGATTTCACCATCTATGCCATAAACACTTATATTTTTAAGATTAAGTTGAAAAACTATACCATAAACATTTACATTACAGTTACAAAACATTTTTGATTCATTCAACGATTGTACCGTAAATATTTACGATATGGTCATTAACCGTACCTAAAAGTGAGACGTATAGGTACAGTAGCTAATGGTACAGTCAACGATTGTATCTAAAAGCATTTTTGCTTGTAGTGTTACCGTCATTGCTATCGTGAGAGGTCACATCCACTGAGTACGATCCCTACCTTCAAAATAGTACACGTCATAAGTCTCTCTATGCTAATGCTACCAGTTGCTTATGTTTCTTCAATGTTACAAGTAATTCAAACTTCAAGGTACTATCTTAATTGAACAAAAAAGAAAAGAAGGTGAAACAACCCATATTAAGAATAAACAAATTTTTTCATTAAACATTGCAAAAGTGAAGATGGAAGAAAAAAAGAGCGAAAACAATCAATTGATCATGAGTTTGTCTATTCTACAACCTTTGTTGATCCTTCAGCCATTGGTTGTTGTTACATTTACTTCTATATTTGTATGCAATATGTTACATCTTATCTTAGTCTTTTGATAAATCATGTTACATTTACCTTTATCTTTGTATATAATATATTACATTTATTTCTATTTTTGTATGTAATATGTTAGATCCACCTTGAGAGAGTTCGAGAGTCGATGCACAGTTGTGTCAATGCGATTCTTACACCTTAGGACTCAAGGCTCTATTACAAGTAGCAAAAAATAAATAAGTAAATAAAATAGCATAAAAAGAAGTAGAGATAATAAACAGTCTAACTAACAGTTTATTTCATACACAAATAGCATAATACAATAGCAAGAAAGTAGTAATAAATAAATGATTTCCAATCATAGAAAAATTCTCATATGTTGGTACATACTTAAATATTCCAATAATTATACTAACTCAATAGGTGAGCAAGCGAACACAACAATATATAAATTGATAAAGCCACTTAGGTACCGTACCTAAGTGGAAACATTCACAAGTTGCTTAAAGCACCCACTCGACAATAAACAATTCACTATATATGTAAATCGACAATTTAAATATATGTGCTAATACCTCTATTAGTTGGAGCCTCGCCCAACTATGCCTAAGCTGGCATCGTCTACTGTCATCTCAGCAACTATGATCCAAAGTCTAAATTTGACTCTCCTCTAAAGCCTCACTACCATATAGTATGGTACAATTACATACGGTCAATATAGTGAAAAACTATGGTAATAGAAAATCTCATGCACATGGTCCTAACATACAATTCTAGGTCTTAGTAATTAATTCATTTTAATTAATGCACCCAAAAATGCATTTTTCACTAAAACCATTTTCTTGTATCAATGATACAAAATCTCAAAATCATAAATCACTAATACAGAACCACACTCAATGTATTAATAATTCAAAAGTAAGAAATCAATTTCCTCACTCAAATATCAAGTTTTGAAATGGATAGAGTTTCACAACATTTTTTAATTAAAAAAAAAACATAAATGGAAGGTATTTATAAAAATCCTTGAGCTTTTGGAGAGCTTGCTAACCCCTTCCTTGGATATCCAGCTAGCCATTAGTGAACCCTCTCTCGATTAGGGTAATAACTTCTAGCCTCGCTGTTGACTTGCTAACACCTTATTGTTACTTTAACAAGCACATGGAAAGCACACTAATAACTATTGTTTTATTTTCAAAAATTGCTCAAGTCTTTTTCCACAAATACCCTTTCAATGAAAAAATAAATCTAATTAAAAACACAACTTAGCATGCAAATTACATGCTCTCAATCATCTTGTGATATGTGTATCGTGCAAACATACAATGTGTTAAGGTCTATGTGAGTGTGTGCAATACTGAACAATCAATAATTGACTTTACTTCGAGAAAGACAAAACACTAAGTAAATAATCAGATTCTATGTTTTACACATGAGAATATCAACAAAGGCATAAATGACTTACAACACTTACACACCTCTATCTTTATATGTAAAATCTTACATCCACCTCTAGTAGGATTCTAGGAGCTCCAATGAGATCACTAACAGGTTTTTGGAGGTCCAATGAGGTCGACGGTAGGGTGGTTGTCAAGGTCGCCATTGGTGGTTGTCAGAGATGTGATATAGTATGATATGATCCCATTTTATTAAAGTTATGAAATGAGTTTATTTTTTCCTTTTATTAGGGTTTTATACTTTAGTAGTCCTCATATTCAACAAAAGATATGTATGTGAACCCATATTATCAAACTAGTACACTAGTAGTCCTCTCATTTAACAAAAGGTACATCAATGGCCCAATTTTGAAAAAAACTTAATTTTTGGAAGGACAATTTTGTCTTTACAAAAGTATTTATGATTTTATGTCTTCTTTCATTTTTTTTTTTGTCCATTTCATTATGAAAACAATCATATCAACCTTAGCAACCATGTCTATCTCCACCATCCTCTTTGTCCTAGCAATGACATTATCCCATTCTTTTGCTCACCAACTACCATTTACTATTTACGGTAGAACAATTAAAAAGAAATTTTTAATGAAACTAAAGTTAGAAAACTACCAACTTATTTGAAGCATCATCTCTACCAATGACCACAATTACTGTCAATTTACTCCCTCCAAGAAGTATATTTATTATGAGATATTTTGGTATTTATTGGTATAAAAAAAAAAAAAAAGACGACCAAAATTATTGACGCTTTTTATATTTAAAATAATATAAGAATTTATTGAACATGACTCGTTCATTAAATGTGTAGGTATGAACAACATAAATTTTTACTCTTAGTATAATTAAAACAATAATTTAAGATTAATAATATAAAGTTAATATACAATAAAATTACCAAATATAACTTTTATTTATTATAGAAATATTTTAGTATTTATTGGTATATAATAAGAAAAAAAAAAAAGTAAAGCTAAAATTAAAAAATAATAATAATAATAATAATAGAAAAGCAAAAGAAAACCTATAGAAAAGGAAAAAAAAAAAAAAAAGTGATAAGGTTAAAAAAATGAGCATGAGAACGACGCATGGAGAACTTAAGGGGGCAAAGTCAATACACAATAAAATTAACAAATACAAATGTTATTTATTATATAAATATTTTAATATTTATTGATATACAAATAGGATAAAAAAAGAAGTAAACCTAAAGCTTAAAATATATATATATATATGCAAAGTAAATGAATCAAAAAGAAAAAATAAAATAAACTAAAGCATGGAGAACAACCAAACTCAAAGGAATTTTTATATATACTAGTTCAACTACTTATAACATAATTGCATTATTAAAGTTATTTACTTTGTAAAACTTATTACATCATGTAATTTATATATAATTTGTTAGGTTATAAATTATTTTTTATCTTATATTTTGTGCTAATATTTTGATTTAAATACTTGATTTAAAATATTAATATTATGTTTAAAAATGAAATTATGTCGGTTATATAAATTTGATAAATAGATAGTAATATTAATTGTCAAGAAATAATTTGTATTATTCCAAAATTCATTATTTTCTATTAAAGCTGGTTTTAATATAAAAATGTGAAAATTTGACGTTAAAAATTTGTAGACAAATTTGGAAAGACACTTAAACAAGTTAGTTAATTTTTTACACAATAAACTACAAAAATAATTATTCATAAAAAATATGTTTATTATATGAGCATTTTTCTTATTTATTGATGTAAACTAATCATCCATGGTTAATAATGTAAATTAATATACGATAAGACAACAAAAATAAATATTTACAAAAAATATATTTATTATAGGGACATTTAATTTTTATTGGTGTAAAAAAAAAAACAAAAACTATAAAAAAAATTGAATGAGAATAACAAAAAATATTGTTCATGTCTCCTGACAACGTGTTCGGTACCTTAGTGGTATCCTTGTTAAACAAATGATACACATATGAAGCCATATTATCAAACTATTGCACTAATATCAATGGTCAAATTTTGAAAAAATAAAAAAACCTAATTTATAAAATGACACTTTTGTTTTTATGAAAATATTTATTATTTTATGCATTCTCTCATTTTTTTTTTTTGTCAATTTCATTACAAAAATAATCCTATTCATCTTAGCAATCATGCCCACCTTCATCATCCTCTTTGTCTTACCCCTGACACCATCTCATTCTTTCGCTCATCAACTACCCTTTCATTTTTTGTTGTAGAACAATCTAAATATACAATTTTTAAAGAAACTAAAGTTGGGCAACGACAATTAATTTGAAGTATCATCTCTGCAAATTACAGTGACTACCGTCAACTCATTTCCTTCGATCTTATTGACCCTTATATCCTTTTTTGACCACCTTTTGTTTGAATAAAGTCACTTTTTGATCAAATATAAGGTGATCATAAATGATGAATGGGTTAGTGAAATAAGAGGGAAGGAGTTAGTTGTAATTGCAATCGAGGGCAGAGACGTGTACTTCAAATAAATTGGCAGTGGCCTAACTATAGATTCAATAAGAAAAATATAGATTTTGATTGTTTTGCAGCAAAAAGTAAGAGTTGGTTGGTCTACAAATTAAGGAATAAAACGATATCATGGTAGGACAAAGAGGATGGTGGAGCGTGATGATAATTACTAGGGTAATATGAGATGCTTTCGTATTAAAATAAACAAAAATAAATAAGAGAATGCATAAAATAATAATATTTTCATAAAGACAAACCATTCTATAAATAAGTTTATTTTTTATTTTTTAAATTAGACTATTTTTGTACCTTTTGTTAAATGGGGACTACTAACGCACTAATTTTATAATATGGGTCTAAATGTATACCTTTTATTTAATAAAGGTACCATTAAGGTATCGAAGTCCCCAACAACTATTTATGAAAAGTGTATTTATCATAGGAACATTTTACAATTTATTAGTATACAAGATAAACTAATTTATAAAAATTGTATTTATTATTGGGACATTTTGATATTGATTATCCTACTAAAAAAGTGAAGAATAACAAAAATGGTACATAATATAACTAACAAAATAATTATTCATAAGAATTGTATTTATTATAGAGATATTTAATATTTATTTATGTATAAGAAACTAAAAAGACAACATTCATAATAAGTTTATTTCTTATAAGTGCATTTTGGTATTTATTAATGTACAATATAGATTATTATTCGATAGTCAATACCACTATTGATGAACACTATTTTGACATATATTTTGTTATATTTTTAAGCGTTTATTTTATGTTTTATTTATTATTTTCGTGTTTTAGAAGATATTTATGTGTTTTGTAGGATTTTGGGCTTCTTTAAGAATATTGGACTTAATGGATCAAAGTGAGTGAAATTGGAGTAGAAAGAGCCAAGCAATGTAAGTCTTACATTAAAGACAATTCATTATGTAAGGGGGGCATACAAGGCGCGCCGCGGCGGGTAAAATTGTGTGGCGCAGCGATTTATTCTCTATTTTTACTATACTGGTTCATTCTCAACGTGGGCTGTGGCAGAAGGAAATGTGTGCCGCGGCATGAAAGACTTGGGTTTGTATACTAGCCCAGAATTTCACCTCGTACCAAAAACTATCTAGCAATCCTGATTCGCGCGTGCTTCTTCATTCACCTATAAATACCACACTATGCTTCTACCAAACACAAGTTTTTGCAACCAATTTTCTCTCTATCTCAGCTGTTATAGCATTTGCATTTTTCACCCAAAAATTCACTCAAAATCAAGAGAAGACCCTCTATTTGTGAAGCTACTTCAAGGATTTGAGAAAGGGAATAACCAACTTCAAGAAATTGGAGCTAGGAGATCATTTGGAGTATTTTTATTATAATGTCTTTTTCTTCTCTATGATTTTGTGTATGCCTCTTATGATTAAATTGATTGACACCAATTTAGTTATAGTTGACTAATTTGTATATTTGGGATATTAGTATTGCTTCCAATGATTGAAAGAACAATTTTGTAATTTAATGATATATGAGTTTTGGATTTATTTCTTGTTCATGTTCTTAATATTTTTTATTATAAATTAATGATGTGCTAAATCTTGATTTGTAGTTGGAAAAAATATGTTAGAATTTAGGCATTAGAAATGTTATCTTTGCTTCATTGAGCATTATGAACAAGTGCCTAATTTGATTGCATTGATTTATGTTAGATTAGGTGGTTATAATATTTTCTTGATCTAATTCTAATTAATTAATTAACAGTCTGGATCGAAAAAGTTAATTAATTGATTGTAGTGAAAATTGCCATTAATTTAGGATTTTTTAGGTTTAGTAAAAAAATCATTAAATCTGACTTTTAATTAAATTGCTTAATTTGTTCTTTTCTTGAATTGATAGTGAACTAAGATTTCCATATACATCTATAATCCTCCCCGTGGTTGTGATTTCTTTTATTTGCACTTTATTTTAATTATTGAATTAAATTAGAATTTACAATTTTTTTTGCAACCGACAATTGTTAGAATGTTTAGTATTGTTTGTTCAACTAAATAAGAAAATAAATAACATTTTAAAACCACTGCAATTTCTTGAGAGACAATCTTGGAAGTATGCTTATCACTCATTACAAATGATTCATGCACTTGCGAGTTTTTTATAAATACAAAATTTGACTATCAAGTCATTGTGTATCAACTATCTACTTATCAAATTTGAATAACCGACCCTAATTTATGTTATTTTTTTAAAAGTAATATTAATATTTTAAATCAAGTATTAAAATTAAAACTATAACATGAAATAGAAGATAAAAAATAAATGTATAGCCTAACAAATTAAATATAAATTATATGTTAATTTAAATAATTTTTGCAAAGTAAATAGCTTTAATAATGCAATTACATTATATAAAGTGTCAGAAGAAGTGTATTTTTAGTGATATTTTGTTATTTATTAGTGTAAAAAAAAAAACGTAAAACTAAAAAAAATAATTAGAGAATAAAAAAATGGTAAACAATAAAATTAATAAAATAACTATTCATAATAAATGATTTATTTTAAGAATATTTTGGTATTTATTAGTATATAAAAAAAGTGAAGAATAACTAATGTATTCTTCATTGATTATGGTACACAATAAAACTAGTAAAGTAAAGAAGTATATTTATTTTAGAAATATTTTGATATTTATTAGTATATAAGAAAGAAAAAAAGAGAATGATTAATGTATTGTTTATTGGTTATGGTATACAATAAAATTAATAAAATAATTATTCATAAGAAGTATAATTTGCATAAGTACATTTTAGTCAAGAAAAAGCCAACAAATTTTTAGTGTAACTAAAGAAGCTAACAATTTTTTTTTAATTTAAAAAAAATAAAAAATAATCAAAATGGTAAAATAAAATTAATAAAACAATTATTCCTAAGTAGTGTAACTCTTTAATATAACAAAAACTTAAAAATAAAAAGTGTAACTAACAAATTATTAGTGTACTAAATAAACAAGAACTTAAAAAAAAAAAATGTGGAGAATAATCAAAACGGTACATAATAAAAATAATAAAATAATTATTCATAAAAAATATATTTATTATAAAATATTTTAATATTTATTGATATATAAAAAAAAAAACAAATAAATAAAACAAAAGAGAATGAAAAAAGTGCTGTTTTTATATGTAGAATAGATTATTGTCTCATATATCATAATATTAAATTTTAAATTAAAATATTTATTTACTAAAATAAAATATTGTTTTTTTTTTTTTTTGTGGATAAAAATTCATTTGTTTTAACTCTAAATTTTGTATGAATATATAATATAATTTATTTATTTTAACTTTAAATTTTTTATAAATATATAATATTTTTAAAACAAATTATAAGAAAATAGGGATAGAAAAATAGGTAAGTTGGTACGGGAGGGTACTCCTACTCCTTCCGCCCAGCCCCACGTGGCATTTTTCATTGAGGTTAAAGTCCTCATGAATTTTAATTGCCAGACATCTATATTTTTAGTTTTATCAACTCTTTAAAGAATATGTTCCATATATAAATCAACTTTGGAGGTGGTTTCTTTTCTAACCTTTCAAGATCTCACTCATAAATCTAAGGCATTCAATACATTCTTTTCTACTCGACTACCCATATTTAAACTATATGTACATCATTCAAGTTTAAAAAAATAAATAAATAAAAAAGCCTATTTTTGACGGAACCAAAAAAAAAAAAAAAAGAAGCAAATTATTAATGCCATGTTTGATAATCATTTTCAATTTCTAATGTCTTAGTTTTATAATTGAATTTTCAATTTCAATTTTTTTTTTGAAAAAATTAAAAATAAAGATTGTTTGATAACTAATTTCAAGTTTTAATTTTGAAAAATAAAAATTTTAAATTGGACATACTTGTTTGATAACCAATTCCTAATTTTTAATTTTCAAGTTTCTAAACTCTAAAATTCAATTTGAAACTTATTTTTAATAAATTTTTATTAAATTTTGGTTATTTAATCATTTTAAGTAAGGTTAAGTATTTTGAGTATGGTTTGGTTACTAATTTTTAATATAAAGAAATAAAAATAATAAAAATTCAATTCTAAAAATTATTTTTCTTGAATTTTAAATTTGGTTAAATTTTGAAACTGAATTTTAAATTTTAGAAATTAGAAATGAGTTATCAAATATTACCTAATTTTAAAATTTTTAAAATTTTATTTTTGAATTAGGAATTGTAATAGTTATCAAACGAGCACTAAGACACCCTTCTAAATGATTGAAATTGAGGTATAGATGCAAGATTTGAATACATATGGGGCAAACTATGGCACTGCTGTTCACTGATTCCATTTTGTCTGATATTATGGAGTTAAGGATGAGAAATTGTACAGATTTTGTTATTTAGGCAATTCCATGATCTTAAGTTGAGATTTTCAAGCTATCAAAAAAAAAAAAAGATTTAGTTTTCGTTTTTTATTCCTTTGTGATCAGGGGAGGTTCTTTACCCAACAATCTCCCCTTCCTTTGATTTCCCCCCCAATGCCATTTGGTGAGCGTTTTTCTAAATAAAAAATAAATGGAATAACTATTGCCAAAAGATTATTTGGATTTTTCACGAAAATAATAATATTTTCGGAATATTTAGTAAATAATTTTGGAAATTTTCTTTGAACAAACCAAATCATCTTTAACAATAGTTATTCCCAAAATAAAAGACAATATGAAAAGAAAAAGGTTGGTGGTGTTTCTAGCCCATCAAATAATTCATAGAATGAGTCATGGAATAAGTCAAGTGTGTTACTCAACCCTATTATAATTGTTTTTCTCTTTTGTCAAGTCCCTATTACTAGTTTACGGCCCATAATTAAGAATATGATCTCTTATGTCCAAGTTTTGGTATATCTTGAACAATGTTCTTAACTTTTGTAAAAATATCTCTGATATCTTTGAGGTTTACACTTTATATAAAGATGTTCTTATTAACTAACAATGTTAAGTTTCTATCTATTAAAAATTTTCTCTTAATTTTTCTAAAATAGTTTCTAGAAATGTTTTAAATTCTTCTGATAATTTTATTTCTCTTGTTGTTTTAGGTTGAGTAATCTTTATTTTAACCATTATTTAATATTCTAACTAGGCTTTGATACCAATTTTTTAAAGCTAAATGAATCTTTTAAAAACTTCAGTTAACTTATCTTCCTATATATTTTTTAAATAAATAAAACTTAAAAATTAAGTTATTAAATTCTTTTTTATTTACTTTGACAAATTTTTGTGTAAAATAATTTCTTAAAATTTTTCCTACAAGATGGTCTATTAGGTATAAAATACTAAAAATATAATATATATAACAATCAAAAAGAGTGTCAATTTTCTAAACAGATTTCTAACTTTCATTTTCAAAATATTGTTCTAAGAATTCTAAATATTTCTTTTCAAAATCTTTAATTTTGGCCATAATTTAGTTGTATTTCCTTTTTCTTTTGTTTATACAAATTTTTTCATGTTCATTTTATTATTTAATAATTTGTAATTTCAAGCACATCATACATAAAATTTATAAATTTTTATTATAATAAAGTTTTCAACAGACTTTTATAATTAACAAACAGAATTTAGAGTTGATAATACCTTGTTCTTGTTGAATATGAGTCCACCTCTGACTTCTTCTACTTTGGGTCTAATCTTTAGTTATCTTTTAAAAAGTTCCACCTGTGTTGAGAAATGACCATCTACCTTCAATAGAAAATATGATTTGTACTTTTTTTTAAGATATAAAAGAGATACTGGGATTTTGAAGAAATGAAACTTTTATTCATTAAGAAAATAGTATTATTACAAACCTAATTTCCTTGCTATTTTACTCCATAGGAGTTTTTTGATACATAAGGTTTTTCTAAGACTACAATGAAAAATAGAGAGAGATTTAGCTATGTGTGTAATGAGCGATGTCTTCCTCTAAAATCCTACTATATTTATAGACTTATTCTTCCTTTAAAACGCGTGAAAAGGTTATCTTTTCTTTTCCTTCTTTCGATGTAAAGATAAGATTACATCTAATCTTTTATCTTTTCTGTTAGATAAGGACATGTGTAAAGCTACATTTTATCCTTATAATTTCTTTTCAGTTGTCGACACTTCATTCACAGTCACTTGCTGACATACTCATCATGGAGTTTGGTGACGTTGAGCCATCTTTATCTTTGATGCAATAAGTACACTTGTGATCTTTGGTCCTTATCACCTCAAAGTTGACTACTTTTTTAACATCTTCTTGACTAATTCCCAAATTAATATGAAAAATTATTATAATTTTACTGGTTGAATAATTAACTTTTACTTCTAAAGAATTATTTTTTTTGTTCATAATAAATCTAGCTTAATATTATTGGTCGCTCCTAGTTTAATAATTCTTCATTAAATTTTTCTTCTGTAAAGTTTTGGGTTGTTCAACTGTTCTTGTTGAAGATTTCATTCCTATTTTAACGAGATGATAAGGACATATTGGTTCTCCTTTATTTCAATCCATAAGTGAACTAAAAAATCTTAAGAAGACTGACCTATCATTTGCTTTTACTGGTTTTCTGAAGTTCTTGATTGCTCTTTTGAATTTCTCTGAAAACTATGTTAATTTCATTAAATTATTACTTTGATAAATATTTTCAATTAATCTGCAATAAAATACTAGTAAACTAGTTTGGGATCTATTCCTTTGATAATGTTGAATTTGCTGCAGATAATCTTTTTATTTCCTTGTGCATAAACCTTTTCTATAGTAAAAAATTTCATGACTTCTAATAGTTCTTTCCTAATCTTTTTGCCAAATTATAAAACTTTGACCATTGGTTTTGGTGGATGTTTCGTTGTTTTTCCTTTTTTTCTTTTGGGACAAGAAATGTATTATCTACTTTTCTGAAAATTACTTCTCTTAGTACTTTTCTTAGAATTGTGATCTTATTCTTTGTGATTGGCTGGTTTCTGAGTGTTTGGCAATAGTTTCCTTCTAGACTGGTTATTACATCACTTGGTCTGAGAAGTTTTGGAGCTCTATAGCTGGCAAAACTTCCTTTTACTTCAATTTTGCTAGTGAATGTTCTATATGTTATTTCTGAAAATCCAATTTTGTCGACTTCCGCCATGACTTGTATATTTTTAGAGCTAGTTCATTATAGAAAAAATAAAAAAATTTATTGGGTTCTTTTTCATCTGCAATCTTAGAACGTAAAATTTTTGAAGAGTTATATTCTTCCTTTTGAATTACTTGTGAGGTTTTATCTTTTTCTTGAGAGATTTGAATTTCTTTTCCTTTAGAGGTTTTACCTTTTGTTGGAATTTTGATTTCTCCTTTTTCTAGAGAATTGATTTCTTTCTTATTATTATTCCTTAGCAATTTCTTGAGAGATTTGAATTTCTTTTCCTTTAAAGGTTTTACCTTTTGTTGGAATTTTGATCTCTCCTTTTTCTAGAGAATTCATTTCTTTCTTATTATTATTCCTTAGCAATTTCTTGAGATATAAAACCTGAAGTTGTTCTGTTATGATTTTCAACTCATTTTCTTTGATCATGATTTTTACATCAAGATCACCCATGATTCCTATAATAGTAAAAATTGTTAGTGGAATTAGTTCTCTAGTTAATGCATCTACTAGTCTATTTTTAGTTTCTTACAAATGTTCTAAATCAAACTTATAATGGTTAAACTATTATTGTCATCTGATGAGTCTCTCTTACTTATAATCACCTGTTATGTTAGTCCTTAAAAAATATCCAAAATTTTTATTGTCTATTCTAACAATAAATTTGGTACTAATTACATAAATGAAAATTTTCTTTATTGATTTCTTAACTGCTAAATATTCATTTTCATTACTATAATAGTTTAATTTAGGGCCTTGAAATGATATTGAAGTAAATCTACAAAGATATTCATATTTAATATCTACTCTCACTTTTAGCACTGCTCTTCAATATTCATAAGAAGCATCTGTTGTTATGATCATTTAATCATCTAGTCCTAGATGGTATAAAGCGGACAAGTTTTTAACTTGTGATTTTACCTTATCTATATATTTAGTATCTTTCTCTGTCCAATTTCAGTCTTTTTTAAGCTTTGTTTGTAATAATTTTCTCATTTTTGTTAATTTTTTGATATATGTTTCAACATATATCAAACATCTTAAAAACCTTTGAAGTTGATTTTTATTTTTTATAATATTGAAATTTTTTTTATATTATTTAAGATATGAGATTGTAAATGGTGTTTGCCATTTCTTATCTCAAATCCTAAATATTTTTTTTTCTCGTGCAATTATTGCTTTCTTTTATGATAGGACTATTCATATTTTTTGACATTCTTGTATTTGTAGTATATTTATTATATTTATATAATGTTAAATATCCTAAAAATCTTTGAAGTTGATTTTTATTTTTTATAATACTAAATTTTTTTTTTGTATATTATTTAAGATATGAAATTGTAAATGTGTTTTTCATTTTCTATCTCAAGTCTTAAATTTTTTTTTTCCTTGGATAATTCTTACTTTCTTTTCTGATAAGACTATTCATATTTTTTAACATTCTTGTAGTATATTTATTACATATATATATATAATGTCTTTGTAAATTATTACTAAATACTAATATATAATCTATATAGATGCAACAAAAATAATGAAATTTCTTAAATATATTATCATATACCTTTGGAAAATAAATGGTACTTGTTTTAATCCAAATGAAACAACAGTCCAATGGAACTATCCTTGTGGGCAACTGAATACTGTTAATTTTTTAGATTCTTCATCAATTTTTATTTGTTAAAATTTACTTTTGCAATTAAAACTTGAAAAATATTTCTTTCCTTTTATTAAGGATAATAATTATTCCTTTTTAGAAATAAAATATAAATCATCTATTGTTTTCTTTGTTTAAAGCTTTAAAGTTTATGACCATTATTTTCTTTCATCTTTATTTTTCAACTTCTTTTTCTACTAGAAAAATTGGATTTGAATGGGGTAAATTACTATTAATGATTACTTTTAATTATAAATTTTTTTGAATTTATTTTTCAAATTCTTCTATATCTTCTAAAGTATAAATTATTAGTTTTATTCTTATAACCTTTGAGTGATCTTTTCATTTTATGCTTGCTATTTCATTAGACTTGTTAATATTTAGATCTAATAAATTTTTTGAACATATTTTTCTTAATAATTTTCTAATTCTTGTTAGAGCTTTATCTCTTGTATTTTATTTAGAAATGAGTTTTATTTGACCTTTATTTCTAAGAAAATATTTTCTATTTGTGATTTTTTTTTTATTTTACATCCTCACCATATTTTCACTTTTTATATTGTGACATAAAAGTTGGTGATGTATTATATTTTCTTCTTTTAAAATACATTTGTCTATAAGGTTCTTTATTATATATTCTTTTATTCTTTTGAAAATTTTCCTTTTTAAATTTATATATTCTTAACTTTCTAAAATTTTTATGCTTTTTATATTTATTATAGGATTTTATGTTACATCCATATTTTTCTAGCATTCTAAAATCTCTTAAATCACAACAGATCCTGTCATTTCCTATTGCTTGTTTAAATTTTTTTTTTTTTTTTGTATTTTATTACTATCTAACTTTTAAGACTCTTTATTTTTCCTCCTAATATATTAGGTATGATTTCTTTATTCCTATTATTCTATCATTCTGTCATAATTTTATGTAACATTTCAAATAATTTTTTAAAAAACATTTCTTTATAAGTTATTGCATAAAAGATTATAGCTTATGATAGAACATTTCATATTCACATATAAGAGAATATATGTAACACATATTACATATTTTCATGTTTGTTAAATGCTACTTAGTTTCATTTATTTCATTTTCACTGAATTCAGTAATGTTCCTACCTTTGTCTTTTCCAATAAATTTTTCATATATCTCATTTACTACTGTATTTAAGTATTCTTTTCCTGTAGTTGCATTTCCTTGCATTATTAAATGTTATTATTCTGTTAAATTTACAAACTAAATTTTTATATTTTCTATCATTTTATGAGCTACTGATATCCTACAAGGTGAGGGTTTTGTATTGTTGTAAAAGTTTGTATGATTACACTCATTTTACTAGCCCATTTATCTAAGGTTTTTTCTTTCTATCTCTTATGGAGTCTAAATCTAAAATATATGTTTTATGACTTTCATGAGATCTGAATTCTAGTATAATACTATCTCTAGTACCCGATATAATCATTCTTTCATTTTAGGTTGTTATTTTCTTCTATTAAAATGTTCATGTTGTTCTTGTCTTTGTCTATTTCTTTCTTCTCTGTGTAAATCAGATGTTTCACCTCTCTGTAGGGTTGATAATATAGGTTCCATATAAATTAGGGAGCGGGGCCATAGAAGTCCCTTAGATTATGTCATGTGTGTCATTTGGTCCTTTAGATTATAAGTGGTGTTATTTGGTCCCTTAGTTTTAAAAAAAGGGGCCAATTAAGGACAAAACACATGATTTTAATGATTTTTTAATTAAAATATTATTTTTTAAGAAGTCAATTAATGAAAAATTGTATTATTTTAATGTTTATGATATTAAAATATTAATTTAAAAAATAATATTTTAATTAAAAAATCATTAAAATCATGTGTTTTGTCCTTAATTGGCCCCTTTTTCTAAAACTAAGGGATCAAATGACACCACTTATAATCTAAGGGACCAAATGACACACATGACATAATCTGAAGGACTTCCATGACACTTTTCTCTATAAATTATTGATCTTATATTTTCTTGTTCAGATTCACTTTCACCAATTAGACAATCATTCTCTTCTTTATTTGTACAAAGTTTTTCTTCATAATATTTTTCTAATTCTTTATTTGTTAAGGTTAATAAACTAATTAATTTTTTATATTCCTATTTTCAGGATTCATAATTTATTTTTCTAATTCTTTTCTATATTTCATTAGACTGAGATTATATCTTTTTATTTATTTTTGGATTTTTTTCATCTTTTCTTTTATCATTTTTATGAATTAATGGATCAAATCTCCTAGAAGGTTCTTCTTTTAATTCTCTTAATGGATCAAAATTTAATCAATTTCCTCCAGATGCATTATTAATGTCCCTTCTTAATTCTAAATATTCCTTGTGCATATTTAGTTGTAGTTTTTTAATACAACTGTGTTATTTTATTTTTTTCAAGAATTTTTTTTTGTATTCCATTTAAATCATGCAGATATTTGGTATTTAATTCACATGTTGTACCTATTTCTTTAACTAAAAGAATTAATGCTTTTATTATTTTTTTTATAATATTATTTATATTTTCATTTCCTTCTAATTCTAGTTCTTATAATTTAGATTTTAACATCCCTTAATTTCCTATTACTTTATAAATTAATAAATTTTTTATTTCTTTAATTTATTGTTTTAATTCTTTAATTTTTTCTTGTTGTTTTCATTCAAATTTAGTAATCTTTACTTGATCATTAGTAAATTTAATTCTTGAAACATTATTTATTCTTTCTTGTATGAGAGGTTTTCTTTAATATCTAAATTTTATTCTTTTGGTATTTCAAAGTTTGTTATTATTTCTGATTTTATTATTTGTCCTATTCTTTAAAAGGTTTTTTCTATTTCTATAAATTCATATTGTCCGTATATTAAACTTTTATGGCTATTAGTTAATAAAAATATTCTACTATACATTGTACTGAAAATGAGTGATTTCCTTCTCTCATTAAATTTCTTTTTTCAAATTTATAAGCTAAACTTCATACTTAGTTCAATTTTTTATCATAAATATTAACAACACATTTAGGGTATACTGTAAATTTTAATTTCTGATATTCTAAGTTTTCATGGATCATTCATAATAAAGTATCTTTTATATTTATTATCCTCTTATCTAGTAATTCTAGTTTTATATGTATATTTATTTTTTCTCTAAAATGTGCTTTTGTTAATATTTATATTTCTCCTAGATGAATATATCAAATTTTTTCTTTATCTTTCTGTGAAATTTTTGATAGCTAATCCATAATTGTTTATTTATCAATTAATAGTATGTTAAATTTTTTTCTTGCATCTGTTATAGTAATATTCATTTTTTATTACTTATTCCATAATAAACTGTCTTTTTTGAAAAAAAAAATTATTTTTAAAAATGATGATTCTTTAAATCTATCATCTTCTTTAAGATTTAATTTTAATTTTTGAATTTATTTAAATTTCTTTTTGTTGGGTTTTATTTTTTGTGAAAAACATCCTAAAATTTCTTGTGTTTCGATTTTCATTATGTCTTAATTTTCCATTATTTCTGTTATTTTACTATTTACTTATGTTAACTTTAATTTTTGTTAAGTTTGGTGGGTATTTGTAATATTTCTAAAATTTTAGGGATATTTGTGAATTTATATCAAACTTTAGGGGTATTATTGATATATATCCCCCATTATTATTGCAGGCAAAGATTATTAGAGGTTGTGAAAGTCACTTGTGTTAAGTGGACATTTTAGTTATTTTATTTTCACAAGAGACATTTAGGTCTATAAAAATGGGACACTTTAATCACTTTTTGAATAGTAAAATATTATTTTATTAATAATTTTTTTAAATAATAATAATTTAATAAGGAAAATTTGTTATTTTATTTTAACAATTTAAATTTCAATTTGAATGGTACAATATTTTATTTTTTTAGTTAATTCTTTATGTAAATTTTATATTTTATTGAATTTTCATATATTTTTTAGCACTTTTTTGTATCATATTTTTCTATAGATATATTGTTTATATCGAAATTGTAGACTTTATAATATAAAAAATATTAACTACACAGGTCATAAAATTATAATGTCAATGATGTTGGAACCACAAGGATGAGCTCTTTTCAGTTCATCATCTTTAGAGTATAAATTGAACTGTGCAAACTCCACTGTGTTGCTTAGAGCTAGGTAGCAGTTGTATCATTTGTGTGGTCTCTAACAATGGTGGAATGGAGTGAGCTTATAATTTTTGACTTGTATAACCCTTATTTTTGAATATTTTAAAGTCTACAATTTCAATCCAAATATAATACTTATAGAAAAATGTAATACAAAAAAGTGCTAAAAAATGCATAAAAATTTCTTAAAATATAAAATTTATAAAAAAAATTGACCAAAAAATAAAATATTATATTATTCAATTAAATTTTAAATTGTTAAAATAAAATAATAATTTTATCCCCATTAAATTATCTTTATTATTATTTCAAAATTTTTATTAATAAAATAATATTTTACTACTTAAAAATATTAAGCGCAACTAACGTTACAAGTTTGAGACTAATCTGAAATTGGTTTGATGGAAAAGTTTATATTTCTCAAATTTATTTCTATGTTGACTAAATGGTCACCCTTCCTCTTAACAAAAAGAAAGTCAAAGCTTTTCTTCTTTTTTTTTTAAAAAAAAAAAAAATCAAGTCAAGTAAATACACTTGCCATTGTTAACTTGTTATCATTGGTTCAGTTGTTCTGGAATACAATAGAACATAAAGATAGATCACATCTAAAATTATAGATTCATCTACAATTTGATATTTCAACTCCTACACCAAACAATACCTAAGTTCCCCATCCCATTTCAGACTCATATATATACTAATAATTTTAATAAATGCATTACTGTTTTACCCTCAAACAAGGCAACTATATATTCTTATAAGAAAAAGTAAAATCTATTTAACTTTAGTATATAAAGTTGAGAATATCGAAGCAGTGTTGATGAACTACCTCTTGAAAATTCTTTATCAAGTAGCTAACTTTATTATCTTTTCCTACAAAATTGGTCAAACCAAACTCTAGCTACTGAATTAATTAAAACATGTCTTACAAGTTTCACCAAAAATGCTAGTTATATTCAGAGCATTATGCTAATTTTCTAGCAAATTAAAAAAAAAAAGAAAAAAAGAAATTCATGATCTATTTCTATTTTGCTAACTAGTTTAGACGAAATGTTGGGCTTCAAGTGTTGCAATGTGGCTTTGGTTCTATTGTTGATGATAATCAACTATAGTAGTTATAATTATAATTTGGCAAAAGCCGCTGAAGATAATTCATTAGGAGCTTCGTTCATATTTGGAGACTCACTAGTTGATGCTGGAAATAATAACTATTTATCAACATTATCAAAGGCAAATGTTCGTCCTAATGGAATTGATTTCAAACCATCTGGTGGAAATCCAACTGGTCGCTATACTAATGGAAGGACCATTGGTGATATTGTTGGTAAATTTATTATCTTTAATTGTTCTATTAAATCAATTTGATGGAAATTAATTTTTTTATTATATTTATCAAATTTAAAAAGATTAGGACTAATTAATTTGTATAAATTGAAAAATTTCACACCAATTTATAATATATTTAATTGGTGGTGGACTCAATTAAATAATTGGGGGCAGGGACATAATCAACTCTAAAATCATGTTAGAGTATTATTAGTCACTAATTCTACGAAAAACTTGTTTTAATTATTATTATTATTATTTTTTAATTTTTTTTTTTTGTAGGAGAGGAGTTGGGAGTAGCTAAGTTTGCAGAGCCATATTTAGCACCAAACTCCTCAGGCAAAGCGATATTATATGGAGTTAATTATGCATCTGGTGGAGGAGGGATTTTAAATGCTACTGGAAGAATATTTGTACGTACACTAACACTAGAAGTGTATTCTGTTAATCATACACTTTGAATTTAATTATTAATTTTTATTAGAAAGTTAAGATATATTTATGTAATTAAAAATATATTAATTGGGTAAATGCAGGTGAATAGGTTAGGACTGGATGTTCAGATAGATTATTTCAACATAACAAGAAAACAGTATGATAAGTTATTGGGTCCATCAAAAGCTAAAGAATATATATTGAAAAAATCCATATTCTCTATCTCTATTGGAGCAAATGATTTTCTCAACAATTATTTACTTCCAGTTCTCTCCATTGGAGCTAGAATTTCAGAGAGCCCAGATGGTTTTATTGATGATATGATCAACCACTTGAGAAACCAACTTACTGTAAGTAATTAATAATATTATATAAAATGAAAATGAAAATCATCCTCATGTTACGTTTGGCAATATTTATTCAATTATATAAATAAGGCTAATTTAAATTAAATTATGAATATTGATATTTTGTTAATTTTCCTTTACATTATATTTAATAATAAAATATTATTTAAATTATTACCAGAGACTTTACCAATTGGATGCCCGGAAATTTGTTATTGGAAACGTTGGACCAATAGGGTGCATTCCTTATCAAAAGACAATAAATCAAATAAGCAAGGATCAATGTGTGGATTTGCCAAATAAGCTAGCACTTCAGTACAATGGAAAGTTGAAAGATTTGCTTGCTCAACTAAATGAGAACCTTCCTGGATCAACTTTTGTTTATGCTAATGTTTATGATCTAGTCATGGATCTTATAACAAACTATGCTAAATATGGTAATTTTTATTTTTTTTTTTTTTTTTATACAACTCAAACTCACACACCTCTCGTCTCGTCTCGTTGAGACACCATTAATATTTTCATTTGGGTGTGCAGGGTTCAAAACAGCAAGCACAGCATGTTGTGGAAATGGGGGCCAATTTGCAGGGATAGTACCATGTGGACCAACATCAAGTTTGTGTACAGATCGTTCAAAACATGTTTTTTGGGATCCATATCATCCAAGTGAAGCTGCCAACTTAATAATAGCAAAGAAGTTACTTGATGGTGACAAAAGATACATTTCTCCTGTTAACCTTAGACATCTTCGTAATCTTTAGCTTCTTCTTCTTCTTTTTTTTTTTTCTACTTTATAGCCTACATTATATCATATTTCTGTGATTGAGTCTCTGTTTGTGATCAGTACTATATATGTATTCAACAGTGACTTGCTTGCTTGTTAATTGTTATGTCTATTTAAGGAATTGGTGTTTTGGTCCAAATCTCCTTTTCATTTGTTGATCACCTGCTTTCACAAAATGGGCTGTTGCCCCTTTTTTGGGCTTATATTGTTGGTTGAGAATATAATTTATTTTCCTTCTCTGTTTATACACTCAACTTATTGCAGCATATGAAAGGCAGAGTTGTCTGTTGTTATAGATCATTTTCTGATATTAAATTGTAATAACAACAATTAGCTCAATTATTTTAATTGAGTATATTTATGGATTTTTTTTTTTTAAATCTACTTCGAATATGTGTCTTGTATTATAGTGACATTTTTTTTTTTTATAAGTTTTATAATGACATATTTAGTTTAATACGCTGTATTCGACCTTACAAATATGAGTTCTAATTTTATTTCTTAAAAAAATTTAAAATTCTTATTTTTTTATAATTTAAAAGTAAAAAAATTAATTTTGCTTTGAGATGAGTGAAAAAATTAAGACATATAGTTTTAAGATTAAAAATTCAAAACATAAGTTTAATGTTTAATATAGCTTACGCTCACACATTAAATATAATTATTTTTTTGTTTTTTAGTATGACAATATCCAGTTGAATTGTATTGTTTTAGTAATCCAGAAAATATCCTAGCAAAGAAAACAAAGACAAATAATAGAGGACTCAATAGTAATAAAACAATGTTATAAAAAAAAAAAAATCCATCTTCCTATTTTTTATAGCAAAAGGTACTTAGTATGAATTAAATCTATAACTTAAAATAGAGATTTTATGGGGATAAGTCTTATTACCTAGGTAAAAAAAAAAAAAAATTAATCTCATGTAAAACGTGACAGAATAACATCAAATTAATTATAATTAAACTAAGGCTTAATAAATAATACTTATAGTCTAGTAATTCTATGATATCCTAATTTAAATAATATTTATACTTTTATCTCTTAATTTAAATTTTTTTTTTTTTGGTTTGAATTGGTCCTCTTATTCTTTAATTTTTACAAATTTATTTAAAAATTAAATTAGGTAGATTTAAAAAGTTAAGAAACTAAATCTAAGAGAATAAAATATAATCTGTTGCTACCTTTGAACTACTAACATTGTTGTTTTGGTACTTTTTTTAACCTTACCCTCGAATGGGACTAGCTGGTTTCCAATTTTGCAATGTTAAACCGTGCTTTACGGGCAAAATATCCTCCACATTGGCAACGGTAAAAAAAGAAAAATAATTTAAAACAAAAACCATTAAAACAAAGCACCAATCAACCCTTGTTTCTGTCAGTGGGTTATTAAAAAAATGCATTAACTATAAAAGAGAAAAATAAAATAAATTAACTCCAACAATATCGAGCCACTGTTATCATGTTTCTATCTTTTACCCATTTTTTATTTTCTCCTCCTCTTTCATTACCCAAACCGAGAGCTCTGTTTCAAAACAAAAAAAAAAAATCATAACTTCCCTTTGTTCCCCCCAAAAAACTGAATCAACCTATATTAGTCACCTAATAATATTTCAAATCCCATATTAGCGACGAGACATAGATTTCGAACAAGGAGCTCGTATACATGAACAAGGAGGCATTATGAGGCCTCATTGTAATTCCATCCAAAACGTTAGCATATTAAGTGATGTAACCAAATTTCTTATTAATCCATGAATCATCCATATTTAGATAATATGAGAATTTGTTAGCATATTTCTAACAATCTTTTCTCTCAATTAAAGACACATATTATCTTTATATTTTATACCATGTGTAGCTCCTATCAATCGAATAAACTATTATCTTGACGCTTTATACGATGTTTGCCTCCCCTTTAATTGAGGAAACCATTATCTAAACTTTTTATACTATGTTTGGCTTGCCTATAGTCGAAGAAACCAATATTTTTTGCTCTTTATATTATAATTCAACTCCTCTTAAGCTTACAACAAGCCTCAATCCCACGATCCCACAATGAAGCTCACAATGAGCCTCGAGTTCACATAGATAGAGCTCATAAGTTCCTTGGATTCATATAGATGAAGCCCACGATGAGTCTTTACATAGATAGAGCTTATGCAAAGAGTCACATAAGTGCTTATAATGTTTAAGTTTGAGATTAATTCTAATACCACTTGTAAGTAACTTGATATTTCATTTGAAAAGGTTAACATATTTGGTAGAGTGATCAAAGTCCTTATAAATTCATGAATCATTTTAATATATGATTTTGTTTGCATATTCTTTATGATATCTGTTTTAAGAATTTTCTCACACTAAAAATCACTAGAATAACTTGTTCTGGTTTAGATCCCCCTAATAATAAATCTAAATACATATATATAGACAAAAAGGGGGTTTACAGTTGTCCCCCTTTAATAGGTATGCAGACTGGCGCTAAACATGTCAGATTCTGTCAGAGGTCGCGTCAATGATGGTGACTAGCTGAGAATGTGGGAGTACTTAAGTTGATGGTGTTCCACTTCGTACATACGACGTCGTAAAGTTAACTGCATGATGATGGACGACCTCATGAGTATGAGGCAGTTCGGAATACCAAGTGCGACGTCTTGTTTGTTCCTTTAGGCGGCGAGGACGATGCTGGATCACTTCGTAAGGATGGAACCTGTCATTAGGTAGGAGGCCAGATAATTACTTCGTCCATACGAGGTCCTTACACTACTTCGTCCATACGAGGTCCTTACACTACTTCGTCCATACGAGGTCCTTACACTACTTCGTCCATACGAGGTCTTTACACTTTAAATGACAATGCTAGGGTTTCTTTGCTCCATTTGAATGTTTTCTTCAAAGATACTAGGGACGACTTTGTATTCTAACATCAAGTCCCCCATTCTTGAACTTCGAGACGAAGTGAAAGAATGTTCTTCAGAGATACTTTATTTCCATAATCTTCCTGTAATCATATTTATTATCACATTTAAAGAATTTATTGATGGTAATTGTTCTTTTAAAACATTTTTATTTAAAATTTCACTATTAGTCTCTTCCACTTCCCGAGGTAGCAACGTTCCGAATTGTAGGTTATAAGAAGGGGTTTCTAACTTTGAGGAAAGTACCTTAAATCATTTTTGTTAAAGTTTTTCGAGAAATTAAAAACAGAGAAAACAAGATCGTATCCGTGGAGAACAACGTCGTGAGTGTGTCCGAAAGGAAAATCAGTTCGTGATATATTGGAGAACAAGGTCGTCTTTCTTGGCGAACTGGTCCTTTTTCTAGCCAGGAGCTTTTTTTTTTTTTTTTCACTTTGGAATTTTACAGGTAAAATTTTGTTCGATCTCGATTTTGCTTTGTCGTTTCTAGTCTTAGGTTTTCTATTTTGAGTATGACTTCGAACGAAGAAATAGTGTCATCCGAAGTAAACCCCCCAAAAGAGGTCATAACTTCGGAGCGTTCAGAAGAAGCTGGGCCATCTCCCAAGGTATCCGAACCGGAAAGATCGAGGAAAATTACTTTTAAGATTAGTACAGATCAATCAGGGAAACATGCAGAAGTGATTTTTCCTTCAGGTCGTGCATCGTTGGCATCGAAGGATCAAAATACAGAAGAGAGGGGTACTTCGTCGGTGGGGAAGGAAGTTCTAGAGCAAGCGGTCCTAAGAAAGGAAAGGGTCCTAGCTCTTCCAGTTACCGGTGAATATGCCTCCACCTCAGCACATGTTGGGTCGTCTTCATTGGGTCCTCCACCAAAGATTAACCTCCCCAATGTAAAAGCTAAAGAGCCGAGAAGGAAAAAATCTGGTACGAAGCTACCAGAAAAGAAATGGGGGCCACCCAAGAGTCGTAGGGATACGATCTCAAAGCTTCCAAGTAAACTGGCGGTATCCGACCTGGGGAGGATAAGGTCGGTGTATCATATTCCTCCTGAGATCGATCTACAGTTAGTTCCTTCTCATTTGCGTGATAATGACAATCCTCCAGAGGGATGGTATGTGCTTCACGAAGAGGCTTTGAAGATAGGACTTCGGTTTCCAGCACCTCGTATCGTCACCAGGTTCCTTGGTATGTACGACATTTGCCCTGCTCAACTTAATCCTAATGGCTGGAGGATTCTGTTGTGTCTCGCAGTTCTTAGTGGGGAGCTGAATTTGGAGATTGAGGAAAAATTAATTCGTTCGATGTACACCGTGAAGAAGAACGGAAAGGACATAGGGAGATCGTACATATCTCCTATTCAACAAAAGGGGCTGATCTTGAACCTTCCTGATAGTCAACATTCCTGGAAGGATAAGTACTTCCTCATACGAGGTGATTTATGGGAGTTGGATAGGGGCCGCACTGTCCGAGCTAACTGGAACCATAATTTTGTGAACGATCTTCCAAAGGGGGACGAGGTCCTTTATAGACTGACGTCCGAGGAGAGAGACAAACTTCGAAGGATCAAATTAAAGAACTCCGAGTACCACTCATTCAGGAGTATACTGACACCGAAAAAATTGATGGAGTCAGGTGTCTGGAGCAGTGTAGTCATACGACGAAAAGGTCGTATGTTTTGTGAACGCCGAGGTACCTTTTACGATCTTTAAATCAATTGTACTAATTTTGAATATTGTTTGTTGCAGGTATGGACTACTCTGGAGTTGAATGCTCGGACTTGTTGGTTGATGTCGAGGTGGAGAAAAGTACTCAGGCTCGTGAGGTACGAGCTGGAATTGAGAGCGACCTTGGGCTTTCAACCGAGGTAGATAAATCTCTCTTTCAGGCCAGTTCGTCACAGACGAAGTCCGATCCCCAACCCTCCAGAAAAAGAAAAATGAAGGAAATACAAACTGAAGAAGTGTCTTCTCCAGTTCGTGTCTTGAATCCTGAGTCAGTGGAACTCAGCGTGTCTTTTTGAAAAATATCAAGTACGTGAACACCCCAGTAACCTACTTCGACGAGGGGATTTTTGGGAAAAAAAACTTACAGCTCGACCTCTACCAGCATTTTGGTAGTGCTGGAGAAAGAGCTCGTGTCCAATCAGCTTGCAAAGAAGAAGGGCTGACCCATGGGGAAATGGTTGCTCAAAGATTGATGGAGGTAATATCTTCGTACGATGTGTTTTGTTTTGGAAATGTTCAAAATAGATTGTAATAAATGTTTCTGTGCTTGTAGGCTTTATCGATCGTGCGCGAGGGGGAGATCGCAAACCAGGCTTATCGCCAGAGGACGCAAGAGGCGGAGTCTCTACTGTCTGAGTACGAACAGGCTATCAACCAGAAGGATAATACAATAGGTCGTCTTCGTCTGAAGATAAACGACCTAGGGACTGAGCTTTTAGATCGGGTAGAGAAATTAAAAATAGCCGGGAACGCAGCAATGGATCAAACAGCCCGAGCTGACAATGCTGAGGAGGAACTGAAAGCTTCGAGGGAAGAAACGGCGAAGCTTCGAGACGAGGTGAACTTACTTCGTGCCGAGGTGAATTCTCTTCGTGACTTGGTGGTCAAACTGAAAGAAGATTGTACTCGAGGCTATCGTGAAGGGGTGTCGTGGCTGATGTCAAATTTAAAAATTCAAGCGTCAAAGTTAGGTTTGACTAGTGCCTTTTCAAGTCTAGTACGAGCTATGCAAACAGGTGGAAGCTCGTCTCAGCCAAAGGAAAAGAGTAACTCTCCTATTCAGAGCGTGGCTGGGGCACAAGATGTTCACGATGATACAACCTCGTCTCCTCAGAAGTAGAGTTCGAGGGTTACAGTGTTTTGAGTTCTTTTGTCTCCCTTGGGAGATTAATTTTTGTAACCTCGTCTGTTCTGACCATGATGTAAACATTTTATTAAAGATGGAATGGAAAAGGTTTTTACCTTTAGATTGTTGTGGTTGGAGTTGTGTATAAATTTTTGGAGTTTATTTATACATTTATTGTTATTTTAAGTATACATATGTATTTATATATACACATATACACTTATTTACATATATACACGTATTTATATATATATATATATATATATATATATATATATATATATATATATATATATATATATATATATATATATATATATATAATTAATTTTAATTTTTTTTTTTTTTTTTTTTTTAGGGTAGGGTTGTGTATATATATATATAGAACGATAGGTTTAACCTATAACACTTGTTTTTTACTTTGCGAGTATATTTTAGAGAATTTTAGTTCTGAAGTGAGAAAAGTAGATCTTATTTTAGAGTGTTTTAAGATCGTATGGATTTCTCTCAGGTTGATGTCAGGGACATCCTTAGGTCCTTTGACAATGATAGTTTGGGCGACGTGGAAGGAAATCTTCTACGAAGTCAAGCTTACCCACCTGAGGATTCTGATCTCAAGGATGAGGCGATTAAAGATCGCTCGATTTATGTAATGTCCTCGGAATCAGATGATGGAGTCCCTTGTCCAGTTTGTAGGGATACGCATCTCCCACAGCTTTTTGAGACTGGATTATTTGGAAATAGGTCGGCACAGGATGACCTGTACCACCATTTGGGTCATGAAGAAGATCGTATTGCCATTGCTGAAAGCAAGAGAAAGGAGAATGGGTCTCTTTGGCAGATGGCAAGTCGTCGTATGCTCGAGGTGAAATTTTAGCACGCATCACTTGTCTATACATCGTACACACGTTACCTGTATTGCTTTTGTACATCACTTTACCTCGTGTCTTTACTTCACATTCGATATCCTATTTTACATCGTACATGCATCCCTTATCAGTCTTATTCACATCATACATGCATCACTTAACGTTTTCACTTCACGTCGTGTCTTTTACTTCACATTCGATATCCTATTTTACATCGTACATGCATCCCTTATCAGTCTTATTCACATCATACATGCATCACTTAACGTTTTCACTTCACGTCGTGTCTTTTACTTCACATCTTGTCGGTCTTATTTACATCATACATGCATTACTAACGTTACTAACGTTTTCACTTCACCTCGTTTTTTTTTTTTTTTTTAGGCTATCTCACTGACATATGATAGTGAGAGGGAAGCGTCCGACCTGTATGATTCAGCTTTAGCGTTGAAAAAAGATTATGACAAAAAAATGCAGTTGTACTATGAGACTGCTAAAGAGTTTGATGAAGTGGTTGAGGATGTAGAGAAACTTCGTCAACTTAAGGATATGACGTTTGCAGAAAATCGAGACCTGATTACGTCAAAGGATCAAATCTTGGTGGAGTATAATGTTTTGAAGCAAAAGAATGCTATTCTTGAGGAAGACAAGAAAAAATTATCTCAGGAGGTGGAACATTGGAAATTTTTGTATTATCAGTCGTTACCTTCTGCAAACAATCCAAACTTGTAATTTGTACGGCAAGATATGCTTTAACGTGTATGCATCCTTTATATTTAAGTTACTTCGAGTATATTTATGAGTTTGATTTACGCTGATCTTAATGCCCGACTCTTTGCGATGTAATTTGAAACATTTATTTTATTCGTGATGAGGGACAAATAACCGATCTGAGTCTGTTGTCATTATGTTGATCCTCTAGGAATAGGTTCTTCATTTGGGAACTCTTCGCGATGTAATTCGCGATATCACGTTATTTTATTCGTGATGAGGGACAAATGACCGATCTGAGTCTGTCGTCATTATGTTGATCCTCTAGAAATAGGTTCTCCATTTGGGAACTTTTCGCGATGTAATTCGCGATATCACGTTATTTTATTCGTGATGAGGGACAAATGACCGATCTGAGTCTGTCGTCATTATGTTGATCCTCTAGAAATAGGTTCTCCATTTGGGAACTCTTCGCGATGTAATTCGCGATATCACGTTATTTTATTCGTGATGAGGGACAAATGACCGATCTGAGTCTGTCGTCATTATGTTGATCCTCTAGAAATAGGTTCTCCATTTGGGAACTCTTCGCGATGTAATTCGCGATATCACGTTATTTTATTCGTGATGAGGGACAAATGACCGATCTGAGTCTGTCGTCATTATGTTGATCCTCTAGAAATAGGTTCTCCATTTGGGAACTCTTCGCGATGTAATTCGCGATATCACGTTATTTTATTCGTGATGAGGGACAAATGACCGATCTGAGTCTGTCGTCATTATGTTGAACCTCTAGAAATAGGTTCTCCATTTGGGAACTCTTCGCAATGTAATTTGCGATATCATCTGGTAAGGGTAATAAAATAAACGTCTTATATTTTGGTAATTTATAAACAAACAAACAAACAGAACAAAAGGGGAAAAAAAAAAAAAAAAAACAAACTTACAAAATTTTTAACGCATAAGGTACCTTGTTCAAAAGTTATATAATTTAAGCTGCTCAGCATTCCAGCTTAAAGGTTCTGGCTCGCCCCCCCTCGATTGGATGTTGTAGGCTCCCCCTGGAGTGACATTGATGATTTCGTAGGGTCCTTCCCAAGTGGCTGCGAACTTGCCATGTTCAGCTTGTACTTTGTTTCCGACTACTTTACGTAACACCCATTGTCCGATACTAAAAATTTTGGTTTTGACATTTTTATTGTAAGTTCTCTGGATCAATCTCTTCTGAGCTTCAATTCTAACCAACGCTGATTCTCTCAATTCTTCCGATAGTGTGAGGTCCACCTTTCTCAGATCATCATGCTCTTCGTATGACAACTTCGACCGTAAGGTTGGTTCTTGTAATTCGGACGGTATAACAGCTTCAGTGCCATATACCAAAGAGAAGGGGGTTTGTCCTGTGGCTGATCTTGGTGTTGTTCGTGTCGCCCATAATACACCAGGCAATTCGTCAATCCACTTTCCTTTCGCTCCTTCCAGTCTTTTCTTCAAGATGTTGATCAAAATTTTATTTGAGGATTCGGCTTGGCTATTTGCTTGTGGTCGATACGGAGTGGAATGAGAGAGCTTGATGTGTAAATCGTTACAAAAGGTGATGACCTTCTGACCTGTGAATTGTTTCCCATTATCTGTCACCAACTCTCTTGGTAGACCAAAACGGCACACAATGTTCTTCCAAACAAAACCCAGGACGTCCCTTTCTTGAATTCTTGCCAGTGGTTCGGCTTCAACCCATTTCGAGAAGTAATCCGTGGCTACAATTAGAAACCTTTTTTGAGCCAAAGCGACCGGCAGGGGACCTACAATGTCCAGTCCCCATTTTTGAAAAGGCCATGGACTAACAATTGACTTTAATTCGCTAGTTGGTTTGTGTGTCAAACTAGCGTACTTTTGGCAACGATCACATTGTTGGGAATAAACCATACAATCCTTTCTTAAAGTTGGCCAGTAGTAACCTTGTCGTATGATTCGTTGGGCTAAAGTTGTTCCGCCCGAGTGGGCCCCGCAATGTCCTTCATGTAACTCAGCAATAACTAACTGGGCATTAGCACCGTCTAGGCATTTCAACCAGGGACCTCCATTATTCTTTCTATACAAAGAATCCTCATATAATACGTAACTTTGAGACTTAGTCCTCAGTTTGCGTGCTTCCTCTTTGTCTTGAGGTAGAATCCCTTGTTTCAAATAACGCTCATAAGGAGTGATCCATGTTTCTTCCACATTATTTCCAATCGCCAAACTGTCTTGCACTTTTTTCTCGAAGGATATGCTCGGCAAAGTAAGACATGTGACAAGGATTGTTCTCTTCGTATTGGCCACCACAGCCGAGGCCAAACTGGCTAGAGAGTCGGCGTGATTGTTATTACTGCGTGGTACTTGGATCAAAACAAAATCTTCTATTTTAGAGATTTCTTCTTGAACTAATTTTAAATATCGCACCATTCGTTCTTCTTTAGCATCAAAAACATTGTTAACTTGGTTCACAATTAACCGAGAATCACTGCTCATAATCACCTTTCTTGCTCCCAAATTATTCAACTGTCGTACTGCCAAAAGGACTGCTTCATATTCAGCGACGTTGTTGGTTACTTGAAAATTTAATCGAATACATTGTTCGATCATATCCCCAGTTGGTGTAAAAATGACAATTCCAACACCTGCTCCTTTAGAATTGCTTGATCCGTCAACATGCACCTTCCATAATGGGGGTAGAGTTCCTTCGATTGTGGCAACTTCCACTTGCGGCATTTCCATCCATTCAGCTACAAATTCGGCGACAGCTTGGCCTTTAATCGCTGTGGGTGATTGATATTGGATTTCGAATTCACTTAATTCAATCGCAATTTGTGACAATCTTTCAGATGTTTCGGGCTTGCCTAGCACTTTTTTCAAGGGATATGAAGTGATAACAACGATGGTGTGTCCACTAAAGTAATGGCGCAATTTTCTGGCCGCCATCCTCAGAGTGAAAGCAGCTTTGTCTAAATCAGGGTATCGCTGTTGAGCTCCCGTCAATGATTGACTAACATAGTAAATGGGTTTCTGAATGGAATTTCGATTAACCATCAGAACGGCACTTACCGCCGTTGTTGTAACAGCCATGTATAAATATAGGGTTTCTTGAGTGGAAGGGCTGACTAAGACGGGAGGTTGTCCCAGGTATTGTTTAACACTTTGAAAAGCGTCTTCGCAGTTTCTGTCCCATTTATACTCTGTGTTTTTCTTTAAGAGTTGAAAAAATGGAAGACATTTTTCCGTGCTTTTGGATATAAATCGATTAAGAGCTGCAATTCGACCATTCAACTGCTGAACTTCTTTAACACTCTGTGGGGATCGCATGTCGACTAATGCTTTGATCTTGTCAGGGTTAGCTTCGATGCCCCGAACCGACACTAGATACCCTAGAAATTTTCCTGAGGACACCCCAAAAACACATTTCTTAGGGTTTAACTTCATATTATGGAGACGGATAATTGAAAAAACTTCTTGGAGGTCTATGATATGATTCTCCATGACCCTAGTTTTGACCACCATGTCGTCGACATAAGCCTCCACACTTTTGCCAAGTTGTTTCTCAAACATCTTATTAACCATTCTCTGATATGTAGCGCCAGCATTTTTCAAGCCAAACGGCATACGCGTGTAACAAAAGGTCCCCTCTTCCGTGATGAAAGCAGTTTTTTCTTCATCTTGGGGTGCCATTTGAATCTGATGATAGCCTGAGTATGCATCCATGAAACTCATAATCTCGTAACCGGCAGTTGCGTCTACCAGTTGATCAATACTGGGCAAAGGGAAACAATCTTTAGGAGTAGCTGTATTGACGTCTGTGAAATCCACACACATACGGGGTTCCCCTCCTGCTTTTTTCACCAGAACTACATTCGATAACCAAGTAGGGTAGTTTACTTCTCGAACCCAACCGACTCGTTTAAGGGAATCGACTTGTTTTTTGATGATTATGTTCTTTTCTCGCGCAAACTTTCTTTTCTTTTGTTGTATTGGAGTTCTGGTATGATCAATATTGAGCTTATGTTGGCTGACTTCGGGGCTTATACCTGGCATATCTTCTGGTTTCCAAGCAAAAACATCCGTATTTGCCTTGAGAAAAATAATTATGGTATTTCGCACTTCATCAGGGAGCGAGGCGTTGACTCTTAAGAATTTCGCTTCCTCTCCATTCCCTATGGGTATGAATTCGTAGTCATCCAACGAAGCTGTCAAGACTTGTTTAGGAATCCTTGGGCAGTCTAACCCCTTATGAAGTGACCTAAACTTTGATTGCTATTGTGTCTCAGCATTCTTCATAGTCGAGTGATAACAGCTTCTAGCCCGCTCTTGTTCTCCTCGGATTTCTTTAATCCCTTCTTGTGTGGGGTACTTCAGCAATTGATGGTAAGTAGAGGGGACTGCTCTCATTTTGTGTAACCAACTTCGTCCTAGTATAACATTGTAAGATGTTGGAGTATTTAGTACGACAAAATTTGTAAAAATGATAGAACCAACGACCGAGACGGGTAGTCTTATTGTTCCAATGGACATGGTGGTGCTGCCATTGAATCCTACCAGCGGCATTTCTTTCCGAGTGATCTCATTGGGATCAATTCCCATGTCCAACAATGTGGTTAGATACATCAAGTCGGAGGAACTACCATTATCAACTAAGGCCCTTCTAACTTCACAATGAGCGATCTTTACAGTTATCAACAACGGATCGTCATGAAGTGGAGGTGCTTCACTTTCCTCAAAGCTTATCGAGTAACTCGGGTCCGCTTCTCTTACTGAATAAGTTGGTCTGTTTGCGTCACGAGCTTCTCTAGCATATCTTTTCCTGGAATTATGTGAGAAACCGGACATGGTTGGGCCTCCATGGATAGTATGAATTATTCTTACATGAGACGACTGTCCTTGCTTGGGAGGATCGCCTCTAGGGGGAATGTTTTGCGCAGATTCTGAAGTGAAATTCTTTTGCTCTCTATGGGGTTTCGATGTGTTGTCATCAACCAATTCCCGCAACAAACCTTTAGATAAGAGTTGCTCAATTTCCCACTTCAGGTGTCGACAATCATGCGTCCAATGTCCCGTATCCTTATGGAAAGCACAATATTTGTTGGGGTTGCGTTGAACAGCCCTCATTTGGGCGGGCCAACGAACCTGTTGGGTTTTCTCCATGTGCCGGACTGCCTCACTTACTGAAACGCGAAGTGGTGGTCCTCTAAAGGGAGATAAAGATCTTCCCCAAGTTTGAGTATGTTGATGTGAAGCATGGTTAGGTTGGAATTTTGAAGAATATGGTTTAATGCCTTGATACGGTCTCTTTGTGTTGAGCTTTCTGTCGTATGAAAGTTTTCCTCCATCATTTCCAGCCTTTATGTTTCCGGCCTTTGTAGATGATGACTTAGCTGAGGTCATTTCCCTTTCAACGTTTACAAATTTGTGAGCTTCATCATATACTGCTTCTAATGACCTCGGAGTGACTTTTGTTAGTTCAATGAAAAGAGCAGAACTTCTTTTGATTCCCATTCGAAAGGCCTCAATTGCCAAGGATTCAGGACAATCCATAATCTCAAGTTTTTCAATTTTAAAGCGTTTGAGATATGCTTCGATAGTTTCTGATGGCTCTTGTACTATTGTGAAAAGGTGATGAGCTTCTTTTCTTATTGGTTTGTTGCTCGCGTAATTGGTAATGAAGATCTTCACGAATTCCCCAAAACAAGTCACGCTCCTTGGAGTCAACCCGTTGAACCATTTTTGAGCAGAATCCTGCAAAGTGGAAGCAAAAATCTTGCACATCATTGTGTCTTTTTTCTCTATCGGAAGACAGACTGGAGACATTATGGTCTTAAACTGCATGACATGGGAGACCGGATCTCTGGTTCCCCTATAGGCGGGACATCTAGGGGAAGAAAACTTTTGAGGAGGTATGGTAAACTCAACTTGATCGGAGAATGGTGATACATTCAACTGATCACAAACTTTGTCAATATCATACTGAGTACTTCCCACTCCTTGTTGTTTAATCTGCTCTTCCATTTTCTTCATTCTTCCCTCCCATTCTCTCTCTATTTGGGGTTCGGGTTCACGAAGAGCTATGGGAAGAGAAATCTCCGGGGTCAGAGTATGATGAAGAGGCGAATTATGTGCTCCGTGTGAACTCTCAGCATCATGATGGAGATATTCTTGCGGATTCGATCTAAAGTTGCTGGTATTAGCCAAGTGATTCCTCAGTTCAAGATTATCTTTTTGACTTTGCAAGAAAGCTCGTTGTAACTCCGACAGTTGTTGTAGGAGGAGTGATATAGTATTGTCCCCTTGAGGGGGATTCGAATGTTCTAAAGAGTCAGAGCGTTCTGATGAAGGTCGAGTGGTCTGATCATGGGTTGGGGCTGATTCTCTAACGAGGCCTAAGTCCTCATTCACCGCACTGGGTGCATGGTTTGGTATTGGTAAATCATTGAGATCAATTTGCGACATAGTGTAATGAACTAGATTCTCTATAGTGTGATCTAATTCTCTTAGTTATGAACTAGTTTTAAGGTCTCAAACGAAAATAGCAAGAGCTAAAAAGCTTGAAACCCCACGGTGGGCGCCAATTGTTTTAAGAATTTTCTCACACTAAAAATCACTAGAATAACTTGTTCTGGTTTAGATCCCCCTAATAATAAATCTAAATACATATATATAGACAAAAAGGGGGTTTACAGTTGTCCCCCTTTAATAGGTATGCAGACTGGCGCTAAACATGTCAGATTCTGTCAGAGGTCGCGTCAATGATGGTGACTAGCTGAGAATGTGGGAGTACTTAAGTTGATGGTGTTCCACTTCGTACATACGACGTCGTAAAGTTAACTGCATGATGATGGACGACCTCATGAGTATGAGGCAGTTCGGAATACCAAGTGCGACGTCTTGTTTGTTCCTTTAGGCGGCGAGGACGATGCTGGATCACTTCGTAAGGATGGAACCTGTCATTAGGTAGGAGGCCAGATAATTACTTCGTCCATACGAGGTCCTTACACTACTTCGTCCATACGAGGTCCTTACACTACTTCGTCCATACGAGGTCTTTACACTTTAAATGACAATGCTAGGGTTTCTTTGCTCCATTTGAATGTTTTCTTCAAAGATACTAGGGACGACTTTGTATTCTAACAATATCAATATTGCTACCTGATAAATTTACCATATTTTTTATTTAAATGAAATATCAATGTGACCATGTCTCACAAATGGTTGAATTCAATATAAGATTAAAACATATGTCTTATTATTATATATAATTGACTGTATGTCACTTTTTGTTTTGGACAATTTTGTCCTCAATTTTTTGTTTTATTCATAAAATTACCATTATTATAAATTTTATTTATTTAATAATAATAATTATATTAATTATTGTATTAAAAAAATAAGATCATAAAAATTTTATTTACAATTTACTTTTTTCTATAAAAAATTCTAAATAAGTTAAAATACATATTTATTTTTTTTGAAAGGGCATAATTTTTCAAATTTAATTAAAAAAACTATTATTATTATTATTAATGTTATTTATTTGAACTATATATATTTGTCAATGTGCAGTTTTCTATTTTGATGATTTTAACCTCAATTGTTTGCTTTAACTATAAATTTTCCTTACTATTAATTTTATTTATTTAATAATAATAATTATATTAATTATCTTATTATAAAAATAAGATCATATAAATTTTATTTATAATTTACTTGTTTTTTATAAGAAATCTTAAATAAGCTAAAATACATATTTATTTTTAAAAATAATTGTAGTACTCATAATTAAGAGGAAATTTGAACATAATTATTCAAATTTAATTACAAAACCTATTATTTTAATTATTAATTTTACTTAATGAAAAATATTATAATAATCTTATTTATTTTTTACATAATATATGATCGAATTTATTTATTTATTGTCATTGTATTAATATTTTGTACATTTTTTTTTTTTTTTTACAAAATAAGTTTTAAATAAGCTAAAATACATATTTATTTTTTAGAATAATTGTGGTATTTGTAATTAAAAGAAAAATTGGAAAAAATCATTCAAATTTAGTTAAAAATTTTCATTATCATTAATTTTATTTATTTAACGATAATGATTACATTATCTTATAATTCAATTTATTTTTTCATTATAAATATTTACATTTTATGTTACATGAACATTAATTATTTTATACTAAATTTTTATTAAATGTTTTTTTGGGATGAGGGACTTGAACCAGGACATTCTTGATAAAATGTCAAGTCTTTACCAACTATATTAAAAGACGGTTACTAAATACTTTATAAAATTTTTTTGATTGAAACAAATACTTTATAATGAAAATTTATGTTTTTATGTTTGTAATGCAAGGTTTTTATGCTCCATTAAATTTTATTTTGTGATGGTTAATTTTTTTTATATATAAATTTATTTTAAGTTTGCACTTCTCACAATGAGATTTATATTGTTGTGCCTGACAAATATTTTTTATAACTTTAATTATTAAAAAGTTAACATATATATATATATATATATATATATATATATATATATATATAAATTGAGAAAAAAATTAAAACATAGAAGTATAATATAACACATATTAAGTATATACATTTTACTAATATACCCTATTACTATATATAATTGACTATATATAATTGCTATTTTGGACAATTTTGTCATCAAATATTTGTTTTAATTATAAAATTATCATTATTATTAATTTTTTTATATAATAATAATGATTATATTAATTATCTTATTATAAAGATAAGAACTAAATTTTAATTATAGTTTACAACTTTTCTATATAACAAGTTACAAATAACCTAAAAAATATTTACCTTTTAAATAATTGTTGTACATGTAATTAAAACATAATTATTCAAATTTAATTACAAAAACTATTATTATTATTAATTTTACTTATTTGAACTATGTATATTTGTCGATGTGTCATTTTTTTATTTTGGATGATTTATCCTTAAAATTTTGTTTTAACTATAAATTTCAATACTATTAATTTTTTTAATAATAATGATTATATTAATTATATTATCATAAAGATAATATCATATAATTTTTATTTATAGTTTAGTTGTTCTTTATAAAAAGTTCTAAATAAGCTAAAATATATATTTATTTTTAAAATAATTGTAGTACTTGTAATTTAAAAAAAATTGGACATAATTATTCAAATTTAATTATAAAAATTATTATTATTATTATTATTATTATTAATTTTACTTACTTAATGAAAAATATTATAAGGATTTTTTTTTTTCATAATATATGTTTGAATTAACATTTTTATTTATTTATTGTCATTGTATTAATATTCCTTACATTTATTTTTTATATTTTTCACAAAAGAGGTTTTAAATAAGCTAAAATATGTATTTATTTTTTAATATAATTGTAGTACTTGTAGTTAAAAAGAAAAATTAGAAACAATTGCTTATATTTAATTAAAATATTTCATTATTATTAATTTTATTTATTTAATGATAATGATTACATTATCTTATAATTTAATTTTTTTTATTATTATAAGTATTTACCTTTAATATTAATTATTTTAAACTAATTTTTTTATCAAATCATCTTGAGGATGGGGGACTTCAACCATGGCATTTCATGATATAATGTCAAGTCTTTATCAATTGTACTAGAAGATGATTAGTAAATATTTTATAATTAAAACTTATGTTTTTATGTTTGTAATGCAAATTTTTTATGCCCCATTAAATTTTATTTTGTGATGGTTAGTTTTTTTTATAATTTTATTTTTAAGTTTAATTTTCTCAATGAGACTTGATGCCACTATGCCTCACAAAAAAAGTTTTCATAACTAAGTATTAGATGAACTTATAGTACTTTAATTATTAAAAAATTAAAAAATATATATATTTTAATATCACAAAAATAGAGCAAAAAATTAAAACATAGAAGTAAAATATAACATGTGCAAAGTACGTGCATGTTACTAGTATATCTTATTACTATATAGAATTGACTATATATCATTTTCCATTTTGGACAATTTTGTCCTCAATTTTTTTTAATTATAAAATTACTATTATTATTAATTTTATTTATTTAATAATAATAATTATATTAATTATCTTATTATAAAGAAAAGATCATAAAAATTTTATTTATAGTTTACTTCTTTTTTATAAGAAGTTCTAAATAAGCTAAAATACATGTTTATGTTTTTAAATAATTGTAGTACTTGTAATTAAAAAAAAAAAATTGGACATAATTATTTAAATTTAATTATAAAAACTATTATTATTATTATTATTATTATTATTAATTTTACTTACAAGAACAATATATATTTGTCAATATGTTGTTTTTCATTTTGAATGATTTTAACTTCAAATTTTTGCTTTAACTACAAATTTTCATTAATATTAATTTTTATTTATTTAATAATAATGATTATATTAATTATCTTATAAATATAAGATCAATATTAAGATAAAATCATATAAATTTTACTTTATATTTAACTTAGTTTTTATAAGAAGTTTTAAATAAGTTAAAATATATATTTATTTTTTAAAATAATTTTAGTACTCGTAAATAAAAGAAAAATTGGACATAATTAATCAAATTTAATTACAAAAGATATTATTGTTATTATATTATTAATTTTACTTACTTAATGAAAAATATTATAAGAATCTTTTTTTTACATAGTATATGTTTGAATCAATTTTTTTATTTTTATTTATCGTCATTATATTAATATTACTTAATTTTATTTCTTTCTTTCTTTCTTTTTTTTTTTTTTTTACAAAAGAAGATTTAAATAAGCTAAAATACATATTTATTTTTTAAAATAATTGTACTATTTGTAATTAAAAAAATTTGGAAAAAATCGCTCAAATTTAATTAAAAAAAATTAATTATTATTAATTTTATTTATTTAATTATAATAATTACATTTTCTTATAATTTAATTTCTTTTTTATTATTAATACTTACCGTTTTTATTACATAAACATTAATTATTTTGTACTAATTTTTTTATCAAATGATTTTTTGGATGAGGGACTTAAACCAAAACATTTCCTGATAAAATATCAAGTTTGCACCAATTGTACTAGAAGATGGTTAGCAAATACTTTATAATTGAAACTTACATTTTTATGTTTGTAATGCAAATTTTTATGCTTCATTAAATTTTATTTTGTGATTGTAAGGTTTATGAGTGTTGGTAATTTTCGTGAACAAAATAATTAATTGTAATTTAGTATCTAGGCTTGTTATCAAGTCAATCAATCAAAGTTGATGAAACTACAAAGCTCTCAATATGTATGTATCAGGTAAAAATATATGTTTCATGCATACATCCTCACACAACTAAGCACGCACACTTCATATGAGCTAAAATGAAAAACTGTGCACGTGTCGATCGATTAAGGTGTTAGTATTGATCGATCGATCGAGTATCGACAGAGTTCAATCTGGAGGCTCTCGGGTTAATTTTTGTGCTAACTAGATAGATCTAACATTTGTCTAATTGATCGAGGTCATCGTTGATCGATTGATCAGTGAGGTTCTTGAGCTATTGAATATAGATCGAACATTGATTAAGTCCTCTCGAGTTGGATTTCTAGTGTGCTTAACGCAAGTAGATCGATCTAGTAAAGGTTCTCGATCAATTACTCGATCGATCGACTATGGTTAGATCGATCAAGACACATTGATCGACTATGGTTAAATGAAAGTGATATGAAATTCTGTGCTTTATGGTTGAGAGCCACCTACGGTTACCAAGAATATAGTAGTCACACTTAAGCCTAAGATTGAATGGACTATTGAAGATAAAACTGGTAGCTGTTGGAATCAAAAGGGAATTAATGCCATATTTAGTGCTGTATCACCGGATGAATTCCGACGTATTTCTAATGTTGAAACTGCTAAGGCTGCTTAGGACACTCTAGTAGTTGCCCATGAGGGCACGTCTCAAGTTAAACGAACTAAACTCTGCATGCTAGCTACTAAGTTTGAGAATCTTAGAATCGAGGAAGATGAAATATTTTCTAAGTTTTATGTTAAATTATATGATATTGCTAACTCATCTTCAAATCTTGGAGATAAAATTGATGAACGCAGATTAGTTCGAAAAGTCTTATGCTCATTATCAGAACGCTTTCAAGTAAAGGTCACTGCCATAGAAGAAAACAAAGACATTGACACCATCAAGATTAAAGAACTTATTGATTTAATTCAAACATTTGAGATGAACCTTCGAACACCCAAGGGAACACAAGTGTTGCTTTCAAAACCACTAATACTAATGATGGTGATAGTGATGATGTCATGGAAGATGAAGATCTACTCATCCTAGCTAGAAAACTCAAGAAAATGTTCAACATAAAGGATCTACAAATTAAAGAAAAATCAAACCATACAAGAGATCGTAAGGGAAGAGAACTCATGCCAATGAGTTCAGAAGGTAAGAAAACTAAACCCATTAGACCTAGTTGTTTTGAATGTAATGGTTTTGATCACTATGCAGCTGAGTGTGCCAACAAAAAGAAGAAAGCAGGAAAGGTTTTTAATGCTACCCTTAATAACTCAGAAAGTGACCAGGACCAAGATATTGGTTTAGATGATGGTAACACTAACTACATACCTTTAATGCAACTGTTGATGGATACTCTAGTGAATCTAACCTTGACTCAGATGATGAGAGAAGTAAATCTATTATTGCTAAATTTAATGTGAACAATTTTGAGAAACTCTTTCTAGACTTAATTGGTTGTAAGAAAGAGAAAGATAGACTACTCATGACTGTAACCAAGCTAAATGATCAGATCAAGGCACATGAGACTAATTTTTTCAATTCTAGAGAAAGAAAAACTTGAGCTGTATGAACATATTAATATTTTGAAATCTAGTCTTGCAAGAATTGAACAAGAAAATAAGAAGCTTGAGCAGAAAATTGATCAATCAAAGGTGCTCAATCAAAGGAAACAGTGAAAATATTAACCATTGGAGCTGAACGACTAGACAAAATATTAAGCATTGGTAAGTCATATAGTGATACACGTGGTCTTGGATTCTTAGATGAAAGCTGTACACCTTCGACCTTAAAAACTACATTTGTAAGGTCTTCTAACTTTACTCCTACATATACTAATAGTGTGACCTATTTACTTGCTAATACAATGAATGATCAAAATTTAAAGAAAAATCTTCATTTCTTCGTCTATTAATCTTAAGCACTTTTTTGATTTAATTGTTCAAACATATTATGTTGTTATGTTTGAATAATTCATATGCCTAATTGTTCTTCATGATATTGAGATTTACATGATCATTCTAGAGTTTACTAGCTGATTTATTTTTTTTACATCGTATGCTATTGAGTCTGCTAGTTAGGGTTTTTCATTGTTGAATCTGCTCTAGAACACACTTTGCACTTGTGTTATTTGTGCTAACGTTTCAGGTACTATTGGTGACGTGTTCGGTATTTTGTGTGACTCGAAATTACCAAAGTTGACGAGTTGGATTGATCTTGTGGGACACAAGTAGATCGAAACATTGGTCCAGATCCAAACACCTAGCTTGTAGAGGCTGTAAAAGGAGAGATGACTCGTAAGTAAATTACATAAGGGGATCTATTTGTGAAGGGTAGTCTAACACTTGAGGTTGTAATTGAACATTGATTTTCATAGTGGATAATTAGGTGGTCCAGTGGACCGGTGGTTTTCCTCTTAGGTCATTGTTGTGACCTAGGTTTTTTCCACCTAAAAATTTCTTGTGTTATTCTTTAATTACTCATTTTATTTTTACATGCGAATACATGTCTGGCCGTTGTGTTTATGTTACATAATTAATATCTGTTAAAATTGAAAATAACATTTTCACCCCGTCTAGATATATTTGATCTGTAACTAAAAACTCTCAAGGATGGTTAGATTTTTTTATAATTTTATTTTTAAGTTTAGGCTTCTCACAATAACGCTTGATGCCAATGCAACTCACTAAAAAAAATTTCATAACTAAATACTTGTTGAATTTACAGTACTTTAATTATTAAAAAGTTAATAAATAAATATATATTTTAATATCACAAAAATAGAGCAAAAAATTTAAACATATAACGAAATATAACGTGTATTCTATCTTGTATGTGTGTATATATATATATATATCTTCACAACCCTGCAATCATAAGAACAAAGTTCAGAGATTGATTAAACAAGAAAAGAAATTCAGTACATTCTACTATCCAGAATGGACTTGGCATAAATAACGTTGAACCAAAACAAAATAATGAGCTTGGAATTTGGAAAACAAGACCGACTCCAAAACTAAACATATAAATTGAATTAATCAATATTTATATCTTTAAATTTAATACATAATGCAATATTCATGGGAATACATAATCCAGATTTAAATTTAATACTTGAATCCATTAACCTGTTTACTTGATTAATATCCATAATCCTTGAGCTGTTTACATCCAAAATAAAGTTTTATTAAACACCTAAACCTGTTTACAAACCCAAGCAACTATATAAAAGTTGCTTGCTGGCAAATCCAATATGTCTTTTCAAAACAAGCAGTAATTTGCCATGATAAAAAAACAACTAACATCCATAATTTTTACAACCCAATGTAGTATCAGATCACAAAACAACATGTAGAATGTCCTAAACACAATGTCATTAAAGTTGTCTTAAAAGCAATTACTTCATATGGTTTTTTGGCTTTTGGTTGGACTTATGACGTCCTTGTTGAGAGGTAACTTGCCAGCCCTTTTTTGGATTTTTTTTTTTAGTTGCAGTAACTCCATGGCCAACAGATTGAGCTTGGCTTGGTTGAGTCCCAACTTGTTCTTCTTCTACTCTTCATTGAAATTGAAGATCTCTAGTCTGGTTAGTTTAAGGTGATTGGACTATCATATTGTTCATTTGAAGTCCCTTCTTCTCTTGGATTGATTTGTGCCTTGAAGCCTTTTATTTACCACCTTTGTTCTTGGCCATGGTTGGGTGAACATTAACCTCTTTACTTATGTGCCAAAAATGTGAGCTTTGAATTGGGTTCATTATTGGCATATAACATTCTTCATAGGCCCTCTCTTCAGCAATTCATGCACATAATCCATAGGGTTTTGATTTTGGCTCAATATGCATCTCATGCCATGTTTGCAAGGAATGCCAGCTGTGAGATCCCAAGCTCAGAATCCACATGACTTTTTATTAAGATCCACTGCAACTACCTGATTATTACCAAAATGAACCTTAAATGGACCACCACCATGTATTGGTGGATGCAGTCCTTTGTCATATCTCTCTCTGTATTGTACACAACATACACATTGTTACCCAATTCATGAGGCCAACTTTTAACTGTTTCTATACTAGATGTCCATTTGTTTCTAATTTTCCTCCTAATAGTCTCCAACATTGTAAAAATTGGTTCTTCTACTGCCTCTAATATGATGCTGTTATAACTTTCACATAAGTTGTTAGCTTGGTTGGCACAGTAAGTATTACATCTACACATTCAGTAACAAAAACAAATTATTAAGATAATAAAAAGAAAAAATTCATAGAAACCAAGGATGATACAATATAGTAAAAACTACCTGAAAAATGCTCTACATTATTTTTCCTTTGGTTTTCCCTTCAACATTTATGTGCTTTCTCATTTTTTTCCTTCAATGAGTTCATGGCTTGTTTAAATTCTATCTCAGTGGTAGATCTTGCACATCTCCAAAAATATTCACATAGTGAAATTTTCTTGTCTATGTTATACTTTATAAAATTTTGGGGTATTTGCCATGCAGAATATATGTGCTCTATTTTGGGTAGAATAATCTTGACAGCTTCAATTAGACCTAGATGTTCATCCTATATTAATGTCCATGATGCACCTATGTTTGTGTGTGTGTGTATATATATCTAATATCAGTGTCCATGATGCACTTTCTTCCATGCTCAAATGCTTCTTCAACAAATTTATAAACCACACAACCAAGAATTTTTACTCTCACCCTCAACCAGTGCAAATGCTATTGGGTAAATGCCATCATTCGCATCTGTCCCAACAACAAATAATAGTTTACCTCTGTGTGATCCCTCTTAAATGGCATCCATGCAGCCTTATGGACTTCCTACATCCATTCTGAAACCCTTCCTTGATTGCAGCATTAATACTTATATAAAGTCTTTTAAATTTGCATTAATGCTTTAAAACAAATGAGAGCCCACATATATAGTAAATTGGAATAGCACTGTATTAGTCTACCTAACAATACTCATATGAAAAACACAATAATGAAACAAATGCTGCAAAAAATTTGAAACAATTAATGCCATATATATATATATAATGAGATATGGCATTATTATTGTTACTTGATAGCTCAGTGGATATTTATATTAAGATATGGCATGTATAATGAGATATGTTGCTTAACATTATTAAGCAACCATTTAAAACATTTTCTAGAAATCTCAAGTTTCATGTATTACCTATCATTATAATTATCCATCTTCAAACACGTTAGAAGTGTAAATATCAGAAGGCAAATATAAACATAAAGAAACATACAATTATACAACTTAAGAAAATAGTTTATATATATAAGATACCTATCAACTCCATTAGAGTCCTTAATTAATCAGTATAATATAATTAATAATTTGTTATAAAACTATTGGAGTCATTTTTAATACGTGTCCAATATCTATATCAAACTAAACATAAAAATAGTTCATAGACCTAGTTAATTACTAACAATTAGTAATTATTTAAAACTTGGTCTAATTTTTACCCTAAATATTAAGTCACTATATCACGTTTTATTTATTTTGTTGATGATAAAGGTACATCATTAACGTCGACAAACATCAATGTTCTCTCTTATGTATATTTTACAAACTAATCCCAATGTTCATGATCAATATTTGGATAGCCTTCGGGAATCTTGCTCAACATATGTGGGTCATCAATATTAGGTTTCACAAACTCTGTATATAATGCGCTTGTGATTTTCCATGAATATTCCATTAAGCTCATGGCATATATACGAGCAACATCCAAATCAATATCAAAAAATGTAAAAGTTTCCTATAAAAAAAAAATACTCAATTATAAGCATTAATAATAATAAAAATGTTAGTAAATGAATAGTTCAACATCTGCTCGAGCTTTGTTTTTAAACTCAATGTCTACTTGCGGCCATTACTTAAAGTTTATAAGAATGTGATTATGTACATGTACTCTCAAATAACTCTTAAATTTTGCACCAATTCTTCCCAATAGCACACCCTTCTCATTGAAATGTAACTCGATCCTAACACCCTCACTAAGTAACAACACTAAAGAGTTCATCTTGATACGACCTCTTTTTTTCTTAAAATTATTGGCACATTTTGATGGATCTATTCTATAATACGAAAATTGAAATAAATGTTAGTTAAGAATGAAAATAATTTAGATTAAACTATAAATGAATATAAAAAAAAAAAGGTATTAATACTTTGTACCTTGGTCATCAAATAAAGTAGATCAAGTGTTCCCTTCGATACTAGCATATTTTATTTGATTTTCATCTTCTTGATCATTATTCATGTCACTTGCATCTAAAACTTTCTCATGCTCCATAGCAATGTCACCTAAAATATTATTATTTCTAGTATCATTGTAATCCCAACAAGGAGGAGTTAAAACAACGCACCATCACGTCTCTTGATCGTCTTGGATATAGAACACTTGTTTAGCTTGTGATGCCATTATAAAAGAGTCATCTTTATGTCCAATACGGTTAATATCAATCAATGTAAATCTAAAAGTATCTTTTTTTACACCATTTTTACTATCTACCCAATAACACTTAAACAAAAGAACTCTAAACTTAACATAATCAAGATCCCATATCTCATCTATAACTCTATAGTATGAAAAATCTCTTTTAATGGGTTGCATATCCTTAGAACTAGAAAAATGCATAGTTTTTTCCACAATAGAAATTCCACAATTTTGAGTAAAATGATTATAGTCTCTTTCTTTTGTGTGAAAGTAAGTTCCATTTATGATATATCCATGATATTTAATGACATTAAACTTAGGACATTAGGCTATCCATCGCAAGTCTTCTGTAACCTTGCAATTTGGTTGACACATTTCATTTGCAATCTACATAGTAAAATAAAAAGTTTAATATGTACAATACTACCGATGTATCTTAGAGACTAGGTAGAATACTAAAAGAGAGTGATGGTAACTTACTTGGACACACAGCCAATAAATGCAGGTGCGATTATGCTCATTCAAGGTCTATTTTTCTCTCTTAGAGTGATTGGTATCACATAGATGTTTCATATATTTTCTATGAAATAATAATATTAACTTAAACATTTTTAATATTGTCAATTTTTAAAAAGAAAGAAAGATGATTTACTCAATATAAGGTTGAACTTTTTCTATATTGTTTAGAACATATATATGTGCTTGATGCAACATGATACAATTAATGATATTAACTCACCCACCTTTATCAGGCTTCCTTGATACATCTTCACTATTTTGTTAATAGTGATCAATTAAAAGACTAATTGATTTCACACTAATTAAAAATTTAAAGAAAAATTCTACTGCTTCTTTGGCAACAAAACACTATATTATGCATAATTCTGAACGATTACTATTACGAACTTAACTTTTATATCCCTCTCAAATGATACATTCACCTTTAATACACTAGCCCACACAACTCTATCTCCCTTGTGAGATGCACTGTAAGGTGTATCATTATATCAAAAAAAGATGGTGAGAAGTACTTTTCAAATTTACATAATGTAAGTACAACTTTTCTTTGGATATCTTCTAGTTTATTTACAACCCACAAGCTTTTCACAAATATCATTGAAGAAGCTGCACATATCTATGATAGCAATCCTAACATCTTTAGGCAACATTCCATGTAATATAACGGGCAATATTTGTTGCATCAGAATGTGACAATCATGAAATTTCATTGCACTCAACTTCCCATATGTTTCAGAAACAAATGATCATATATTAAAGGAATATTTATAAGGAAATTTAATTTTGGACAAAGTCTTAAAAAATCGCTTCTCTTTTTTATTTAAAGTGAAACATGCAAATGGAAGAAAAATACTCCATTCACCAACTACAAGATGCAACTCTGGACTTAATCCGCTTTCTTGTAAGTCCAATCGAGCACCTAATCCATCTTTCATTTTTCTAGGAATATTTAGCAAGGTACCCAAAATAGTATCACAAACATTTTCTTTTATTGTGCATGACATCTAGAACATGTTTTATTGGTAAAGAACTCCAATAGTCAAACTCAAAAAATATTGATCTCTTTCTCCAACAAATTGAGGTATCGAAAAGCTTTATTTATTCTTTTGACTTACCAAAAGAAAATGTTATTCCTACAACTTCTTTTAAAATCTCATCACTTGTTGGTGGTAATGAAGATGGGTGAAGTTCTAATATCCCATCAAAACATCTTCATTACTTTCGATAATGATGATCAAGAGGAAGAAACTTGCAATGACCCCTATATCATGTTTTATAAGAATGTACTCATGAATTTGAAAATGTATTCTTGCTACAAACTAGACAAGCAAGTTTTTCCTTAACTACATGAATAGATAAATTGCCATAAGTTGAAAAATCATTTATAGTCTACATTAGAATTGCCTTTATTGTGAATTTTTTCTATTGGTATGCATTAAACACTTCAATAACCTCATTCCATAGAATTTTAAAATCATCAATCAATGGCTCCAAATACACATCAATGGCATTTTCAAGTTGTCTAGGACCTGATATCAACAAAATTAACATCATGAACTCCCTTCGCATGCATAGCCATGATGGAAGATTATAATTGACCAATAACACTAACTAACAATTATATTTAGTACTCAACGAACTATGTGGATTAAAGCCGTTAGCTTCAAGTTCTAGTCTAAGATTTTTTGAATCTGATGCAAACTCTAGCCAAGTTGCATTAACTACATTGCAAAAATGAGAATGTGATAGATGTTCTATTTTTCCATCTCCCATTTGTTTTGAAGCATGCCATGTTAAGTTCTTTGATATCTTAGTGTTTCGATACATCTGAAATTGCAAAATAGGTAGAAAATACCACAATACCTTAGCTGTAATTTTTTTATTTTCCGCTTCATTTAGAACATTATAATCCTTCTACATCAATTCCTTACAAGTTGGACACACACTTGCATTCACATGCTCTTTTTATTATAAAGTATGCAATTATTCAAGCAAGCATGTATTTTCTTGTATCTCATTCCAAGCTCATTTGATATATATTTTTTTCCCTCATATATGGAATTAGGAAGTCGATGGTCATCAGGTAACATTTCACTAACTACACTTAACAATTCTTTAAAGTTTTTGTCAGAAATATTGTATAGTGTTACTAATGCTGATAGCTTAGTAAACCTAGTACAACCTTCCCATAATGGTTTCTCGGCATCTTTTAAAATCTTATCAAATTGTTCACCATCAACACCTTCGTGCACAATACTTACCATTTCTACTGTGTTAACAAAAGCATAATTGATATGCTTTATTTTTAGTGTAGGAGATGTGTATGACTATTCATTATAATTTGTAATCTCCTCTCCATGCCAAATCAAATTCTTAAAGCTTTTGTCAATACCATTCTTAAATACATGATTCTTAATTTTGTTCATATTAGATCTATTTATATTCCCAAAATTAAGACAAGAGCACCTAATTTTTTTCTAAATTTTTGGCCTTCTTAGTAAAAAATTTCAAAAAAATTTCAAGTCCTTTGCTAAATTGAGTAGACCTCCTATCCGTATATATCTAAGACTTATCCATCACAATACCTAATTTCATATATACATAATAAGTTCAATATTTAATTCAAATGAATTCATTATTAAAAATCAATTAGCAAAAAAATAACTTATATTACAATATATATATATATATATGATAATAAAATACTTCTTATTAATAAAACACTTTGAATGACTTGCAGATACTCAGTTGTTTGCGAGTTCGTGGTATACCGTCACGAGCCCCAAGGGTGTTTGAAGTTAACTGGCATCCTCCACCTCTAGGTTGGTAAAAGGTAAACACGGATGGGGTTGCTTTTGGAGCACCTAGTCTTTCAAGTTGTGCAAGGATTTTTCGAACCTCCAGATCTTTTGTCAAGGTTTGTTTCTGTGCTCCTTTAGGGGTTTCCTATGCCTTTGAGGCTGAGCTAGCACGGGCTATTCGTGCAATAAAATATGCATACAGGTTTGGTTGGAGTCTGATTATGCGTATGTGGTGACTTTGTTCCACACTAGATCTCATATGGTGCCATGGCGATGGCTCTCATCTTGGACAGATTGTTTGGCTCAGATTGCACGCTTGGACTTTCACTGTTCTCATATTTACTGAGAGGGTAATTCTGCTGCTGATGGCTTGGCTTCCAGATCTCCTAGTTTTTGTTCCGCAACTTGGTGGTGGGATGTACTATTTTTCACCTATCACTTTACTATTTCTGATATAGTCGGCAAACCTTCTTATAGGTTTTGTTGATGCAAAGTTATGTACTCATTACTTTTTATTTATTTAATAATATTTGTGGGTGGTTAGAAAATAAAGAGGGTACTAAGGACTGCTTTCTATTCTGATGGGGCACCTGGTGCGCTTACTGATTCCAGTCTCCCATTCGCTTTTAAAAAAAATACTTATTAAATGTCTATTTCATTAGTCAAATAACATGAACATTTTAGAATGAAAAACAAAGAAAAATTAGTAACAACATTAATTAAAAACTAGTCTATAAATATTATAACTTCAAATTTAATTTTAATAATTATGCAAACACAATGAAAAACCTATCACACATTAATATATATTCATACATTTACATATACACACATTAATGCAAATAGTATTATGATATATAAACTAATACAAAAAATAATAATAAGATAAATAAATGATATGAATAAAAAATAAAGGAACAATAAAACAAACAAATAATTGAAAAGAAAAATAAATTGAATAATAATAACTAAAAAAAATATTGCAAAAGAAATTATAAAAAAGTGCAAATACAAACAAAAAAATATGAAAAATTTGGTCTAATACTAGCACATGGTTTAGAGTGGAGGAGAGGTTGGCATCGCACGAAGCTGGGCTGAGTCTATGGAGGCTAAAGTTGCCACTGCGTTGAGGCTAGGCTGCTAAAGTCACCGCTGCAGGAGGGGCATGCTAGAATGAACAGGGAAGCTAGTGCGATGCTAGAACAATGTAGCAGCTAGAAGGAGGTCGATTGAGAGTGGTGACGACTGCAAGGAGTGGCACAACCTTCAAAGAAGAAAGTGGAGGGCAACGACCTATGAGTGTTTTATGAGTCGAGTAGTGTTTTAGATTTTTGAGTTTTACAGGAAAAATGTGGGCTTTTGGAGTGTTTTGGAAAGTCCCAAAAGAAAGACATTTAGGGACGATTAATAACCGTCCCTAAAACTTTTTCAAAAAAATAATGCTAAACTATTATCGAAACACCCATTTAGGAATGGTTGAACGATTTTTTTCAATTTGTAAACATCTCATAAGCCCATTATTGTTGTAGTGATACTAGTTTGCTTGCTTGCTCTCATCTCCCATGGACAATTTGGACTCTTACATTTGACCTTAAACTTGTCTCTTGAATTTTAAACCTTATTAACTTCCTTCTATTCTTAATTTCATAGTACATAGAAGCTTTTCTAATTACTTTAAGTAGGGATGTGCATTTTATCCATGAATATCTGATCTAACGACCACTTTAGGAGATGGGGATGGTTTCAGGTGTAAATTATTAGGTCTTAAGGAAGGGATGGTTATACCTAAAATCATATACATCCCGTACCTGGATTATTAATATATTTTAATTTAATAATATATATTAAAAAATACTTATTATTAATATATTTAATACTCAAAATTATTAATATATTGATTTAACTTTAATATTAAATTGGATTTTTAGTGGTTATTTTTTTGTATCCGCCCCCACCTGACCTCCGACCCCTGACCAGTTATACATGTCTCCAAACTGGAGCAATTTTTGGATACTTTTGAGTATAAATTATATGTTTAGTTTCGAGGACGGATATAATAAAAACCATCCCTGCCATTCCTAACTTTAAAAGTTGAAAAAATAAGTCCAATCTTAAACTCCACATTTTTGGTTGTAATATCCTCCATAAAAAATATCCTATCCAGCACACTAAAACACCTAGCTTCAATGTCCTCCACATCATAAACGAGCTGTTGTATTCCAGGCTCACCATCCGCAAACATATCAGATCCATTATCATATTAGCATTCATACAGTTCAAATATTTCATATCAACATCCACTTCATTCTCAAACATGTCACCTAATTCAACCTCTATCTCTTCATCTTCCTCTTCCTCTTCCTCTTCATACTCATTGTCATCTTCAACCTCGGCTTCATTACTTTAATCAGCTATATATACTTCTATCAATATGTTTTTGTGACATGATATATATACCAAACTCTTGCATCATCTGAACAATTTGTTATCTGGTGTAATCCTCTATCATTTTTGACACCAAGAACCCTCCAAAACGATCTAATATTCTCAAACTCTATACCCAAATACAAACATATCTTCTTAAACATGTGCAAACTCACTTTACCCGATTGGCAATAATCACAATATTGCACTTCCCTTCCCTTGGAATACATATATCTATTTTTAACTATGAATTCACCACCAAAGTGTAATTGCATTGTAAAATAATGACTAATAAGATTTTCAAAACATTAAAAGCACATGTCACACTCTACTATAATTAAAACAAATGTATTAAAGTTTTTGACTTAATTAATTTTTCAACAACCAAATGTCAAAAATTATTAAAAGCAGTACCCAATTTGGTTTGGTTCACCTACACTTAGGGAGCACTGACAATAATATATAAAACATTTTAGTAAATGTTATTGTCCCCAAAGGAGCAATTAATTGTTCTATTTTAATAATAACAAACTAGTACAAAACTCGATTTATTCTCCTGCCTCCATCTTCCTTGCAAATTCAGGCCTTCAATCGCCCAAATAAATCAAGAAATTTTATATTAAAGGAATAAGACTGATCAGCAAGACTAGATTTTCCATTTAACTGCCGCCACGTAGACTGATAAGCGAGACATGTCTTCAATTTGGTGCTCCCCACGCCTTAAGCCGAAAAGGAGAAAGGGAATTAACTTCATTATCATCACTTCTGTAACCGAAAAGAAGAAAGGGGATTAACTTCATTCTGATCAAGGAATTGGCAACCATAATAAGGAGAGAAGAAAGGAAAAGGGATCACGCATACATCATCAGGGTGAGTATATTAATTCATATTGATGGTTTTATACCAATATGAGAAAGAAAGTTACATTGTAGTATTAGGGGCTATTAGCATATATATTTGAGAAGCCATTCGATAATTTTATGATTGTTATTAAACAGAAATCCATTGGAAATTAAGTGGAGATATTATACCAGCCCGCCCCTTTACCCCCTTGTACTTAGGGTTTTTACCTCTCTATGGCAAACCTTAACCCTAATCATGCTATATGTAACTACTCAAGCCATGCAAATTTATTTAAGCCCCCCTCTTCTATGCATGGACAAAAACAAAATTCGAAGAGTTATGCCCAAGCTATTGGTAATAATTCCTCAAGTATGGTCGTTGAGTCGTGTGAGTCATCTGCAAGAAAGAACGAAGATATTGCATGTCATGTGTTACCATATACCCGAAAGTCTATCAATCTTGCTTGGATCTATGTAAGTTGTCTCTAATTGATCGAATAATCTTCTCTAAAGGGGACAAACCTTGGAACCAAGGCGATATAAAAACCCGATTGAATTCAATATGGAACTTATCTTCCAATTGGAAACTTATCACTTTGGGTCGCAGTTTCAAGTATATTTTATTTCACACCCCTAAGGATCAAGCCAGAGTTCGAGCTAATGCACCAATCAATGTTAAATCATGAATGTTTTGGGTTCAACGTTGGATGCCTAACTTTAACCCTTACACTTAAAAAGCTACCAATGCCCAAGTGTGGGTTCATTTTTACAATTTGGCCTGGGAATTATGGGATAAACAAATTCTTGCACAACTTGCACGAAAAATTGGTGTTTCTCTCAAAATTGACAACGCCACCATCAATGGCGAGTTGGGTCAGTATGTTAGACTTCTGATTGATATCGATCTTACTAGCAAACTTGACTAATAAGTAATGGTGGAAGTGGGGTCACTTAAGATCTTAGTGGATTTATTCTATGAAAATGTCCCCAACTTTTGTAGCATGTGCTCCCTTGTGGGCCATGCTGCCTACAAATGTACTAAGAATACTAATGTTACAGCAGAAAAGGTCAAAGCTCAAAAGAGGCTTAACCCAATAGGCCTAAGGTTCACAAAAACTAATTACAAATTTATAAACCTAAGGTCACCACTACTGACAATATCATTATGGTAAGTAAATCTTTTGCTTCCCTCCATGTACTAGGTACAAATGCTACTATCTTGACCCCTTCTACACTAAACACGTCTATTGACACAACTGCTATAACGACTACAACCTCTACTAATGAGAATAAGGGAGCACAAAGCATGTAGGGGTCCAATTAATGAATTAAAGGGAAACCCAGAATTTCAAAAATGGATCTGTGCGTTGTGACATAAAGTTTTGGCAGTCGCAGAAACCAACCCTCTAGTTTTGGCTGGGAGAGGTTGGGAGACATGTGCTCTTGGCATGGACGTTTGGCTGCCGCGACACCTAACCCTCGGATTTGATATACTAGGCATCTCTTCGTAGAAGAAATTTTCATCCACCACAGCCCGAGTTGATTTTGTGGTGTTCGAGCCCATTTTGCAGCAACAGAAATTTTTCATCGCCGCAGCACACATATATTAAATTCGATTCAAAAATCAAAATTGAGAGCTTGAAAGTTCCATGCACTATAACAATAAACCCATTCAGGTACGGTTCTAGTATTAAAAATTTTAAAATAACTATACCTAAATAGCTTTAGATACGATTGGTCGCGTATTTTAAAAAAATTAGTTTTAGGTACGGTTAACAGTGAATCAAAACACAAATATTTTTTGAAAATTTACGAAAACTTTCAAGTAAGCTTAACAACCGTACCGAAAATATTAGATTTAGGTATGGTTGTTAATCGTAACTGAAAGTCTATGGCTATGGTTAACAACCATACCTAAATCTTAAGTAAAAGGTTTTTAGGTATGGTTGTTAACCGTAGCCATAGACTTTCTAATACGGTTAACAACCGTACCTAAATCTTAAGGAATAACCATACCTATGTACTTTCAGGTAAGGTTGTAAATATTTAAATGAAAGTCATTAAAATAACAAATTAGGGCTCCACCGTTGGCACCACAAAATCTTTGTTTCTTTTTTCCTTCCCACCTGTGCGAAAAAGTGAAAGCGACACTTCAATTCCCACAATATTTCTGCCCCCTTTTTCACACTAAGACTTACCTTTCCTGCTCTTACTTTTCCATCCTTTTCCTCAGTCTTAGTGGCTAAACTCAGTGAACACATGTAGAAAATGAAACATGATCTCTTCAAAGATACTGAGAGACTAGGTTGGCAAATTGTAAGGGGAAAAAGTTGCCAAGCATGGTTAGCTAGACCACGTCTTCATCCTATGAGATACATACCCTCCATAGAGGACCCTAATAGTAATATAACAAGATAGTTCTTTACTAGAATTGTAGGGGTATTTCCAATAGGAATACCCATAATACTTTGAGCAATTTTTGTAAAAAGGAGCGACCGAACTTTCTTTGTATGGAGAAACCAATGTCCAATCTCAGCTCTCTAGAAGATCTCTTTTGGAAAATTTTGGGTTATACCTTTATCGATCCGAACTCCACATCAGTCAATAAGCTCTAGCTTTTCTTAGCCTCTACAATGGAAAATTATTCTACGATTGTTATACAGCATCGACAACACAATGGTTGCTTATGCTACAAATGGCAAGATTTATATATTAATGTTTGTTGTAAGTTTTTAGTTACGAATCAAGTAAGCCTAGAAGGGGGTGAATAGGTTATTTTCAATTTTATCAAATTTTAATTATTTAACCTAAACACAACAGCCAGACATGTAATTGCGTGTAAAAATAAAATGTAGAATTAAAGAATAACACACGAGATTTTTAGGTAGAAACAACCTAGGTCATAACAATGACTTAAGAGGAAAACCACCGGTCCACCGAACCATCTTACTATCCAATATGAAAATCAATGTTCAATTACAACCTCAGGTCTTAGACTACCCTTCACAGATAGATCCCCCTTATGTAATTTACTTACGAGCCGTCACTTCTTTCACAGCCTCCACAAGCTAGGTGTCTAGATCCAGACCAACGTTCCGATCTACTTGAGTCCCACAAGATCAATTGAACCCGTCAACTTCGGTAATTTCAAGTCACACAAAATACCGAACACGTCACCTCAGTACCTGAAACGTTAGCACAAATAACACAAATACAAAGTGTGTCCTAAAGTAGATTCAACAATGAAAAACCTTAACTAGCAGATTCAATAGCATACAACGTAAAAACCAAATCAGCTAGCAAACTCTAGAACAATCATGTAAAGCTCAATGTCATGAAAAGAAATTAGATATATGAATTATTCAAACATAACCACACAATATGTTTGAACAATTAACACAAGAAAGTGCCTTAGTTGATAGATGAAGAGAAGAATATTTTTCTTAAAAAAAAATTCAATCAGATGTAGAAAATATTATTTCGATGTGGTCATTATTTTGCACAAACAAGCATTGCTTATATAGAGTCCAATTTGACTTGAAAGAGGATTAATAAAAGGGACAACTCTACTCATATTAGGATTTAGTTTTCACAACAATTCTAATCAAACAAGGATTCTACTTTCACAACAATTCTACTCATATAAGAATTTTGCTTTCACAACAATTAAATAGGGTCAAATTGGTAAATGTAACATATGGGCTGAATTAAGAAAGGGTTGTAGTAGAACTGAAAAACAGGCAACCACGATCGATCTAACCTCGATCTATCTAGCCAATGCTCGATCGATCAACCAACGATGAAAGACCCTCGATCGATTGACCCAAACCTCGATCAATCTAACCATGCATTTTTCAAACCCGAGAGCAGCTAGATTGAAGTCGAATGATCCTCAATTGATCTAAGCTCGATCGATCGAACCTCGATCTATCTAACTGTGCACAAAAAATTCTTCTAAGTGTACGTGCATTATTGTGTGATGGTGTATGCATGAAACATATATTTTTACCTGATACATAGTATTGAGAGCTCAATAGTTTCTTCAACTTTGATTGATTGACTTGACAATGAGCTTAGATACTAGATTACAATCAAACATTTTGTCCACGAAAATTGCCAACACTCATAAACCTTACATTTGTTTTTGGTAAGGGAACCAATGTTAAGAGAAAGGACCGTAAGGATTCTCTAAGGGCTCTTTTTGATACTCAAATGCCCTGACTTGTAATAGGGGATTTTAATGTGGTTCTTGGATCCCATGAAAGTATGGGCACAAATCGATGTACCACCATGATTGAGGACTTTAACACTATGATATCTTCCTTAACTTGGTTGAAATTGACATTAAAGGGTTTTTTGTACTTTAAAGGTTGATTATCTCTGATACAGTTGCAATTAGATCATGGGCTGTGTTCGAAATATTTCAATGATTCGTAGTTTATGATCTCTTATTGCGCCCTTCCTCGACACCACTCCGATCGCCATCCTCTTTCGCTTACTATTTTTATGGCAAGACCAGGGGTTTCAAGCCCATTCTGGTATGTGGCTTGAGCACCCTAGTTTTCTTGAGCTACTACGTGCCATTTATTTGGCTCCTATTTAGGGTACCCCTAAGGGAATTATCATTGGCAAGCTTAACGCTCTCAAGACTTGGAATAAAACTATCTTTGATGATTTGGATCAAAATATTGCAACAGCTTGGGCTACACTTTCCAACATTCCACAATGCTATAATAGTGATTCTTTCTCCAAGGTACTACTCCAATTGGAGCTTGATGCCTATGTTGACTTGGAGAGATTGCTACATTAGCAAGATATTTTTGTAAGAGAAAAGATCTTACTAAAATGGTTAAAGGGTGGAGATTGAAACTCTACATTTTTTTTACTCCCTTATTCGTCGTTTAAGGGACCAAAAACCTTTGACCCATTAGAAAATTAATGGAGAAATTATCCAAGATCTAGAGACAATAGCTAGCCATATTTGGGGTATTTTTCTCAACTTAGCCAAGTGGAACTACGGACCTTACCCTCATCAAATCAGTGGTACCTGCCATCCTTGGTAACCTATGTGGATAATGGTGATTTATGTAAGAGTTGGGGCAGGGCCATTTGGGCCCCTTTTATACTTTCCCTTCTAGTTGCTCATTCTACGGTTCAGCAGAGGAAACTAGATCTCATTATTTGTAATTTTGCAGGCGCTCTCTAGAATCTCTTATGCTCCTACTTTGGCAAACGACCTCATACGAACTCTTTTATTCTTAAGTTATGGATTACCACAATGACAATTGATTTTGGATCATACCTTGATAATTTACGGAAAGTAGAGATTACTGTAGTTATCTGGGTGATATGGACAACCATAAATGATTATTAGTTTAACAGCAGGTGGACAATGTTGAGTTTTGCTTTTTTATTAAATACCATTTTGATATATTGTTTTGTTATATTTTGAAGTGTTTATTTTATGTTTTATTTCAATATTACCTTGCATTGGAAGGTATTTCCTTATTTTATAGGTTTAAGTGATTTTGAAAGAATTTTTGGATTTAAACAATCAAAGGAGATGAAAATGGAACAAAAAGGGTAAGGAATGTAAGCCCTACATTTAGAAACAACCATTATGTGAGAGGCATGTACAAGGTTTGTACAACAAGGTGCACCGCAGCGAAGAAATATGTGTGTCGCAGTAGGACACTCTCAAGTTTTTATATAGGGATCTAAATTCAACAAGAGCCATAGCAGAGGAAGGTCTGTGTTGCGACAACTAGCCGTTAGGATTTTGTATTGGAACAGTAAAACACCTTGCACCGTGGCGGGAATAATTTTGTGCCGTAGCAAATAAGCCTCAGGTTTTTGTACTAGGACCACCAGAATACCTTGTGTCGTGGTAGAGGAAGTTGTGAGTTGCTAACCCTACCTAAAATGCACCAGAAATTGCTCTTTGCATTTTAAATGTGCCACACTCCTTTTACCCAAAACCTAACCTATAAATACAACTTAAAAATTGTCCCAAAGATAAGCAGTGAACAGTAGACGAAAACTTCATCTTATGCACCATTTTCTAGAGAGAGAAACTTTCATATAAGCTCCTCCAATGTTTTCTTGATAAAGGTGATAATCCAAGTTCAAGAGTGGAAGTGGGGTATATTTATTGTTTTGTTTTATTTTCTCTTTATGCTTTAAGTATGTCTCTTGTAATGAAAAATAAGTTGTTTATTTCTTGTTCATTATTTTTTATATCTTTATTCATGGATTATTTTTGATTAAATTGGCTTATGAGCATGAGAGAATATTTTGGAATTGAGCATTGGAAACATCATCTTTGTGTATTGAGCACTTTTGAGCAAGAACTTAATTTAAGTGCATTGACTTGTCTAAAATTAGGTTATTAAATTGTTTTCCTAGGATTTATCGAATTAATTAATTAATAGTTCGAATCAAAGAAATTAATTAGTTAATTAAGGAAAATTTTCATTAATTTGAAATTTTCTAGGTTTAGTAAGAAAATTAATAAATCCAACTATTTATGCTTAAATTGTAAAAATCACTTAAATTATTCTATTCATAAATGGTTAGCTAGCTAAATTTTTACACTCATTTATTATATCATTTCGGCAATTTTTTTACTAGCTTATTTCAATTATTTTAAGATTTTATAATTTTGCAACCATTTTCTTAATCGATAATTATTAGAATGTTTAGGACTTATTATTTGCAACTAATTTAGAAAGCAAGTAACATTTTAAAACCACTGCAAATTCCTTGAAAGACCGACTCGGGTGATGCACAAATACTTGATGGTCAAATTTTGTATTTTATAAAAAGCTCGAAAGTGCACGAATCATTTGTAATGAGTGATAAGTATACTCCCAAGATCGTCTCTCAAGGAACTGCGGTGGTTTTAAAACTTTATTTATTTTCTTATTCAGTCGAACAAACAATCCTAAACATTCTAACAATTGTCGGTTAAAGAACAGATTGTAAATTCAGAATTAAATCAAAAACTAAAATAAAATAGAAATAAAAGTAATCACAACCAAGGGGAGGATGATGGATGTAAATGGGAATCCTAGTTCGCTATCCATTCATGGCCAAAACAAATTAAGCATTCAATTAAAAGTTAGATTTAATGATTTTTCCGCTAAACTTAGAAAATCTCAAATCAATGGCAATTTTCACTACAATCAACTAATTAACTTCTTTGATCTGGACCGTTAATTAAATAATTGGAATTAGTTCAAGGAAATAATTATAACCACCTAAACTAACACAAATCAATACAATCAATTTAGGCTCTTGTTCATAATGCACAATTAAGCAAAGATGGCGTTTCTAATGCCTAATCCTAAAATATTCTTTCTAACTACAAATTAAGGTTTGGTCCACCATTAATTCATAATAAAAAATATTAAGAACATGAACAAGAAATAAATCCAAATCATATATAATTAAATTACAAAATTGTTCTTCCAATCATTGGAAGCAAGACTAATATCCCAAATACATAAATTTGCCAACCATAACAAAATTGGTGTCAATCAATTTAGTCATAGAGGCAAACCACAAAATCAGAGAAGAAAAATATATTACACTAAAAATACCCCAATGAATCCTCTAGCTCCAATTCCTTGAACTTGGTTGATCCCCCTTCTCAATTCCTTGGAGTAGCTTCAACAATGGAGTGTCTTCTCTTAATTTTGGGTGAAATTTGGGTGGAAAACCTTTGCTGCAGTAGCAGCTAAGGTGAGGAAGAAATTAGCTATGAAAACTTGTGTTTTGGAGAGATATAATGTGGTATTTATAGGAGGAATAAAGTGGCACACGCGTTTTAGGATTTTTTGGCAGTTTTGGCACGCTCGTCTCGGCACAGGTTTTTGCCCGCCTCGGCGCGCGTTGCATTTTGGCTCCAAAATAGAAAACAGAGACCTCCCCGCCTAGGCGCGCATTTTTCATGCCTAAGCGCGCGTTGATTTTTGCCTTGTATGTAACCCTTACATAGTTTTTGACTCCCAATGTAAGCGTTACATTCTCTGACTTTTGTTGCTCCATTTTCTTTCTTTTTGTGTCATTTCAATCCAATATTCTTCTAAGAGTCCAAAAAACCTACAAAACACATAAATACCTTCCAAAACACGAAAATAATAAAATAAAACATAAAATAAATGCTTAAAAATATAACAAAATATAGGTCAAAATTGTGTTCATCACTGGGATAACTTGTCACTTGCTATTGGTAAATCGTGCACTTGCGAGCAATTAAAATTTATACATCAAGTTTTGGCTCCATTGTTGGGGAATCGACATTTTAAATTGCTTATTTATTTTATTTTTAGTTAATTTTATTAATTTATTTATTTTTGTGATTTTCTTCATTTTAGTATTTTTGTTTAGTTCTTTTCTTTATTTTGTTTTGTGTCTAATTTTATTTCTTTTTGGTATTTGTTTAGAGTTAATTAACTCTGGTGCTTTGATATTATTGTTGCTTTTGTTAGTATATGCAAGGTAGGTGATCTCTTAGAAATCTATTAGCACCTTTAATAAACAACATTAATCGGCCAAGAGAGCACTTAAGACACGTTGACAATGAAATTTTGGAAGAAGTCGAGCTACACCAAGAACTACCAAATATAGGAGACCCTCTACCTTTACCTAGAGAGTTGGCTATAAAGGAGTATGCAAGGCCAATCATTGGCCCTACTACTACTTGCTTATAATTAGAAGAAGTGGCTAGGAATTATGAATTAAAAATTATTCATTATTCTCTGTTACCTTCTATTAATGGGATTGTTAATGAAGATCCACTAACGTTTATTCTTGATTTTTATTGCACTGTATAGACTTTTTTGCTACAAGGACTTAATGAGGATCAATTGAGGATGACATGCTTCCAATACACGCTCAAAGACAAAGCAAAGTCATGGCTTATGACTCTTCTATAGGGCTCCCACTCCACTTAGGAGGCAGTATACAACAAATTTATGGGAAAGCTCTACTCTCATCAAAACACTACCGACCTAAGGACAAAATTCACTACATTTTCAATAATAGAAGGAGAGCCTTCTCATGAAGCATGGGATTGATTCAAGGTTCTTCTTATTAAATTTCCACACCACCACTTCTCACTGTAGCTGCAAAACCAGTTCTTCTATGATGGTTGACACAACAATAGTGTTAGTTTAGAGTAGATAATGATGAGGAAGGAGTAATGGGGGAGAAGATTGCGATCAAAACCTATGAGATATTGGGAGCCAATTTCTAACAAAGGAGTGCAAGAGGAAGGAGAGTTAGAGTAAATGAGATAGCTCAGGGAAATGAGATGGCAATGCAAATTGCTGAGCTAACCAAGCAAATTGTACTCCTTGCTTCTATGAATGCACCACCTTAAGAGGTATGCAACATTTGTAGTACTTATGGCCATGGTGCTAATACTTGTCCATTTGTTTGTGATTTTCCTGTAGGTACAAGCCAAGAGTAGGTGAACGCAATGGAAGGATACCAACCTCGACCAAGGAACGACCCTTATGCTAACACCTATAATTTAGGTTGGAGAAATCATCCGAACTTTTCATGGAAGGAAAACAACAACCCCACCTATGCTTAGAATCACTTTCCAAACAATCCTCCCAACAACTTGCAACTCAATCCACCAAACAAGCCAAACTTGGAGGATAACTTGAATGCATTCATTCAAGTGAGTCGAGATAACCACATGAAGAATAATCAAAGGTTGGACTATTTGGAGGCTTCAATGAAGAGGGTTGAAGGTCATGTTGGTAAATTAGCGACACCTCCAAACATAAGAAAAAGGAAAGTTGCCTAGTCAACCAGAACAAGCGAAAGTACTCACAATCCTTCAAAGTGGTAAGGTGATCAATAAAATTTTATTTTATATTTCTAATGACTTACCACATAATGCAGGTAATATGGAAGGAGAGCATACAATATCCAAGGGAGGGATGAGCTCAATGTAAAGCGTGATAAACCTCCTGTGGAAGAAATTTGAGAGTCATCTACTAACCCTCAATTGCACAAGACTTTCGAGCCATACCGGCCACCCATACTATTTCCACATCGTCTAAAGGACGATCAACAAGATAAGCAATTTTTTGATTTGTTTAACATGCTTTCTAAAGTTCAAATTAATTTACCTCTCTTACATGTAATTAAAAATGTGCCTTCTTATGCTAAGTTTTTCTAAGACTTGAATACTAGAAAGAGAAAATATGAACTTAATGAAAGAGTTATTGTGTTAGAAATTGCAGGTGCGACACTTCAATAAAACTTACCACCAAAATTGAAGGATCTCGATAGTTTTGCTATTAACATTTCAATGGGAGATAAAAAAGTAGTTAAGGCTATGCTAGACTTAGGTGCAAGTATAAATTTAAGGCCATATTCAATTTATCTGCAACTAGGCTTAAAGGAGTTGAAGCCCACAACTATATCCCTTCAATTAGTGGAGAGTTCTATAAAATACCCAAAGGGGATGGTTGAAGATTTGCTAGTATAGGAAGATAAATTGATTATACTTGTTGGTTTTGTTGTCTTGGATATGCAGAAAAATCCATCTATGGACAAGGAACATGCTATTCTTCTTGGAAGGCCATTCATGGCCACTATCAAGACTATCATAGATGTCCATAGTGGGAGTTTGATTATCATAGTTTTGGAAAAAACTATTCATTTTAAAGTGTTTGATTCCTCCCATTACCTTCTATTTCTATTATTGATAAGTGTTCTTATATTGACTATGTTGATACTCTTGTTCATAACACCTTTTTGCAAAATGAGATGAATGATAAACTTGAATATACTTTAACTATTGATATGATTGAGATGGATTTAGATGAGGAGACTAAGCAGTACATTGATTTGTTAGATAGTGCTGAGCCTTTAGAAGAGCCTATTACATGATGCACAAAAACTTGATACCAAATTTTGTATTTATAAAGCTCGCAAGTGCACGAGTCACTCGTAGTAAGCGACAAGTATACTCCCAAGATCGTCTCTCAAGGAATTGCGGTGGTTTTCAAAAATGTGAATTGTTTTCTAAAAGATAACAATAAAATTAAATCTAAACATTCTAACAAAGGAGGGTTGTGGAGATTTTAGCTGAAGTTATAAAAAAGTTGACAAGAAAAATAAAGTGAATGCGTAGACTTTGTGTAAAACGATGGGGTGAACAAGTGTGGGAAATTGGTTAGTAAGCTAATCATGGATGAATTGGTTTATGTGGATGTAACAGTTAGGCACGAAAAATGGAATTTACTGATTATTTTCTCTATACTAGAAAACCCCAAATCAATGGTGATCTCCCCTTAATTAACCAATTAACTTCTTTGATCTGGACCGTTAATTAGTTAATCAGCTTTAAATCTAAGAAAATAGTCTAATCGCCTAACTCAAGACAAATCAATGCACTTGAATTAGGCTCAAGTTTAAGAGTGCTTAATTGAATTCAGATGGCGTTTCTAAAACTCAATTCTAAAATATTTCATACATTCATAAATTAAATTGGCCAGAAATAATAAATGAACATAATAGTGGAATCAATAAACTCGAAATAAATCTCTTTAACAATAAACATTCCACAAAACCAATTATCTACTCATAGTTACATTACCAAAATCCCACACACAGATGATTTAGCCACTCATGACAGAATTTAAATCAATATTTTCTATCATGAATAACATCATACGAATTCTTAAAGAGAAAGTAAATTACAAATATTAAAATACCCCAAATCAATGGTGGAGCTTTGATTGAGTAATCTCTTTCTCTAAATTGTTGAGACAAGAAGAATTCTGGCACTGTTACGATGCTTTTCTTCTCCTTCTCTCGTATATTTCTTTGAAGAACAGAGTGTGTGAATCTGGGGTCTTTGGAGGCTGGAGAGGTGTTGAATTAAGGCTCAGATCTGTTTTTGGAGGCTGGAGAGGATATGATGTTCGATAGGATTTGTAAGGGTTTCTTTTATTTTCTGTAAGTCTCGTACATCAGGAGGAGTCCAATTCGCGCGCGCGCGCCGCGGCGCACATTTTTCATGCCGCGGCGCACATTGTGTTCGTGATCTTGGTGTTCAAACCCGAGAGCCTCTCGCCGCGGCATACAATTCCTTCGCCGCGGCGCGCCTTGTATGTACATGAGTGTACATAGTATGTACATGGCTTTACATATTTCTCTAAATTCCTCGCCGCGGCATACCATTCCTTCGCCGCGGCGCTCAGTGTTTTGATGGTTTTCATGTTCCAACCCGAGAGCTCCCCGCCGCGGCATACACTTTCCTCGCCGCGGCGCGCCTTGCATGTAAGGGTGTACATGGTATGTACATGTATGTATGTGCCTTGTACATATTCTGTTGATTATCGATGTAAGGCTTACATAATGTATGGCACCTAATGTAAGGCTTACGTATGTATGCATTTTTACTCCATTTTTGCTCTCTTTTTCCAAGTTTCTCTCCAAACCTACTTTGACCTGCAAAACAGTAGAATACCCTCCAAAACAAGATTATATCGAGATTATATGCAAAATAAACACTTAAAAATATCACAAATAGTAGATCAAAATAGTGTTCATCAAATACCCCCAAACCTACTTTTTGCTAGTCCTCAAGCAAAACCAAAATTAAAAGGCCAAATAACAAAACTAAAATTGAAGTTAACAAAACTTGTCATGCTTTAATTTCTTTCCAAATCATAACCAAAAATTCATGCACAAATTTATCCGACAATCAAGCACATCAAGGTTCACCATTTAGATCAATTTTGCTTCACAAATCTAAATTCCAATACTAAAAGCGTATCAACATTGACTCCCCCAAACCTAGTGTTAAGAATATGAATTCGTTTCAACTCTAATCCTCACAATAATTACTCTCTAAATCACACCGATCCTATGGGTTCAAGCACTCAACAATGTATATGCGAATAGAAGTTATGTAAAGAAACGAGCTAATAGGTTCGCATATGATTAAACAAGAAAGGCTCAAAGTGCATAACATTGATCTCATGAAAGGAATCAAATGATAGGATTTATGAAGGAATCACATTACTAATCTCATGCTTCAATTAAATTCCTCAAGCAAAAACTTCAAGTGTGCCATAGAATGAAAATGTTTTGACTTTAGGGGAACTTATTTCCTATTTTTCTCTCTCTTTTTTTTTTGTATTGTATTAACCATTCATACTTGAAGAACTTAGGGTCATAATAAACTTATTATCTCTTCTTCTTTTTTTTTTTAGACCCACATACATATGTAATTTGTGAATGGCTACTTCTTAGCTCTTTTTGTGTTTAATATAGGAATTCCCTTTTATTTTTTTAAAAGTCAAGCACGAATGAAATAGGCAAACACTTCAAATTTTACTTAAGTCATTTAGTCTAAGCAATTCAATTAAGCACATGATCCCTCATTAAATGTTTAAAATCCTAACATTCAATGCAAAAACCTATAGAGATCATCTAGCAATTTGAAATGATATGAAAGGTGTTTAAAAGAGTAGAAGAATAATTGTCTCTCAGAATAAAGCGTTAAAGGCTCAACAATATTCTCACAAGGTAGTCTCCACTAGTCAAATCCTAGACACAGTGTTTGGGTTCATCTCAGTTTCAACATCAAAAGCATGAAAAACAGATTGCAAATTGATTTCAATCTTAACAACAAACCTTAAATGTTTTAAAAATCAGATAGACAATGCACAAAGACTAGTTATTCATCAAAAATTGATCAAAGCATGAAAGTATTGTTACCAATCAAACACAAAATGCAAAATGCACCCCCAAACCTAAACTAAACATTGTCCTCAATGTTTTCAACTACACAATAGTTCAGAAAAGAATTTAGGAAGGGCAAACAAATAAACTAAACTAACTGAATTAAAAGAAAACGATAAATAATACCTAAAACGGTGGGTTGCCTCCCACCAAGCGCCTAGTTTAACGTCTTAGCAAGACGATGCGCATAGCTAAGGTGCATGCAGTTCAACGCACTCCACATCTCTACGGGGAACTACTCCTTCCAAGTAAGGCTTTACACGATGTCCGTTCACCTTGAAAGTTGCTTGTGTGTTGGGATTGATGAGCTCAACAGCTCCATGGGGAAAGATTTCCACAATCTTGTATGGTCCACTCCATCTTGATCGAAGCTTGCCTGGAAAAAGTTTAAGACGAGAGTTAAATAAAAGTACTTGCATTCCAGGATAGAGAGACTTACCAACGATCCCTTTGTCATGAATGCGCTTTGTGCGTTCTTTGTAAATCTTAGCATTCTCATATGCTTCATTCCTAATCTCTTCAAGCTCATCAAGTTGAAGTAAGCGGTTGTCACCCGCTTGTTGACAATCCATGTTCAGCTGCTTGATTGCCCAATAGGCCTTGTGCTCAAGCTCAACGGGCAAATGGCATGCTTTGCCATAAATTAACCGGTATGGGCTCATCCCAATAGGTGTCTTGTATGCCGTACGGTAAGCCCATAATGCGTCATTGAGCTTCGAAGCCCAATCCTTCCTTGAAGGTCGCACCGTACGTTCCAAAATACCCTTAATTTGCCGGTTACTCACTTCAACTTGTCCCGATGTTTGTGGGTGGTATGGAGTAGCCACTTTATGTGTGATGTTGTACTTTCTCAACAATCCATCAAAAAGTTTGTTGCAGAAGTGACTCCCTCCATCACTGATTATTGCCCTTGGTGTGCCAAACCTGCTAAATATTGTTTCCTTCAAGAACTTCACAACACAGTTAGCATCATTAGACTTAGTGGGTATAGCCTCTACCCACTTGGACACATAATCAACAGCAACTAAGATATACTCAAAACCAGAAGAAGGGAGAAAAGGACCCATAAAGTCAATTCCCCATACATCAAACAACTCAACTACAAGATTATATGTCAGAGGCATTTCATTACGTCTACTTAAATTACCAGTTCTCTGACATCTATCACAGCACATGCAAAAATTATAGGCATCTTTAAACAGTGTAGGCCAATAAAAACCAGATTGAAGTACCTTAATAGCAGTTTTCTTACCCCCAAAATGTCCTCCACAGTGAAGTTCATGACAAAAAGTTAAGATACTTGCATGCTCCTCTTCCGGCACACACCTCCGGATGACTTGGTCTTGACAAATCTTGAATAGATATGGATCATCCCAGAAGTATTGCCTGCACACATGAAAAAATCTTTTCTTTTCCTGAAAAGAAATGTTAGGCCTCAACAAACCGCTAGCAAGAAAATTTACAATATCAGCGTACCAAGGGTTTGGACCCACAGAAAATAACTGCTCATCAGGAAAAGTCTCAACAATAGCAATATCTTTGTCACTCTCAGTAGTGTCAAAGTCAGAAATCAACCTAGATAAATGATCAGCTACCACATTTTTCGTTCCCTTTTTATCCTTGATTTCTAAGTCGAATTCTTGTAACAACAAAACCCACCGAATTAATCTAGGCTTGGCATTCGGTTTACTCAACAGATAACGCAAAGCAGCATGGTCCGAATGCACAATTACTTTAGACCCTACTAAATAAGATCTAAACTTATCAAGAGAAAACACAATAGCCAAAAACTCTTTTTCGGTGGTTGAGTAGTTAAGTTGAGCGTCATTTAGAGTTTTACTAGCATAGTAAATTACATGCAAACGCTTATCTACTCGTTGACCTAAGACAGCCCCTATGGCAAAATCAGACGCATCACACATAATCTCAAAGGGGAGTGACCAATCAGGTACCATGATAATGGGTGCAGAAGTTAATTTTTCTTTCAAAACATTAAAAGCAGTCAAGCAATCATCATTAAAAACAAAAGAAAAATCTTTAGCTAACAGGTTGCATAGGGGACGACTTATCTTAGAAAAATCCTTAATAAATCTCCTATAAAAACCCGCATGACCAAGAAAACTCCTAATTCCCTTAACATTAGTGGGAGGTGGAAGTTTGGCTATTAGATCAATTTTTGCCCTATCCACCTCAATGCCTCTACGTGAAATTACATGTCCTAATACAATGCCATGCTGAACCATAAAATGACTCTTTTCCCAACTAAGGGTCAAGTTACAATCAATACAACGTTCAAGCACGCGAGTCAAATTATTCAGGCAATCATCAAATGAATTTCCAAAAACTGAAAAGTCATCCATAAATACCTCTATGCATTTCTCCACCATATCCGAGAATATTGAAATCATGCATCGCTGGAATGTGGCGGGGGCATTGCAAAGGCCGAATGGCATCCTCCTGAAGGCAAATGTCCCGAATGGGCACGTGAATGTGGTCTTCTCCTGATCTTCCGGAGCGATGGGCACCTGATAATAACCTGAAAGACCATCAAGAAAACAGTAAAAGTCATGCCCTGCTAAACGTTCAAGCATTTGATCAATAAAAGGAAGAGGAAAATGATCTTTCTTTGTGTACAAATTTAATTTACGAAAATCAATGCACATTCTCCATCCCGTGATCAATCTCGTGGGCACTAACTCATTTTTATCGTTCTTTACCACAGTGATCCCAGATTTCTTCGGTACCACATGTACCGGGCTGACCCATTTGCTATCCGCAATAGGATAGATAACCCCAACTGCCAAGAGTTTTAAAATCTCCGTTTTCACTACCTCTTGCATAATAGGGTTAAGTCTCCTTTGGGCTTCTCTCACAGGTTTGGTATTGTCCTCAAGATTTATCTTATGCATACACATGGTGGGACTAATACCTCTAATATCATCAATGCTCCATCCTATGGCTTTCTTATGTTTCCTAAGTATATTCACTAGTGCTCGTTCTTGGGTTCGGGTCAAGGTAGATGAAATTATGACCGGATAAGTGTCCCCCTCACCCAAAAATACATACTTAAGATGTTTTGGTAAATCTTTCAACTCAAGCTTAGGTGGAGCAGTGTCTTCCCTAGATGGGGTTTTGGGTAGCTCTAAGGGTGTACTTGGTTCTTCTAATGATTCAGCATTATCTAACAGCTCTAAGTAACCCTTAGTTTCATCATCCAATTCCGTCTCTATCCTATCAACTGCTAAAGCATATTCAAGTCCGTCCTTAACTTCGTCCTGCAAAAAGGCATCATAAACAAGATTATCAATATGATCAATAGAAGAACATTCATCAATTGAGGATATAGAAGGTAAAGGGGAGGAATCGAATACTCTAAAATTGACAGTTTCCCCCAAAACTGTCATAGTTAGACTTCCACTATGGACATCTATAATTGTCTTAGTAGTGGCCATAAATGGCCTACCAAGAAGAATGGTGTGTTCTTTGTCCATAGATGGATTCTCCTGCATATCCAATACAACAAAATCGACAGGTATAATCAATTTATCAACCTGTACAAGCAAGTCCTCTACCATTCCCTTAGGATATTTCACAGATCTATCAGCTAATTGTAGGGACATGGTAGTATGTTTCAATTCCCCTAAACCTAGTTGCAAATAAATCGAATAAGGCATTAAGTTTATACTTGCACCTAGATCTAGCATGGCTCGTACCACTTTCTCATTCCCCAAAGTAATGTTAATGTTAAAACTCCCGGGATCCTTAAGTTTAGGTGGTAAACGTTGTTGAAGAATTGAACTAGAAATTTCAGAAACAACTATCCTTTCATTTAAACCATACTTTCTCTTCCTAGTATTTAAATCTTTGAAAAACTTTGCATAGGAAGGTACATTTCTAATAACATCCAGTAAGGGCAGATTTATTTGAACTTTAGAAAGCATGTTAAAAAGATCAGAAAATTGCTTATCCTGTTTATCGTCCTTGAGACGGTGTGGAAAAGGTACCGGAGGTCGGTAAGGCTCGGATGATTTGTGCAATTGGGGAGCGGTAGATGACTCTCCGTTTGATTCCTTTGAAGGTTCACCTTCCCTAGCCTTGGGTGTATTATTCTCCTTAGGTATTTCATTGCCTTCTTCCATGTTTCTTGCATTAAAAGGTAGATCATCAGATATTTCAGGTAAATTTTTAGTTACGATCTTACCACTTCGAAGGACTGTGACCGCCTTCGCTTGCTCAGGTTGGCTAGGTAGTTTTCCTTTTTCTTGACGTTGGAGGTGCTCCGCCAATTGACCTACTTGGCCTTCAACCCTTTTCATCGAAGCCTCCAACGAGTCCAATCTCTGAGTACTCTTCATTTGATTTTCCCGACTAACTTGGATGAATGCGTTCAAGTTGTCCTCCAAGCTTGGTTTGTTAGGAAGAGTGGGCTGTGAATTGTTGTTGTTTGGATGATGTGGGAAGTTATTCTGAGCATAGCCTTGATTATTACTTCCTTTCCATGAGAAATTGGGATGGTTTCTCCAACCGGGATTGTACGTGTTTGAGTAAGGATCATTCCTTGGCCTCGGTTGGTATCCCTCCATAGCATTGGCCTGCTCGTAACTTGTACCTACATGTGGATCACAAACAAAAGGACAAATGTTAGCACCGTGTCCGTAAGTACTACAAATACCGCATACCTCTTGAGTTGGTGAGTTCTTGGAGGTGAGGAGTGCGACTTGTTTTGTGAGCTCTGCGATTTGCATTGACATGTCATTCCCCGGAGCTACCTCGTTAACGCCCATTCTCCTTCCTCTAGAACTCTTTTGTTGGGAATTAGCACCCAACATCTCATATAGCTCATATGTTTCATCTGCGGTCTTCTCTCCCATTGCTCCTCCCGCGGCATTATCCACAGTGAATTGACACTGTTGTGTCAACCCGTCATAGAAGAACTGATTCTGGAGTTGCAAAGGAAAGTGATGGTGTGGGCATTGTATTAGAAGCAATTTGAAGCGGTCCCACGCCTCATGAAATGGTTCTCCGTCCATTTGGGAGAACGTCGCAATTTTAGTTCTTAGGTCTGCTGTCTTTTGGTGGGAATAGAATTTTCCCATGAACTTGTTGTATACAGCGTCCCAAGTTGAAAGCGATCCAGGTGGAAGAGTCATAAGCCATGACTTGGCTTTATCTTTCAGCGTGTATGGGAAACACCTCATCCTCAGCTGATCCTCATTTAGCCCCTGTAGCGGAAAAGTCTGCACAGTAGCATAAAAATCACGAATGAACGTTAGAGGATCTTCGTTAGGAATCCCATAAAATGACGGTAGCATATTAAAGTGTATATTCTTTAGCTCATAGTTTCGAGCTGCTTCCCCTAGTTGGATGCAAGAAGTTGCAGTGCCAATGATTGGCCTTGCATACTCCTTCATCGTCATCTCTCTGTGTGGAGGTAGTTGTTCTCCCATAATTGATTGATGCTCTTTCTCCAAAATGTCAGCTTCAAATGGTCTCAAATGAGTGCTCTTCCTGTTGATGTTATCTATGAACGGCACGAGTGGATGTCCAAGAGATCTTCTACCGTGCATGCACAATCAAAAACAACAACAAATCAAAGCACCAGAAACTAATTGACTCCAACAAGTAACAAAAAACACAAAAACAAGAAAAACAAATAAAGAAAACAACAAAGACTAAAAATTAAGTAAACTAAAAAGAAAACAAATAACAATTTCAAAAACGCCAATTCCCCGGCAACGGCGCCAAAAACTTGATGCACAAAAACTTGATACCAAATTTTGTATTTATAAAGCTCGCAAGTGCACGAGTCACTCGTAGTAAGCGACAAGTATACTCCCAAGATCGTCTCTCAAGGAATTGCGGTGGTTTTCAAAAATGTGAATTGTTTTCTAAAAGATAACAATAAAATTAAATCTAAACATTCTAACAAAGGAGGGTTGTGGAGATTTTAGCTGAAGTTATAAAAAAGTTGACAAGAAAAATAAAGTGAATGCGTAGACTTTGTGTAAAACGATGGGGTGAACAAGTGTGGGAAATTGGTTAGTAAGCTAATCATGGATGAATTGGTTTATGTGGATGTAACAGTTAGGCACGAAAAATGGAATTTACTGATTATTTTCTCTATACTAGAAAACCCCAAATCAATGGTGATCTCCCCTTAATTAACCAATTAACTTCTTTGATCTGGACCGTTAATTAGTTAATCAGCTTTAAATCTAAGAAAATAGTCTAATCGCCTAACTCAAGACAAATCAATGCACTTGAATTAGGCTCAAGTTTAAGAGTGCTTAATTGAATTCAGATGGCGTTTCTAAAACTCAATTCTAAAATATTTCATACATTCATAAATTAAATTGGCCAGAAATAATAAATGAACATAATAGTGGAATCAATAAACTCGAAATAAATCTCTTTAACAATAAACATTCCACAAAACCAATTATCTACTCATAGTTACATTACCAAAATCCCACACACAGATGATTTAGCCACTCATGACAGAATTTAAATCAATATTTTCTATCATGAATAACATCATACGAATTCTTAAAGAGAAAGTAAATTACAAATATTAAAATACCCCAAATCAATGGTGGAGCTTTGATTGAGTAATCTCTTTCTCTAAATTGTTGAGACAAGAAGAATTCTGGCACTGTTACGATGCTTTTCTTCTCCTTCTCTCGTATATTTCTTTGAAGAACAGAGTGTGTGAATCTGGGGTCTTTGGAGGCTGGAGAGGTGTTGAATTAAGGCTCAGATCTGTTTTTGGAGGCTGGAGAGGATATGATGTTCGATAGGATTTGTAAGGGTTTCTTTTATTTTCTGTAAGTCTCGTACATCAGGAGGAGTCCAATTCGCGCGCGCGCGCCGCGGCGCACATTTTTCATGCCGCGGCGCACATTGTGTTCGTGATCTTGGTGTTCAAACCCGAGAGCCTCTCGCCGCGGCATACAATTCCTTCGCCGCGGCGCGCCTTGTATGTACATGAGTGTACATAGTATGTACATGGCTTTACATATTTCTCTAAATTCCTCGCCGCGGCATACCATTCCTTCGCCGCGGCGCTCAGTGTTTTGATGGTTTTCATGTTCCAACCCGAGAGCTCCCCGCCGCGGCATACACTTTCCTCGCCGCGGCGCGCCTTGCATGTAAGGGTGTACATGGTATGTACATGTATGTATGTGCCTTGTACATATTCTGTTGATTATCGATGTAAGGCTTACATAATGTATGGCACCTAATGTAAGGCTTACGTATGTATGCATTTTTACTCCATTTTTGCTCTCTTTTTCCAAGTTTCTCTCCAAACCTACTTTGACCTGCAAAACAGTAGAATACCCTCCAAAACAAGATTATATCGAGATTATATGCAAAATAAACACTTAAAAATATCACAAATAGTAGATCAAAATAGTGTTCATCATTACACCCTTAGAGTTACCTAAGACCCCACCTAGGGAAGACACTACACCTAAATTTGAGCTGAAAGAGTTACTCAAGCATTTCAAGTACGTGTTTTTGGGAGAGGGGAATACCTACCTAGTCATTATTTCATCCACTTTGACCCAAACACAAGAAAAAGAACTTGTGAAAGTACTTAAGAAATTTAAGAAAGCTATAGGTTGGAGTATTAGAGATATTAAAGGTATTAGTCCAGCTATATTTTGGCATAATATTATTTTGGAGGACAATACCAAACTTGTAAGAGAAGCCCAAATGAGACTTAATTCAATTATGCAAGAGGCAGTAAAAATTGAGATTTTAAAACTCCTAGAAGTAGGAGTTATTTATCCTATCTATGATAGCAAGTGGGTTAGTCCAATACATGTAGTACTTAAGAAATCGAGGATCAACATGGTGAAAAATGAGAAGATTGAGTTAGTGCCTACTAGAATGATCACAAAAATGGAGGATGTGTATTGATTTTCGTAAACTTAATTTGTACACAAAAAAGATCATTTTTCTTTTCATTTTATTGATGAAATGTTGGAACAATTAGCAGGGTATGACTTTTATTATTTTCTTGATGGTCTCTCGAGATATTATCGGGTACCCATTAAACTAGAAGATCAAGAGAAGATCATATTCACTTGCCCATGTGGGATATTTGCCTTCAAGATGAGGACATTCAGTCTATGCAATGCTCCTGCAACATTCCAAATATGCATGGTGTCTATATTCTCTGATATAGTGGAAAAATTCATTGAGGTATTCATGAATGATTTTTCAGTTTTTGGAAACTCTTTTGATAATTGACTGCATAATTTGACTCTAGTGCTTGAAAGATGCATTGAATGTAATTTTACTCTTAGTTAGGAGAAGAGTCATTTCATGGTGAAATAAGGCATTGTGTTAAAACATGTTATCTCTAGTAAGGGTATAGAGGTAGATAAAGAAAAAATTGAATTGATAGTTAAATTGCCTCATCCTATCATTGTTAAGATTATTAGGAGTTTTTTAAAGATATTATGTGAAACAATGCAAGTTTCTATAGGAGCTTTTTTAAAGATTTTTCTAAAACAAGTAATTCCTTATGTAATTTGTTGGCTAAGGATGTCTCATTTGTGTTTGATGATGAATGTCTTATTTCTTTTAATACTTTGAAAGAGAAATTAACATCTACACCTATTATCATAGCACTTGATTGGTCTTTATCTTTTGAAATAATGTGTGATGCTTCTGATTTTGCTATTGGGGCTATTTTGGGACAAAAAGTGGATAAGCATTTACATGTCATTTATTATGCTAGTAAAACACTTAATTATGCCCAACTTAATTATTCCATCACTGAAAAAGAACTCTTGGCTATTGTGTTTTCATTGGATAAATTTAAATCTTGTTTGATAAGGTCTAAAGTTATTGTACATTCTGATCATGCTGCTTTGACATATTTGCTAAGTAAAATGAATGCTAAGTCAAGATTAATTAGATGGGTGTTATTTTTGTAAGAATTTGAAATAGAGATTAGGGGTAAGAAATTAACTAAAAATGTAGTAGCTAATCATCTGTCTAGGTTAATTTTTGATTTTGATACTGCTAAGAGTGAAAAAGAAATGGACATTGCCGAGACTTTTTCTAATGAACAATTATTTACAGTAGGTCCCAATCATTGGTATTGATAACTCTATAAAACTAGAGTTATTATATAATTTGTATGCTTAATATTAACTTATCTAATTGAATAAATAATATTTTTTGGGTTAAAATATTAAAATAAGATAAGTTTTGGGTCAAATGGTAAAAATGGATGAAAGTATAATTTTTGGGAATTTTTTGTTAATTTTTTAGTGTAGGTGGACGTGTATAGAAGTATCCGGGATGGACTTAGAAAACCCTAGACACACTTGGAAGGCAGTTGGTGGCCATGCAAGCAACATTAATGAATAACAGAGTGCCGTGTGGCGCCCGCTCAGCAACAATCCGCGTCAGCCACTTTATTGTGCCACCTGTCAGAACGGCGTTCATTTTGAAAATATCTGAACAGTTCACATGCCATGCCACGCCAGCAAATCACGGAGCACCGTGTGGCGCCAACTCAGCAGACAGTCTGTGTTGTCCTCCCGAAGTGTGCCACGTGTTGTGCACGTACTGCTCCAATTTTTTGTCTGTGCCATGTGTCACTATCTGGTTCGCTCCACCTATTTTCCTTGCCAAATGTTGTCTCCTGATTGGGCGGCGCCTATTTTATTAATGATTTTCATCCAACCATTGATTTAAAAGTTGATCGAACGTTCCATATTTCATTTAAGACATTTTCGAAGGGTTCTGGGCTCAACACAACTCCAATTTCGGGCAGAACACAAAATAGGAGTTTTAGAACAATTTTTTTTAGTGTTTTTCACCATTTTTTAGCAAGAGGCAAGGGTATGAAGCTTTTAGAGCAAAAAGAGGCAACTTTGGAGCACTTTTTGAGAGATTCTACACAATAACTTCACCATTCAACTCCTCCAAGTATAATCTTTATGTTTCTTATAACTTTTTCTCTTGTTTTTATTATTTTAAAAATAGGTACTATAGAGTAGAGATTTTTGTTCTAGGAATTTTAATGGAACTCATTCTATGAACATGATTGTTTAATGTTTATTTAATATTATTAAAGTGTTTGGATTATCTGATTTAATATCCTTAGTACTCTTAATTAAATTGGCCATTTAATTAGGTAATTTTTTTAATTTTGTATGCAATTGAAAAATTGATATGAAATTTTGAATATGCATTAAATTAGCATACGTGTAATGAGGAAGAAATTTTTATTATTTTGTATGTAATCATTTTTAAACTCTAGGTGCTTAATGACTGACCCTTGTATGTTTAGATAGCCATAGACATTTAGGCTAGGTTTATATGGATTAGGATTAACATGATCATAGACATGTAGGTGATAATTATTTAAGTAGAGTTGATTAATAATCCATATATTTTAGTTACTATTATTGAGATGTAAATTAATTAGGAGTAGAATGATGGAAGTTGAATCCCTAGATTTCCTTTAAATTGTGTTAAAAACTATTTTTGCTTAATTTCATTTAGTTTAATTTTGCATTTAAATTCTATATTCAAAAACTCGATCATTCAAATAGAGCAAGAAAGCATAAAAACTTGATAGCTATTCTTAATATACAAAATTATCTCAAGTCTTTGAGGTTCGACTCATGCTTATGGATACTTTACTACTTTTGCACTTACCGTATACTTGCAGGAAATTTTAACGGGTATTCTAACATAATGAATTATCTTGCTAGTAGTATTTTGAGGCCTAACATTTCTTTTCAAGAAAAGAAAAGATTTTTTCATAATTACAGGCACTATTTTTTGGATGCCTCTATCTATTTAAGCTTTGCCAATATCAAATCATCCAAAGATGCGTGCTTGAGGAGGAGCATGAGAGCATTTTGTCCTTTTGCCTTGAGATTCATTGTGGGGGCTATTTTAGTGGGAAAAAAAAGGCCCTCAAGGTATTACAATATTATTTTAACTAGGAAACTTTGTTTAAAGATGCTCATAATGTTTGCATGCGATGTGATATATGTTAGAGGACTAGTAATATAGAAAAATGTAATGAGATGCCTCTAACATTTAATTTGGTTATTAAATTATTTGATAGTTGGATAATTGACTTTATGGGTCCTTTTTCCCTTCTTCTCATTTTGAATATATTTTGATTCCTGTTGATTATATGGCCAAGTAGGTAGAGGCTATACCCACTAGAATTAATAATGCTAACTGTGTTGTCAATTTTTTTAATGGATGTGATATTTAGCATGTTCAGGACACCTAGGGCCATAAAAGTGATGTAGGGAGCCATTTTTGCAATAAACTTTTTATGCATTACTAAAAAAGTTAGCATCACACATAAGGTGGCCACTTCATATCATCCACAAATTTTTGGTCAAGCTGAGTTTAGCAATAGACAAATAAAAGAGATCTTAGAACGTCCAAGTTTAATGATGCATTATGGACTTATCGTACAACTTACAAGACTTCTATTGGGATGAGCCCGTTCAGGTTGGTTTATGAAAAGGCATGTCATTTGCCTGTTGAGCTTGAGCATAGGGCATTTTGGGCAATCAAGGAATTAAATATAGCCTATAAACAAGCAAGAGAGAAATTCTTGCTTCAACTTGATGAATTTGAAGAGATTAAGAATGAAGCCTATGAAAATGCAAAGATCTACAAAGAACGTACCAAGCGTTACCATGACAAAAGCCTATTCGTAACTCTCGTTATCTTGGAATGAAAGTACTTTTTTTAAATCTCGTTTTGAATTGATTTTAGGAAAGTTGAAGTTAAGATGGGGTGGACCATATCAAATTGTTCAAGTCTCTCCCCATGGAGCTATAGAAATATTAAATCCAAAGACTCAAATGACATTCAAAGTGAACAGATACCGTGTAAAACCTTATTTGAAATGAGTTATTAATAATGGGGATGTTGAGTGCATTGAAGTGAAAACACATTAGTCTCAAGCAACATCTAACTAGGACGTCAAATCAAGCACTTGGTAGAAAGTAAGCCATTATTTTAGGTAACATCTTTCCCTTTTTAAGTTTAGTTAGTTTTCTATTTGCCTCTTTTTAAATGCTTTTATGAACATTTGCATAGTTAAAAACCTTAAAGACAATGTTTAGTTTAGGTTTGGAGGTGCAAATAGGTCCAATAAAAAACTTTTTGATACATAATTATCATACTTTTGGTCAAGTTTTGATGATTAATCAAGTCTTTGTGCATAGTTGTTCAATTTTTTTAAATATGTTTAAGACTTGCTTTAAAGTTTGATTTTTATTTGCAATCTATGTTTCATGCTTTAAATATTGAATTTGAGATTAACCCAAATCTAGTGTTTTGGAATCAAATAGTAGAGACTATCTTGTGAGATGATTAATGAGCCAATAATATTTCTTTCTGAGAGATAATCATTGTTCTATTCTTTTAAACAGTTTTCTTATTATTTTAAATTGTTATATGATCTCTATAAATTTTTGCATTGAATGATAGGTTTTTTAATGTTTAATGAAGAATCACATATTTATTTGTATTGCTTAGATTAAATAATTTGAGTAAAATTTAGAGTGACTAAAAAAAATATGTGGGGATCCCTAAAGCCAACACAAAAAGAGCCAAATTTTGTCATTCATAAAATACATATGCATATGGGTCTACTAGTGAAAATATATATATATATATATATATATATATATATATATATATATCCTAAAGTTCTACAAATGATGAAATAGTTATTATAAAAGAAAATAAGAAGTCAATACATTTTCATTCATTTTAAGGCACATGCTTAAAATATTTGCTTGATAATTTTAATTGATGAATGAGAATAGTAATGCAATTTTCTTTATAAATCCTATCATTTAATTCTTTTAATGAGATTAATATTATGCACTTTTTGAGCATTTTTTGTTTAATCATATTCGAACTTTTAGCTCATTTCTTTACCTAACTTCTATTTGCATATACTTTGTTAAGTTCTTGAACTCATAGGATCAATGTGATATTAAGAATAAACATTGTGAAGGATAGAGTTAGGGGTGTTAAAAAATTTTGATGATTAGATTGGATCGGATTGAAGTTTTTCTAATCTATTAGGTTTGGATCGGATGGCAAATTTCACTATTTATCATTCGATCCAACCGAAAAAATTAAATATATTTTAAATTTATGCACATGGCATATTTTAATCACTTTTATTTTTATTATACACCACATTATATACAATAATAAAATTAAAAATCCTAAAATATTTTTTTATAACATAACTACTACAAAACAATGAAAACAAACAAACCCTAGAATCAAAATTCAAAAAATTTGCACTCACAGGCGGTGCAGCCTGCCTCCATCCCAACCTAGTTCGTCGTCACCCCTGGTTGCTAGTTCATCATCACCGGTAGTTGTTGGTTCGTCGTTGGTCGCTGGTTCATTACTGGTCACTGGTTCTTGACCAGCTCATTGCATAGCTGTCCAAGCTCTACTGGTTCATCATGCCACTGGTTCGTCCCACCACAGGTTCCTCCCAACGCTGGTTTTTTCTTTCCCTCTCACCCTAGTACACATTTTCTTGTTTTTTATTTTTATTTTATTTTCTAAGTTCGCTTTATTTAATTTCTTTGTTTTCTTTTGTTGTCATTTAAGAGTAGTTTTAATTTTACAAGCATGTTTATTGCCTGGTTAATTATTTTGGGTTTTCATTTTGAGATAAATGAAGGAGAAGGATAGAAGATTTACATTCCATATTAGTGAATATCTAATGCATCTTGGTTTCTTTGTTTAACTTATTTAGGAAAAAAAAGATTATTAATTGGGATAATCTTGTTACTTATGTTTATTTTTATGGCATATAGTGTTTATTTTTCTTCTCAATTTTGTGATGTGGATCATATAGTATTGTTTCATTGTCTGATCTATTATTTGAGCTTGTATATGTTCTTCAAATCTTTGATAGCATTTGCTGAGTATAGGATTATCTTTGATTATAGTTACTACTTACTACTTAGTGCTTACTATATCCTTTTTTTTCCCCATATTTGTAGGTTCATTTGGTTAGCTAGCTAATACAGAAAGCAACCATAACGAATTAATATTTGATGTCATTGTGTAATGTATGAATGTTCTCTAATTATTTATTTTAGAATTATAGATTTTATTGTTATACTTGTATAGTTGTGTTTTGTTGGATTATTTACGTATTTTTGTTATTTATCTTAGATGGACAAAAACACTCCTACTATGGGTAGTCCACTTCCAACTATTGGAAGTGTAAGCGCTGCCCAAAATTTTGAAAATAATTCACAAAATGCTCCACCAAAAATTGAGAAACCTCCACCAAATGATAAACTTAAACTTTCCACAAAATGCACTAATAGCAATGATGGAAAAGGTAAACAAAAGTCTTCCAAACCTCCATCTGATGCCTGAAAACATTTTGATATAGTGGGTAAAGACTTAAATCGCAAGGCAAGATGTAAATATTGTTTTAGGGAGTATGTGTATGTATCCAGCAAGTCCGGTACATCAAACTTGAGAGCTCATATTGCTATACATTATAAGTTATTTCCTAGTAGAGTTTAGAAGAAGTAAAAGACTCTAACTTTTGAAAATCCTACAAAAGACAAAGAAAGTGCCCTTGTTGCACATACATTTAATATTGAGTCTTGTAGGCTTGCACTTACAGAGATGATTATAGTTAATGAGTTGCCGTTTAGTCATATTGAAAATGAAGGATTTAGGGAGTATAATAGAGTTATGGAACCAAGGCTCCAAGTTCCTTCTCGTACCACTATTACACGAGATTGCTTTAATCTTTTTTTAAAGGAAAAAGATAATTTGAAGGAATTTTTCTCTAAGTCTTTTCAAAGACTTTGTTTGACTACTGACACATGAATTTCTACTCAAAATTTGAACTATATATGTCTTACTGCTCATTTCATCGATGATAGTTGGAAACTCCCAAAAAAAATCTTAAATTTTTGTGTAGTTCCTAGCCATAAAGGTGATATCATTGGGAAAGCAATTGAGCAATGCTTGTTAGATTAGGGAATTGATAAGGTATTTAGTGGATAATACTAGTTCATATAATACATTAGTTTCTTACCTGCATAAAAAAGTGAAAAATTGGGGAGGTGTAATATTAGATGGTCAGCATATTCATATGAGGTGTGCAGCTCATATTCTGAATTTGGTTGTGAGAGAGAGCTTAAAAGAACATGAATCAAGTATAAGTAAGATAATAGAAGTTGTGAAATATGTCAAAGGATCACCTTCAAGGTTGTTAAAATTTAAGGATTGTGTTGAGTAAGAGAAAATTGGCACTAATAAACTTTTATGTTTAGAAGTAGTAACAAGGTGGAACTCTACCTACTTAATATTAGAAGCTGTAGTGAGATTTCATAAGGCTTTTGAGCGTTTAGAAGATGATGATGTGATATTTAAGCAAGAGTTCAACCTTGGAAAGGATAGTTGCAAGACTCCTCATTTCTTTGATTGGTCTAATACTCACGTATTTGTGAGGTTTTGAAAATATTTTATGATGCAACATTGAGATTTTTGGTTATTTGTATGTTACTTCAAATTTATTTTTGGATCAAATTTGCTTGATATACAACCAATTGAGTTTTTGGTGTCAAAATACAGATTCTTTGTTAAGCAAAATGGAGGAAGAGATGAAAACAAAGTTCAATAAATATTGGGGAGGTGTAGAAAAGATGAATGATTTCTTGTTTATTGCAACTTTGCTTGATCCAAAACGTAAAAAATAAGGTTTGAGAGTTTGTTTATTATTTGAATGAATTGTTAATTTTATTTAAATGAATATTGTAATTGATATTGTATTATTTTATTTTATGTATATTTAAACATTTTGAGTTGTACTTCAACATTTCTATTTAGTATTTTTAAGGTTTATTTTAGTTTAAATATGTTTATGTTACATAAAAAATTTAATTTTTTATTCAAAAATATTAAAATAGAGTTAATTACTTTTTATTTATTGCATTGATCGGATCCAATCTAAATAGATTGCGAATAAGATAGGATCGAATTTGAAATATGATCAGATTGATGCAGATTAGGATGTTTCATTTGGTTGGATCGGATCGTATTAGTATAAAATTAACGGTTTGAATTCAATCAACACTCCTAGGTAGAGTTGAAGCTAACAAGGATTCTTAACCCTGGATTTGGGAGAATCAATGTTGATATGCTTTTAGTAATGAAGCTTAGATTTGTAATGCGAAACTAATTTGCATGGTGAACTTTGATGTGTAGAGATATTGGATGAACTTATGCATAAATTTTAATTATGAATTGAAAAGAAAATGAAGCATGAAAAAAAAATTGCTGAATTAAGTTTATAGTTTGCTAATTGTCTTTTTTGTCTATTTAATTGTAGAAGTTCATTATTTGCACTTCATCAAGATCATCTTAGAAGTTCAATTATTTGCACTCCTCATGATAAAAACACTAATTGGCCTATTATTTTATAATGTTTTTAAGTGTTTATTTTATGCTTTATTTCAATATGACTTTGCTTTGGAGGGTATTTCCTTGTTCTATAGGTTCAAGTAATTTTGAAAGAATTTTTAGATTTAAACGATCAAAGGGGGTGAAAATGGAACAAAAAGGTTAATGACTGTAAGCCTTATATTGAGAAACAACTATTATGTAAGGGTTATGTATAAGGTTTGTACAACAAAGAGAGCCACAGTGAAGAAATATATATGCCAGGACAGGACACTCTCGAGTTTTTATATGGGGATGCAAATTCAACATGCACCGCAATAGAGGAAGTTGTGCACTTTAGCAACCAGCTCTCGGGATTTTGTACTAGACCAGTAAAACACCTTGTACCATGGCAGGAATAAACTTGTGCCGCAGCAAATACCTTGCACAGCAGTAAAGGAAGTTGTACGTCGCAACTTGCCTACCTAAAATGCACCAGAAATCCCTCTTTCGTTTTAAATGTTCCACACTTGTTTTACCCAAAACCTATCCTATAAATACAAATTAAAAATTCTCCTAAAGACAAGTAGTGAACAGTAGCCAAAACTTCATCTCCACCATTTCCAGAGAGAGAAATATCTATTGAAACTCTTCTAAGGTTTTTTTGAGAAAGGTGATTATCTAAGTTAAAGAGCATTGGTTTAAGAGTGGAAGTGGGGTATATATATATTTTTTTCTCTTTAGGTCGTAAGCATGTCTCTTGTAATGAAAAATATTGATTTTGATTTTGTGTGAGTCTTTGTTAAGCTACTATGAATGGATGAATGTTGAAGTAATTTATTTCTTGTTTATTATTTTTCATATCTTTGTTCATGGATTATTTTTTATTAAATTGATTTATGAACATAAGAGAATATTTTAGAATTGAGAATTGAAAACATTATCTTTGTTTGATTGAGCACTTTTGAGTGACTTGTTTAAAATTATGTGATTAAATTATTTTCCTAGGGTTTATACAAATTAATTAATTAACGGTCCGGATCAAAGAAGTTAATTAGTTAATTATGGAAAAATCTCCATTGATTTAGAATTTTCTAGCTTTAGTGAAAAAAAATTAATAAATTTAACTTTTTATGGTTAAATTGTAAAAATTACTTAAATTATTCTATCCATTTATGGTTAGTTGGCTAATTTTTCACACTCGTTCATCATATCATTTTGGCAAACTTTTTACTCGCTTATTTGAATTGTTTTAAGATTTTATAATTTTGAAACTGTTCTCTCAACCAAAAATTGTTAGAATGTTTAGGACTTATTTTTTGGAACTAATTTAGAAAACAAATAACATTTTAAAACTACCGCAAATTTATTGAAAGACCGACCTCAGGGTAACTTGTCACTTGCTATAGGTGACTTTTGCACTTACTAGCAATTAAAGATTGTGCATCATTTTGCCAAAGTTTGGTAATTTATTTTTAAGGCGGGGTCTATCACAAAGTGGATCCTTGCATAATACAATGGACGGAGTTTAGGTGCTCCAACATCTTCAAATACCAAGCATCCCACGGCTTGTTTCAAGGATTATAAATGTTATGTAGAAGGCACCACCCAAGGGATGGATAAAGGTAAATATAGATGGTGCGACTTTTAGGGCGCCAGTATTATCTAGTTGCGCAGGTGCTTTTCGAATTTCAAGATCATTTGTTAAGAGTTATTTTTGTATCCTTTTTGGAGCCTCATATGCATTTGAGGCTTTGAGGCAGAGCTGGTGGTAACCATTCATGCGGTAATGTATGCATATAAATATAGGTAGAGGCAGTTTTGGTTGTTGTCAGACTCAGCGTATGTTGGTACTCTTGTTCAGATTCAGTTTTTTTCAGTACCTTGGAGATGGTATTCGACTTGGGCTGATTGTTTAGAGAAAATTACTCACATGGACTTTCACTATTCACATATTTATAGAGAGAGTAATGTTGCGACTTGGTGATGAAATGCCCCATCTTTCTTTAGTTCTTTCATTTTATTGAATGCTAACAATGGTTATGGTCCACTTTCTCTAAGATTAAACTCTTTAACATAGATTCCATCATCATCATTCATGGCTCTCAGAAGAATAAAATGTATGAATCGATACATACAGCAAGATTCTTCCCCTTTTTTGCCTTTTTGTAAATCCTATAATCGTTCATGGAGAAGGGTGCACAAAATAGAAAGGGTTTGAAACTTCTTTTGTTTGACTTAATTCAGTTATTGAGGGTGGGAATCGGCAAATGGGTTTGCTGTTTGTTTGGGGATAATTTATTTTCTTTTTCTCACCCACTGACAGAAACAAGGGTTGGCAATTGCTTTATTTTTAATTTTTTCTTCCTATTTATTGTTGCCAATAGTGTGGAGAATGTTTTGCCCATAAAATTTTGGCACGTGCTTGACATATGTCAAAAAATCTTAATTAATTGAAACTGGTTCAACATTGCCAATTTGGGTATTAGTTAGTCTAATAAGGGTATTTTATCTGTCTCAATTGAGAAAAAAAGTAAAGAAGGGTACCAAAATAAGAATAAAGGAATAAAGATAGTCTAAAGACACTGTCTCAAAATATAGAATTGATAAAAGTTAAGAAACTTATGTATTGCTCAACCTAAAATATTGGAAGATATTAAGGGCATGTTTGTTAGCATGTATTAAACATCTTGACTATATGTATAGTCATATATTTGACCCTATTATCAGGTCGTATTATACAAAGTAAATTTTTAACCAAAAAATGTAACTTTAAACCGTACTGAATACTTAATTTAGATATTTTTGAATTTTCAATTTTAAAAATCTATATTGACTTTTTCTTTTATGTTAAAATATAAAATAAAAAAAATTATTTTTAAATTTCTGAAAAATATGGAAAATAAATTAACCTTTCATTTCATATATATATCACATACTTATTTTGACATATTTCATTTTACCCTCTAATAAACATATACTCAAGTTTTTACATTTTAAACATATATTTAATACATATTTTTAATTTAATATTTTAATATTAAAATGTTATAATTAGCTTAAATTAATATAAAAGTCATATTGTAAAATAAACATTGAGAATACCTATACAATAAATATTTGTACAAATTATTATAAGTTAGAATATATGTTTAACGTGTTTATAAAAATGTATTAACCATATGTTCAATTATTGGGATCATATTCTTCTCCTATCAAATTTTCGAACTTCAATATCTTACCATTTTATATATTTACTTAAAAAATATAACAACATAATTAAAATACATTTTATTTTTATTTTTTAACAATCATAAAAATAAACATCTAATTATATTTATAATTTATGTATTACATTTAATATCCATTATACATAATTTTAAAATTATTTCATTTTAAGCATAAATTTTATATTTTAATTAAATATATATTATTCTTTAATGAAGAATAAATAATTTTTACAAATTTTCAAAATTTTAAAGAAAATATCGGCCCCATTTCAATGAATAATTAGCATGAAATGGAGACATAAAACTCAACATTATAATATTTGTCTCACTTTATAAATTAATTATAAAATATTTCATTTTATTAATTTTAATATGATTATATTTATCCTAGGACATGGTGTGCTACGTACACGTAACATTAATACTAATCGATCTCAAATAAAAATGTGGCAGAATAATATCGAATTATAATTTTTTTTTTTGGTTCAAAATATCGAATTATAATTAAAATAAAGGAGATATTGCACATTAAAGCTAAGAGAGAGGAAGAGACAAACTACTAGTAAAAGAGTTAAGAGAGAGAAAAGTTGTTTTAAAGAGACAAAGGGAAGACTTTGTAAAATATCAGTAAACTCCAAAATGAAGGACGAAATGTCGGTAATTATTGGATAGAGAGTGGACAGCGACAGTGATTTGGGCCGTGTGAAAAGTCTGAAGCGCCGTAGCACTTGCAGAGCGACATTTCATACTTCGGCTGGATAAACCTTCACTATTTGGCCACTTACGTCGCGCGTGCTAATGTTTTTTGACAATTTGACTGACGTGACGATAATAAATTTTTTTTTTTTCCTTCTTCTCCAAACGACGATACAGCTTGTTTATTCTGTAGTTCACGTGTCTATTATTAACTAATATTTGTCTGTTTTTTTTTTTTCAAAATCTATCAACTAATATTGAGGATGAATAAAATTATATATTGATTCTTTAATATAATTTTTTTTTTAGGAATATTAATTCTTTAATATTGATAAAGTGGTTTGGCAAAAAACTTTATAATGTGGTACGCTGGGTCTATAAGTTGCAATTTGCAAAGCAAGTACAAAGTATATTTTGGGGAAAAGAAAAGAACAACCCCCAATTGGTTTTTAAACTTATCAAACCATTGGTTGCGTGAGGTTTGAATCTTCATATTTTACGATGTCAAACTTTACTACTCTAAATGTCCAATTGATGATTTGCAATATGTGGTACAGTTGGTACCACAATTAAACCCACATATTTGAAGTAATGATTTTAAGTAGTAAAAAGTTGCATAATTGTTATTAAAATTACTCGAATTTATCTTGTAGAACTAGATTACTATAAATACCATTTATATAATTAATAATCTTTGTGTTATAAAAAATAATAATAATGATATTTAAGATAAAAAGAGACAATCCTCCCTCACACTTACCAAACCAAGTGGTTTTTACCAAAAAAAAAAAAAAAAAATCTAAGAGATGGCATGACAGCATCAATAACTTTATTAAAACAACAAATAATTGAAGAGTCGGTCCACTTACTCTAAAAGTTGTAACCAACTACTCTATGTACATGCATCACATTTTTCTTGAAACAATAAACTTATAAATTGTTATTTTGATAGTTTTATTGTGTATTGACATTACATCTTTTCTTTAAAAAATTGTTTTAATTACAATAAGTGTGACAATTTATACGGTGCATATTTATCCATTTAATGAGTGAGTTAGATTCGATCAATTCATTTATATGCAAATGATATTTGTGTTGAACTAATTACTTTTGTAGCAAGATCAACTAATGTAAATTAGTTTAAGCAAAAAAAGCTTATAAAAATGTTTCTTAAGTTTGAACAAATTGATTAACTTCTTAGATAATAATAAAACATTAATTAAATAAATTCAAATGTGTTTTCATGTTATATTTTACTTATATAAATGAAATTATACAAGTTTTGTTAATATCGCGTCAAATCACTTATGTTTTTTTTTTTTTTCAATAAAAGTTATAGTTAGCAGTTTTCAGTGAGTGCACCGAGACATCCCAACTAGGTTGGCACCTCCTTAGCACCTTCTTCATGAAACCGCTCAACTATTAATATTATTAAATAACAATAAAATTTAAATTACAAATAAATGTTCTCAACAGAACCTGTAATTAGGTTTGTTGTTAGCATCTGAATGGATAAAAGAGGTAGCGAAAGATGGGGCATTCCACCACCAAGTCGCTGTACATAAACTAGGAGCCCTAGAAGCTAAACTGTCAGCTGCACCATTACCCTCCCTGTAAATATGTGAGCAGTGGAACTCCATGTTGGTTATTTTATTTAAACAATCCGCCCAAGCAGAATACCATCTCCAAGGTACCGAAGAAGATCGAGTATGAAAGAGAGCGACAACATATGTTGAGTCTGATTCCAACCATAGTCGCCTCCATCCAAATTGATATGCATATCTCACCGCCTGAATGGCTGCCACTAGTTCAGCCTCAAAAGCATAAGATACTCCAAGTGGAATACAGAAACAACCCTTAACAAATGATCTGGAAGTTCGAAAAACACCTGCACAACCAGATAATCCTGGTCCTCCAAAAGCAGCACCATCTGTATTAACTTTTATCCAACCCGAAGGTGGTGGCCTCCAAATGACCTCTATAATCCTTGGAGCCCGTCGTGGTATGCCTTGTATTCGAAGACGCTTAAGTACTTGTAAGTCGTCCACAGTATTTCTCATGGAACCACCCTGTGATAGACTCGCTTCACGAATAAAACGCCATACTGTGGCAAATGCTGACCTCAGTGTTGTTTTTTTGTTGTTAAACCGATAATCATTCCTAGTATTCCAAATCACCCAAATTACTGAGACAATTCCTGCTTTCCATAAATTAGCGAGCTGTGATCCAAACTCTATTGACATTGAAGTCTTCCATAAGTTTAGGATAGTGGACTCTGTGCATGGTCGTCTGCCAAAGAAGAAGCATAGAAGGTCCCAGAGGGCACCTGCAAAATGACAACTTAAAAAAAGATGTGACATAGTTTCCTCCTTAGATCCACATAATGAGCAACGAGAAGGGAAAAATTGTCCCCTCTTTTTTAATTGACAATCCGTGGGAAGTTTATTTTGAATTGCACGCCATAACAAAATAGACCTTGAGGGCGGTATGTAAGGAGCCCAAATAGCCTTACCCCAAATCTTGCGTTCCCCAACCACACGTAATGAATCATAAGCCTCTCTAGTTGTAACATCTCCCTTAATTGAGCTTGTCCAAACTCTTATGTCCGAACTAATCCCAACCACTGTTGACTGAATTTCTGAGGCAATATCTGGATAGGAGACCATAAATTGTTGAGGCAGATGCCATCCGTCCTCGCGAAGGTAGTCCCCTACTACTGAATGTATCGGGGGATCTACAGGGGGGTTGTCCAACCTATCAATTAAAGGAGTACCTAACCAGTTGTCTGTCCAAAACTTTACTGTAGAATTTAATCCAACAAACCACCTGGACTCCTCCAGGAGGGTTAAGTAGTGAGGTCGCAAACCAGGCCAAATTGATGAGCAGACATAATAGTTCCGTGGAAAGTCATTTTTATTTAGATATCTACCACGTAAGTAAAGCAGAGTGTGAGAAGTTCCTGTGATTACTCTCCAGGCAAACTTTCTTAGCATGGCTTCATTTAAGAGACGAAGATCCCGCAAACCAAGACCTCCTTCCTCTATTGGACGACAACAATCTCTCCAAGCCACTTGAACCTGTTTAATTGTATCTGTCTTTCCCGACCAAAAAAAATTGCGAATATTTTTTGTTAGTTCTTCAAGGATTTTTTTTGGCCATTTATATATCTGAAAAGAGTGAAGGAATGTATTCTGGATGATTGAGGAAATCAAGCATCGCCTTCCTGCTAAAGAGATAGTCTGCCCATTCCAGGCCTCAATTTTCACACGAATTTTATCTACTAAACTTTGAAACCAGCATTTTCTCGGAGCCCCTTTAAAAAGATTGATGCCTAAGTAAGACAAGGATGATCCTCCAATACGCATGCCAGATATATTTTGAAGTAATGAAATGTTGCCCGAGGTAACACCTTTTCCAAAGTAGATAAAAGATTTTCCTAAATTTACCACCTGACCAGAAAGGCGACCATACAGGGAAAAAGCCTCAGATAACACTCGAATGTTTGTCTCCCGTGCACGACAAAAAATTAGAATATCATCTGCATATAAAAAATGAGTTGGTGCACGAGCTCCCCTAGGTGAAGAAATTGGTAATAAACGCCCCGTATCAACCAATTTTTCCAGATATCTGCTGAGAAAATCTTCAGCTACGTAAAAAAGCAGTGGGGATAGAGGATCCCCCTGTCGGACGCCTCTAGAGCAAGGAAAATATCCCCTGGGTGAACCATTAATCAGGATTGAGATTCTCGCTGATGCGAAGAGATCTCGAATCCATCCCAGGAAAGTGTTGTCAAAACCAAAACATTTCATCACCTGTAGAATAAAATCCCAACTCATGGTATCAAAAGCTTTATGAATGTCAATTTTGAGAGCAATGTTCCCATGTCGGCTAGAAGCTTGCATAGCATTAAAACATTCAGAAGCACCTGCTATACAATCGCTAATATTTCGACCTGGAATAAATCCAAATTGATTTTGAGATAGGATACGAGTGCATATATGTCCTAGTCGGCCGGCAATAATCTTTGTTATTACTTTGAACATGAAGTTGCCTAAAGCAATAGGCCTATACTGGTCAATAGTGCTTGCTTGCTGATGTTTTGGTATAAGAATTATGAAATTTGAATTAAGTCCTGGGTGCATCCGGCCTGTTTTAAAATACTCTTGTACCGCTTTTACAACATCTGTACCGACGATATCCCAGCACTGTTGAAAAAATTTACCCGTAAAACCATCTGGTCCAGGGGCACTTAGTGGGTCCATGGAAAAAACTGTATCTCTTATGTCTTCTGAAGACGGTATGCATCTTAAACTTTGATTATCCACAATGGTGACTAGGGAGGGCACCACTGACTCGATGGGAGTAATATCTGTTGTTCCAGCTGAATGACTTGAGAAAAGTTGTTCATAGTAATCCAAAATATGAGTAGCTATTACCTCTGGATCATGGGTAATATCTCCATTAATTTCCAAGTGTGTCAGAGGTTTTTGTGCCTTTAAACGACGAAGAATTGAGTGAAAAAATGCCGAGTTTCTATCTCCACCTTTTAACCATTTTAGTCTAATCTTTTCTCTTAGAAATATATCTTGCTGTCGCAGTAACTTATCTAAGTCAGCATGAGCATCAGACTCCAATTGGAGGAGTTCTTCGGAGAAAGAGTCATTGTTATAGCATTGCTGAATGTCGGCAAGTGTAGCTGTTGCAGTTGCAATATTTTGATTCAGATTACCAAAGACATTTTTATTCCAGGTCTTGAGAACCAATTTGAGAGCCTTAAGTTTCCCAATGACAATACCCATAGCGCTAGCCTGAACAGGCACTGACCAAGTTGCACGCACTAAATCTTTAAAACTAGGATGCTCGAGCCACATACCATGAAACCTAAACGGCCTTGGACCCCTATTCTCTGACTTAGATGCTTTGAGCAAAAGCGGGTGGTGATCTGAGCAGTGCCTAGGAAGTGTACAGCAAGATACCGTAGACCAAGAGTCAAGGAAGGATTCTGAACACAATCCACGATCTAATCTTGATCGTATTTGAGATAGTCCACCCTTAGAATAAGTGTAAAAGGCCCCTTTAGTATCAATTTCAACCAAGTTACATGAAGAGATCATAGCATTAAAATCTTCTATAGAGGTATTGCTACGAGTCAAGCCAGTAGTTTCGTGTGATCCAAGAATAGCATTAAAATCCCCTATTACCAACCAAGGGGTTTGAGTATCTGAAAGCGCCCTTAACGAGTCCCAGAGATCCCTTCTTCTAACATATGTTCCCTTACCATAAATAAATCAAATTACTTATGTTTATATTGTGTTTGGATTTAATTGTTAATGTTGAAGTCGATTTTTGTATAATCGCATTCCTTGGGACGTTGATCATGTATGTCACTAAGCAAACACGTCAAAAGGAACGATAACGTAAGGTGGTGTATGTACTCCAATGCTTAAGTCAATTTTTCAAGAGAATGTTAAGATCATAGAGGAGTTTAGAGTTTGTAGTTATAAGCTTATGTGTATCTTTTTTGGTTATGAGGACCTATTTATATATTTATGATAGATGACATTTTCATAAATAACTTATATTAATTAATATTTAAATTATGAATAATAGTTTAAACATAGAAGTAATTAATATAAATTATTTAATAAAGATTTACCTGACTATAATTTGACTATACCATTTGATTTTTCAATTACTGACGTGGACCAATCAAATGTCGTCATGCGTACCTAGTTAATTTACTATCAAATACAAGTGCTTTGGCAAGGTAGATGGTCTAGTTTTTTTTTTTCTTTGGTTCGGTGACTCAGTGACAGTTGGCTCTAGGATGTCTTGAATTAGATATCCAGTTAGTATCCCAAGAATATTTATGCCATAGTTCTCTTGAGGTTACATGCTTTCCAACGACTATTTCCATTTCTCAATCGAAGTGTCAGTTGGAAAGTTGTGACTAGTCAAAGTTTTGGAAAAAATTCAACCGCGGGCTCACGAGTTTGACTTCCTAAATTTGATTTCTTCAGAGCCTAATTCTACTAGACCTCTTTTCTTTCTGCACCCTTGGACCGATGGTTAGATGGAAGGTTGAGATTGAGTCTGCCTGTTTTGTGAAGACCTGGTCACCCTTAATTTCACCCATCTCTTCCTTCTAGTCAAGGGTTAGAGCTTAGTGGTGAAGGAATCTGGAAACATAATTATGCTTTAGCCAAGGAGTGATCTATATTTGATAATCAATGACTAGTCAAAGTTCTATTGGTACAACCTCAATTGAACCAGAAGACTAGATAAAACTTCTCATGTTGTTTTGATAGAACCAAAGAACTAGGTGAAGTTGTTGATGTAGCTTTGATGGAATTAGAAGACTAGGACTAACTTAAAAAATTTTACATCTCTTGTCTAAACTTTCCTAGTGTAACTCTTATGCTTGCCCAATTTTTGGTTGAGAGTTGAATAAAGTAATAGGGATTGCTCAGCCAAGGAAGGTGTTGTGGAGGCTTTGAAGAGATCTGAGAAAGCCAAGAAGAGAACCAACAATACTTAGGAGATACTTGTCGACTTTATGGCAGCATGGTCATCTTACATGGTGTTTAGGGTGGCACTTAAGACCATTTTGGTAGCCCAGCCTTAACTTGGTGCTTCTGTAGACCAGACGCAACTTGTACACTTCTGCCTTATGTAGCACTTTCCTTACATAGTCTCTTTGTTGCTACTTGAGACTCGGTAAATCAAAGAAGACGTGTAATTTTATTTGGTGTCACAACATGCTTCACACTTGCAAAATTTTCTTGATGCTTGAACAATGACTTGGAGTTTTATCATCCCACCATGGGACTTCCTATAAGAGCTCAATAGCCAATGCATTCTAGTTTGGATCTCAACACTTAGGTAGTGGCTTGAGACTGGATTAACTAGTGATTGTCTAGTAACTTAGAGGAGAAGTATAGGAGACTTAGAGCAGTTGTTGAATAAGATCAAGAAACCTTAACTTATCTTCAACCTTTGGAGTCTACTACCTACGCAACTATACCAAATAGAGACTGAACCATGAAGTTTTTGAATTGGGCTCTCGACAAGATGATGTGAGTTACAGTTGCCTTGGAGAGAGCTAGCTTGCTTCAAGAAGATTTTGAGATTGCTAGGAAACAGCTTCAAGAGGGCTCAACTTAGATGGAGTTAGAGAATGAGAAGTAGGGAGCTAGGAACCAAAGATTGTCTGCTCAACTTGAATAAGCAGTTGAGGGGAGTGAGACCCCAAGCATTGAGAAGAGTGAGACCCCAACTGGAGTAGTGTTCTAGAATCCTACAAGAATTAGAAGTGTGACATAGACCCAGGATGAAGTCAGAGCTCAAGAGGTGGTGTAGACTAATCCCATGTCAATTGTGCTGTCAAAGGATGCTGACGAGGATCTGATGTTGCATTTATTTTTGGATTTTGGAGTGGGAGTGTACCCTTAGTGCTTTTGCAATCTTGGTATAACACACTTAGCGCTTGCAACCTTTGTAGATCACAATTAGCATTTTCTGGTGACCTTGAGAGATCATATTTATCTCTGTTGCGAACTTGGGAGATCAGATTTGGGTGAGCACACTTAGGACCCAGTAATTTTGGGACTCCAAGTAAAAACTTAAGAGTTATATGAAATTCCTAGAAAGTTGGATGATAGGACTAGAGCAAGTCAACCCCAACTACTTGGGATGAACATGATATGAACCCAACATGATTGGGACTAGAGAAGTTCTATTGAGACTGGGTTGGAAGGGCACTTTCAATTGCATCATTGGGAATTGGACCAAATGAATGCACCCAACATCTTTATTGGGACTTAGAAGGCGAGACGATTGCTAGAACTTAGACCAAGAAAATATACTTAGCACCATCCATTGGAAGTTGGACCATGAGGATGCACTTGACACTCTTTGTTACCATTGTCGAAACCTGGACTGGGAAATGAACTTAGCACAACTGTTGGATTTGAAGTGGGAGTGAACTTGGCAATGTTTTTGGAAGTTGGACTATAGGATGCACTTCGCAGTACATTTGGAAGTTGGACCACAAAGTGTTCTTAGCAATGTAGTTAGCTCGAGAAAGCACACATCTACTTAATAACTTTGGGATTCATCAAGAAATACTTTGCACTTCTACAAAATTCTTTGGAAGCTGAGATGATGGGACAAATGTGGGCCAACCTCAATCACCCAAGACAAACATGGTGTTAGTCCTTGGCATTGATTGAGAAAAGTTTTGGAGGGCACTAACAACAAAAACAGCAACAAAAGTGGGATCAAGTGCTATCGATGCAAGATGGTAGGCGAACCACAGTATGACCAATGAGTGGCCAACCATTTAATTGACTAGTCAGTCGATAGGCCAGCCAGCCTATCGATTGATTGGTATTCTAATTAGCCTCGCATCCTGGAAGTGGCGATGTCTCCTTGGCTCCGTCGGCTTTCAGGTGGGTTAGTTGAATTCTGTTATTACAATAGTGATGAGCGGCTTCCTAAAAGTTGTGGACCTTGAGGTGGAGTCTGATAATCGATAGTCCCTTCTTGTTGGCATTACAATGCTGCCCAACAAGACTTAACCAAATTTTGACTTTAAGTGACTTTTTTGCCAACTCCCAATTTTTTGTTGATGTCCTTTTTCCTAAGTGCCTTATTGTGTTGCTGAATTACCAATTCCTTTTTTTGGGTCAATTTTCCTGAGTCTAATGTCTTAATTCTAAATGATTCCAAATCTTTGAAATTCCTAGTCTTCCAAAGTGTAGTAGGACTTTGTTTTTATAATCTAAGTGGTTGGTCTACAGTTTCCTAACCTCATAATTCTCTTGCTTGGCGGGCTTTTTGAGTGTAGCAAGTAGTGACCATTCTATAAATTCTATATTTGTTGGAGGAGTGGCCTCCATCTTTTCCCAAGGAAGCTGTGTGCAAGCCTCCTAGTTTTGGGAATAGCTATTGACTCTTAGAAATCCCAATCATTATTCCTAGGGTCTGGATGGTGGGTTCCCAAGTAGAAATCTTGTGGTGAACTTCCCAAAAACATCTAATGCCTAGATCCTGGACGTCCTTGTAGGTGTCAACGGACATGTGTCTTATATCGTTTCCTCATAAGGTTCGATACATAGATACACTAGATTTGGCCATTGCCTGGATCTTAGATCATGAGTATTTTTAGTGACAAAGGGGATGTGTGCCTACTTTGGTTTTGTACAGTACTAGTTCCATTAATACAATGGTTAGATGAGACAATGCTAATCAACACTTGGTCTATGATAGGTAGTTCTACTGTTTCAAGTGTGATTGAGGGCTTTTGTTCACGCTAAATCACAAGTGCAGGGGTCAGTCTATAGGTGATAAGTATTTAAAAATTGAGTTATCGTACCCTCGATAATTGGATTAATAAGGAGTTTGATGAGTGCTTAAAGAGCACTAATATTTTATGATTTATTGTGCTTAATTATGACAAATAGATTTGATTATAACTTTTTTATTTAATTATTTGCATAAATCTATCAATTTGAATTCACGATATATTTTTTATGTATTTCAAATATTTTTAGCTTCAAAAGAGATGAATAATATAAGCATACGAAGATGGGACACTTCGAACACTCAAATAACAACTTAGGAGCAAAATGGACTAAGGCATGTAAGCCTAACATCAGAAAGCATCCAGTTTGTAAGCGTTATGTAATCAGCTTGTACCGCGGTGGAGGTTTTTGTGTGCTGCGGCACAATGCTCTTGGATTTTTGTATGGGGCAATTTTAAGGCTTGTGCTGCGGCACATGTGTATTTTTTAAGAGCCCTAATTATGTACAAGCCTTACATCTATAAAATCCCCCCTTACATTTTCAACATTATAGATAATTTTTCACACAATTTGGGGACAATTTTCTACTAAATTAAACTAAGTTTTGGAGCTTTGTCACTTTTTAGGGAGGCAAGAAAGGCACATCTAAGGGAGACAATAAGCCTTTTAAGATTGAAGATCAAGCTTTTGGAGAAGGAAACATCATCCACGCCAATTGTAGTATCTAGATTTAGGTTACTTGTTGTTGTTAGATATTTGTTTTTCTTCTTTCCTCTCTAGAATGTATGTTAGATTACATTTGTCTATAAATATTAACCTAAACGTGTTTAGCTGAATTTAACTATAGATGTCATGTTTGCTGATTTGTTATGGTGAATATTTTTATTGCTTAAATAAATAAAATTGCCCTTTGATTAAGAATTTGCTTAAATGTTTTTTTGTGAATACTCATGTGCCAATTTGAGGTTCATAAATGGATTGAAAAATCTTATAGTTTAGTTTTAAGAATTCCACCTTGACTATATTTTGAAAAACTTAATCAAAGCTTCAAATTGATGACTAGCCATGGCATTGGTATGATTGGCATATTTTTCCTTGTGCATAATTTGTTTGCTATTTAATATACCTGATTGTAGGATATTGATTAGTGAATCAACAAAGAAAATTATCCGATCGTAGAAATTTTTATAAACAAAAGAAAAGCCAGTAATCTTTATTTATTAGAATATTCATGTTAATTCACCATAATATTTCGATGCAAGCATGGTCAACCAAGCTAAACATCCATCTATCTTCCATTTATATTTATCACCTTTTTGAGTTAGTTCAAGTTTGAAATATTATTTTCTTTCTTTATTTGACACCATTGATTTTGTTCTTGTGTCCAACGTCATTTACAATTTTATTAGCTTTAGGATTCTAGTTATTTAGAGTTTTAGTAGCTATAAAATTCTAATTAGTTAATGTTTTAGTTGCTTTAGGACTCTAAAGAGATTATGGAAAAAGATTATTTAAACCACTGCAATTCTTTGAGAGATCAACCTCAGAGTTTGTTTATCACTTGCTACAAGTAATTCGTACACTTGCGAGTACTATAATTTGCACATCATAGTTCAGACTCTCTCTCAATCTCCTACACATGAATTAATTTACCATCTCAAGCAATTATAAAACAAATTATATGATCAATTGACTCTAACCTATGCATTCATTTCTCTATCAAGTAAACTACACAGAATATAGTAATTTAACCTAATCACACTCTCATGTCAATTAGATTACACTACTATTCATTAAGAACATCAATTATCAACCACATACACGAGAATCGTACCTATCAGCCTAGAAACCATTTACGCAATTCAATCAAGACAAATAATTAAATACTTCTCTCAAAGCTACCTAATTGCCTCTATGGTATAATTATTAATTAGATAATTATTGGTATGAAATCTAAATTGAATAATATAGTTTAATTTGCGATGACATTAGAATGCAGAAATAAACTAATTCATTATATACATAAATTGAGTTCAAGAGGATCATAACAACAAGTTAGTTATACATAATCATGATCAATAAAATCCCAAAATAACTAAAAAATACAAGAGAATAGATAAAATCAAAAAGGGTAGAGAAAGATAGAACCAATATTTGCCTGCCATGTAAGAAATCGATCTCCTCAAATTGTCACCATAGTGGAACTAAACTCTAACACCTTCAATCTTGAATCATTTTCTTGATTTGTCTCATTTTTTAAATTGCTGCCTCTTTCTCTAAATATTTAGGTTAGTCGTGGAATGTGTTGAATCCCTTGCTTGGATGCTTGAGATTTGTATTTATAGGCTAAGAGTTATAGGGAATAAGTAATTGTAACCAAATAGGAAACATGGTCCAAACATTGTTTATTTATTTATTATTATTATTTTGTAACTTCATAATACCTCAAACTTATTTTTGAATTTATTCTTTTTATTTCTTTTTTGTTCATAGGTATTGGTGTTGAGTTTTTTTTTTTTTTTAATATATAGGGTGCATATTTCACCTTACTCTATAGCACAACACATGATTATATTTTCACATAAGCTAAGAATACAAGGATAAAGGTAATACACATTTTCAATTAGGCTCACATGTGGTTTAAGGACATGAAAGGTATCTCATTAAGCTCAAATGGGTGACTAAGGACATATAATAGGTTAGTTTGAAATGCTCAATTGATTTAAATAAAGGCCTAAATCGTTTTTAAAGCTAAATACTATTTAAGATTTCATCTCAAGGGATGATCAAATAAATTCTAAAACATGGAAGATATCATCACATAGTATAACTAACACCAAATTTTCTCCCTATAAGAACACCAAAATTAAACATGGCATGTGCATAAAAATGAATCAATCCAATCAAAAACTAGCAAGTATACACAAGATTAATGTAGATATCACAATAAATATGCTAAATTCTTTATACTAGTTATTGATAATCCATTCTATCATTAGGTTCATAAATTTCCAATTAAGCACACATGCATTTGGTTTCCATATGTTAATCGATTTTTATTCAATTTATTATTAAAAAATCCTAAAATCAAAATTAAAAATGGTGAGTATAACAAAAGAAAAGAACGGAGTTCTCTCCTCCACAATTAAATTGTACATTGTCCTCAATATGAAAAACTCATAAAGAAACAAAAATAAATGAACAAGGTAAAGGAAAACTTTTTTAATGATGTCATAGTCTTCACAACTTGATATATCCATGTAAGCATCATTGTCTCCCACTCTTGTTTTATTTACCTAAAACATAAAACAAAGAAAAACTAAAAAAATTAAGTGTAAAACATAAACAAAAAATTTTAATTATTTGGATTGTCTCCGAAGAAACGTTACATTTTAGGTCATTGATTAGACCCTTCTTCTCCATCAAGGGGGATAATACACATAATATTCATCACGATTGCTTATTGGGTTCCAAACTCTTTTTCTCTTTGTTGAGGCATCAAACCTACTTTCAGAAGTAGGAATTCTCCAACACCGAATTCTTGCTCATAAGTCACATTAAATGGATTGATTGGAGCTTCCATCATGAACTTGCACTCTCAAGTTCATTGCCAAAGTCTAACTCATAGCGCATAGTGGCATCAATGGGAAGGTCCATGGTTCTTATGATTTTGAAGATTACTAAATCATTTAAATTCCTCATGGTGAGCTCCTGTCCATCTATCTTGAGGTTAAGTATCCTAGTGGCTTTGAGTTGTATTTTCTCTTACTTAGGGGTCTCCTTTTTCTCCTCTTGACCTACTACATGCTCCTTAAGTGTGTTCTTGGGTTCATATTATACCACATGCTTAGGATCTTGCATGTTCTCCACTACCTCATGTACTTCACCCAAATTAATTGTATCATCAATCAAGAAACCTTGGATTTGGTTGAGGTTGCAAGATATATCCTGAGGTTGCTCCTCCATGTCATGATTAAGCTTTTCCCATTATTATTTTTTATTTATCTAAATTGACTTTGTCCATTAAGCGTTGCATCAATTTCATACAAGATTTGAGATCATTCTCATTAGATGATTCTTCCTCTTGTGGGGTAGTTGTGGATTATGGTAGTAATCTGTTGCATATGTTGGCCATGTAGAAGGTGTTTTCTCTTGATTTTTGCTCCAAGAGTTGTAAGATTGACTTCCCCAATCTGAATTGTGATAGTATGAAGTGTGATGGGATCAAATTGGTATGAACATTGCTATAAATGTGGTCCCCTCCATTCCATGTATATGTATCCTGCAGATGTTGTACTAGTTGAGTAGATATGTAGGTATCAACTTGAAAGATCAAAATGTTCTTGTATAGAGAGCTTTCTCATAGCACTAGCCTGTTCAATATATGCTATGAAGTTGACTGCCTCCTTAATTATCATCCTTGCATTCATAAGCTTTTGATGCTCAAAAGAGTCCACCTGTATATCAATACAAAATTAAAAGAAAAAAATTATATAGCAAAAGATAAAATAACTAAAAGTTATGTTAGTAAAAGGAAAAAGTTAATAAAATAAATAATAAAAAATTATTTTGTTATTGTTTTTATATATGCATAAACTAGTTTTGGAAACTCTACTAACTATATCAAACCACAAATTAATGCTAATTTTTGGCAATGACACTAAAAACTTGTTCACACTAAATCGCAAGTTTAGGGGTCTGTGTACAAGTAATAAGTATTTAAATATTGAGTTATCGTACCCAGAAGGATTTAATTAATAAGGAGTTGAATACCAAACTACGATTACACAAAAATATTTAAGATAACAAAAATAAATAGATAAAATAATAAGAATAATAAAAATTTAATATTTATGCTATTTGATCAAACACAACCACAGTAACAAATTAAGCACAAGAGTTATGAATCTACACTCCCTCAATCTCCTATACATGAATTACTTTACCATATCAAGCAATTATCAAATAAATTATATGATCAATTAACTCCAACCTATATATACATTCCTTTTTTAAGTAAACTTCACAAAATATAGTACTAATTTAACCTAATCAAACTCTATTACTAATTAGATGATACTAATTTATTTAGAACGTCAATTATCGACCACATACACGAGAATTGTCCCTCTAAACCTAAAAATCATGTATGTAGTTCAATGAAGACAAAACAATTAAATATTTCTCTCAAAGACTATCTAATTAACTCTATAGTATAATTGTTAATTACACAATAATGGTATGAAATTTGGATTGAATAATAAAATTGAATTTGCAATGACATTGGAATGGAGAAACAAACTAATTTATTATATAGATAAATTGAGATCAAAATGATCCTAACAACAAGTTTAGCTATACATAATCATGTTCAATAAAATTTCAAAATAATAAGAAAATACAAGAGAATAGATAAAATCAAAAGGGTAGAGAAAGATAAAATCAATCTTCACCTATCACACAGGAAATCGATCTCTCCTAACTATCACCACAATGGAACTAAACTCCAACGTCTTCGATCTTAAATCCTTCTCTTAATTTGCCTCATTCTCTATATTGTTGCCTTTTTCTCGAAATATTTAGGTTATTAGTGGAATACATTGAATCCCTTGCTTGGATGCTTAAGAGTTGTATTTATAAGCTAAGAGTTGTAAGGAAGAAGCAATTGTAGCCAAATAGAAAACATGGTCCAAATAGGAGACTAGTCCAAATAGGGAACTGACATTTTGGACACTTTACACGTACACATCAATGCTCATCATGGCCCAGTTCCTTTGACAATCTAAAAAACTACACGCTGCAACCTAAGTAATTTTGTACTGCAGCCAAAAGCTGTCGTGTCTGATTATGGGTGTGTTGCATCATGCTTAACTTTTCCTCCATCACAGCACAAATCTCGCTGGAATCTTTTGTCCTATAGCCATGTTGCGGCCCAAAATAGATCACTTTGTTGTCTATCTTTCCCTATTTCCAACCATATGTCTAGCACTATGTGTGTTGCAACCTAGACTACTTTTTTTCCCATTTTGACTCAATTTGCCCTTGTTTCATCTACATTGACTGAATTAAACATACATTACTTTATTTTAATTATTTTAAGCACAAAATAAGACAAATAGCTAGCTTGAGAATGACTAAAGTCCTTTATTGAGGAACACCATGTGTATTTTGATGGAAGGTTGTGGTTCCTTCCTATCCTGGTGCATGGTTTGGCACTATGTGTCTTACCTTCGTGGGGCAGTAGCCAATACATGGTTTCACATAACGGGCTACTTTCTTGATCAATGTCCAGCAAGGTGAGTCATCACTGCACGACATTGAGAAATGAGTGGCCTTCTTAATCCAATGTAGGACTAAGTTGGTCGTAGTCAATAGACATTCTAAGTTTATAGTCATGGGTGTCCTTAGATATGAAGGAGATGACGCTCCATTCTTACCCCAAGTTTATCCCAAGTACGAACCCAAACTTAAGTTAGTGAAGCTTCCTTTTGGCTACTATATTCTTGGAAGGGATAGGGCTTGCTCCCAAGGTTTAGTAGCATGTGATGGCTCAAATCTTTGTTGAATTTCATTATAGGGTTATTGGACTTTGATCCTAACTCAGGCCAAGTGTGGCTACCATGTTTGAGGGAAGGCTAGTCCTTGCTTCCAAGCCGTAGTAGCATACAATGGTGTAAAGTTATGATTGGTTAAGTTTGTTGATAACTATAGTGTCGAGCCTGCCCATTGTCTTGATCCTGGTTCAAAGTAGTTGTGAGTGCTGAAAGGGTTTTAGGGCTTGCTTCCTTTCCCTAAAAAAAGGTGATCCATTAAGACAATAGAGGTCACTATCTTGATCCTAGATTGTAGTCAATGTGGTGTAGAATGGGTGTGGTTTCGCTTCCTTTCCTGAACAGGATATGATCCATTAATATAATGGTTAGAAAAGGTAGTTGGATGTTAAAAATCCTAGCCTAAGAGTTGTGATGTAGTAGCTGGTTACAAAGTGAAAGTACAAGTGCCAAGGTGGCTACATCATTTATTTATTCTCATTCTTTTTTCTTTCGTTTAGCTATTGACATGGCCATTTATAACCTCATCAAGCACTTTGATGGAAAAATAAGTTACAAGTGTGAGAAGAAATCTTGACTTTGATGCCTGCTGGTAGTATCTCTGGGTTAGGAAGTAGAAATGGTAAGCCAATGTGGCTTTTTCCAAATTTCCTAAATGTGGATCTTCGTGAACTTTTTGAGTATGCTCTTGGTGTACCTTCTAGGTAGTCAAGATGATCTCAACACTAACTTTCTAAATGCACTTGAATTGGAGTAAAAGTTTTTGTAGATCTTGAACACTTGGAGCTAAGGTGGCTCCTAGCACCCAGGGTGGGAGACAGTAGTCTGGAAGGCAAAACCTAAAGCTATTGTGAACTTTCCTGAGCTTTTCCTTTGTAATACATTTGTGAGTATTGAGATGTTAGGTCACCACACACCAAGGATGTCTATAATAAGTTGTGCAGTGAGCACTAGTTTCAAGATTCCATTTTTGTTTGTGGACTTGCCATAAACAATTAGGCATTTTTGCAGGATCTTATGAGAGTTGTTGGCTAGTCGGTCGAATACCATCGTCTACATAAATGGCAAGAAGTGTCCCGCCAATCGTAAATCCCAAGGTAGGGTCCGACAACTAGCGGTCTCATATTGTCAAAGTGATAATGTTTTCCTCACATAACTCTATTAAAACTCCAATTATTCCTATCAAATTATTTTCCAAGTGCCCCAATGTAGGAGGCTCTACCCTACTTGAGGTGTATACTTGGATGAGTATAAGGGTACTCTGGATGTTGAGACACCAATTTGATGTGCTCTAAAGTCAATGTTTGATCATCTTTGAGATGAACATTCTTGGAACAAGGATGTCTCTCTATTGGTGAGATGAAACTAAATTCCTTGTTACTTATGTTCTAATCAATAAGTGGTTTGTAGAAGGATTAGGCCATCATTCCTTTGAAACTCTACAGTTAAGTGTACTTAACTTAGTGAAATCCAGGGATGGGTGACCTAATGGAAAGTACTTCTAGATCCTTCAATCTTTGTGTCATCTCTATTCTTGATGCTATATTGTTCACGTACTTGTGCTACTTCCAAGAAGTTTGTTCCTAACTTGACACATCTTGAATATTGGCTACCTAGACTTTACTGAGTCAAGACGTCACTCCTTGAAAGGTAGTGTATCTACCTCACTAAATGTGACGAGAATCTCTATCACTTGATATGGTCTGGATCCAAAGTTATTTTGTGTGATGTAGATCCAGAGTCTGGTTCCACAGTTTGGAAGATGGTGAATTAGGAGGTATGACGTAGAAGGTAGCTTGTCTGAATAACTCAACCTACAAAGCAGTAATCCATTAAGTCTATTGAGGCCTAGAGGGCGGCATCCTGGAAAGCGTAACTTCTAGGTAATGTTCTAGAAGGTGCAGCTCTCTAGGGTGCGACCTACTCTTCTTAGACCTAGTCTTCCTATGTGATGACATGCTCTCTTGGTGTGATATCTATCTAGGAACTGTAGCCATGGTTATACACCTCAAGATGAATTCCTTGAACCTTTCCTATGCCTTGTACCATAATTCATCATCAAGTTGTGTAAATAACATGATGTCATTTTGCAACTATGTCATCTTAGAGGATGAAAATTATTGGGATAAAAACCTTTGGGCAAAGTCCTCTTAATTTGTAATTGGCTCAGCCGATAGAAATTATAGCCAACTTTTTGCCTTGTCCCATAAGGATAATGAAAATAAACTTAATCTTTTTGCATCCTCAGATAATCCATCTTGATTGAAGGTGTCACAAATTTCAACAAAGTTGGCCAAATGAACATAGGAATATTCATCATGAATGCCACCAAATTAAATGGATACTTTAATAAATTGTATTATAGCAAGATTTATCTCAAATGTGTCAACTTGAACACATGGCCCCTTAATTGGAACATGAACTTTATCAACCAAAGGAACCCCAAAATCTCTCAATCTCTTTGGTTGCTTAGGCCATGATTTGGTTAGTAACGTGGTAGTTGATTATTATTCACAATAATCAGTTAAGTGTCATGAACCCTTTATCTCTTTTCCCTTTGTATAGATCTTTCAAAATTTGGCTCATAACGAGCAAGTTTTTCTAATCTCAACTTAGCCATTTTATCTATAAAGCCAAAAATAACTAAGAAATTAAAATTAAAAATGTTCAAACTAGTGGTATTGTGCCTAGTATTAATATCATCTAAAATAATAATTACCAATTCCCCACAACGGTGCCAAGAAATTCATAAAAACTTTAGAAAAATTCCAAAATTTATGCTTTTACCCCATTTTCACCATTTAACCTAAAAATGCCATATTTAAGTAATTTAAATCCAAAAATGCCATTTATTTAATGAAACAAATAAATATTAAGCCTAAAAGTATAATGATAAGTCTATTTTCATAGAGTTACCACTTACAAAAACTCAAGAACATTCATCGTGTTCTTTGTGTTCTTCATCTTGTTGTTCATCGCATTTTTGATCCACTTTTTCTTTCAAAAGCACGTTCGATCTACTCAATTACTAAGATGAGCTCCTAACATGTTCCTGATGATATTTTGCTTTTCCCAACAAGATCAGGACCAAGTTGGCCTCTAGGACTACCAACTTATCCCCATCATGCTTCCTGAGAATGGGCACACTAAAAAAGAACCTAGTTTTCCTAATCCATAATCGCTACCACTAGCAATCCAGACCCAAATCAGGTTGCAGGCTTCCGATGGAAAACTCCTAGAAGCATTTAAGTAGTAACTTGACCTTAGGCTAAGCTATGCCTCGGTCACTAAGGCAACTGAGGAAACAAGACATTTTATCTTGTCAAAACAGTAGCCATACTTGAAGTTGCTGTGCACCACCAGTAAAGTAGGCTAGCTTGGTTTACCAAGCATTCATTAGCACTAAACTTATGCAACTCTAGAAAGCAATGATGTCAACCATCCCATTGATTGCCATCTATGTAGGCATTTGTGGTCTAGACTAGATTTGCCAAGTTTGCCTTGAGGAACCACCCTAATGTTAGTTAACTGGCATAATCAGGTTAGGATAGCCATACCGACGATGTCGCTAATCCTGAGGTGGATGACCATGGTTACTATTACTAGATGGACATCGCTCCATGAGAATAGAGATTCGCATCTGAAGTAAGACAGGTCGCACCCCAAAGGGCTATGCAGTTTAGAATATCACAAAAAAGGTTACTCTTTCTAAAACATCGCCTTCTAGATTGCACTATTCAAATAAACTATCTTCTAGGTTGTACCTCCTAACCCACCATCTTCCAAACTGTGAAACCAGACCATGGATCTAGACCACATTAATTGATAGAGAAGACTAGGTTGCAACCACTTATCTTGTACACAGATGACAAAAAAATAAAAGGATATAGGAGCACTTCCTAGAAGGTCACCCATCCCTAGATTTCTCTCTATTAAGCATACTTAACTGCATCGGTCTAGAGGAATGATGACCCAATCCTTCTACAAACCACTTATTGATTATAAGATAAGCAACAAGGAATTTAGCTTCATCTCACCAACAACAATGAGACATCCTAGTTTTAGGAACCCTCATCTCAAAGACATGTGACCAAATATTACCTCCAAAGCACATCAACTTAGTGTCTCAGCATCCAGAGAGTTCTAGAGAACTAGAGTACTCTCATACTCATCCAAGGATGCACTTCAAGTATGATAGAGCCTCACACATTGAGTCACTTGGAAAAGACTTCAACAAGAAAAATGGAATCCAAAAACAAATGCTCATTGCATATCTAATTACAAACACCCTTGGTGTAAAATGACCCAACAACTCACTACTCACAAAATTTCTTACAAAGAACAATCTCAAGAAAGTTGGAAGTCACATAAATTTCAAATTGTTGCTTTTGAGGCTACTACCTTCCACCCTAGGGGGCTGGGAGCTACCTTAACACTAAGCTCAACACTATAGTCATAAATAGAGTTAACTAATACTAGCTTTGTGCCATTGTGCGCTATTACGGCTTAAGAACAAGCACTGGCCCTCACTCGAACCTAATAGCCACTCATGGCCTAAGTTAGAAGCCAGGTGCTATAACCCCATGATGAGATTCAACAACTCATTCATGCAATCCTAGCCACTATGTTCTACTATGGCTTGGGAGCAACCTCACCCCTCCCTCGAGCCTAGTAGTTGCACTTGGCCAAAGCTAGGACCCAAGAAGCTTCACTACCTTGAGTTCGAGTTCAGAATTGGGACAAACTTGCGTAAGAGTGGAGTCACACCTCCTTCATGCCCAAGAACACCCGAGGGTTGAAACTTAGAACCTACAGTGACTACTAGCAACTTAGTCCTACATTGGATCAAGAAGGCAACTCCTTACCAGAGCCTTGTAGTGACGACTCATCTTGTTGGGTATGGATCAGGAGAGTAGTACGTTTCGTAAAATCATGTAATGGTCACCGCCCCATTTGGATACGATGCTAGGCATCAAACTAGGCACCAAGGAAGGAAGGAACTAGAACCATTCATCGGACCAACGCATGGTGTTCCTCAATAAAAGACTTAAGGCACCAATCACCCTTAGTCATACTTCGAACAATAAAATAACCTACCTAAGACAAAGTGTTGATTAAGTCTTAAGTAGAGACTAGGCATCATTGCCTTATCTAACCATTGTCTTAGTAGAACAAGTGTTGTACGAGAACAAACTGGCCACATGACCCCTTTGTCACCCACAACAACATGATTCAGGATCCAAACAATGATTAACTAATGTCTCAATGGATAGAATCTTACGAGACACACACTTGTCAGCACCCACATAGACATCATCTAGGATCCAAACATTAGCCATGTTTGGGAATTTCACCATAGGAATGCTACTTGGGAACTCACCATCCAGATAACAGGAATGACATTTGGGAATTCCCAAAGTGCTTGCACACTACTTCCCCTAGAAAATTTGGAGGCCACTCCTCTAATAATGTGGAATTCAAAGAACGGTTATTTCTTACCACACTTAAAGAGCTCGCCAAGCAAAGGGGCTTGGAGATTAGGAAACAACAAACCAACAACTCAAACTTTCAAAGAAATTTCTTAAGGCACTTGGGAAAATCATAAAACTCCTTGGAACTTAGAAAACCTATAAATTTCTAGGACTTGGAACTCGATCAGGAATTGAAATTCATTTAGAGACCTGGAAAAATATGGACTCAAGACATCAGACTTAGTAAAAAAATAGAATCAGGAATTCAAATGTTCAGAGACATGGCGTGGCACTTAAAATAAAGTGCATTGTCCAAAAAAGTTGGAATTAGAAAAAAATTGGGAGTCGATAAAAAAGTCACTTAAAGCCAGATTTTGGGTAAGTCATATTGGTGAACGTTGCAGGGCCGATAAGACGAGAATGCTTGTCATTAGACTCCATCATAGGGCCCTCAACTGGCAGGAAACTACTTGCCATGGCCGATGCAAACAAATCTGACTTGCCCACCTAAACGCCAACAAGCTGAGTGTCATGGTCCACATGAGGGGAACTTTGATAATTGAGAAAATAATTATTATTAAATTATTTTGGGCTTATGTCTCCTCGTGCAAGTGATGTTTCTTCCTAAAACAAGGAAAATTGCTCTAAGAGCTCTTTAGGGGGAGGCTTAGTGTCAAGCTCTCCACCAACCCCTCCACCAGTGGGCATGGAATGCTAAGTGAGCTACCTGTGAGCTAGAGATACTAATGGGGCAGGCATTGGTTGTAATAAGCTAGCACATCAATGTCTCCTTAAGACTTGGGAATCTTAAGGATGGTATCAATGATGCAGAAGGGTCGATATTGCACACGATTCCCACTCCAGAGACTACATGTGAAGGATGGATATGCCCAACGGTTTACTCTATGTGGGCAAGTGAAAGTAGCTTTGTGGGAATGCAGCACTCCTTGTGAATGGCATTGCATAAGTGGTGGTGCATCAACGAGTAGTGGCATGCCAGTCAGGCAACGTTGCTCTATTTAAGGCATGTTACGAATGTGACAACCCTTATAATGGTGATGTCGTGTGGGGACATGCGGTGGTCATGGGTTCGGCCAAGCATTAAGAATCTGTAGGCTTCATGCCACAAAAATGGGCGAAAGCGTCTTAAGATGAAGGCAGAAAATGTGGGGCTTCGGATCAAATAGTTGCTTACTCAAGAAACATGTGAGTTTGTATGAATGGAACTTACTTACATGGAAGACACATGTTCTTCAATGACTTAAGGATACGTTGATATGGGTGTTAGATTGAAAAAAGTATGTTGAAGAGGATGGAGCATATGTGCACATGAGGTGCAGGATGAAGTTGGTCTTTGGGCATGGAGTTGGCCCTTAGTGTCAAGTTGCCTATTCGAGGGTGTGCATGAAGAGACTGGATAAGAGATATGGAAAGCCGACTAAGTCTTGGTATTTTGTTATACTACTTGCTATCAACATGTGTGACTTGCACAATTGGGTGAGCAGTCGTGCAGCATAATACCTTGTTGACGTGGAACCTAACAATGGGGCAAGCTTCTTGGTAAGATAACTTTAATGTTGGAAAACAATCAATAAGTCACACATGTACGAGACTCGTTGAGAGTAGTTCTCGTTAGTATTTTCTTAAGGAGTATCGAAGTCTTGGGACTATGGTCATGTTTTGGACTCGAAAGATGATAGGTTGGCCTTGACTTGGAGATTCTTGGCTTCGAACGGTTGAATATTTGCTATGTGAACTCGCGGACTATTACACCAAGGAAGCCGAGAGCCCAAAGCACCCATAAGCTGTCTAGCCACCAAATTGACTGGCTGACCAACTAACTGGCAATCATCCGATTGCACCACGCCCCCATCGTCCCATATGCCAGTGCCTCACTCCCATGCATCTACTCCTCTGGCATGCCGAGTTGTAGCCATCCACAGACAAATTATCCAGTCGACCACCTAGCCAGCCCCTCACTAGTCATGCTATTTGATTGATCTACATCAACAGTTGAAAATTCAAATGATACAATCAGCGTATAGTCATATATAATTAAATGATTTATATTAATTACTTAGGTATTTAAATTATTATTCAATAATTTAAGTATTAATTAATATAAGTTATTTATAAAAATGTCATTCATCAGACACATATAAATAAGTTCTCATAACCTCAAAATGTACACATAAGAAATCAAAAACTTACCACTAAAACTCTTTAAATTGTTAAAAGGTTAATTAATGAAATTGGGGCTCTTATTAAGAGCGCTCTTTTATCTCTCTTCTTTGAGAGAGGTGCTATAGGATACAATAGCTTCATTTGTTATATAGAGCCCTAGCCGCAAGAGTTATAAACAAAGCGCTTTATCTTAAGATCTTAATTACGATCTTTCAAATAAAAGCAAAGTTTTAGTTAGGTGAACTTCTTTCTAATCTTAGTTTTTATCATTGAAGCTGACTTAAACATCAGAGTAAATATGACACATCATGGTGTCGTTTCTTTTGACATATTTTTTAGTATCGTATAGGATCGATGTGCCAAAAAAATACGGTTGAATTATTTTTAGATCCCAATCCCTTTAGTTTTTTAATAGAGAATTTAAAAAAATAAAAAAAAGATAGGATTAACCGTGCACATGTAGGGGTGCATATAAAGGATCAATTTTTTACATATTAATTATTGATTGATTTTGAATTTAGAATGTAATATTATAAAGTGTATGATCACTTACTAATACAAGATTAATTAAATTATGATATTTAAATTATTATATACATTAAATTAGAATAACAACATTTTTCTTCTATCTATATATAGTATAATGTGATTGGTGGAAATAACTATTTTTATAAATTAAATTGTATTTAAAATGAGTCTATTTTACAATGTGCAGATTGTTGGCGAGTATTACCAATAAAATATTAACTTAAAATAATTAAATAAATTGATATCTTAGTACATATGCTTAGATTTAATGTCGAGGATAATTTATAAGTAACTTAAAATTATGTCAAAAATAAAATAAAAAAGTCCCTAATTTTTATTCAATTATAAGATAATAAATTTGAATATAAATAAAGACAATAATTTTTATTTAAAATAAGTTTTTATTAATTAATAAAAAAAATTAGGAAGATTTTGGTGCGGCAATTCATTTTATGCAACACGAGGAGATCAATAGCTTGTACGGTGACCTGTCGTTATCTTATTGTGTTGTGATGATCACCCTCGATTTATCGGACAGTGTAGATTGCAAAATGGAAAATTTGGTATGGGGAAGTAAGCATGTGAACGGAACAGTGGACCGCGAAATGCGGTGATAGATAGAAGAGTACGGAAGTGGAAGAATCTGATGCGGACAAGACGCGTCCGAAATCAAAGGAATTATCCAATTATTGCATCCCACGCTGCCCGACATCATGATTCTGTCGGCACTGTCTCACTACCTAATCCTCTTCACTTCCTCTCTAGTCTTTACCACCCGATACTCCCTTTTTTTTTTCTCTCTTTTTTTCTTTTTTATAGCAATTAGGATAATACTTCAAGTAAATAAAATTTAATCTACAGTACATCTACACTTTTTATAAAAATATATATATTTAATATTATTATTTTTTATCAAGATATAATTACTTAATTAAAAAAATATTTAAAGTAATTGATGAAAAGTAACGTGATAATGAATAACATGTCCTAATAATGAGAGTGAGAATATAAAATAAAAATAAAAATAATATCAAAAATAATATTATTAAAATTTATAATAAAAAATTAACAAAATAATATATTTTTGTTGATAATTCAAATCCCACTTACCATTTATCTTATAAAATAATACATATTATCTTATAAAATTAGTCTCCCCCTTCCTTACGCTATGTAATAAAAGTGATAATTTTTTACAAGATTTAATAATATAAATTAAATATAATATGATATAATTTTTTTAATAAGAATTAATCAATTATTTTTTCATATTTTTAAAAATTTTATTATTTTTTATTATTATAAATTGACAATACGAAAAAAAATCGAGTAAATTTTTTATGTATCAACTGACACAAAAATTTGACACAAATAATACGAAATAAATACGACTAATACAACATAATTATCACTCTTACTACATAATGTATCTCCTATATTCCCGCTTCTCTTCAAAAATTTCGGCCCCATTTTTCTATATATTTACTGTTTCGTTTCTCGATCATACAATAAGCAAGTTTTCTCAAGGTTGTTGAATTTTCATACAATAGTGGGGTCCTAGGAAATTTTGAGCTATGCCTAGAGGGAAAATTAGTAAAATCATATTGGTATGTCAATGTCGTAATCTCAAATCCCGTTATTTAGTGATAAATATGTACTTTTTAATTATTGTTAAAGTTTTGAGTTTAAATAGTTGTATTTTAATATTATGTATTTTATTTGAATAAGTTAAAAATTAAAAATTTGAATTATTATTATTATTATAAATGTATGAATTTAAATTATATAAAATAATATTTTAAAATCTTATAACAAAAAAATAATATTCAAATAATATTGAATTGGTTAAATTAAATGTGTTAAAAGTTATTGGCAAACTAATAGTTTAAACTTTTGAGATAATAACCGATTATAATTTTATACACTTATCACTCACTCATAAATATTATCTCTATGCATCATAGAAGATCAAAACACTTTTAATTCAAAATTAGGATTACTATATTTGAATATAATCTCTAGCTCTGATACCATATTATAAGTTGTTCGAAAATTAATTTTCTCAAAAGTTTAAGCTATTGGAAGAAAGATCAACCTTATTTTTATACATTATCAATATTATGGTGACCAATGATAAAAATATATTCGACATTGTATACAATATCCCTATTTTAGAGGTCTCGTTATCGTACATATTGTACATGACAATGTTGAAAAAATATTGATATTGAGAAAATATCAATTAATAATATAAAATTTGTTAATAAAATATCGAATAATATCAATAAAATATTGTTTATGATTAACTTTACTTATTTTTATAAATACTTTGCTATTAAATATTTTTATTTAATTTTATTAATCTTAAAATTTGTTGGTTTAAATAATTATTTAAAATATTTTAACTACCTGTTCTATAAATTTTTCATTATTGTTCAAAATAAATATAAAATATATTTATATTTATATTTATATTTATTAAATAAGATAATTAATTAAAATAATATATTATTTTAATATTTTTTAAAATTTATTAAAAAAATTATAATTTTATTTCTTTATAATTTTTGTGAATTTTTTTTCAATATTTTAGTCGACAACGGTAATATTTTTGACATATTTATAAAATTTAAGTATTAATATTTTAACTAACATTAATATTTTAAATTTTGGTGATTATTTTAATCTAAATTAAAAATAACTTCAAATATTAAAAAATATATATATTGTCGCGTCAAAATGCAATAAAATGAAAACGTTTTTTTCATTGTAAGCATGTCTATTGCTTGACAATATCCAATAATATAATTAACACTTTTTTTTTAAATAAAAGGTTGTGGCTAATTGTTTTCAGTGGGTGCACCGGGACATCCCAACTAGGTTGGCACCTCCTTAGCACCTTCTTCATTAAACCAATCAACCACTAATATTATTAAATATTGAGAAAATTACACATGCAAATAAAAATTCTCAACAAAACCTGTAATTAGGTTTGTTGTTAGCATCAGAATAAATAAAAGAGCTCGCGAAATGTGGAACATTCCACCACCAAGTCGCTGTACATAAACTAGGAGCCCTAGAAGCTAAGCTATCAGCTGCAGCATTACCTTCCCTATAAATATGTGAACAGTAAAACTCCATATGAGTAATTTTGTCTAAGCAATCCGTCCAAGCAGAATGCCACCTCCAAGGAACCGAAGAAGACCGGGTCTGAAAAAGAGAGACAACATATAGTGAGTCTGATTCCAACCAGAGACGCCTCCACTGAAATGTATATGCATACTTCACCGCATAAATTGCTGCCGCTAGTTCTGCTTCATAAGCATATGATATTCCAAGCGGAATACAGAAACAACCCTTAATAAATGATCTTGAAGTTCTAAAAACACCCGCACAACCAGATAATCCTGGAGCTCCAAATGTTGCACCATCTGTATTGACCTTTATCCATCCCGATGGTGGAACCTTCCAATTTACCTCTTTAATATTTGGGGCCTTTCTTGGGATGCCTGATATTCGAAGCCGCCTAAGTACCTGTAAATCATCCACAGTGTTCTGCATGCAACCACTTTTTGAAAGACTCGCCTCGCGGATAAAACGCCATACTGTGGCAAAAGCCGATCTCAGAGTCGTCCTCTTATTGTTAAAACGATACTCATTTCTAGCAGTCCAAATCACCCAAATGACTGAAACAATTCCTGCTTTCCATAAGTTGGCGAGCTGTGATCCAAATTCCATTGCCATTGCGGTTTTCCATAGATTTAGGATCGAAGAGTCTGTACTTGGTCGTTTTCCAAAAAAGAAGCATATGAAGTCCCAAAGCGCACCTGCAAAATGACAACTTAAAAAGAGATGTGACAGAGTTTCTTCCTTGGAACCACATAATGAGCAACGGGAAGGAAGCGATTGTCCCCTCCTTTTTAATTGACAATCTGTTGGAAGTTTATTCTGAATAGCACGCCATAGCAAGATAGATCGTGAGGGCGGTATATAATGAGCCCATATGTTCTTACCCCAAATCTTCCGTTCTCCAACCACACAGAGTGAATCATAAGCTTCACTGGTTGTAACATCTCCCTTGATTGAGTGTGTCCAAACTCTGATATCCGAACCAAAGCCAATAACTGTTGATTGAATTTCTGAGGCAATATCTGGATAGGAGACTTTGAAAGATTGCGGCAAAATCCAACAATCTTCACGGATGTAGTCCCCCACTAGTGAATGTATTGGGGGGTCTATTGGAGGATTATCTACTCTATCTATTAGTGGAGTTCCTAACCAATTATTTGTCCAAAACTTAACTGTAGAGTTCCTTGCAACCAACCACCTGGACTCTTCCAATAGGGTTAAATAGTGAGATCGCAAACCAGTCCAGACTGATGAGCAGATATAATAGTTCCGTGGAGAGCCATTTTTTGTTAGATATCTGCTACGTAAGCAAAGCAGAGTGTTAGAGGTCCCTTTGATTACCCTCCATGCGAACTTTCTTAACATGGCCTCATTTTGGAGATGAATATCCCGTAAACCAAGACCTCCTTCATCAATTGGACGGCAACAGTCTTTCCAAGCCACTTGTATTTGTTTGATTGTATCAGTTTTTCTAGACCAAAAGAAATTGCGAATGCTTTTTGTTAGGTCCTGAAGGACCATTTTTGGCCATTTATATATCTGAAATGAGTGAAGAAGTGTACCCTGAATGATCGAAGAAATTAAGCAACGTCGTCCTGCCAAAGAAATGGTCAGCCCATTCTAGGCCTCGATTTTTGCACGTATTTTATCTGCTAAACTTTGAAACCAACACTTTTTTGGAGCCCCCTGGAAGAGATTGATACCCAAGTAAGACAAGGATGATCTTCCAGTACGCATGCCAGATAAATTTCGAAGTGATGAAATGTTGTTCTGTGTAACACTTTTACCAAAATAGATAAAAGATTTTTCTAAATTTACCATTTGACCAAAAAGGCGACTATACAAGGAAAAAGCTTCAATAATATAATTAACACTTATTTCAACGTATAGTTACATGCACATTATAAAATGTGTGCCGAATAATGTCTATATATCATTTGCTATCTGAAATGGTTTTATTCCATATTTTTATTTAATTAAGAAATTATTATTATTATTATTATTATTAATTTTATTTATTTAATAATAATAATTGCATTATTTATACTAAGATAATATTATAAAATGGCCAACGAAGAAGCGCATTAACTTCGAAGTTTTTAAGTAATTTTGTTATGTTTCATTTAATAGAAAAAAGTGCATTAACTTTTCGTAAATAGTAAACAATTAGATAAATATAAGTTCATTTGTAAATTAAAAGTGAGATACTAACAGAAAATATTTATCATAAAATTAAATTTTTTTAAGATAAAAGTAAGATATAATTTTTTATGGTTTTACATATAAAATATATAAATTATATAAGTTTAAGATAAACTATAATTTATCTATTATATTATACTGTAAACTTTTAAAAATTACAGGTGCATTGTACATTCATTAGTATATAATACTTGAGATGATCCTAACTTACAAAAATAGTGGTAACGATATGATACAATTAATTTTGGTAATATCACAATAAAATTATTTAAATTGTTTATTTTATTTTAAAATTAATTACACTTTAATATTATCAAATAAAAATAACAAATTGAGTTGTGAAGCAATCACCACCTTAAAAATTGTAAAAATAAAATTATTTAAATTGTTTATTTTATTTTAAAATTAATTATACTTTAATATTGTTAGATAAAAATAACAAATTGAGTTGTGAAGAATCGCCAGCTTAAAATTTGTAGATTCAATCATATATTCTCCAATAACCCACATTTTTCCTAAATATGGACAAGTAGACTAATAATGTCAACTATTATAACAAGAGCAATGTCAAGTCATATGAATATTTATACATTAATTATAATGTATCACATTTTAAGATAATTTAAAAAAAAAAGTTTATTTTCTAGTTAATTATACTATATATGGCATACTATAATTACTTTGTTTGTAAATTTATATATCTTTAGTTTCTCATTAAAGCAAATATCTAAGTCTAACTGAATTGTTTGATTAATAATTGATTGTTTTATGAATCTTACCTTCATTAATATTAATGCTTTTAACAAGTTCCTTAGAATAAAGGCATTACGAACGCTGCTCTAGGAAAAAAAATAAAAAAAACTAACACCCCTTAAAATTTATAATAATAAAATTAACACCCTTTATGTTCAAATTTATATTTTTACAATTAAAAAAATGATTAATATGTCATTTTTCTTTGAACATCCATTCAATTAGAATTGAACGACGATAATTTAGATCCGTTCAATATTTCACGTACAAATTGAACGTTCAATATTATTAAAGGTGCTAGTTTTATTACTATAAATTTTAAGGATGTTATTTTTGATAAATTTTCAAAAAAGAATGTGGTCAAATTGATTAGGAATGGCAATATGGCATGTACTTCATTCTATAATTAAAGAGTATAATGGCACTAGTGCTTGTTTAATCTAAAGGAATTATAAATTCATTTAATTTTTTGAGCATTCTTTTGGGCTCTTTTTTGATCTTCTTCTAAATTTGATTATTCTAATTAATATTTAATAATTTCAATTCTTTAATTTTTAAACCACAACAAAACTTCAATATGAAGATCTAAAAAATACTTAACAAAATATGTCTAACGTTATCCTAAATTATATTTAAATAATAAAATCACTACACTAAATTTAAATCTATATGGAATGAAATGAAGCACATCATAACAATGATATTTATTCAAAAAAAAAATAAAAATAAATAACGATTAAGGTTTTTCAGGAAAAAAAAAAAGAGAAGAGAGGAGACTCAATTTATGCCAGCTCAATTAAATTAACTTGGTAAATATAATGTTGTAAAATGTAATTGAAGAAATATTAAAATTAAAAAATTTAGGCCAACTTAATTCAATTAACTAGTTAAATATAACTTTTAGCATAACTACAGTATCAGCTACTTACAACTAAAGAAATTTAATATATATATATATATATATATATATATTTAATTTTATGATAATATTTAAAAATTATTAAATATGAATATCAGTAGAATTTTAAAAATTTATAATAATTTAAAATATATTAAAATTATGGACAAAAATTTGTAAGGCAAATATATGCAAGATTTAAAATTTTGATGTAGGTTGAAATATTGAGACTTAAATTTTATAAAAATGTTATCGTCGTCGACGAAAATTTAAAAAAAAAATTACAAAAACTATGAAAATTGTATCAAAATAATTAATTTTTTATTTATAAAATTTAGTAAATAGTAAAAAAAAAATCAATTATTTACACTTTAAACTAATTTTCATATTTAACACATATATTTATAAAAACTTATGAGGTTCATTTTTATCAATAAGTTAAATAATTAATCAAAAAAATTACAAAATGAATAATTAAAATGTGAAATAATTATTTAAATTACAATTACAATTAATAATATTATAAATAGATAAACATATATCATACATGGTATAATTTAAATTATAAAAAATCAAAATTTATTAACACTAGCAAATTAAATGAAATAATAAGTAGGGGTGGGGAAAGGTTTGGTTGGTTGGTTTTTATATCATTTTACAATTCGATCTTTTCAGTTTGAAAAATTTTTAAATCTTAAGTAATCTATAACTGCTAAAAGTAATCCTTCAAGCCAACTTATAAGGTCAATTTGAAGGAAGTTAGTTTGGTAATTTTGGATCTATAATTTTACTTGAAAATTATTATCATAATAAATAATACAATAGAAAGTGCAAGAGTATTCTTTTGCCACTACAAACACTTTTTTTGTCATCCTGTAAATAATTTGTACAAAAAATTGAAGTCTTTGTCTTTGCCTAAATTAAACTTATCACTATCCAAAAAAATCACATTCTTATAAATTAAACTCTTCACATTCTTATAAATTAAACTCTTCACATTCTTATAAATTAAGCTCTTCCCATATAGTCATACTCCGTCTTGCTTTTAACTTCTAACTTAAATGCACAAAAAATAATTTTTCACACTTTTAGTTCACTACTAAAATAATTTATAATTAATTCAACATCAAAATAGCACATGTATAAAATTGAAGGCATATTACAAATATCTTAGTAATTCAATGCATTTATTTTTTATAACATATATCATATATTTATATAATATAATTAAAAATATTTAAAAATTTAAAAATATATATATATATATATAGTAAAGTATAAGTTGGTTCAATTTTATCTATTTTTATTTTAAGCAGACCTACAGCCGAACTAATAAAGTCAGTTTTGAAATATTTTGAACCAACCAATCTTAAATAAAAAAATATGTAGACTTAGTTTAGACTTAAATTTATATTGATTGGTGGATTTAAAAAAAAAAAATGCTTATCCCAAATAACAAGGTATAAATAAAAAAATAATATAAAAAGAAATACAAAATTGTCTCAAATTTGAAGATATTATCTTTTGATTAACTATACAAACACTATAAATAAATAAAAAAAATTAATGATAAATTATTTTAAAATATAAGTAAAAATATATAAATAATAATAATAATAATAATATTTTAATATATATATTTTTTTTGGATATTTTATCAATGTCACAGCAATATATACAATATTCACGTAATTTAGCAAAAAAAACATTTTTTAACATTATCTTCGATGTCCAAAAATTGGAAAGTAACGACAACATCGCATATTGTTCCTATCACTGATATTTCAATAGTTGAATTATATACGAAGTATATTATCGATAAAGAAGCAACTAATTAGATTGTCCTGTGTAAGGTATTATTTTGTTAAAGATGATTGGAATTAGTCCCATGCATAAAAAGAAGAATCACATAATTGTTGGAAAAGTATTTGGTATTAATACAAACAAATACATTTGCCGACAAGTGACAACACTCTGAAGTCTTGACAAAGACTATGGTTTGCTTGGTCTATGTGCATATCTCTTGAGTTTATCCTAATTCGAATTATATACAACTACTTTACTATTTTAATTAAAAAAACAATTCACAAATGTTGAAGAAACAATAAAACAAAAATGTTTTTTAATCTATATATATTAATTTATATAATATAATTTTATTAATATTTTACAATTATATTTTATTTAATTAATAATTAACGAACCATTTAATACATTTTATAATATAATCCATATAACACAGATCGAATACCGTGCCCCCACTTAGTGAATAAAAACAGAGCCGACTGAAAATAACAGAACCCTGTAAAAGCCTGTTCTGTTTCGGCTGCTCCATAAAATATAATCGCCTAATAACAACTACACTATTCTCACTCTTCTCCAACACTACACAACTCAAAACAAAACAAAACTAAACACCCTCTAACTCTCACTTATATATACCGAAAAAACCCCTTACCCCCTTCTGTCTCTCTTTATCAAAAACCCAAATAACCAAATTTCTCTACAAATTTTCGCTAAATATCAACTCAGTCTTTGAAAACCCAAATGTCTTCTGATTCTAACGAGCAGAGATTCAAACCCACCAAAGCTCACAGCTCAGGAGCTCCACCACCAGAACAAGAGCACCTTCCATGTCCTCGTTGTGATTCAACCAACACCAAATTCTGTTACTACAACAACTACAACTTCTCTCAACCTCGCTATTTCTGTAAATCTTGTCGCCGGTATTGGACCCATGGTGGAACTCTCCGAGACATTCCCGTCGGAGGTGGTAGCCGGAAAAACGCTAAAAGGTCTCGCACTAATTCTATTGTAAATGGCGCTGTTGTGAGCCCAATTAATTCTTTTGCGGACCACCACCTGTTACCGTCTACTCCTGTTTTGGTTCCTCTGAGTGGTAATCACGGTGGGGATTTGAAGGCTAGTAATGCGAGTGATCTTGGGAGCTTTACTTCTCTGCTTACAACACAAGGGCCTGGGTTTTTAGCTCTTGGTGGGTTTGGGCTTGGGCTTGGGCTCGGAAATGGTGTTGAAGATTTGGGCTTTGGTCATGGGAGATCAATTTGGCCTTTTCCGGCTGTGAGTGATGGTGGTGCTGGAAATAATGGTGGTGGTGGTGGTACGAACATGGGGCACACATGGCAGTTCGAGAATGGAGAAAGTGGATTTGTTGGTGGAGGTGGAGATTTCTGTTCTTGGCCAGACATGGCAATTTCTACATCTGGAAATGGTCTTAAATGAGTCTTATTCTCTTTTGTAGTTGTCTTAATCTTTTTTTGGTGATCTGGGTTTTGTTTTGTATGGAAATCAAATCTGGTTTAGTGTGCTAGTTTTTTTATAGTACATTTATTGAGAAATCGAACAAAAAGCTTCACTTTTTATTTTGTTTATAATCTTTTTGCAGTTTATATTTGTCTTTATATTATCTTCATCATCCACCCTAATATTCTTAGGAACGAGAGGACAATTGGGTATCATCTCATTTGAAATTGATATATTAGAGTTTTTTTTAATTTTTATTAAGCAGTATATTTTAGTTTTTTTTTTTTTATAGATATTTTAGTCTTTAATCGTATAGATAAGGCGATTAAAATATGATTAAAATTTATTATTTATTAAAAATTAAGATTATTTAGTGTGTCAATTTAAATGTAGTAGTTATTAAGAAGGATGACTAATAAAATAATATTTATAATAGCTAAATATAAAATTAGAACGATTAGGAATTTTTTTTTTTTTTTTCACTCATGTAGTTAGAATAGACTAAAAAATATGTAGTCTTTTATTATATATAAATTAATAAACGAAATACAAAAGTTATTTTTAAAAAAAATATGCTTGCATTCTCTTACATTTTTGTTTTAAGATGATATATTTTTCAAAAATAATGAGAATTTTTTTTTTCTCTTATTTTTTTTTGCCTTTTTAATATCAGTTTTCTTCAATATTTTTTATTCGACAAGACATTGATTTTGTAAGTGATATTTCTCTCTTTTTTTTTTATAGAAAAATTCGCTTTATTTCTTTTCTTTAGCCTCCTTTCACCACTTCTACAAATAGAAGGAATGACCTTTTTCAATCTCACCATTCCAACTTATGTAGAGAGCTTTTTTCTGCATAGTTAAAACTTCAATGAAGACTTGGTTACCATATTTGAAGTGTTATTTTTAGTGTGCATTTTCTCAAGTAGTATTTATTTGGATTGTAATATATCTTGTATTCAATAATATCTAATATCAATATGCTTTGACCTTGACCAAAAAATTTGAACTTTTATGTGAGCAATATTTTGACTATCATAATATAAAATATAATTTTATTGTTGTTCCAATTCTTGTAAGAATTTTGAAAAAATAACAAAACTAGCACTCCCTAAACTTGTAATAATAAAACTAGCACCCCCTGTGTTCAATTAAAATTGAACGATGATAATTTAGACCCGTTCAATATTTTACGTTCAATATTTTACGTTCAATTAGAATTGAATGACGATAATTAGACCCGTTTAATATTGAATGTTCAATATTTTACGTTTAAATTGAATATTCAACGTTCAAATTGAATATTGAACGTTCAATATTAAACGTTCAATTCTAATTGAACACAAGGGGGTGTTAGTTTTGTTACTATAAATTTTAGGGGTGCTATTTTTGGTAATTTTCTAAGAATTTTTTCACTTAGAACATTTTTTTAGATGTTTCAGTAGTTGCAATAAATTCTACTTCTCTAGTTGACAAATACACATTCTTATAGCTAAAGACAATTTGCAAATGAGGGATGTAGAGATTGGAAAAACCTTAATGCAAGGCTAAAGACCCATGAAACGTGTAACGAATATATTACAAGCATATATTCAATAATTCTACTTCAGTAGTTGCAAAATATAATTTTGTTGTTGTTGTCCCAATTCTTGTAAGAATTTTTTTCACTTATAACATTTTTTTAGACGCTTCAGTAGTTGCAATAAATTCTACTTCTTTAGTTCACAAAGCTACACATTCTTGTAGCTTTGATTGCAGTAAGATAGCTCCTCTTAAAATATAATTAGGTATTCAGAAGTACTGATGCGAATCCCGCAACACGATTCTTACGATTCACTAGCAACAAAGACTAGAGAACTACAAGATATACGGTTCAAGACCCAACAACAAATTAGCATGCGATTTCTAAGCACAACAACATATTTTTGGTAGCAAAATACTCACTTTAACACATGAATATTACTCACCACGCACCAAGAAGAGAAGAAACGCCACAAAGGGATGCAAGTTTTTTGATAAGTTTGAGTTTGCAAGAAGCAAAGAGCTCTTTGGCTCTCAAATTTGATTGGAGAATCAAAATTTTCATTAATGAACAAAGTTACATTTGACTGCACATATTTGTCCTTATATAGCACACAAACAAAACCTAAATTTAAAATGAATCCTAGCCATTGGTTTTTAATCCAATGGTGCCAAATTACAAAGTATGCATTTGTACCGCGGCGAGGAGGCTCGGGAAACAATTAAAAGTAGGCAAGCTGCGGCGGAGTAAATTTCATGCAGCGGCAGGGAACACATAAAATCCACCGAAGAAGCTTGGGTCGCGGTGCCCCAAAGTCATGCCGCGGCGCGTACACCTGCCCACACTTGCGCTCACTTCTGTACATTCTGCGCGCGCGTCTGCCCAGCCTTCATGCCCAAAACAGAAACCCTTGGGCGTGGTGCACATCCCTGGCAAAACTCCCCACCAAAACAAAACGTTGCTCGCTGCGGTGGCTACAAAACCATGCCGCGGCGTAGGTCTTCTTCTCCCAATTCTGTCTTTAACACATTGCTTGGCCTCTCACAAGCTTTGTGATCACTTCTCACCATCCCTTGGCCTTGTATCAACTCTTGGACAAGTTCGTTCAAAGCTTCCTTGAGTTGTCTTGCCTTCGACCTTGTGATCGGTTCGTTCGAGATTCGTAGTGGTGGTAGCGCCATATGATTCGTATCATTCCCCCCTTCTTGAAAAGGATTCGACCTCGAATCATCATCTGCATAATCAAAAGGAGAAAGATCAGATACATTAAAAGATGCGCTAATGTTATACTCACCTGGAAGGTCAAGTTTGTAGGCGTTGTTGTTGATGCACTCGATTACTTGGAACGGGTCATCTCCTTTCGGTTGAAGCTTTAACCTCCGTTTATCAGGAAAGCGTTCTTTCCTTATATGCACCCAAACCCAATCTCTAGGTTTAAATATAACCTTTCGTCTCCCCTTGTTAGCCTTGAAAGCATACTCCCTATTCTTCTTTTCAATGCGCTCACATACGCTTTCATGCAACCTTTTCACCATCTTAGCCTTTTTTGCACCTTCAAAATTAGTTCTTTCTGAAACAAATAAAGGTAACAAATCCATAGGAGTTCGTGGATTAAAACCATACACAACCTCAAAAGGAGAGTGATCTGTGGTTGAGTGCACACTCCTATTGTAGGCAAACTCAACAAAGGGTAGACAATCTTTCCAATTTTTCAAATTTTTTTGTATGACCATAAGTAATAAAGTAGACTATGTTCGGTTGACTACTTCCATTTGGCCATCTGTTTGGGGATGACAAGTTGTAGAAAATAAAAGTTTTGTTCCCAACTTAGCCCACAAAGTTTTCCAAAAGTAACTAAGGAATTTAACATCCCTATCCGACACAATACTTTTGGGTACTCCATGGAGCTGCACAATTTCTTTAAAAAAAAGATTGGCTATGTTAGTTGCATCATCAGTTTTGTGACATGCAATAAAGTGTACCATTTTTGAAAACCTATCAACAACTACAAAAATGGAGTCTCTCCCTCCTCTAGACCTTGGCAAACCCAAAATAAAGTCCATAGAAATATCCACCCAAGGTGAGCTAGGCACCGATAAGGGTGTATAAAATCCTTGAGGTAGGACTTTTGACTTCGCCTGCCTACACGTGATGCACCTAGAGAAAATTCTCTCTACATCACACCTCATTTTAGGCCAGTAGAAATGTTCTTGTAGAACATCTAAGGCCTTGGCTACACCAAAGTGTCCCATTAGACCTCCCCCATGGGCCTCTTTCACTAATAGCTCTCTCATAGAGTAGTTGGGTATGCATAATTGGTTTTCTCTAAACAAATACCCATCTAACATATAAAATTTTCCAAAAGCAGATTTTTGACATGCATTGTATACAGCAGAAAAATCATCATCAGTAGCATACATTTACTTGATATACTCAAAACCTAGCAATCTAGCATTCAAAGTAGAGAGTAAGGTATACCTCCTTGATAATGCATCTGCCACAATATTTTCCTTATCTCGCTTATATTAAATAATATAAGGAAAGGTTTCGATGAATTCCATCCACCTTGCATGTCATCGGTTCAGTTTCCCTTGGCTCTTTAAATGCTTCAAGGATTCATGATCCGTGTGGATGACGAACTCTTTCGGCCAAAGGTAGTGCTGCCAAGTCTCAAAAGTTCTAACTAAAGCGTAGAGCTCTTTATCATAAGTTGGGTAATTCAGAGATGCTCCACCGAACTTCTCACTGAAAAAGGCAATTGGTCGCTTTTCCTGCATCAATACAGCTTCTATTCCTATTCCTGAAGCATCACACTCAACTTCAAAAGTTTTAGTAAAGTCAAGCAAAGATAAAACAGGTGCAGTACACAATTTATCCTTCAACAGATTAAAAGCTTTTTCTTGTTCATTCCCCCATTTAAAACCCACAGTTTTCTTAATTACCTCGGTTAGAGGTGCGGCTATAGTACTAAAGTCTCTAACAAACCTACGATAGAAACCAGCTAAGCCATGAAAACTACGAATCTCCGTAACAGTTTTAGGCAAGGGCCAATCCCTAATTGCCTTTACCTCAAGATCAACCTCTATTCCCTTAGAGCTAATAACAAATCCAAGAAAAACTAACTTTTCCATGCAAAAGTAACACCTTTTTAAATTGGCATAAAGTTTTTCTTTTCTTAGCAAATCAAGCACAAACCTTAAATGTAATACATGCTCTTCTAAGTTTTTACTATAAATGAGAATGTCATCAAAGTAAACAACTATGAATTTTCCAATGTAAGCACGTAATACATGGTTCATAAGTCTGATGAAGGTACTAGGGGGCGTTAGTTAGCCCAAATGGCATGACTAACCATTCATAAAGTCCATGTTTAGTTTTGAAAGCAGTTTTCCATTCATCACCCTCTTTCATCCTAATTTGATGATAACCCTTTTTTAAATCAATTTTAAAAAATATGCAAGCACCATGTAATTCATCTAGCGTGTCATCTAACCTAGGAATGGGATGCCTATACTTTACCGTAATATTGTTGATTGCCCAATAATCAACGCACATGCGGCTAGTTCCATCCTTCTTAGGTACGAGCAACACTGGTACCACACATGGACTCAAGCTCTTCCCTCACTTGTCCTTTGGACAAGAATTCTTCAATTTGTCGTTGAATCTCCTTGGTATCTTCCGGGTTAGTTTTGTAGGCGGGTCGGTTCGGAAGTGACGTGCCCGCACAAAAATCAATTTGATGCTCAATGCCCCGGATTGGTGGTACTCCATCTGGAATCTCATTTGGGAAGACATCATCAAATTCCTGTAACAAAGAAACAGTAGCACTTGGCAAAGACTTGTCTAGCTCATCAGAAGTAAAATTGACCTCTTTGTACAAAAGTACAAGTATTGGTCGTTTTGCCAAAATGGCTCTTTTCAAATCATGTTCCTTTGCATAAAAATTTATTTTGCTTTCTTTCTTATCTTCCTCTCTCTCTACCATCTCACTCTTTTCTACCAATTTATTTTTTTTTCTTTGACCATTCTCTTTTGATCCTCATAGATGTACTTAGGAGATAAAGGTGCAAGTGTAATCTTCTTGCCTTCCAACTCAAATGAATACTTGTTCTTGTATCCATCATGTGTGACCCTCCTATCATATTGCCATGGTCTCCCAAGCAATATATGCTCGGCTTGCATAGGCACTATGTCACACATTACTTCATCCTTGAACTTCCCAATAGAAAAGGATACTAGTACTTGCTTGTTAACCTTTACTTCCCCGCTATCATTTAACCATTGTAGCTTGTAGGGTTTCGAGTGTTTGATTGTTGGCAACCCTAGCTTCTCAACGAAGGTAGTACTAGCCACATTGGTGCAACTCCCACCATCAATAATGACATTGCATACTTTAGAGTTCACATGACAACTTGTGTGAAATATGTTCTCTCGTTGTTGCTCAACATCCTCATCCTTGTATTGGATACTCAAGGATCTCAGTATCACTAGAACCTCTCCTTCAATGGGCCTTATCTCCTCATCACTAGCTTCCTTTAGCAATGTCATCTCCTCATCATCACTATCCTCATCCGTTTCAATGTTGCCATTAGCCTGAGCGATCATTGTCTTTTTGTTCGGACATTGGGATGCAATGTGTCCTGTTCGAAGACATCGAAAGCACTTGACGTCTCAGTATCGGGTTGGGTTCTTAACCTTACCCTTATCCTTACTAGCCTACACTTCCTTGCCCTTGTTTGGTTCAAACCATGGCTTGGAGCTAGTTGCCTCATCCTTTTTCCAAATTTTCCATGGTGTGGTAGGGGTTGGTTTTGGTGTCATTGGGTTTACTTTAGGTGGGAATGTCTGACTACTCTTCCTTCGTAATTGCCTCTCCACCTTAATCGCCATATGTACCATGTCATCCAACTCTACATAGTGATGTAACTCTACAGTATTGGCAATTTCTTGGTTCAAACCACTAACAAACCTAGCCATTGTGGCTTCCCTATCCTCCTCAATGTTGGCTCTAACCATGGTCATCTCCATATCCTTATAATAGTCATCAACTGACCTAAATCCTTGGGTGAGCCTTTGCAACTTCTGATATAGTTCTCGATAGTAATGGCTTGGAATAAACCGTTTCCTCATGATAGCTTTCATATCCTCCCAACTATCAATCGATCTTTTCCCATTTCTTCTCCTACCTACAATTAGTTGATCCCACCAATTTAAAGCGTAGTCGGTGAATTCTATTACTGCCAACTTTACTTTCTTCTCATCCGAGTAATTGTGGCACTCAAAGATATGCTCAACCTTCTTCTCCCACTCCAAATATAATTCTGGGTCATTCTTTCCTTGAAATGCTGGCATCATCTTAATGCTATCCAAACTTCTATCAACCCCATCATAGGGTCGCTGTGGGGTTCTCCTCAATCCTTCCCGACCATGTCCACCTCTAGGACCATGTCTACCTCCTTAGGGTATCCTCCCTTCATCCTCATAATAATTCTCTCCAAAACTATCCTCCTCCAACTCCTCCTTAACAAAGGCTCTCCTATTAGGCCTTTCTACATTTGGAGCGTTTTGCGGTGCTTCTTGTCGCAAGTTAGTGATAGTTGCCTCTTGTTGTTCCATTCGCTCATTCATATTAACCATGACAGCATTCATCCATTCTATGGATTGTTGTAGCGCCCTCATCATAAAAGCAGTATCGGGCCTTTCCTCGAAACTATTCCTGTCACACATTTTAACGATAACTAACACGAACAAACAATTAACACTTAACAAAAATTTAAAATTTCTCTCGTTACCTCACATGTTTAACACTCAAATTTGATTGCCCAAGCGCTTGAAGCCCTTTAATAAACCAAACCGTCCAACATTTCCACACAATTATAGAGTTCCCGTCCTCAACAGTTCGTAGTTTGCAATATCCAATGTTAAGCACAAATGAAACTAACTCGAAAGTGTTTTGAAACTCTAACTCTATGAATTTTGAAAACAAGTTCAATTTAGCACATTCAAACTCATAAAATGTAAACAAACAAAGAATCGATCCGTTAAAGCGTGAATGACGCTAAAACGAAAGAAATTTCATAAATTCTTGAAAAATTAAGAATTCACTCTCTTTTCTCTCTCTCTCTCTTTTTTTTTTTTTTTATAAATTCCGAAAATATTCTCTTCTCTTTTTTTTTTTATATAAAAATATTTAGCGAGATATTTTCACGAGATATTTTTGGAAGATATTTTCTCTCCCTTTTTTTTTTAATTCAAGAGGTATAATTTTGTTCTCACTTTTTGATACGAACAAAGCACGAGAGATTACCAAAATACCCTCTAGTTTACGAAAATGATTTTAGAAAAATTTTCAAAACGAAAACCTCTCCAAATCAATTCAGAATAAGAAGGAAACAACAACACCACTCAAATTAATCCAAAAAATGCAATAAACAACTAGAAACAAAGAAGAACACAGATTTTTTTTTGAAGAAATTTTCTTGTTTGCTATGGAATCAAAATTACAAAAATAAAGATAGGAATTTAGAGTCACAACCTAGAGCTCTGATACCAAATGATGCGAACCCCACAACATGATTCCTACGACCTACTAGCAACGAAGACTAGAGAACCACAAGATATACGGTTCAAGACCCAACAACAAATTAGCATGCGATTTCTAAGCACAACAACATATTTTTGGTAGCAAAATACTCACCTCAACACATGGATATTACTCACCACGCACCAAGAAGAGAAGAAACGCCACAAAGGGATGCAAGTCCTTTGATAAGTTTGGGTTTGCAAGAAGCAAAGAGCTCTTTGGCTCTCAAATTTGATGGGAGAATCAAAATTTTCATTAATGAACAAAGTTACATTTGGATGCACATATTTGTCCTTATATAGCACACAAACAAAAACCTAAAGTTAAAATGAATCCTAGCCATTGGTTTTTAATCCAATGGTGCCAAATTACAAAATATGCATTTGTACTGCGGCAGGTGAAACAATTGTGTCGCGACGAGGAGGCTTGGGAAACAATTAAAAGTAGGCGGGCTACGGCGGAGTAAATTCCATGCCTCAACAGGGAACACACAAAATCCACCCGAGAAGCTTGGGTTGCGGTACCCCAAAGTCATGCCGCGATGCTCACACTCGACCATCTCTGCGCGCACATCTGCCCACACTTGAGCGCACGTCTGCCCATTCTGCGCTCGTGTTTGCCCAGCCTTCATGCCTAAAACATAAAACCCTTGGGCCGCGGCGCGTACTCCTGGCAAAACTCCCCACCAAAACAGAACGTTGCTCACTGCGGTGGCTACAAAACCATGCTGCGGTGCAAGTCTTCTTCTCCCAATTTTGCCTTTAACACATTGCTTAGCCTCTCACAAGCTTTGTGATCACTTCTCACCATCCCTTGGCCTTGTATCAACTCTTTGACAAGTCCTTTCAAAGCTTCCTTGAGTTGTCTTGCCTTCGACCTCGTGATCGATCCGTTCGGGATGCATAGTGGTGGTAGCGCTATATGATTCGTGTCAAGTACACTTTCTAAAATCAATATCTCTAGCCATATTTGCGTCTGTGCCTGCCAACCAATTCAGGTCTGCAACTTCCAAAGCCTAAATTCATTTTAGAAGCACTTTTGAGGTATCTCGTTATCCACTTTAGTGCATTCCAGTGCTCTTTGCCTAAATTTTACAAGTATTGCTAACAACACCAACTGCATATATTATGTTCAGTTATGTACATATCATAGCATACATTAGACTACCAACACTTGAGGAATGTGGCACCATATCCATTTTTTTTTTCCTTCTCACATGTAGGACTCTGCTTTAAGATTAACATAAAGTGACTAGCAAGTGGAATAGTAATTGACTTTGCCTTATTCATGTTGAATTGTGTTCAATAACTTCTCGATATACCTTTCTTATGATAACCACAGCTTCCCTTTCTTTCGATCAGGGGAGAATGTCATACCTAGGATCTACTTTGCAGATCCTAACTCTTTCATAGTAAAAGACTTACTGAATTCTTTCTACAACTTGCAAATATTATTACTATTCGGCTCTATGATTAACATATCATCAACATAAAGAGAAAGTATGATAAATTTACCATCACTAAATCTTTTTAAAAATACACAATGGTATGTCCTTTGATATCCTTGCTCAATCATGAAGCAGTCAAATTTTTGTACCATTGTCATAGTGTCTGATTAGACCATAAGACTCTTCTTCGGCTGACATACCATTATTTGCCTTTGACTTTTAATCCCTTTAGTTGCTCCATGTAGACCTCTTTTTCTAGATCATTGTGAAAGAAATGTACTTTTTACATCAAGTTTTTCAACCTCTTGATTCAAACTTACAGCTATGCCAAGTACTACACGGACGGATGAAATCTTCACAATAGGTGAAAATTTTCATCAAAGACAATTCCTTTCTTTGACTGAACCCTTTCACAACTAGCCTTGCCTTGTATCTAGGTCATGACTGATTTCTTCAGTCTTAAGTTTGTAAACCATTTGTTCCTGAGTACCTTTCTACCTTTGGGTAGTGCCAGCAAATCGTACATGTGGTTCTCTTGTAAGGATTTAGTTTCCTCTTGCATGGCTTTCAATCGCTCCCCCTTGCACTCATGTGTCAAAGCTTCTTCATAGTATTGTGGTTCTCTTCTGTCAGTGAGTAACACAAACTCATTTAAAAAGTATCTAATTTGGGGCTTGGGTACTCTAAGTGATCTTCTTAGCTAAAGTCCAACATATTCTTCTTGAGGAGCTTGTGCTTCTTCCTCTTCATCACCAGCTTGATCATCAACAACTTAATTATCAATAGTACCATCATTTCTACTTTTAACTGCATCATCAATTGGATCACTATCGAATGGAAGATTATTTATTACATCTCCAATATTTTCAATTGAATCTATCCCATTATTTTGCACAATGAAAGGAGGAATTGGATTCAAGTTGACTGGATCTTCTTTTTAGCGATCAAGCTTTTCACCTTTTTAAATATCTTCAATATTATGATCTTCAAAGAAGACGACATTTCTACTTTTGACAATATTTCTTTTGACAAGATCCCATAACCTATACCCAAATTCTTCATTACCATAAATACAATAAAGTTAATCCAATTGTTTAGGGTTAAATTTGAGCTATCATGTGAGCTTTGATGTAGCTGACACTTGATATCCTCGTATCCTTGTTTTGTCTCGACTTCCAATTTGCTAGTTTTCCATGAATTTTTTAACACCAAGAAGATTCATTCCTTTGACTTGGAGTACAACTTCGATCTCTCATCTTTGAGAAAGTGAACAAATGCTCTACAACCAGACACCTTCAAATAATTGTAAGATACATCTTTGTCTTTCCAAAACTTTGTTTGGAACATTCCCATTCAATGGAGTTTGAGGGAGAGAGATTAATCTAATAAAATCGCTATTAACTGAGTTTCAACCCAAAATTTCTTAAGTAACTCTGCATAAGATAACATTGTTCTTACCCTTTCAACAATTGTTCTATTCATTCTCTCAAATATCCTATTATTCTGAGGAGTCTTCAAAATCGATCTTTCATGTCTGATTCCATTTCTCATGCAGTAATGCTTGAAAACTCCCTTGTATTCTCCTCGTTATCTATAAGAATACACTTCAATGATTTGTCATTTTCTCGTTTAACACTAGCATGAAATAGCTTGAATATATCAAATACTTGATTTTTAGTCTTGAGTACATAGGCCCAAATCTTTCTAGAATGATCATCAATAAAGGTAACAAAGAACATTGCTCCTCAAAGAAGTACTAGTGATCATCGAACCAAAAACATCAGAATTCACAACATCTAAAACATTGAGATTTGTTTGTGGGGTTCTATAATAAAATGAAGCTCGTGTTAATTTCCATCCAATTAGTGCATATGTGGTTTAAGAGACATACATTTTTCCTCACTCCTGCTATTGTCTCTATTTTGGCTAGAATTTGAAGTCCTTTCTCACACATATGTCTGAGCCTTTTGTGCCATAACTCAAATGAGGAATCATTTCCAAGAGAATTGATGCACCCATTACAAACTTTTGCATTAGTCTTGTAAATAGTATTTTCTTTCTTCCCTCAAGCTACTATTAAAGAACTTCTAACTAGCTTCTACTTATTATCACCAAATACACTAGTGTAACCATCATCATCGAGTAATCTGGTGGAAATCAAATTCAGACGAATGTCTGGAACATGTCTTACATCCTTGAGAACCAAACGATAACTTATGTTGGTTTCAAGGGAAATATCTCTTCTTCCCACGATATTGGACAATTTATCATTTCTTGTGGGACAATTTATCATTTCCAATCCTAACATTACGAAAATCTCTATTGGTATAGGATGTAAAGAAGTCCCTTCGTGAGGTTACATGAAACAATGCATTGAAATCAATGATCCAACCTGTATCTTGCGATGCTAAATTAACAATACTGCCATCGCATAAAACAATCATCTCATTTCCATTCAACACAGCAACAATCATGCTTCTTACTTCACCACTTCCTTGTTCTTTTTTGAGCTATCTGCATTCTCTTTTTATGTAGCATTTTTCTCCATAATGATAACATTCTAGGTCTTTTCTTATCCTGGACATGCCTTTGAACCTACCTCTTGACTTGTCCCCAATATGAAATTTTCTATTATTGTTTCTTTCACGATATTCGCAACAAGTGTCTTAGATTCAATTGATGTTCCTTACTCCTTCCTCATTGCTTATTTATTAAATATATTATCATTTACGATGTCCAATGTAATAATACTCTAAGGAGCTTAATTACTTAATGACACCACTAATGTGTCCTAGCTTCATGGTTAGGAGATGAGTGATAATAATGCTTGAAATTCATCTTATTTTCATATTTGATAATTGGTTCATTAATCCTTCAAAGTCACTTAAATGTATAGAAGCACTTTGACTATCTATGTACTTTAAGTTAACTAGCCAGTTGGATAAGAGACGTTTTATTCTGAGTAGTCTTTATCTCATACATAAACTCCAACTTTGTCCATTGCGTAAGCAATAGTTTCTTGAGCTATGTGATGAAAGATGCTTTGATTGATCAATTGTTAGAGTTGTTCAATAGTTTTCCTATTCATCAAGGTCCAAGCTGCTTCGAATTTTTCTTTTAACTTTGCTTCTTCATTTAGAAGTGGCTCATACAAATTTTACAGTAAAGAATGTTCTTCATCCTTGGCTTCTAGAATGAATAATTTGATGTTGTTCATTTAATCATTATTGCATACGAAGTTAATGTTGTCTTGTTTATTTTCAAAATATACAAGATTATTATAATTAATAATTACTGATGTGACTCTGACATTACTTGTTAGAAAAGATGACAAATAAAATAATAGTTATAATATTCAAATAGAAAATTATAGTGATTTCTGAATCTCATTTTTTTCACTCTTTGTATAATTAAAACAGACTAACAACATATATATCTTCTAATATATATTGACTAATAAATAAAATACAAAAATTATATCACATAATGGTGGCTTACATTCTCTTAAATTTTATCTTAAAATAACATATCCCTCAAATATAATAAGAATTTCTTTTCTCTCTCAACCTTTGCAGTTTAGTTCTCTACTTTTCAATGTTGTTTCTTTTCAGAGGGATTGATTTCATAAGTGATATTACACTTGATTTTATAACATTGATTTTTCTTTCATTTTCTCTTACCACCTCCACAAAAAGAGTAATGATATTTTTAGAAAGAAAAAAAAAAAAGCAATTTTCTCATATACTTAGGAATTAGAATTATGGTTTTTTTAAAAATTATATAAATTCTTTGAGAATTATAAAAACGAAAAATAAAAATTTAGTAGTTTTTTTTTTTTTTTTTAGAAGAATATATAGAAATTGAACTCCCAATTTTAAAGCATGCTCAATTTTAACAAGGCTGATTCTAATAACATCCCACATGGGATTTCCAAATACATACCCTATGGGTATTTTTTCCTTTTCCAATTTTACCCTTAATGTTATAAAAGTTTACTTCTTTATCCAATTGTTTTATTTTTAGGATTTTTGAGTCAAAATTCATTATTTTTGAAAATAATTTTTTACCCAAAAATTTAGTAATTTTATTTTCTTTTATATTCTGAAATATTTATTTATTTTCGTTTTTTTTAAATGTTTTCTATTAATTTTTCTAAAATAAAGTTCATAAAGACTTTAAATTCCTTTATAAAAATTTCTTTTGTTTTTATGTTTTCTAATTGTTCTAATTTTTCTTTTAAGATTTCTGTTTGTTTGTGTGATAAAATTATATTATTCATTTTTATTTCTATACATGCTAAAAATATTCCTATAAAATCCTTATTAAATTCTTTATTATTTTCTGTATTTCGGATCAGATTAATTAATTCCTTTAAGTTATTGATTTGTGCTTGTGTAAGCATTTCTATTATTTATGGTGTAACCAGGTTAATTCTTTATTTCAATTATAGAGTACTTTGTAAATTATTAATTGTGTTATTTCCTTAGGTAATCCTTTGATTATTTCTTTAATTTGTAATATTAATTCTACTGTTTCTTTTTTATAATATTTTAAATAATTTATTTTTCTACTTGAATTTGGTTGAGGATATCTTATTTTATACATTATGTTTAAAGTTTTCTTTTTAATTTCTAGGCTCTGATACCAACTATTGAGGGCTGAATTTTTAATTTAAGCTTTAGTTACTTATCTTCCAATTTGTTCTTTGAATAAATAGAATCTAAAGATTAAATTATCAAATTCTTCTTTATTTACTTGTATAAATTTCTATATAACATAATTTCTTAGTATTTTTCCTACAGGATGATCTATTAAGAATAATATGCTAGAAACATAGTCTGTATAATAATCTAAGAGGGTGTCAAACCTTTTAAAATTTTCTAAACATGTTTCATAATCTTCATTATCAAAATATTCCTCTAATAATTTCATATATTTATCTTCAAAATATTCTATGCTAGTCATAATTTTCTTGTTGAGTTTCAAAGTTATCTTCTTCTAATTCTTGGTCTATCCATCGACTTAGTTCTAGAATTTTCTTATTTTTCTCTATATCCATTTTTACTAGTTCAAAACTTGCTTCAAGATCTAAGTGTTCTTTATCCTGTCCTTTTATTAAATCATTTCTTTTTTCTTGTTTGGTAAAATAATCAATTAGTCCTTGTAAGTTTTCCATTACTTTAGATCTTCTTGTACTTTTCTCAAAATTTTCTTTTATAGATGTTTTGTAACAGATAATAGATTGTTTAAGGTATATTGCATCTTTTAAATTTTTTTGATTTTCAGAATATTTTCTACTTTTATTTCTATAAGTATAGTCTCAGATTTCCTTTTTATGCTAATATGTTTATTATTCATAATCTTATGCAGTATAATGAAGTTTATATCAATATTAATAAAGTTTCAAGGTATACTAGCCTCTACCTACAAACTAACCTATTTCTGAATATGGGTCCATCGCGTTCTTCCGCTTCCTAGCTATCTTCTTGCTCCAGAAAGTTAAGCCTCACTCAAGATCCAAACTTCTAGTCCTCCTGACTCTGCTGATCTTATGAGATCCGTACTTAAACTTAATGAGAATGAGAGAGATAATTTGGAATTGAAATGGACTTTTTATTCATTAGCAGAAAGTTTTTACAAGCTAGAGAACTAGTAACCTTGAAAGGGTTCTTAGTTCTTACTTATTACAAAAGACATAGCTAAAGCTTGAAAATAGAAAGATAGATGTTAGGTTTTCGTGTTGTTCCTCCTCAAAGGTAAAGAGTTCCCTTTTATAGATATAAGGGTTCCCTATTTACAATGGAGGGATTTACACTATTCCTAACTTTTCCTATTTAGGCGTTAAGACGCCTTCATTATTGGCTTCGACTGTTGAGATGGTCCTACATGGTTGGCTTTGCCGACATGGAGCTGTTGGATGAGCTTGAGTCCAAAGTAAACCTTATCTTTTATGCAATAATTGCACTTGTGGTCTGATGATTGTTGTTTGGAATAATAGCAGAATACATTTTTTGTTTCCTCACTTACCTCAATATTATTACAATTGAAGTTAGTTTCGTAGGAAATTACTTTACTATCTTCCTCAGTGATAACCATATTACTTTGGGAAGTAATAATAGTTTTACTTGTACAATAATTTACTTTTATTTCTGAAGAGTTATTGACTCTTCTTATTTCATGATAAATCTGGCTTAGCATTTGTCCTCTTTCAATATATAATTCCTCAAGATTAAATTCCTTTTCTGGTAAGCCCTTTGGGCGAGTTACTTCTCTTTTGTTGCTTGATATGCCAAGCTTAATGAAATGATAAGGACTTACTGGTGTATCTTGGTTCCAATCCATTAATGAACTGAAACATCTTAGATAAAAGGGCTTCTTTGTTGCCTTAATTTTTCTTTTAAAGTTTCTGATGAATTTTTTAGATTAATTCCTTTAATTCATTTCCTGAATATATATTTTTTATTAATCCTACATGAAATGCTTTATAAACAAATAATGGATCGGCTCCTTCTAAGATATTAAATTTACTTCCTAATGGAAAATCTTTATCTGTAGTGTAAAATTTCATATCTTCAAGGTGTTCCTCAGTTGTTTTTCTTGCCAGATTATATAAACCTAGCCATTCTTGTTTTGTCAGATTTTTGTATCTTTCTTTTTCTTCTTCAAAAGAGTTATTAGTTGTTTCCTTAAAAATTATTAGTTTTTGGATTTTTCCAATGTTTCTCAGCCTACTGGTTCCTATTGCTGGTTGTTGTACTATTTGAGAATAGTTTTTGGTTATTTCTGCTAGTGTTAAAAGTTTAGGAACTCTAAAGTTCTTGTAACTTCCTTCTGCTTCTATTCTATTTGTGAAGGATCTGTGAATGACTCCACTATTCCCATTTACTGCTTTGCTTGCTTCAGGCCAATTGGTGTATATTCCTAGTTTTGGTCTATTATATACAACATAAATCTTTTTTGAATCTTCCTTTTCAGCTTCATCTGCCCAATTTTTTTTTTCTTTTTTCTTTTCTAAGTTCCTGCTTGGTTCTGGGTTATTACTGTCTATTTCCTCAATTTCTGTTTTTTGGATTTTTGTTTCTCTTGAAGTTCCAACTTCTCCTTCTCCTGAGCTTTCCATATGTAATTCTGAGTTGGTTATGATGCGCCTATTTTTCAATTATTTTTTGAGTTGTAATACCTCCAGTTGTTCTTTGAGGCATTTGATTTATATTTCATGGATCAAAATTTCCTTCTCTTTGATTTGTATTTTTATGTCTAGAGAATCCATTCCTGCCATAAAAAACATAGTTAGAGGTGCTAATTCTCTGGTTAAAGCATCTGCTAAACTATTTTTCTTTCCTGGTAAATGTTCTACTTCAAATTTGTAATGGTTAAACCATTGTTGACATCTTATAAGCCTTCCTTGTTTGTAATTACCTGCAATATTAGCCCTTAAGAAATATCCAAAATTTGTATTGTCAGTCCTAACAATAAATTTTGAACTTATAACATATATTGCAAATTTCTTTATAGCTTTTTTAACAGCTAAATATTCTTTTTCATTACTATGGTAATTTAATTCAGGGCCTTAAAAAGATCCTGAAGTAAACCTACAAAGATATTCATCTTTGTCATCAACTTTTGCTTTTAATACTGCTCCCCAATATTCGTGTGAAGTATCTGTTTCTATTATCATTTTATCATGTGATCCTGGATGATATAAAGTTGGTAAATCTTTTACTTGTGCTTTTACTTTATCCATATATTTAGTGTCCTGATCAGTCCATTGCCAGACATAATCTTTCTTAAGTTTTGTCTGTAATGGTTTTCTCATTTATGTTAATTTCTTTATATATGCTTCTGCATATGTTAAACATCCTAAAAATCTTTGTAATTGATGTTTATCTTTTATTGTGCTAGGAAAATTTTGTATATTATTCAAAATATGAGGTTGTAGATAATGTTTTCCATCTTCTATTTCTAACCCTAAATATTTTATTTTTTGTTGAGCAATGACAGTTTTCTTTTTTGATAATACTATTCCTAATTTTCTACATTCTTGTAAAACGTTAATAATGTCTAAATAATGTTTTGATAATTCATTACTGAATATTAAAATATCATCTATATAAACATAACAAAAATTGTGATATTTTTTTAAAAAATATTATCCATGTGTCTTTGGAAAATACCTAGTGCTTGTTTGAGTCCAAATGGAACAATTGTCCATTGGAATTGTCCTTGAAGGTAGCTAAATGCTGTTAGTTTTTGTGATTCATTATCAAGTCTTATTTGCCAAAATCTACTTTTGCAATCAAAACTTTAAAAGTATTTCTTTCCTTTAATAAGTGATAATAATTCTTCTTTCTTTGCTATAAAATAACCATTATCAATAGTTTCTTTATTTAAAGATTTAAAATTTATTACCATTCTCTTTTTTCCTCTTCTTTTCTCAGCTTCTTTTTCTACTAAAAATGCTGAACTAGAATGTGGTAAATTACTGAGAATAATTACTTTTAACTCCAAAAGTTATTGAATTTGTTTTTCAAATTCCCCTCTGTCTTCTGGGGTATAAATCATTGGTTTTACTCTTATGACTTTTAAAGGGTCTTTTAATTCTATTTTTGCTATTTCATTAGACTTATTGATATTTGAATCTAAAGAATTTTCTAAGCATACTATTTTTAATAATTTTCTTATTCCTGTTAAGGCTTTGTCTTCTTGAATTTCATTTAGAAAGGGGTTTTGGTCAACCTCTATGTCTAAAGAAATATTTTCTAAGTATGGTTTTTGTTTTTCTATATCCTCACCACGTTTTCGCTTTTTATGTTGTGACACAAAAGTTGGTGATGAAACAGTTAATGCTTTCCTAATTTTTGATACATAAATTGTTTCTCCATCTAAGGTTGTTATATTGATTTTATCTAAGTATTGTGTAAATGGTTGATATAGATTTAGAAAGTTATTTCCTAATAAAATATCAACTCCAGTTTCTTGTTGATAAATTGTAAATATATGAAAGATTTCTCCTCCTATTGATACATCTGTATCTTTTAGTACTTTATTTAAATTTATTGTAGTATTATTTGCTATTTTTACTACTAATTCTTTTGGTGATTGTTTCCAAAGTTCCTCTGGAAATACATACTTACTAACTACACACATATTTGCACTTGTATCAATATATGCATGTAAATGATAATTTTTATATCCCTTAAATTTTAGTCATATTTTTATATATGTACTATTTGGATTTGTTTTGCTTAATATTTCATCCATTATTTTGAATCAGAATCATAATCAGATGTTTTTGAATCTGTTATTTCTTCTTCGGTTTCTTCTAATAGATAAATACTATACGTATCATCTATATCATATTCTTCTATTGGTTCTAGTTTCATTTTAAAAGCTTCTTCTAATATTTTTGCTTTCTGTGGAAATTCCTTTTTGAATTCTTTTTTATGTTGAAGTTTATTTGGGCATTCATTTGCGTAATGTCCTTCTTCATTACATATCCAACATCTACACTTCTTTTTTCCTGATGGACAATAATTTTTCTTTTCAGATGTATTATATCTTTTTCTTCTAAAATATCTCTTTTTATAAGGTTCTCTATTATATCTTCTTCTATATTTTTAGAAGTTTTGTTTTCTAAATTTATATCTCTTAAATTTTTTAAATTTCTTATGTTTCTTATACATATTGTAGGGCCTTATATTACAACCATATTTTTCTGGTGTTTTGAAATCTCTTAAATTACAACAGATTCTATCATTTCCTTTTATTTGTTTGAATTCTTTTCTTTCTTGACATTTTATTATTATCCAATTCTTAGGACCTCTTATTCTTCCTCCTAAAGTGTCAGGTATAGTTTGTCTATTCCTATTATTCCATTCTTCTGTCATGGTTTTATGTAATGTTCCAGGTAGTTTTTGGTAAAACATTTCTTTATAGGTTTCTTGTATGGATGGTGGTAATTTATGATAATACATTTCATATTCACATATAAAAGAATCTATATAACATATATCACATATTTTCATATTTGTTAAGTGTCATTTGACTTCATTTATTTCATTTTCACTAGATTCTGTTACATTTCTTCCTTTATCTTCTCTATAAATTCCTTGTATATTTCATTTATTACAGTATCTAAGTAATCTCTTCCTGTCGTAGCATTTCCTTACATTCTTAAATGTTGTTGTTTAGTTAGGTTTGAAAACCAAACTTTTACATTTCCTGTCATTTTGTGAGCTACTAAAACTTTACAAACTGAAGAGTTTGTATTTGTAGTTGAGGATGTTTGTATAATTACACTCATTCCACTAGGCCATTCATCTAAGGCTTTTTTCCTATCTCTTATGCAGTCTAGATCTAAAATATCAATTTTATAATTTTCATGTGGTCTAAATTCTGGTGGAATACTTCCTCTAGTACCCCAATGTAGTCCTTCTTCCTTTTTAGGTGGTTGCCTTCTTCTATATATTGGGTTAGGTTCTTCTGGTCTATATCTTTCTTCTCTATGTGGGTCAGACGTTTCTCCTCTTTCTGGGATTGGTCTTTCTGGGTTTGTTCTAGGTATTAATACTGGTTCCATATTAATTCTTTGAGTTGTATTTTTTTGTTCAGATTCACTTTCACTTATTATTGTCATATCATCTTCTTCTTTATTTGTGCAAAGTTTTTTTTTCATAATGTTTTTCTAATTCTTCATTTGTTAATGTTAATAAGCTGATTAATTTTTTTATATTTTTATTTTCAGGATTCATGAATTATTTTTCTAACGTTTTTTCTGTATTCTATTAAATCCATTAGATTGTTATTATTTGTTTAGATTTTTCTGCTTTTTTTTTTTTTTTTTTTTTTTTTCATTTTTGGTATTAATGCATCAGATCTCCTAGGGGGTTCTTCCTTTAATCCTTTTAATGGATCAAATCTTAATCCATTTCCTCTTGGTATGTTATTAACATCCTTTTTTAATTCTATGATTTCTTTATACATGTCTAACTGTATTCCTTTTAATTCTTGTATGTTTTCATTTGTAATGTCTATTTTTTCGGTTATAAGAATTAAGGCTTCCATTATGGGTATTTGATTTTTATTTACACTTGTTAGACTATTATTTCCTTCTAATAGTTTTTCTTTTATCATTATTATTTCATTGTGTAGACTAGTTCTTTTACTTCTTCAATCTCCTCTTTTAATTCTTCTATTTCTCTATTTCTTTTATTGACTTCTGCTTGGGTATCTATAAATTTTATTCTTTGTATATTATTTCTTTTTGATGATATTAGAGATTTTTCTTTAATATCTAAATTCCATTCATCAGGTACTTCATATTCTGATAACTTTTCTGGATTCTTTATTACTTGTCCTATATCCTTAAATGTTTTGTCTATTTCTATAAATTCATTTTGTCCATATATCGAACTATTGTGGCTGTTTGTTAATAAATATCCTACTAGGTAATGAATTGAAAATGGGTGGTTTCCATCTTTCATTAAATTTCCTTGTTCATAGTCATAAGTTAGACTTAATACTTGGTTTAGATTTTTATCATGGATATTAACACCAAATCTAGGATATGCTGTGAATTTTAATTTTTGGTATTCTAAGTTTCCATTAATCATTCCTAGCAAAGCATATTTTCTGTTTGTTATTCTGTTATTCTAATAATGCTAACTTAATTGGTGTATCTATTTCCTTCTCTAAAGTGTGCTTTTATTAGAATTTGAATTCCTCCTAAATGGATATATCCAATTTTTCTCTATTTTTTTCAGGAATTTTTGAAATTTTTTATAAATTTATATACTATCAATTACTGATTTAAACTTAGGTTGAAAAATAATTAGGGATATAACTTATTTATTGATTCTTTAATTCTTTATTATTTTAATTTTTTTTTAATTTTTTAGGTCTATTTAAATTTGAATTTTTAATTTGTATACTTTAATTTACATTAAATATTTTTTTTTGTAGGTTATAATAGATAAACCTCATAAAAATTCTAAATCATTTAAAACTCTTCATTTATTCTTTAAGAAAATCGACCAACAATCAACCAAGATATTCTATTGAGGCTACTAATAAAAAAATAAGCGATCTCAAAAACACTTGTTGAAGTTTACAGAAAAAATTGAATCTAAATTGATAATCGATGAATTTTATGCTCTAAAGCGTCGTCGGACACAACTTAAAAATTTTTTTTTATTTTTGAAATTTATATTATTTTTTCAAATTAGCTATAAATTTTAATATTAAAATAAAAAAATTAAAATTTATTTTAATATAAATTAGCCCTCCAAAAAAATAATTCTGGTTACGTCCCTGTGTGTAGACTAGTTCTTTTACTTCTTCAATCTCCTCTTTTAATTCTTCTATTTCTCTATTTCTTTTACTGACTTCTGCTTGGGTATCTATAAATTTTATTCTTTGTATATTATTTCTTTTTGATGATATTAGAGATTTTTCTTTAATATCTAAATTTCATTCATCAGGTACTTCATATTCTGATAACTTTTCTGGATTCTTTATTACTTGTCTTATATCCTTAAATGTTTTGTCTATTTCTATAAATTCATTTTGTCCATATATCGAACTATTGTGGCTGTTTGTTAATGAATATCCTACTAGGTAATGAATTAAAAATGGGTGGTTTCCATCTTTCATTAAATTTTCTTGTTCATAGTCATAAGTTAGACTTAATACTTGGTTTAGATTTTTATCATGGATATTAACACCAAATCTAGGATATGCTGTGAATTTTAATTTTTGGTATTCTAAGTTTCCATTAATCATTCCTAGCAAAGCATATTTTCTGTTTGTTATTCTGTTATCTAATAATGCTAACTTAATTGGTGTATCTATTCCTTCTCTAAAGTGTGCTTTTATTAGAATTTGAATTCCTCCTAAATGGATATATCCAATTTTTTCTCTATTTTTTTCAGGAATTTTTGATAATTTTTCTATAATAATTTTTTTATCAATTAATGGTATATTAAACCTTCCTTTTGCATCAGCTATAGTTACGCTCATTTCTTTATTACTTATGCCATAATATATTATATCTTTTCTTGGAAATAATTTTCTTATTTTAGAAAATGATTCTTCCCTAAATCCACCTTTTTCTTTAAGATTTAGTTTTGATTTTTGGATTTCTTCAAATTTCTTTTTACTGAATATCATTTATTATGAAAAATATCCAGAAATGTATTGTATTTTTACATCTATTATTTCTTGATTTTCTATTATTTCTGACATTTTTAAGTTATGTAAGTTTTTGTATTATTTGTAAACTTTTACAGATTTTTATTATTTTTTATAAGGTATTACAAATTTTTTAATTTTGTAAGACATTACATATTTTTATTGTTACGTAAGAGTTATAAAAATTTGAAAGTATAAATATAGTGTTTGAGGGTGGATATTAACAGTGTTCTTCTTTTAACGATTAGTTATCGATATTCCTACTCAAGGCTGGCTCAAGGCTAAGGCCATCTAGGCAGTTGCCTAAGGCCTAGCTCAAAATGGCACCCTATTCTCTCTCTCTCTCTCTCTCTCTTTATATGATATTTCGTTTTTTTAATTTTTTTTTTTCTGGCCGTTACTCCTCTATTACATCATCCCTATAATTTAGTCTAAAAAATCACAATAATTAATTTTTTCGATTTTTTTCTCAGGATATATTATGCTTTAATTGGAAATGCTCTTTGGACGTTTCATTTTTAAGAGTAATAAATATCATTGAATTAATTTTATCAATTGTTTACTTAATTAATAAAGAGTCTTTTAATAATTATTTCAAATCTATCAAATATCTATATATATATCTAATCTAATTATTATACTTAACAAATTTTCATCTAAATCTTTTTCTCAGTTTATTACAAGTATATTAATTGTTTTAGCCATAAGCTACTTTTTAGTCTTTTAAAATTACTTTAAGATTAAAGCAGTTCAAAATTTTAATGTTAAAATAACATATTAAATTTGTTTTAACGTTCAAGTTTTTCTAGCAAAATATACAGCTAAATTACTAGCAAATTTCATCTACAAAAATATCATCATTTTATATCCTAATTTATGTAATTATCTAAATTTTCAAAATACTATTTTGTTCGTAAAAAGAAAAAAAAAATCATCATATCATCACATTGCAGAGTGCACTTGGTATGCAGTTAAAATCCAATCTTCTCACTTTTTAATTTCTATACTTGGATTGAATTTGAAATTTTCATACAGGGTCATTTGAAAATTTTTTTCCTTTTATTTTGTAGGGACATTTTTTTTAATATATTTTCATACTGATCACATATATAATTAAAGTGATATTGTACTTTTTTTATTTTTTATAAACTAGCTATGCATTGTTATTATTATTCATTTTCATTTGTAGATATGTCCACTCGAAAGTATGAATCTGGTTATAATAAAAGGAAAAAAAAGGTAGAAGAATATATTAAATCCCAAAAGGGTGCACTTGATAGGTTCGCTAGCTACTAGTAGCAAACAATGTTTAATAGATAATAAAAAAAGACAATTGCATTGAAGTTCTAGATAAACAAAAGGACAATTGTGAAGAAGTGTTTAGTCAAGAAAAAAGATGCAATGTTGAATATGATAACAATGAGAGAAATGACCAAGATGGAGAAAATGATACTTTTAACAATATATTAATAGTGAAAAATATTTATGATCCAGCACAATGGAATGATATGGATGCAAGTATGAGAGATTTACTTGTGAAAAAAGGCCTCATTAGAGAAGCTAATATTGATTTTTAAAGGAAGACAATTTGAGGCATTTTTCTCCAATTTATTATATTAGAGAAGGATGACAAGAAATGGCTTGCATACTCACGAGAATTAGGTCGAGTATTTTGTTTTTGTTGTAAGTTAATTTGCAAATGAGGGATGTAGAGATTGGAAAAATCTTGATGCATGGCTAAAGACCCATGAAACGAGTAACAAATATATTACAAGCATGAATTCTTGGGTTGAGGCTAAGACGAGGTTGCTTAAAAATAAGACAATTGACATGCGTTTGCAAGAACAAGTAAGCAATGAGAAAGAGCATTGGAGAAATGTATTGTTGAGGATTATTGCTGATGTAAAAGTTCTTGTGCGAAATAATTTAGCATTAATTTTATGGTACAAATGCTAAGATTTATCAAGAGAATAATGGAAATGTTTTGGGCTTAATCGAAATAATTGTAGAATTTGATCCAATAATGCAAGAACATGTCAAATGTATTCAAAGTGAAGAAACTCATTGTCATTCTCTTTTGCCATAAAGTTCAAAATGAGGTCATAAGTATATTAGCATATGGAGTAAGGAGTGTAATCATTAACAAAATCAAAGAGTCAAAGTATTTCTCTGTTATACTTGATTGCACTCCAAATATAAGTCATCAAGAACAATTGTCACTAAATTGAGATTTTTGGATGTTTCGACAAGTCCAATAAAAGTGAAAGAATACTTTTTAGAGTTTTTAAAAGTTGATGATACATGAAAATGATTGTTTGAAGTGCTTGTAAATGTAGTAAGGAATTTTGGACTAGACATAAATAATTGTAGAGGACAAGGTTACCATAATGGAGAATACAGGAGAGGTAAACACCAAGGTATACAAAAAAGGTTAGTAGATATAAATTCTAGAGCATTTTATACTTCATATGAGTGTCATAATCTTAATTTATTATTATGTGATTGTTGAGATTCATTGTTAAAATAGGAAAATAAATCATTCTTAATATGGTAGAAATCTTGTATTTAATTAATTTTATTTTATGTTGTTTTTATTTATATTATAAATTTATGTAATATGTACAAAGAAAAACAATTAAGAAATATAAAAATAAAATTTTTACTATTCTTTTTATGGTATTAGAGCCACCAACCGTTTTGTAAACCAAAAAAAAAAAAAAAAAAATCAAACACATTCAAGCAGTTTACCCCTCGTACACACAAAACCCACTACCTGTCGCTGCCACACCAAAAACCCACTACACGTCATCGCTACCCACCAATCGCCGTCTACCATACCCGACGCCAAATCACCACACCAACCTGCTACTCACCATCCAGAAACCCATCCACCACTGTCCACAACAACTAAACAAACCCCAGCACGGATAGTCCAGCTCTAGCCAAAACCCACAGCTTCACCCCCATCTCTCATCGAAACTAGCTGCGCGCCCAGCTCTTGTTGAAACTAAGCAACGCTGCCACAGCTCTTGCCCACCCTCTCTTAGAAACCAGTGCAGGCAATTTCTTTTTTCTTTCCCTCTAAGCTGAAGTAAAGGCTTATTTAGAGTGTAATAAAAAGAAGAAAAAAAAAAAAACAAACAAAAAGGAGAGAGAAGCAAAAAAAAAAAAAAAAGTGAACCGATTGAATCATCTAAAACCAATCAGTTTCATTTTTTGTTCATTTTGAGGGTCCATTTAGTTTAGGCAAACTTGCACACAAATGCACTCATTGCAATCAAACAGACCATTCAAAAATCGTTACTATGAAAATTGGTAGGACTCAACACGGCATCAAAATTTCAAGCGGCCTTCTACTGTAATTGTAGCTCAAACACAAGAAGACAAAACGACTCTTATGTCATCAACATTGGTAACCGCTACAAACACTGGAGGTAAGATCTTAAACATTTCTACACCTATTTTGAATAGTGCATGGATAATTGATTATGGTGCTACTGATCGACAAGTCTCAACCTTTAACCCATCCTCCAAAAATTGTGTCTCCACGGCCAATGGTAATACCACCCCAGTTATTGGGGAAGGGTCCTTACATCTTACTAATACTTTACATCTTGATTTTGTGTTAGTTGTTCCCTCTTTAGATTATAACCTTCTGTCCGTCTCTCAAATCATTACTACCTTATCTTGTATTGTTATTTTTTGGCCTGATTGTTGTGTGTTCAAGAACATTCAAATTAAACAAACGATTGGTTATGGTGTTTAAAATGGAAATTTGTATTACTTGGAGTCAAAAACTTTCAACAAATTACAACAAGCTTTTGCAGTAGACAACACTGGTTCACCAAAGAAGATCATTGAGATCTGGCTTTGGCATCGATGTTTGGGACATGCCTCATTTCATTATTTAAAAAGGTTGTTTCCTTGTTTATTGACAAATTTGGATATTTATGTTTTCAATGTGATGTATGTGAACTTGCAAAAAGCCATCGTGCTTCATTTCCTTTAATTTTACATAAAAGTCTAGTTCCTTTTATGGTTATTCACTCTGATGTTTGGGGACCATCCAAAGTTCTCACATTGGGGTGGTCACATTGGTTTGTTACTTTTATAGATGATTATACTCGAATGACTTAGTTATGCTTGATGAAATCCAAATAAGAGGTTATGTTGTTGTTTCAGAAGTTTTATAACACCATTCCTACACAATACAATGCTCGCATACAAGTGTTACGAAATGATAATGGTGGGGAATACCATAGCTCTGAACTTCGAAAATTTTTGAACTCTCATGGCTCAATTCATCAAACCACTTGTCTGAATACACATCAATAGAATGGTATGGTCGAACACAAGAATAGACACTTGTTGGAGGTTATTCGTGCTTCCCTACTCGAGGCTCATATGCCCTTATGCTACTGGGGTGAAGCTCTTTTCTTTGCTTCATATCTCATCAATCGTGTTCCATCTAGTTCTACCAACTTCAAAACACCCTTCCACACATTTACAGAAGTTATTATTGCTCCAACAATCTCAAACCCACTCCCTTATGTCTTCGGATGTGTTGCCTATGTTCATCTTCACAAACACCAATACAGTAAGTTAATGCCTTGAGCCTTGGAATGTGTCTTTGTCGGATATACACTTCATAAAAAAGGATACTGATGTTATCATCCCCCTACTAAACGAATGTTTATCACTATTGATGTTGTCTTTCATGAAGATACTATGTATTTCTTTAAATTTGACTTTCAGGGGGAGTCTCTTGATAAAATTTAGACTCTTGTATACAACTTTGAGGAAGATGTGGTGGAAGTATCTGATCTAAATGTAGGTGATTTGGATCCAAGTGGTCAAAACTTCGATGTGAATGGTGATACCCTACATAACGACATAATAAGCATAAAAGTGAAGGAGATGGAGTCTAGTAATCAAAACTTGGATCTAAGTGGGAATGAGCACCTAGAAAGCTAGGAAACTTCTGAAATTGAGTCTGAGTCTTTCCCAATTGATACACCAAACCAATTGTTATCTGAGAATATTCCTTGTACAATGCCTGAGTCATCTAGGAGACAGTTACCACAATGTCTCACCAGAGGCATTCCAAAACTACATATGAACCTCAATTGTCTAGTAAAGTAAGATATTTCATGAACCATTATATTTCTACACATTGCTTGTCAAAAATAAATCAGTTATTTGTCAATCAATTATCTACTGTATTTATACCTAACAATGTGTTGGAAGCATTAAATGATCCAAGATGGAAAGCTGCGATGAATGAAGAGATGGCCTCCTTGTAGAAGAACCAAACTTAGGAGCTCGTCAATCGACCAAAAAAAAAACCAGCTAGGTGTCGATGGATATTTACTGTGAAATACAAAGCTGATGGAACAATTAAAAGTTTTAAGGTGAGATTGGTGGAAAAAGGGTACACTCAAACTTATGGAATTGACTACACTGAAAAGTTTGCACTAGTAGCCAAAATCAACACAGTCTGAGTCTTATTATCCTTAGCTGCAAATTTTGATTAGCCTGTTATAGCAGTTTGATGTAAGGAATGCATTCCTACATGGTGAACTATCTGAAGAGGTCTACATGGATCTCTCACCAGGATGTATGGTAACAGAAAGACAAAATCAAAAGGTGTGCAAGTTGAAGAAATTGCTATATGGATTAAAATAGTCCTCTAGAGTTTAGTTTGAACGATTTACCAAATCTATGAAAACTTTTAGTTACAGATAAAACAATTCAAATTACACATTATTTTTAAAGAAGCAACATGAAAAAATTACTGCACTCATTATATATGTGTATGACATGATCGTCACAAGGCAACGATCCAAAAGAAATGAGAGCTTTGCAGAAATACTTGTTCAATGAATTTGAAATAAAAGACTTAGGCCCCTTAAAATACTTTGTGAGGATTGAAGTATCTCAATCAAGTAAAGGAATCTTTCTATCTCAGAGAAAGTATGCCTTAAATCTACTACATGAAACTGGTATATCAGCTTGCCAACCAGCTTGACTCTCTAGTGGAAAATGGTCTGAAATTATGTATTGAGACAAATCAAGTATCGATGGACAAGGGAAGATACTAGAGACTTGTTGGAAGGTTGATGTACTTAGTTCACACAATACCAGATCTTGCCTATGCTCTAAGTATCGTTAGCTAGTTCATGCATAATCCTAGTGAGCAACATATGAATGCAGTCATACGCATTTTAGGATATCTAAAATCTGCTCCAGAAAAGGGAATTCTATTTTCTAAAAGCACAAACAAGGAAAACATCAAAGTATATACCCATGCTGATTGGGCCGGAGCAATTGACGATATGTGATCGACTTCAGGATACTTTACGTTTGTAGGTGGGAACTTAGTTACATGGAGAAGCAAGAAACAAAATGTTGTTGCACGATCTAGTACAGAAGTTGAGTACAGAGGAATGACCTTAGGAATTTATGAAGCACTATGTTTGAAATTTCTCTTACAGGATCTAGGCTACTCTTCAAAACAACCAATTCAGCTGTATTGGGACAACAAAGCAGCATGTGACATAGCTCATAATCTAGTTCAACGTGATCGTACAAAGCATATCGAGGTAGATAGGTTTTTCATTAAGGAAAAACTAGATGAAAGGCTGTAAAACTACCAAAGATTTGATAAGAAAATCAGTTAGCTGATATACTTACCAAAGGAGTGTCCAATCGGGTGCTCTCAAAGTTCTTAGACAAGTTGGGCATGTGTGACATCTATGTACTAACTTGAGGGAGAGTGTTGAGATTCATAGTTAAAATAGGAAAGTAAATCATTCTTAATATGGTAGAGATCATTCCTAATATGGTAGAAATCATTGTATTTAATTAATATCATTTTCTTTCATTTTTAATTATATTATAAATTCATATAATTTGTATAAAGCAAAACAATTAAGAAATATACAAACTATTTTTTCATTATTCTTTTCAGTGATATGGCTAATTCTTGCCCAAGTGCAATAACATTTTTTTGTGTCCCACAACGTACTTATTCATTGTTTGCTTCTTTTACTAAAAGGTGAAATTTTTTGTAGAATCATATTTTTGGTTTAACATTGAAGCCATTGTCGCAAACACAACGCATTGGGAAATTCATATTGATAGTGTCAAAGCTCTACATTCTCAAGCTCCCCAAATAAGAAATGCTTTACTTGAATTGGTTGAAACTAGTGAGGATCCAAAAGTAAAGAGTGAAGCTACCTCTTTAGCACCGTATGAAATTAAAAAATTTGAATTATTATTGGCCTTGACTATATGGTATGATATTTTATTTACCCTTAATCCTGTTAGTAAGTATTTACAACCTAAAGACATGCACATTGCTATTGCTATAACACAATTAAAAGGTCTTGTTTCTTTTTTCCAAAGACATAATGAAAATGAATTTACACCTGCAATGATTTCTGCTAAAGAAATTGCACAGGAAATGGATAATGAACCAAATTTCGTGAAAAACTCATTATTCGTAGAAAAACAATATGATGAGAATGTTAGTGATGAGGAAAGAATTTTAGCTGAAGAATCTATTAGAGTTAATTACTTTTATTATATAATTGATCAAGTCATTTCTTCAATTCAAAGCAGGTTTGAGCAATTTCAAAATTATGAAGATGTGTTTGGATTTTTATATCATTTAAAAAAGATAATTAAGTTTTGATGATGAAATCCTTGAGAAAAAATGTTGTAATCTTGATTTTTTTTTTGAAACATGACATATTTTTAGATATCGATAGTTTAGATTTATTTTTAGAAATAAAAATTTTAAGAGAAGTTTTACCAACCGAAATAAAATCCCTACCAGAGGTATTGAATTTTGAAAAAAAAGTAAATTCTTTTCGTAATACATGAATTGCTTTTAAAATATTGTCGACAATACCTCTTACAATTGCTTCTGCAGAAAGAAATTTTCAAAGTTAAAATAAATAAAAATTTATTTGCGTTTAACTATGTCAGAGGAAAGATTTAGTGGATCTTATCAATTGAAAAAGAATTGTTATTGGTTATTGAGTTTGAGAGCTTAATTGATACTTTTGCATATAAAAAATCAAGGAAAATAAATTTAAAATAGTGAAGATCCTAGTGGACATGGGACAATGATTCAACTTAGAAATGCAATAAAGGCAAGAGAGCAATCAATTATGTATTGACATATTTATGTGTAATTTAAGTTTTAATTTGTAATGGCACATTATAAATTTAACAAAAAAATATTATTTTTATTTAAAATTATTAAATAAAATATATTTTTATACATTTTAATTATTTATAATATTGTACATGAAGGGCCCTGTTCCCACTTGTTCTATTTTGAAATAGTAAAGTTCAAACATCACTCTCAAGCATCTATAAGTATAGATCAGTTTGAGGTTTTTCATTTTAAAAAATATTATATAAAGGGTAATAATTTTTACTTTTATCACAATTATATTTATTAATGACAATTTTATTCTATAATAATATCACTAAAGTTTATTAATTATGGGATATAACTAATAATTATTTATAAAATTATTGTGCTAATAACAAAAGTTATTGTGTCAATATTTATCACCCTAAATTTATTGTATTTTTTCATTTCTTAATGAAAATTTCTTTCTATTTTCTTAGTCTAATTTTTAAGTTGTTTCTTGTACAAAAATATTTTATTTTCAATTTTTATATCTTTTTGTTAATTTTTGAGTTATACACACACATATATATATATATTATGTGTGTGTATATGTATAACCTAATATTTTGAGCAAATGGATTTTAATACCATCCAATTTTAAGTGTTGCTAATATGATAGAACTTTCAATTGTTATAAAAATATTATTAAAGTTTTCAAATGTAACAAAAATAACATCGACAAACTTAACAACAAATGACATGTGCATTATACGTGTTACAAAATATCTAAGCCCTCAATTATAACGCTATTTTATCCCTCATTTGGATATTAAGTATTAGCTTCATATTACCAAAATCTAAAACTTTTCATCGTCACCATTGCCAATATTGGACTCAAATATCTAAAACAACAAATGATATATGCATTATATATGTTACCTTCTAAGCCCTAAATTATAACATTATTTTATCCCTAAGTTCATTCAGATATTAAGTATTAGCTTCATAACACCAAAATCTAAAACTATTCATCGTCACTCATTGCCAATATTGGAACAATACATTTTACTCTGATTAAACAAAAGGATAAAAGGAAACATTGCTTCTTAGTATCAATGTGGTGTTTCTTGCAAGAATAGGCTAGATGGGTCAAAAAGTAGTTGATGTTTGGGAGTGAATTCCCACTTTTCAATACACTTTGTCCTCCATCTATAGTTATATTTCTTGTCTTTTGTTTACAACACCAAGTACTTATGCTCCAATTTCCTCTCTATTTTGTTAAGAAAATGATAATTTTTTTTTGCAATTCAATTTAATAATATGAAATAAATATAGATAAAATAAAATATTTTTTACTACAATTATTTCCATAAGAAAAATGAATTAAAATATTACAACCCTAAAATTGCGGGCTCTTTTACGCTTTTTCTTTTAAGTTATTTATTTCATGTCTTCCGTATTTTGTTTTACTTTTAGATACAGTTAACAACTGTAGTAAAAAATAATTTTTTCAACAAATGCGCCCAATTATACCTAAAGTTATTTAGATATAATTATTTTTCATTTTTTAATGATTAAACGTACCTGAATGAGTTTATTATTATAGTGAATATATGAAGCCTTTTATAATAATAAATTTAGTAATATTATAAAACTTCAAACCTTAATTTGCATAGAGAAAAACTCTCATACGCTTTCTTACTTTCACTATTTTTCCTCTTTTCTTTTTCATTGGTTTCTGGTCAATATGCTAATATATAATTGATTATTAATTAATTAACCATCTCCCACTTAAAGATTGATTTCAATTTATCTTCACACTTTAATCAATGCAATCCCTTTTTCTAGATCTTGTCACTCTTGTAGGGCCACTGAAATTGAACATAACTTAGTTTGTCGACAATCACTGCCTTTATCAACATGTATGTTGGATTCTTGCTATCATGAATCTTTTCAAGTTTTAACTCCCCATCTTCTAATAAAGACCCGATAAAGTGATAATGAAGTCCAATATGTTTGGTTCTAGAGTGAAATACTAAATTGTTTACTAGATGTATCGCACTCTAATTGTTACAATACAAAATATTTTGCTCCTGTTTGAATCCCAGCTCACTTAATGTAAGGTTTATTTTGTATTGGCAATTTTCGTGGACAAAATGTTTGATTGTAATCTAGAATAGGAATTCAACAATTATTCAGACCACACGTGATGATGGAGTCACCAAGCTTGCAACGCCCATATGACAGGTATAATATTCCATCATGCATACATCTGCACACAATTGAGCACGACACTTAGTATGGATCGTAACGAAAAATGTATTGTGCACATGTTGGTCGATCGATCGAGAGTATTGTTCGATCGATCGAGTGATCGATCGATCGAGACTGAGACAACTTCGATCTAGGTGCTCTCTGTTTGGACTGGATCGATCGAGCAATTGGACCGATCGATCGAACCATGTTCGATCGATCGAGTATAGAACAACTTCGATCCAGGTTCTCTCTGTTTGAGTTAGATCGATCGAGTTTTGTGTATCGATCGATCGAGACCTTCTCGATCGATCGAGACGGCCTGTCGATCGATCGAGCCAGTATTATATTCCTACTCAAACTCTATTTCTTAATTCGACCCTTATGTTTCTTTTACCTAATTGACCACATTTAATGTTAAGAACAGTATTCTTATTTGAGGATAATTGTGGTAATTGGTAAATCCTGATAGGAAAAGAGTTATAGTGAATTGCAAATCCTATTTGAACTAGGATTGGACTCTATATAAGTGAAGGGATGTTTATGCATAATCAATCAACTTGAGCATTTAGAATTACATAGCACTAATACTTTCTAGCATCTGAATTGTGCTTATTCTCTTCATCTATTGTTCTTAGGCTTTCTCATGTTATATTCATATGCCTAATTGATTTGCATGATATTGAGCTTAATTGAATGTTCTAGGGTTTGCTAGCTGATATTGTTTTTACATCGCATGTTAGTATATTTGCTAGTTAGGATTATTCATTGTTTGAATCCGCTCTAGGACACGCATTGCACTTGTGTTATTGTGCTAACGTTACAGGTGACGGCTTCAGTATTTCGTGTGACTCGAAATTACTGAAGGTGACGGGTTCGGTTGATCTTGTGTGACTCAAGTAGATCGGAACGTTGGTCCGGATCCAGACATCTAACTATTGGAGGCTGTGAAAGGAGCAAGCGGCTCGTAAGTAAATTACAGAAAGGGGGATCTATCTGCGACGGGTAGTTCTGGACTCTATGGTTGTAATTGAACATTATTTTCATAGTGGATAGTTAGGTGGTCCGGTGGACCGGTGGTTTTCCTCTTTGGTCATTGTTGTGGCCTAGGTTGTTTCCACCTAAAAATATCGTGTGTTGTTTTATTATTCCGCATTTATCTTTACACGCGATTGCATGTCTGGCCGTTGTGATTAGATTATATAATATTTGTTGAAAATTGAAAATAACCTATTCACCCCCCTCTAGGTTTATTAAATCCGTAATTAAAAACTTTTTTCACTTAACTATCCTTGAAGCCATATTATCTTTTACTAGCTTTTGTCATTACTACATACTCAGCCTCTATAATAGATAATGCAACAATTTTCTATATATGTGACCTCCAACTAACAACTGTAGTACCCAAAATGAACATATAACTAGTGGTGTTCCTTTGGTGATCGGCTTTCCTTTCAAAGTTTGCATCTTCATACCCTTGAACTTTTAACTCTCCTTAAGAAAATTACAAATGATTCTCTATGGTGCCTCATAGATACCTCAAGATCCCCTTTACTACTTCCCAATGAGTCTTTCCTAGATTTGACATGAGCATGCTAACAACTCTCACAACATGGCCAATGTCTGGTCTCCTACAAACTTTTACATACATCAAACTTCTAATGGCTGAGGCATAAGGAACCTTAGCCATGAAGCTTTTCTCTTCCTTCGTTTGAGGACATTGATAGGCGAAAGTGATTGGAAAAGGGTGTGCAAGCTTTCTTGGAGCTCATGTTGAATTTCTATAAAACACGTTTGATGTACCGTTCTTGAGATAATTGCAAAGTCCATCTTTGCTTGTCTCAAGTGATTTGCATCCCAAGAATATTTTTTACTAGACCCAAGTCTTTCATGTCAAACTCCTTTTATAGTTGTTGCTTCAATCTTTTTATATCTTCCATATTTGAACCTTCCATTAACATGTCATCGACGTAAAGCAGTAAAATGATATAACTAAACTCAAATCTCTTGAAGTTGCAACAATGATTGGTGTTACACTTATGGAAACCTTCCTTGTGTATAAAGCCATCAAATTTTATGTACCACTGTCTTGGAACGTATTTTAGGCCAAACAAGCTCTTTTTCAATCTACACACCATGTTTTCCTTTCCATTCTCATAGAAATCTTCTTGCTGGTACATATATATCACTTCTCCTAAGTCTTCGTGTAAAAATGTAGTCTTCATGTCTAACTGCTCGAGATGAAAATCTTCACTAGTAACAATGCTTAAGACTGTTTGAATAGTATTAATCTTCATAACAAGAGCAAAAATATCAGTATAGTTAATTCTTTCCTTTTATTGGAATCCTTTGATAACTAGTTGGGCTTTGTACTCTTGGAACCATCATGCTCCTGTTTCACCCGATAAACCCATTTGTTATGAAGGGCTTTCTTCCCTATGGGAAATTGATCTAGCTTCCATGTTTGATTGGAGGTTAAAGAATTTATCTCATCTTTCATAGCAAGCTCCCACTTGCTAGCATCTTTGGTCTAGCATGCCTCATCATATCATTCTAGCTCCCCTCCATCAGTTAGCAACAAATAGTTCATATACCTCATGTTAAGAACATAGGGCTTAAAAGACTTCATAGTATAAAAGCTAGAGTAGGGGGATAAGTTGTGTAGGACTGCTATGTATTGTTCTCTACAACAGGTTCGCTAACTAAGGACTCTTAACCATTTGTTTTACAATAGAACTATCTGGGACATCATCCACATTTACATACATTGGCACACTATTTTTGAGTTGCTAGAATTTGTTATATGTTTGTCCTTGTATATCACTTTCTCATTAAAGATGACATCTCTACTGCGAATCATCTTTCTGTTTTCGTCATCCCAAATGAGGTAGCCAAAATCATCCTTACTATAGTCGATGAAGGTGAATTTCTTTAACTTGGGATCAAGCCTATTTCTTCTTTGATCACTAATATGCACATATATTAGATAACTGGAAACTTTTAGATGTGAGAATTTTACCTCTTTTTTACTCCATGCCTCCTTTGGTATTTTGTGCTCCAATGGAACTCATTGGCCTTAGTTGATCAAGTAAGCTGCTATGTTAACTGCTTCTACCCATAACTGCTTTGTTAGGCTTGATTGTATGTACATGCTTATAAATTTCTTAGTCAAGGTATGATTCATGTGCTCAGCTACACCATTGTGTTGAGGTGTATCTTGAACAGTTCTTTCCATTTTGATTCCGTGCTCATAACAAAATGTCTTGAATTTACTATCTTTATATTCACCACCATTGTTAGTTTTGAGATTTTTTATCTTCAAACCTGTTTCATTTTCAACCATGGCCTTCCATACTCTGAAAGCCTCAAACATTTTGGAATTATGCTTCAAAAAATAAACTCATGCCTTTTTAGAGTGATCGTCAATAAAAGTCACGAAGTAGTATCACCAATGGATTAGACAGTCGTTGGTCCCCTAACATCAGTGTGAACAAGCTCTAACATTTCTCTCTTTGGGGTTTTGGAACTTGTCTGAAAGCTAACTCTCTTTTGCTTTCCACATATGTAGTCTTAACACAAGTCAATTTCAATTGACTGGAGACGTAGTAATCTCCCCTTTGAGTACATAATTTTGAGCTTTTTTTCACTGATGTGATCGAGTCTTTGGTGCAACAAGTTGGGATTATTGTTACTTGCTGCAATTGCAACTTAACAACACACTTATGTTGTCATATAAAGAGTATCACTCTTCTTTCCATGTGCAATCATCATTGTACCTTTTGAAATTTTCCAATCATCATCATGAAAAGTCATGGTATAACCTTCACTAGCCAATTTTCCTACTGAGATTAAGTTTTTCCTTAGGTTAGAAATATGTCTAACATCCTTCAACTCACATACAAACCTATTCAACTTAATCATCATTGCTCCTTTACCAAAAATATCACAAGGTTGATCATCACCAAAGTATACCTTACCAAGATTTCTGGGTTACGTAGTAGCATGGAATAATGCTCCAGAGTCTAATACCCAAGACACTTACTTTCTCTCCAAAGTGCATATCAGTGCATCATCTCCTCTTGAGGTGGAAGTAACATTTCCTTCTACCTTCTCCACTTAATTCTTTGGTGAACTATTGCATTGATTTTTGTAATGTTTGGTCTTCCTATAATTCCAACACTCAATGGTCCTATATTTATGAGAATTGTTAGGATTTCTAGATTTAGATCTTCTATCCTTCGATCTTTCACGATAACTAGATCTAGTACGTCCATTTCCTCTAATTCTTCCTCAAGACTCTGTATGTTAAACTAAAGAAGCTGATGCTTCACTTGGCTCTCTCCATTGGATTTATTCACAAAGGACTAGATCCCAAACATTGTAAAATTTTAACTTGTTACTTCCTATCGAGCTACTCATTATTGTAACTATATCATTCAAACTATATGGAAGAGATGATAAAGGAATCAAAGCTTGAACTTCCTCATTGAATTCAAGTTCCACTTAATAAATTGGGTTTTGATTGTATTGAGTTCATTTAGATGTTCAGCCATTAAGGAATCATTTGTCATTTGTAAATTGAACAACTACCTCGTAAGATGTACTTTATTTAAGGCTGATGGATTCTCGTATTTACTAGATAGAGCTTCCATAAGACCTATTGTGGTCTTTTCCTTTACAACTTTGAAAGCAACATTGTGTGATAATGTTAATCCGATGACTCTAAGGGCTTGTCTATTGAAAATAGCCCATTCTTTATCCTTCATTTCTTATAGATTTTTTTTTCTAAGAGAGGTTGGTACATCTTCATTTGATACATATAATATTCTATCTGCATTTTAAAAAATTTGAAATTTTGACTATCAAAATTTTCAAGTTTCACCTTTCTTTCATCTAATGTCATTACTCCTACTTGAATATAGTTGCCTTTGGATCGTAATATATTAACCTTTCTTTGATACCAATCGTTAAAAAATGATAATTTTTTGAAAAACCAAATTTACGAGAATACAAAATAAATGTAGATAAAATAAAAAATAAAATTTTACTATAATTATTTCAATAAAAAAAATTATAATATCACAACCCAAAATTTGCGAGCTCTTTTAAGCTTATTTTTCCTTCTCTTTTCTTTTTCTCTTCTTACTTTTCAATTCAATATATCAAATCTTTTATAATAATAAATTTACTAATATTATAAAACTTTATACTTAATTTGAGCAGAGAAAAACTCTAATACTAATTTACTATTGATTTCTAATTAACTAACATATTTGTATCATATTCTGCTGTGCCTCATAAATCTTTATCCCCTTTGATGGTTAATTCTATTCAACATATTGTTTGAAAAGTCAATATTTTCAACTCCTTTTACTACATGTAACTTTCTTTTTTTAATGTTTTTCAATGGAATTTAGAATCCTTTACTTTGAACTAATGAAAATTGTTCTTAAGTTTTGATAAATCAATATTTGTCAGAGTATTTTGCTATATTTTAATGCATTATTTTTGCATTTTATTTATATATTTTGCCGCTTTGAGAGTATTTTTGTCATTTTATAAGTAAATAATTTTTGAGATTCTTTTATCAATTTTCAAGAGCTAGTGGCTACATAAAGCGATTATTTGGGCTGAAACTAGGGAAAACAGGCCGAGAAGAGTGAAAATCAACCCATATGGATGACTATAGAAGGTGAAAGGATGAGCTTAGCCAGACTATGCGAGCAAAGGACACTGGCTGGTGGATGTGAATAGAAGCAATGTGGGTTTACTTAACAAGCTGAACACAGAGGCCTTAGGACTGGGGGGTGTCAATGCCATTTTCATCCTTGTTCAGCGCCAGACGTTGTTTTGCTTCTATTCCAACACCCCTTTGTGCCAAAAATGGCTTGTATAATTTTTTTTACTAATTTTTGGCCACGAGATAAGTTTTAATCAGACGTTCCAAATTTAATGTAGGATTTTGCACGAATTTTTACTTAAAAAGTTATGTCAGCAACCCAAAATCATCATTCATCCTTAATTTTTCACTTGAAGAATATAATTTTAGAGAGAGAGGCAATAGATCTTAGAGAGATAAACTCTATTATTGGGCAATTTAATGAAGCCTTTGGAGAATGAAAATCAATCAATTCAAAAGTTTGGGTATATGTTGTATAAAGGATATTTTGTTCTTTAGTTTTATTTGATTTGGACTATAAAAATAATGTCTTTAATAATTTTATTCATGATTTTGAGTTTAATTATGTTTGGCTAAACTTTTTGATGAGATTTATGCTACCACAATTATTTTGGATTGACAGGTTAATTTTTTTAAACAAAAATTTGATATTATTTCTTGTTCATTTTCTTCATAACTTTAAATGTAAATTATTGATAGATCAAATATCTATTTATAGTTGAAGTGAATATTTGAGAATTATGTTGTTAGAAGCTTTATCTAAGCCTAAATGTGCTCTATTGGTCAAGAATCTAAATTAATTACATTATCATTATGTTAGTTTAGATGATTTTATAATTGTCTAGATCAAAGAAATTGGTTAATTAGCTGTAGTTGAAAATTGATGAAAATGGTCATCATTATTGAAATTTTCTATTTTATTAAAAAAATTAATAATCTCAACTCATGAACAATTGTTAAATTAACTTAAATAATTTTTAAAGTATGATTGGTTAGCTAACTAAAATTTCTATAAGTTGTCTTATCTTTATAATTAAAATTCTCAATTCACTTTTTGTTAAGTTAGTCATTAGTTATTTTATTTCCATAGTTTTCGGTAATTTATTTAGAGTGTTTATGTTTATTAGTGTTGAGAAAATATGTAAATGATTTTAAACCACTACAATTCTGCTAGACATTAATATCGGGTAAACTTATCATCAGACTACAGTGATTCATATATTTACGAGTGTTTATAATTTATACAACAAATTTTGATGAGCAAAAATAAAAATTTGTAACTGATGTTGGAGCTGCTAAATGATAGTGTTTACGTTGTTATTTATTTTATTCTTAGTATAATTCTTTATTGTTTTGTTGAAGCAGGCTAGAAATCATATATTGAGAGACTCTTAGATGCAAATCATTTCAAACATAAATGTTTTAAAAAGCGCTTCCTAATTGCGCAATCAAACGAGCACATTAAGCGCTCCATACCCAAGACAGAAACAGAAGTTAAATTGTCTAAGTGTATCTCTCTGCTATCTGCAGAAAGGAATCACATACTTGTTGTGGCTTTGAAAGCATGGGCATGTGATCTGCATCTGGAATTTCAACCACCTCCGATGGTTCATAGTTGTCAATCATCCAACGTTGATATGCCTCAGTTATACATTTGTCTTCATTGCAAACAACATAAACTCTCTTAACTAAACCATATCCATTTTCTGAATATTTCTTTTGTTTAACGAAGTCCTCAAGAAATAGAGAACTTGGCCTTACCAATGTCTTAGCCAATTCAAGATCCTGCATTGTGACATAGCAATTGTGTTAGGATATCAAACAACCTTGTAAGAAATTTATGTCAAAAGGAGAGAGAGAGATTGTGTGTGGTACCTCAACAGGGCAGAGTTGATAGATATTGCAAGACATATACTTTGGACCAAAAAATATTGTATTAAAAGGTCCTTTGCTGGTTTTATATGAAACAAATTGAGTGTCCAACCATGAGTCCGTTGTAGCCCCTTGCACAAACTTCGTAATACAAAGAGAAAAATGCATTAATTTTCAAAGATTTCTTAATTCTTCAAGTCTGAATTAATTGTAGTTATTTGGATGTCACAAAATATGGATGATATTTTAGTAATTCTAATATTAAGTAATATACTTTTTCGTTTTAAAGGTCTATTATGTGGGCTTGGGTATTCAAGTCCTAGAAGATAATTGATACATAAATATATATATTGCTTCCTTGCTGCCCAAGACATGAAACGTCATCAGCCACCTTTCGAGTGAGAGATTTGATTTGAGAAGCAAAATAGCTTCTTTAATTGGAATTGAAGCCACCAATTTTATTTTGAAACAACTCTGTGCAAGCCGATACCCATTGCCACACTTTTTGGAGTATTTGTTTTCTCATATTCACAGTTCTCTCATCTGCCATATTATGCGGTAATATCTTTTGTGTTGCAAGTTAGTTCCGCATTCTTGCTTTGTATTACTGCATAATTTGTGAGATCTTGATAGTGAAATTTTCTTGGTGTGTCATCTTCATTGGAATAGACTTTTCACTTTAAAAAATAAAACCTCTTAAGTATTTGTTTGTCATTTATTTTTGTCATTGCTTATTATCTTGTCATTACCTATAATTAATTATTTGTGCAACAAATTAACCCAACTTTCGCTTCCGCTAGTGTCATTTTATAACAAATTGGTATCAAAGCTTTGAGTTTTCTGTTATTTATTAGGACTGATCAAATTTTCTCATTTGGGTTTATTTTTGAGCTTATGGTTGTTTGATTGGTTTCATATTTTTGGTTTGTGCTTCTGTTAATTTAATTTTGAGTTTTCTACTATGGCAACAAAATATGAAAATGAAAAATTTAAGGACCAAAATGATTTTAGTCTCTATGGAATGAAGATGCAGGTCATATTGGTTAAAGAAAGGCTCATTAAGACACTTGAAGTGAAGGATAAGTTATCGAAAAAATTGACTGATGAAGAAAAAATTGACTGATGAAAAATGCTCTCAGTTCAATTTAATTGTCCTTGTCTAATGAGGTTCTATGAGAGGTTGGTGATGAAAAATCTCCTGCTGTGTTATGGTTTAAATAAGAAGTGTATATGTCAAGTTTTTAACCAATCAGTTATATTTGAAGCAACATTTGTACACTTTAGAATGTCAAAAGGTACACTTTTGCAACACCTTGATGAGTTTATTAATATTATTCGTGATCTGATAAATGATGGTGTTAAAATTGATGATGAGGATAATGCCTTAGTTCTGCTGTGTTCTTGACCTCATTCGTTTGAGCATCTTGTTGATACCATGCTATATGGAAGAAACACTATTTTTTTGGAAGATTAAAGAAGATTTGAATTCCAAATAGTTGAAGAAAAAAGTGCCTACTGGTATAACGATAGTAGCAGTGGTTTCAAAAGTAGAACTCAAGAAAATGGCTCAAGCAATAGTAGAGGCAAGTTTAGATCAAAATCTAGAAAGAGAAAGATAAATGCAATTATTGCCGTCAAGAAAGGCATTGGAAAGCTAATTGTTCGAAACTCAAAGAAAAGAAAATATGCCACTATGTCTTCTATTTCTAATGATGTTGCTAGTGTTGTAGTCAGTTTTAGTTTCGATGGTGAGGATGTTTTATCAATATCTGCTAGTTTTTATGAAGATGTTTGGATTCTTGATTCAAGTTGCACTTACAATATGTGCCTCAATAGAAACTGATTTTCTTTTTATCAGTCTAATGATGGAGGTGTTGTCTTGATGAAAAGTAATGTGCCCTATATGGTAGTTAGTGTTGGTACTATACGGATTAAGATGCATGATGGTATTGTCAAAACTTTGTATGATGTTTGCTATGTTTTAGCTTTGACAAAGAACCTAAACTGAAGGTGGAGTTTTAAGTTAGTAAGGGTGCTCTGGTTGTTATAAAGGGAAATTTTTGCTTGGCTTCTATATTCTTTAGGATAGCATTATCATTGGCAGTGTTTTAGTTTCGTCATCATCAAATCCAGATTCAGATAGGACTCTCTTGTGGCATATGTGCTTGTGGCATATCAGTGAGGCATGTATGTCTATTTTGGGCAAGAAGAGCTTACTTGATGGTCAAAAAATGGGTAAGCTTGATTTGTGTGAGCATTATGTCTTTGAAAAGTATTGTAGGGCCAACTTCAGTACAACCATCCACAAAATAAAAGTCACTGTGTATTAAACTATTCAGATCTTTGGGTTCATTCTCATGTTGTGTTTAAGGGTGGTACCCGATATATGTTGACTTTTATTGATAACTTCTCTCATCATGTTTGGGTGTATTTTCTGAAAATTAAGAATGATATTTTCTCAACAATTGTAAAGTTTAAGGCTTGTATAGAAAATTAAACTGGCAAGAAGATCAAGTGTTTGAGAACTGACAATGGCTTAGAATTTTGTGAGGGGTTGGTTTAATGAGTTATGCGAAAGTAATGGCATAGTAAGACAACGTATTATGCATAATACACCACAATAGAATGGAGTTGCAAAACATATGAATAGGACTCTCTTGGAAAGAGGTCGTTATATGCTCTTTCAAGCTAGTTTAGATAGATCCTTTTAGGATAAAGCTTGTAATCATGCTTGCTATTTGGTGAATCGATATCCATCAACTACAATTGAGTTGAAGACTTTGTTGGAGGTATTCTCTTGTACTTCTGCTAATTATTTTGATTTATAACATTTTGGTTGTCCTTCTATGCTCATGTTAATGATGGTAAGCTTGAGCCTAGGGAATTAAATGCATATTTTGGGGTATCCTTAGGGTGTGAAGGATTATAGGTTGTGGTGTGTAGAACCCAAGTCACCTAAGTGTTTGATTCATAGAGATGTTAAATTTGATGAACTTTCCACGTTAGAAAAGAAAAATGAGTCTATTGTTGCAAGTAATGACACAATGTTAGTGAACACGTGGCGTTTAAGAGTAGAGCTCCTAATCAATTGCAAGAAGGCACTTCAATTTTAACCAATAGTGGGCGAGATAGATGATTTTGTTCAAGATTTAGTAAGGGATCAACATGATCAAGCATACAATGTTGCTAAGGGTAAGGGAACAAGAGAGATTCTATGCTATAAGAGGTATGTAAATGCAGATTTAGTTTCTTATGCATTATTTGTGACAGAGATTATTGGGGTGAATGAACCTTCTAGTTATCATAAAGCTATCACTTGAGATGAGTCTACTTAATAGTTGGTTGCTATAAATGAAGATATTAAATCACTTCATAAGAACCATACTTGTGAATTGGTGAAGCCGTCTAAGAGCCAGAAGATTGTTGGAAACAAATAGGTCTTCAAGAGAAAGAAAGGTATACCGGAGGTTGAAGTAGTTTGGTTCAAGGCAAGTGTTGTTGCAAAGGGATATTGATAGAAGAAGGGTATTCACTTCAATGATGTATTTTTACCTGTTGTGAAACATAGCTCTATTCGTGTGTTGCTTGCTATGATAGAGCTGTTTGTCTTGGAATTAGAATAGCATGATGTCAAGACAACTTTTTTACATGGTGAGCTTGAGGAGCAAGTTTATATGCATCAACCAGAATAGTTTCTTTTTCCAGGTAAGGAGATCATGTTTATGTATTGAAAAAATTCTTTATTATATGATTTCAAACAATCTATTAGGTAGTGATATAAGTGGTTTGATTCTTTTATGATTGATCATGGTTATTGTGGGAGTGACTATGATAGTTGTGTTTATCATAAAAGGTTTCATGATGATTCATTTGTCTATTTGTTGTTATATGTTGATGACATGTTTTTTTTTTCCCCTTTCTAATAATAAGTCTGAGATGTAGAAATTAAAATTTCAACTTAGTAGTGAGTTTGAAATAAAAGATTTGGGTGTAGCGAATAAATTTTGGGATGAAAATTTACAAGGATAGACAAGCTTTATTTGTCTTAAATAAATTATATTGAAAAAAAATTACCCTCCGATTTTTTTATGATCTCTTTATTCAATTTGTTTTAAAAATAATCCCCCACCTCCTCACCCCACCTTTGTTCTTTTTAGGTAAATGGCACATATATTTTTTGGTAAATGACACATTCTTTTTGGTCAAATAATACATGTATTTTTTTAGCAGATGATACATATTTTTTTTTCTAAAGTAGTACATACGATGTCACATTTTTCTTTTTGCTGTTATGCAACATATAATTTTTCCTTGATATAACACATATGTCTTTTTTTTTTAATAACTTTCAGTTTTCATAAAGTATAAATGGATGAATTATGCAGAAAAATGCATATGTTTAATTATAACAAAAAAAAATACATATGTTTAATTAAACATAAAAAATATATCATTATATATATAAAAAAAATGAAGGAAAAAAATTTGTGTAAACTAAAATAAAAGGGAAAAAAAAAAAAGCAACAAAAGAAAGGAAAAAAAAAAAGGTTGAAAAAAAAGAATGAAAAGGTGCAAGGAGGAAAAAAAAGAAAAAAGAAAGAGATAATAGTGCTGTTGGGGGTATTTATAAAACCCGATCATTATGGGATGCTATTAATCCAAAAAATTATTAAACTCTTCGGTATGAAAGAGTCTAAACCTGTAAGTATGGCACTAGTTACGCATTTTAGACTTTAGATTTTTCACCAGAAGAAGAAGAAGAGCAATACATGTCTCAGGTTCAATATGCTAGTGCCGTTGGTAGTTTGATGTACGCTATAATTTTTTACTCATCTAGACATTTCACATGTTGTTAGTGTTGTTAGTAGATACATGGATAACTTAGGAAAGGATCATTGACTAGCAGTGAAATGGATTCGTTGATATTTGAGAGGAACTTCTAATATTTGTTTGGTATATGGTATCAGTTCTAATATTGGTTATAATATTACTAGCTAGGTTGACTCTGATTATGTTAGTGATTTGGATAAAAGATCTCTGATAGGTCATTTCTTCATTCTTTCTCATTGTGCCATTTGTTGGAAGGCTACTTTATAGTCTATAGTTGCTTTATCTACCATAGAGGTAGAGTATAAGGCAGCAAAAGAAGCGGTGAAGGAATTCATTTGACTTAGAGGTTTGGTTTTTGATTTAGGTTTACAACAGAATAATTTTGTTGTAGTTAGAATGTGATACATTTGACTAAGAACATTATGTATCATGAGAGGACCAAACACATTGATCTCAAATATCACTTGGTTTGGGACATTGTGTCTAAAGGTGCTATCATTGTCAAAAGATACCCACTATAGAGAATTCGGCTAATATGTGGACTAACCCAATTCCAGTTAACAAGTTCAAGCATTGCTTGGACTTGGTTGCTGTTTGCAGTAAGTAATATTCCTTTGGGGTTTTGGGCGATCGCCATTTGGTAGTTTGAGGAATTTCTTGTTTGAAGAAGTTGGTTCCATTTTGTACCATAGTGGAGTGTGTTATTTGAGTGTCACAAAATATAGATGGCATTTTGAAAATTCTAATATTAAGTAATATACTTTTTGGTCCAAAGGTCTATTATGTGGGCTTATGTATTCAAGCCATAGAAGATTATGATACATATATATACATATTGGAAAAATGATGGTATAACTTTGCTACCTTTGACAAAAGTATACTTTAGATCCGTAATTATTTAGGTGGAGAAACACAAGTTCACTACATTTACAAAAAAGGGTTGCAAAAGTTCATTTTGTAAATGTAATAGTTGTGCTATCCCACAAAAAGGACTTTTATTATCCTTCAAATTTTCCCATTTTGTAAAGGTAGTAGACTTGTATTGCCCCTTAAATAAATATGGGTCTAAAGTATACTTTTTTTAAAGATAGTAGACTTTGGCAATCCTTCATTTGATACACACACACACACATATATATAACGACTATGGTTCCTAGGTCATACGTTCAGTTCTAACTAACTAACATCCTATCATTAGAAAGAGACGAGAGAAAACCAAAGGATTCTCTAAGAAAAACGTGTAGATCTTGAAGACAAACCAATCAACTTTAAAAGCAATTGGTCTCTGTGGATTTAGATAAACTTCTGCATATTTGTCTTTAATTTTTTATGATCTAACATGAATGTTCCGAGATCTGTTCTTAGTGATGGTTTTCACCAAAGGTTATTTTTCTAACAAGTAGTATTAGAGTCTCTTCATATTAAATCATTAAGAATCAAATTTATTTTTGATTCATGATTATATTTTGGTGTTTTCAAATCTAATACTTTTGGTTTCTGTATTATTGGATTTGAGAAAAAATGTTGTTGTCTTTTAAAATTTTGGATTCAAATTAGTTATAATTGTGATTATTATGTTCAAATTTGAAAAGTATAATTAATATTTTATGTCATTAAAGTTGTTTTGTTGATAAATTTTATTTAAAAGAAATGGGCAACTCATTAGATAGAGACCCATTGAGTTGAAACTGTAACAATGTCAAAAGTTAGATGCTGAGTATGAAAGGATCTCTCATCGATCTATTGTAGTGGACTTTCAAATTTTACTCTAAAAGTAATTTTATCATGTTTTCAAGTGGAACTAGAGAATCCAAAAAATTTAAAACAGGTTAAACAATGAATTCTTTTTAATTTTTATTGATGTGTTATCTTTTGGGATTCTTCTTCTACTTGACTATAATGAACAAATATGGTTTTTTTTTAAAAAAAATTCAATAGCTTACAAGAATTTTCTAGGAATATTTCTTTTGTTTTCTTTTTGCTTGCACAATTTAGCCAGTTTAAGGTGTCATCTTTGTTGCATACGTTCACTAAGTACATCCATTGAGACAGAAGGTAGGGTTGGAATGGTGAGAGCACGCAAAGTGAACTTTGGAGTGGCAAGAGGTGGTAGGTAACCAACGGCGGAGCCACTAGGCCCCAATATTGTAGTCCTTGTAAAGGAAGTGGGGTCATATATGGCCAAAATGGTGATAGTGCTAGGCATTAGTAGTACATTAGAAGAGATATTAGCAATCGCTACATGCATATTACTAGTTTCAAAAACATCAATTGGTGTTGATAGTCGAGGTAATTCCATGGTAGCAGACACAATATTGGCAGGCAAGGACTTGTTAGCAGCAGCCAATAGAGTAGCAGGAGTTTCAATTGTGGGTGATTGCACATTCGGTAGTGTTGGAAGAGTAGTGGAGTCCACCAATACGACATGAGGAATATTTGTGGCAAGTGGAGCATCATTACCCAAAGTATGGAGTGCAACAAATGCATTCCTTACTAGGATACCATTGATAATATATGGTGCTTTAGGTCTATAAACTTGGTGTGGTCGAGTTGGAGCTTGAGGCTTAATTGGCATTGTGTCCTTGGATTTTTCTATTGGGGTAGTAGTGTTTTTCCTACACTTATAAGTGGCATGACCTATGAAGGAGAAAAGGCTGCAAGAATTGGTACATTTTCATAGTATTGAGGGAGCCCACTTCCACCATTAGTTGTTCATCCAATTTTTGGGCCAAATCTATATCTATTAAAGTCTAGCATACTAGCCCAACTCTCCATAGAGAGTAGCATTGTCAATTTTTAGAGGTGTCCCAATGGCTCTACCAATTTGAACCATTTGTTTGTCCCAGAATTCCCAAGCCAAGTTTTATAACAGACCCATACTTGGGCATTGATGGTTTTTTGGTTATGGGGGATGAAATTGGGTATCCAAGCCTGAACTCGAAAAATTCCTAGCTTGACATTATGGACGAATTAGCTTTGACTCTAGCCTGATCTTTAGAGAAGTGTAATAATAATTAGTGACCATGACCTAAGGCAATAAATTTCTAGCTGGTGGATAGTTTTCATATCGACTTCATGCGAGATTATAGGTTACTGTGGTTCCTAGATTTGTCTTCTAAAGAGAGAATTAAGCGATCAATAAGTGAAAATATTCAAAGGTCAAGGCAGGATTGGTAAACATATGAGTCTAAGGTTACATAAACAATGTCCCCACTTTTACTTGGGGCATTTCACAAGGATCCATAAGTAGGTTTGATAGGTTGTCTTCAATGCTAGTGGCCTAAGCATAACTTTCTTAGGGTTGGCTTTGTAAAGGTAAAATGGGGGAAGGTGTGAACATAGCTGCATGGCTTTGGTAGTTTCCTATTTGCGTGGTGCACTTGGAAAGGCTAGGGTTAGGGTTTGCAATAGAAGGCAAAACCATAAACACTGGCAAAAACGGAAGGTTTGGAAGCGAGTTTGTGGGGTGGGTTTGTGGCTGTGGCTGGGATAGTGGTTGAAAGGGGTTAGAAGTTGGAAGATAAGGGTATTTGAAAATCTAAACTGCACCAGGGGGACAACAACAATCACAACAAATGCAGAAAAGTAGAAAAGGCTTACCAGGGGGATAATCGGCAGACCACCGAAAACTGTAAGAGAATGAAGAATGTGTTAATGCCAAATTCATCTCTTCCCTAATCAAAATTGAATAGCTTTATTACTGCAAGCCCCAACCACTAAACACTTCATAATTTTTAGAACATGCACACAAATAGTAAATTTGGACTACAACTATTGATCAAAACGTAAATTCAAGAACCGTTTGTCCCTCCAAGTATGGAAAATTGACAACAGTTGGCAGCCCACCAAACACTATGAGAGAATCAAAACTCCAACATCATCTTGATTAAATGATGGATGAAAGAGGATCGATTTTCATGTTATTGAATTACCCTATTCCACTCAAAATGAAATTTTAGAGCAACTTTTTCCTACTCAGGCTTTTGAACCCCTAGACTCTGCCTTAATTGAGTCGGTCATGCCCTCCCTGGTCACTAATATGAATAATGGCAATCTGTGATGCATATCGGCACTAGAGGAGATTTATGCTACAACTTTTGACATGGACATCTTAAGTGCGCCTAGCCCGGATTGTTTTATAGGTAAATTCTTTCAACAATGCTTGGACATAATGGGCATGAATGTCATATCAACAATTCAGGAATATTTTAGGATGGGAATGATGCATCCATGATTGAATTCAAGTTTCATGATCCTTATCCCTAAACGTCCAGATCAGGCAGCCTTATGCACAAATTTTAATTGCTCGCAAGTGCACAGGTCACCTGTAGCAAGTGACAAATTACCTTGAGTTCTATCTGTCAAGGAATTGGCAAGTGTTTTAAAACATTACTTACTTTCGTATTTAGTTGAGCAAACAATCCTAAAATAATTGTCGGTTGGAAGAAAAGATTATAAATTCTAAATTATCTAAACAACAAAAATAATTGCAAGTAGATGAGATCATAGCCAAGGTGAGAATGATGTATATGGGAGTTTTAGTTTGATATCTTTTTATAGAAAGAACAAATTAAGTGATTTAATTAAAAGTTGAATTTATTTATTTTTTCACTAAACCTAGAAATCTCAAATCAATGACAATTTTTACCTACAATTAATCAATTAACTTATTTCATTCAGACCGTTAATTAATTAAATAGAATTAGCTCCAAAAATATTATAACCACATAATTCAACACAAGTCAATGCAATCAAATTAGGCTATTGTTTACGATGAACAACCATGTAAAGATGAAGTTTCTAATGTTTAGTTCTAACATATTTTCTTTAACTACAAATCAAAACTTGGTCCATCATTAATTTATAATCAAATATACTAAAAACATGAACAAGAAACAAATCAAATACTCATGTTTAATTAAAGTACAAAATTGTTCTTCCAATCATTGGAAACAATACTAATATCCCACATACATAAATTAGTCAAACATAACCAAATTAGTGTCAATTAATTTAGTTATGAGAGGCATCCTTAAAATCTAAGATAAGAAAGATATATAACAATAAAAATACCCCAAATTCTAAAGTTTGTTGGTTCTCTTTCTCAATTCCTTGGATTAACTTCAACAATGGATGGCCTTCTCTAGATTTTGGAATGATTTTTGGGTAGAAAACCCAGTTGTTACAATAGTTAAATGGGTGAAGTGCTATTGGTTGCTCCTCTCTCTTTGTTTCTAATAATATAATGGGATATTTATAGGAGAGAAAGGAATTTTGGGTGTATCTAGGGTTTCTAGGCATTTTTTGAACGGGGGCCGTGGTGAAAGTGTTATTGTGCCGAGGTGCAAGTTGATTTGGTATTCTAGTGAAAAAACTTGAGACCTCTCGGTCACGGCGCACAATTTGCTCTGACGCAACGTGCGTTGAATTTACACTCCCAGTACAAAAACCAGAGAGTGTCTTATCGTGGCACAATTATTTCCTCACCGTGGCACGCTTTGCTTTCCAAGTCCTCTACATGCCCTTTACATAATGATTGATTTTTTATGTAAGGCTTATATGCCTCAGTCCCTTTTTGTTCCATTTTCACTCCCTTTGATCATTTAAGTCCAAAAATCATTCCAAAATCACTTGAACTTACAAAATAAGAAAATATCCTCCCAAAACAAGATAGTAATAAAATCAAATATAAAACAAATGCTTAAAAATATAACAAAATATAGGTCAAAATTGTGTTCATCATAGCCACTATTGACTAGTATAGGCCAATTTCTCTAAGGAACTTTTTGTTTAAGTTAATTACAAAGATTATTGCTGGACAATTGGTAAGAATATGCTCTTGTAATATATCATAAAATCAATTTGGGTTCATCCTGGGTCACAACTTTGGGGATTGTATGGTAGATGCTTCGAAATGCTTCAATGCGATATAGCTTTCTAGTCGAAAGGGTAATATAGCCCTCAAAATTGACATTTGCAAGGCTTTTGACACCATATGTTGGAATTTATCTTAAGGGCGATGCAATGCTTTGGTTAGAAAACTTCTTTCTGGATTGGATCAAAGATCTTTTCGCCTCAATAAGAATCTTGACCCTGGTTTATGTTCACCCAACGGATATTTTTCTTGTTCTAGGCGTGTTTGACAAAGGCACCCTCTATCTCCTCTCTTGTTTTACATTGCAGAAACTTTTTGAACAGATATCTTGGGTCATTGATGGATAATAAGCACTTTAGGCCAATTTCCTCCTTTAGAGACACTACAGTACTGACCCATTTTTTATATGCTGATGATTTACTTATCTTTGGTCATGCTTGTTCATCAAACCTCCATGTGTTATATGAGGCTTTTTATTTCTATGGTTGCCTTTCGAGTCAGGTTGTAAAAACAAACAAAATACTTTATTTACTTTGGTAAGGGGGTGCCTTGGGGTAATATACCATCACTTTGAGTTATTGCTAGGATGCACGTTTGGGGAAAATCCCTCTCCTTCATAGGGATCACCTTATTTGAAGGAACCCCAAAACGATATTGGTTTCAAAGGTTGGTTGATAAAATTTGCTAAAAAATATAATTGTGGAAGGGACACACTCTCTCTTTAGTAAGGCACAAATGTTTGACCACTTTGGTTATCCAGAGCATGTTTCTCCACTCTTTTCTAAGTTATAAATAGCAAAAAGTAGTCCTAGACGATCTCACAAAGATAATCTACAATTTATTTTGGTTGGGGATAGCAGACAAACTTAAATTGTTCAAGTTGCTAGGAGGGATTGTTGTCGGCCTCTAGAGGAAGAGGATTTTGATTTATGTAATCTTGGTCTTTTAAATAACGCTTTAAGAAATTTTGCCTGACAGATTATCATAGAAAATTCTAGCACAATACTCTACTTGCATTTTCCAATGGACAGAGGTGATGCCCCTCGAAACTATAAGTTTGTTCTTTAGTTTGGCCATATTTGCGACATCATTACTTGACTCTTATGGAGAAGTCTAAATGGTTATTTGGCAGGCATTCCTCAGTAAGATTTTGGACAGACAATTGGCATGCACCATACTATTTGAAAGGTTGAGTAGCCCTCTTGTGAATCCACCATTGCAGTCGTTGGTTGGCGACTATTTACAAGTAGGTGGATGGCATCCACCATCGTCTTTCAAGGATTTCTACCCTGACGTTGCCTCAGATGTTTGATCAGTTTGTTCCTGAAAAGGAACAAATACTATAATTTGGTCACGTTGGATCAAAGGTGGAGTCACAACTAGCAAGGACTACGTTTCCCTATGTGCAGTCAAGGAACATAACATTTAGGGTAGGGAGATCTAGGCCCCTTTCATATTGCCCTCCTATTCCATATTATTTTGGGGCATTATCGAACGCAGGCTCCCCACTAATCGTTAGTCAAATAAGAGGGTCCTTTCGTTCCCCTCGCGATGTTCTTTATGTGCGACAATTGAGGAGATTATTTCTCATCTTTTTATGAGCTTTCATTTTGTAGTTGCACTCTAGGATTTTTTATGTTCCGTTTTTGGCAGACAGCCTTGTACGGATTCTACATCTTAGATTTATGTATAGATGCAATGTTGCTAGACTTTGGATCATAGCTCAAAAATATATGAAAAGTAGGCATAATCTTAGTCATCTGAGTGATATCGATGGCTACGAATGATATTATCTTCAAGGATAGACATACTTCTATGAAATTTACAATTGCCACAGTTTGGTGATTTATTCGTAAATAAAGCCTATCATAGTGTGGGTCTATATGAAACACAGTGAAGACCTTGAGGTCCTTCAAAGATTACGAATTACAAGAAATTTTACGACGAGCTCAATGAATTATAAAGATAATTTGGAGACTATTGATCTCCGGATGGATGCAAGTCAACACAGGTTGTGCCCCTTTTCGTTCACCAAGTCTAGTAGGTTGTGCAGGTGTTTTTCGGAATTGAAGATCTTTTATCAAAGGTTGCTTCTGTATTCCAATTGGGGTTGCATTGCTTTTGAGGCAAAGCTTGCAACAGCCATTAACACAGTCATGTATGCTGTCACCTTTGGGTGGTGGAGGCTTTAGTTAGAGTCGAACTCTACTTATGTTGTGACTCTTTTTTGCACTAGGTCATTATCAGTACCCTGGCGATGACACTCAGCTTAGATTGACTGTTTGGAAAAGATTACTCACATGGATTTTCATTGTTTACATATATATAGAGAGGGCAATGTTGTAGTTGATTTTATAACCTCTATGGCACCTACTTTGTGTACTGCAACGTGGTGGTAGAATGTCCCATTATTTGATAATACTTTTGTATTCTCGAATGCTAACAATAGGGTGAATTATAGGTTTTACTGATGTTCAATTTTGTATTATTTTTTTATCAATTTAATAATGATCGTAGTTGAATGATTTAATGAAGAAGAGTACTACAAAAGTGTCAACCTAATTGAAATATCCTAATATACCTCTGTGGTCTGCCAACTATAATCTTTCGTTAAAAAAATAAGAATATAAGTTGGAGAATAATGATGTGGAGAGAGAAAAAATTAAAAGGATAACTTTGTTCCTATGCCTTATTCATATATTATTGTTAATTATCTAACGAATTAATACACTTAAATTTAAATTTATTAATTAATTTTAGTCTATCTAAGTGATATATTAATTTAAGGTTAATGATTTTTATTATAACTATTTAAAATGGAAATAAAATATACAAATACTTTCGGAAGGCAAAGATAACTAATGTAATAAATAGGTTTTGATATTATAGTAGTACCCTAATTTTAATTTTAGTATCTTTTTTATCCTTATTATTAGTTGGTACTTTACTGACACTCACATTTAAAAAAATGTAATAATTTGATGCAATTTTCATATGTGACCAACAAATTCAATTTTAATGAAAGGTATTTTTGGTATTTTTGTCTCTTTTCTCCACTACATTTTTTAACATATTCATACTCTACAAATGATGCATTACTAGTTGACTAGTATCTATTTGATGTGTTTTTATCTAATAAGTTTTGATTATAAAATACAGTTTATGATTGCAAACTTATTAATAAAACTTATAGTATTGTTTCGTAAGTGAAAAATATATAATGGATTGAAAAAAAACATAAGTATGGTACTACCCATTTTCGTAGTTAGTTAAAATCACTCAATTGTTTTCAATATTTAGCTTATAATATCTCATTTTTCTTGTTTTATTTTCAAATGCAAATATCATATTTTATTTTATATTTTTGTAGTTAGTTAAAATTACTTAATTTTTTTATAATACAAACTTATCAGATAATAATGCATTAAGCAGGTATTGGCCAACTATAGTAATGCATTATTTATAAAGTATGATTAAGTTAAATATGTAGAGAAGAAAAAAGACAAAAAAAAAAAAAAAAAAAAAAAAAAAGGCTAAAAACATACTATTTTTGTTGTAGAGAGGGAAGAGACGAAAAAGTTGGCTAAAAAAAATATTGTTTTTATTGTAAGGAAGTAAAAGACGAAAAAACTAGCTAAAAAAAGTATTGTTTCTATTGTAGTAAAGATGAGAACCAGAAGCACTGGTTGAAAATGCCAAAAATGGTTGAAAAAAGTAGAGAAAACAACAAAACTAGAACATCTTAAACTTGTAATAATAAAACTAGCACCCCTTGTGTTCAAACTTATATTTTCACAATTAAAAAAAATGATTAATATGTCATTTTTCTTTGAACACTCATTCAATTAGAATTGAATGACAACAATTTAGACCAGTTCAATATTTCACGTTCAAATTGAACGTTCAATATTATTGGGAGTGCTAGTTTTGTTACTATAAGTTTTAGGGATGTTATTTTTGGTAAATTCCCAAAAAAGTAATGTTTCGATTATAGGGAAAGGAAGATAAGAAAATGCCAAAAATACTCTTCATTAAAATTGCAAGTGATGATCAAATATAAAAATTGCACCAAATTGGTACATTTTTTTTAAATGTGGGCATCACTAAAGTATCAATTAATAATAAAAATAAAAAAAGGTACCAAAAATAAAATTAAGATACTACTAAGATCACGAACCCTAATAAATACTATAAAAGAACATAAATACAAATTTTAGAAATTATAATAGCAGATGATTATATAAACACAAAGAAAACTTACTGGTGATTTTTAGATACTAGCTTCTTAAATGAAATGTAGAATAAAAAATAAGAAAGTAGAAAAAATTCTAACTTAAATTCGATACAAATATTATAAACTAATTTGTTCATGCATTAATAACAATAATTGAAACAATAATATCCTAAGCAAAAATTACAATTAAGGCAAAATAATCAAATGTATTTAATAAATGAAAGGAAAAGAAAAAGTAAAATTGATAATTTATTACCACAAAACTAACGACAGAATATTCTCTTGTACATATTGACAATTATTGTAAAACATATGAATAGAAAGCAAAATCATCTTAATTAAATTTGATTGTAAGAGAATTTCCTAGAAATAAATTTAACCATTTGATACACAAATAATTTAATTTTTTAATTAATTTAATTTTTAATTCCCTTTAGATCTTTTTATATCATTTAAAGTGAGTAAATTAAAATAAGGTTTAATTATATGGTATATCCTATAGAGTTTAATTTTCAACTCCTTTTTAAAAAAAAAAATATATGTTTATTTTTCTTATAACGTGAATGAACATATATTTTTTTTCGTATTAGAATAAAATTAACACAAACTTTTTTTCATTGTAGAGACTAGAAATAAAATCAGTTAAAAAATTAACTCATTTATACGTCAAAAGATTAAATTTATTCCTTGTGTATTCTTTTACAACCAAATTTAATTAAACGGATTTTGCATTATATTCATATGTTTTACCATAATTGTCAATAGGTACAATAGAATATTCTCACGTTAGTTTTGTGATAAATTATCAATTTTACTTTTTTTTTTTCATCTCACTTATAATATATTTGGTTAAGATATAATCATGTTAAATTTTTACTCTAATTAGAAAGCATTTTAAAGCTTATTATTTGTGTTATTTTCTTACATAATTTTTTTGTTATTTTTTTTATTAAGAATAATAATTTTATTACTTTTTTATTAAGATAATTTACTTCTCTTGTTATATTAAATTAGATAAATTAAATTTTAAATATTATTTAACTTCTTCACTGATACCAAAAACTTCTTACACAACTTTTCAAATTTGTATTAACATAAATTAAATTTTCTGTCATTTAAAAGTTATTTATTTGATATTTTATAGTAATAGGGTGTATCTTTAATGTTTTCTTAGAGAATTTTTATTATTATTTTTCTTTAAAAAAAATATTTATATTGTCTTTTTTTCATAAAAATATGACTTAAATATTATAAATAGTATTAAATTGCTTCTTTTTAAAAACATAGATGATTTTTATGATATCTTTTCTAATATTTATCATTATGAATATACGTTATTAGATTATATAATGTATTTATTACTTAATTTACAGTTTAATTAATCACAATTTTATATATAAATGTAGTTAATGATTTAGATAACGATGCCTAGCATTAATTGTATGTTCTTTTAATATACATATCAACCTCGCGAACTCATCATAAATATACCAACCTCGCGAACTCATCTTGTATTACTTTGCATAAATTTTTTTTTATATAATATATCGTATATTTTCATAATTAATATTATTTAAATATTTAATATTAATTCTTATTTTTTAAAATTAATAATTAAAATTTATCATATTTTATCATGTAAAATATATAACAGTTACATATAAATTTTTTTCAAGATAGTCTTTCCATTAGCTACTCGACACAAATATAAAAATATCCACGGTAGATTTAAAAAACTATCCAGCTGTTGCGCTCATGTAAGTATAAAAAATTTATTATCTTTTGCTTAGTTTTAAAAACAAATCACAATCTCCTCTTTTTTGGTTTTTACATAAGCTTGAAACAACTTACTTATTTAGTTATTTTCATGTTTTTTTAAGTTAATTTTTACAATATATTTAAAATAAATACAAAATTAAATTTTTTATGCTTTTAAATTCAATATAAAAGTAAAATAATATTTATAATCCTTATTAAATATTATAATTGTCATATTTAATTTTTTATTCTAAATTAATTATGAAAATAAAATAATATTTAGAGTTCTTATTCGATGTAGTAATCATTATATTATTAGAGTTACTTTTTATTATAATCATTATTTTATTATCATATTTAAAGTCCTTATAATGTGATAATATATCTAAAAAATAACAAATGTCAATAATTTAAAATATATGAACAATTTTTTTTAAAAAATATTATACTTGAATTAAATTTTTTATATATAATATAGATTAATTTTATTAATTTAAATAAAGTATATCTATCATAAGAATCGTAGAAACAATTTATATTATAAAGAGTAAATTTTTTGATGATTCTTCTTTCATTTTTCTAGTCTTCATTTAAATTTGCCTCTTTTAATTAATAATATAATAAATTTTTAATAAAATTTAATATTTGATGGCTTGAGTTCTTTAATTTTTAAATTGTAACGAAACTTCTGCAAGGTCTATAAGTGTTGACAATTTTCATGGACCAAACATTTTGGAAAAATTTCAGTAATAAGCTTCAACTTTTAGGTGTCTTCAATAATAATTCTAACGCTTGAATAATGTCAATAATATCCTTAACTTTAATAGATTTAAGAAAATGTTAAATACAATGATATAAAAGTAATTTTATTACTCAATCACGAAAAATTTTCAACAATACCCTTGAGTTTTTAGGCATCTTTAATAATACCCCTAACATTTGAATAATGTCAATGATACTTTCATATTTTAACGTAACTAAGGCAGTGCTAAATACAATAGTATAATAATTTTTTTACGTAGATGTGATAATACTTATAAACACAAATTCTATTTCTTGAATATGTTAAATAATTTTTTAATTACTTTAAATATATCAAAAAGTAACATTTTAATTTATTATAAGACATTCAAAAAAATTTAAAACCTTTTTGTAAATTTAACTAACATATTAATCAATTTTCTCATAAAACTATCAACAAATTTATTTTTTTAACAATGTAGAAAATATAAATTTTTTAAAAAAAATTAATGGTGAAAGAGATAAAATAATATAAGTGAGAAAAAAAATCAAGAACATTAGATTAATTTTTTAGAACTATATTATAATTTAAATAAGCCTTAATATTTCTAAATATTTATTTAATTAGTGTAGAATTTTATTTTTAACCATACAAATATGAACTTTTTCATATAAGAAAGTAACAAACTAAAAAATTGCAGGTAATGGGTGTTAGAAATTCAGCAATATTGATTGTGTTTTGTAGGGTTGGGGGTAATTTGGGTATTTTATCTTTGGCTATAGGAATATTTTTGGTATTTCATATCTAGCTCACAATTTTTAAAAGTTTTGATTAACTTTCGTTGAGAGTTAGGAGTATTTGTGAAAATTCATTAAATGTTGGGGGTATTAGTATCTTTTTTGAAGGGTTGAGGGTATTAGTAAAGATAAGCAAAACTTTAGAAGTATTATTGAAATTCTCCCAATTATGGAAGTAATTTAGATATTTTATATATGACTTACAAATTTTAATAGTTTTGATTAATTTTACCCATTTTTTGAAAGATTAAGAGTACTAAGGAAGAAAAGCAAAATCTTGAGAGTATTGTTGAAATTTTTTTCCAAATATTTTATTGTACTCTAATTTCTAAGCTCAGTATTAAGTCTCTCAAGCTAAAAAAGAAAAAAATTTTGAGTTTCAAAAATTGTACTTTAAGTATATCCTATTTAACTATCACACATAACATTACAAATATGTATTTACCAACACATGTTATAACACTTAAAATTATAATTTATTGGTATTAAAATTATTTTTAATTGATCGAGCTAAAAATTTTATTTTTAAATCTTTATTTTAACTTTTATGTGCTTCAATGTTTTTTAAGATATGCCACAAAACTGTCCAATTATTTTACTATAGTATTTTATGAAGTTTTGGGTAATTAAGCAAAAAAAAAAAAATTGACGCTACTATTATAAGGTTATCACTGTCACTTAGGGGTGAACAAAAAAATACAGAACCAAACCAACCCACCCAACCCAACCCAAACCAATCCAGAAAAATTGGTTTTTAAGTTTCATTAGTTTGGTTCGGTTCTTCATAATAAAAAACCGATTAATATTGGGTTGGTTTGGTTTTCATTTATTAAAATCTTAAAAAAACCGAACCAACCCATATATATATATATATATATATATATATAAATATTTATATAATCATTACAATTTAATTTATTTAATTCATAGTTTACACTTAATTTTCTATTTTTGTAGACATGTTTGGAAAATAACATACCTCAATAAACTCAATGGCGAGTTAGCGAAATCAATGATTTCAATATAATATTTATGTTTTATTAATATATTAGAATATGGGAGCTTGGAACATGTTTGAAATTTTATTTTATTTTTATGTTTTTTTTTGGATAATTTAAGTATTTTATTTTTATTCTCTATTTTGTAATATACTGTAGTCTATATATACTAAAGATTTGAATTTATATGTTTGGATTTATTATTTGTTGCTAATTAGTTATGTTTATAAGGGCAACCTTTTTTATTTTCGATAATATTTTAGAAAAATTTATCCTCTACTTTGTTAGTGAGAGATAAACAAGTTTTGTCCATTTTTGTCATTACAATTTAAATATTTAAACAGAATTCGTGCAAGCACTTCTCTATCAAGTACTCTCATTTATTTTATCTTTTATTCACATGATACACGAATTTGATATTATTTAATTATTTATCCATTATAAATTTATAATTACATCATCTTTCATATTTTTGTCGGTAAAGTTTTCATTGCATGAATAACATTGGTGAACAATATTATTAGATCTGAAAGTTAGTAAATTTTGTCAAGTATGTGATTACTATTCCTTATTGCTTATTTGTCTTAATTTTAAATTTTTCTTGCACTTTGTATTTGATATGAATAATGGTATTAGATAAGTGATCGATATCTATATTTCTAAATTTAGGTATTATAATAAAATTAACATTAAAAATGTTAGAAATTATATATAATACAAGAGTTTTAAAAAAATTTAATAAACAAAATTCATTACCGTAAAGAGGAAGAAATTTCCTTTAACCAACCCAAACCAAACCAAAAAATTTGGTTCGGGTTGGATTGGTTTTTCAAATTTTTTGGTTCGGTTCGGTTCTTGTTTTTAAAAAATCGATTATATTGGGTTGGTTCCAATTTTAGTCTAAACCCAAACCAACCCATATTTGTTTACCCCTAGTGTCACTTATATATAAATTAAGATTATAATGTTTACCACACTCTATTAAAGACTTTAATTATATAATTTATATTTGATTGTAAAATCAAATTATATTATATAATATAAAAATAATAAAATTATGTAAAAAATTATGTATGTTCAGAGAATGTGGATTTAAATCATACTGAATATTTAACATAATTTGTTTGGATTTTTAATTATAAATTATGTGCCTTAATTTTTTTAAATCTTAAATTAAAAATATATTTTTATTTTTAAAAATGTAATAAAAATATAAAAATAAATTAAATAATAATTTAAATAAATTTTATAATAAAAAATTATTTTAAATATAAATAATTTTATTAAAATATTTATAATTAATTTTGTTTGATTATATTATACGATTTGTCATTAAATACTGTATAGAATAAATATAATTTAATTTAATTTTATAATTATATTTAAATACAGTATATTAAATATGCCGCAACATCACTCGCCTTTAAAATTATATGGTATTGATATAGATTAATTTGTAATTATCATTTTGGGCAATCGGCAAAAGATTAACAGAGATATGGGTAATTCAGCATCACTCGCCTCATATAAGAAAAACCATTCGGCTGTTTGTTGAGGGTCAGTTTCAGTTGCAGCAGATAAATTCAAAGACCCATCATTATGTATTAGGTTTTCTGATTCTTTACACTCTCATATTTGACAAATTTATTTTATACTTTTATATTTGTATAACTTTTTCTTAATTAAGTTTTTTTATACTTAATCAAATAATTTTATAATTAATTATGATTAATTAATTTAATTATTAAAATTTAAAGATGTTATTTTTATTAAACATATAATTAATATTTTTGTTTAAAATTATTAGTTAATTTGGGTTAATTCAGCGTATATTATTTTGAATCTCTAGCTGAGGACTATTTATTATTAAATCCAATTAAGACACATACACGTGCACTTGTACTTATGTGCTAACTTTTGCCAGCTGTTGTCTGGACGAGTTTGGTAATTTGAGTTACTCGAATTTATTGAAACGTAGGTTCGAATTCATTTGCACTAAACTTGTGGTAATTGTGAATATAGACAGGGACTATTAACTAAATTACATTGGTACTTTATATGTGAAGAGCCATATAAGATTTGAGTTTTTATTTGAATATTAAATTTTTATGGTTGATAAGTTAGTTGGTCCGGTGGATCAATAATTTTCTTCTTATATTTATTTTATTTTTACAAAAATTTTTTGTGTTTTATTTTTTATTTTCGCACTTTATTATTTGTATGAAATTGCATATACGATCGTTGCATTTAAGTTATATAATTAAAATTTAATAAAATAAGAAATACCTTATTTAACCCTCTAGACTAGTTGGTAATTTAATACTTTTAATTCTAAATAATAATATTATATATATATTCAAATATAAGAAAACAACTCGTCAAAACATATAAAAAAAAAATGCATAATTTTACCATAACTCAGATACAAGTAAAAAATTACCAATAGATCTCTATGCATAAAAGCAAAAACCCAAACAAACCCACATTATTTACGGCATTTCTTCTTTCCAAAGCTTGGAACACATCGAAATCCAGTTTCAATCTAAAATCCAAATTCACAAATACCAAAGAAAACTTTAAAAAAATGAGAATATTTAAACGAAAAGAAAAAAATACTAAGTTTTTGATAGCTTACATCAGCACAATTATGTCAATAATTGCAATTTTAGTATATTTTTATACACGTGTTAATTAATGAATTAATAAATAGAAAGACTCTCTAAATAATTAAATTTGAGTTGTTTTTTTAATGTAAAATAATTAAATATGAGTTAATGAACCTAAATCATATAAATTTATCATTTTTCTTATCCACTTGTACTAAAGGTGTTCCATAGAAAATTTTAGCTTAATGGCCCTTCTTATAAATTTTAATTTTACCCTTTGACTCTCTTAAGGTTTAATATAATTAATTGTTTTGTTGTATTTTTATTTATTTGTTTATCTTATTTTTCAACTAAAAAGTTGTTTTGTTTGTAGTTTTGCACAATACAAACTTAAACCAATGCATATAAACATACAATAAAGTATAATATAAGTATATTAAAAGAGGTTAAAAAGTACTATACATAGTAGTACCTGAGCAATAACATAAGATGGAGGATGAATAGTGTCGGGCATAAAAGGCAGTTAAGAAAATAGCAACAGAGATCTTGAGAGGGAATAGTTCCATGGCAAGGGCTAAACTAAATCCTCCAAGACTATGACCAACAACTACTACTTTCTCATTTGGGGCAAGTGATGCCATTAAATCCAACAAAGGCTTAGAGTAATCGGACATTGATTGAACCTCTTGGATGGTTTTCATGTGAATGCCAGAAGCTGCAAGGTCAAGGGCTGTGACTTTGTGCCCAGCTGACTCAAGCCTTGGTTTTAGTTTATACCAATACCAAGCTCCATGACACGCCCCATGTACTAATACAAAGTGCTTTCTTTCATTTGTTTCTTCCATGTTTTGGTTTAGTACTTTTCAGCCTTCAATGGACATTCTAAATTATATATATATATGTAGACAGGGCCGCGATATTTTTCAATAATTAATTGTGGCATAAATAGTTATAGTTTCTTTTGCAGTGTATTTGGTACATGCAACTACCCATATTTAGGTGGCGTTTGGTTTGCTGAATGTAATCGTAATCATAATTGTAATGGAATGGAATGTAAAGGAATCAGTATTACAATTACAGTATTTGGTTTAGTCACTGTAATCAAAAAAGGAATCAGTATTACAGTATTTGGTTTGACAACTGTAATGTAATGGAATAGAAAAAAAAATCACAACAATTAATAAATTTTAATTAATCACATAAATTAACAACAACAAAAATTAATTATAACGAAAAAAATAACAACAATTAATAAATTTTAATTAATCACATAAATTAACAACAACAAAAAATTAATTATAACGAAAAAAATAACAATTAATAAATTTTAATTAATCACATAAATTAACAACAACAAAAATTAATTATAACGAAAAAAATAACAACAATTAATAAATTTTAATTAATCACATAAATTAACAACAACAAAAAATTAATTATAACGAAAAAAATAACAATAATTAATAAATTTTAATTAATTACATAAATTAAAAAAAAAATCAACAAAAAAAATCCAATTTCAGAAAAAAAAAAAAAAATGCGATCCGGAAGTGTGAAGTGGACGGGGGACACGAGCTGACGCACGACGGTTGGATTGGAGGACAGGAGCTGGCGCACGACGACGACGGGCTGGATGGTGACGCGAGCTGGAACACCGTGCGCTAGTACACCGCGCGAGCTGGAACACCGGACGGGACGACGACGACGAGGCCAGCCAGACGGGACGACGACGACGCCAGCGCAGGTGCTGGACGACGACGGCTGTGCAGGAACAAGGACGGACGACGGCTGTGCAGGAACAGGGATGGACGACGGCAAAAAAAAAAAAATCGTGAACCATTTCGTGTAATGCAGCGTGAGTGAGTGATTACATTCTGTAATGTAATTGTAATTCCATTTGTTTGAGTGTGTAATGCCCATTACTTAAAGAGATGTAATTGATTATATTACATTACATCTCTTTAAGGAAACCAAACATTGTAATAAGCTGAATTGATTAGATTATATGTCTTATTACAGCCAACCAAACACCCCATTAATGTGTTAGTCACGTCTAAGCTACTTAGGTTCTCTTCTTCAACTACAGTACACAATAGGGGCTGCACCCGTTTTTTTATAAAAATTAATTATGTATATATTTTTAACATTAAATAAATATTTTATTTATAGTACTATATTGTGTCTAATTTTTATGTATTTATTTTAGTATATATTAACAATATTTAAAAATTATGTGGATAAAAATGACATAAATCGTAAATAAAGTAGTTAAATATATACTTTTTTTCATGTATTTGGTAACTATTAGTAACAGAAATAAAATTAGAGTAGTATACTATGAAAAAAATTCTTCTTAAATATAATAATCCAAATAATGTTTAAATAATGTTAAACTCAACATTATAAAAATAAAATTAAGAAAATAAGTATATGATAAGCTTCATATTAAACCTTTTAAGTTTATGTTTATTATATTTTATTTTAATCTAAATTTTAACTTTATCTAATATTATATTATTTGAAATTTTATTTTAATGATTTTTAGAATTTATTTGAAATTTTTGTATATAAAAATTTTAGTCATTCTTATATTGTTTATAAACATATATTTTTAAATATAGTCTCAAGCTTAAAATTATAAATTATATTTTATTTTTTATATTTTCATATGTTTATTTTAGTTTTAGTTTTAAGAACTATATATCTTAATGTATTTAATTGAGCTTTTATTTGCTTAGATTTTTTAGTTAATAAATTTATTTTATTAATGAATGATACTAATGCTTATTAACTTGTTATATTTTTATTTAATTTTCTTTATAAGGTAATTATAATGTGTTAACTCTATGTCTATATTATAATATGACATAAAAAAAGTTAATATTAGATTGAGTATAATTTACTATAATTTCTATTAATTTTTATTTTGTATAAAATAAAATAAAAATTTAGCCTCCCTTAAATTTTTTTTTCTGGCTTTGCCCTGGTCCACAAGATATAAAAGTTTAAGACTTGTGACTTAAGAGGTCTAATAGCTTTTCGAAATAAAGCAATTTTATTCTGAAACTTTTTTAATATAACAGTTTGTTAATTAGTTTTAAAAATTAACACCTTATGTTGGATTTTAGACATAGATCCAAACGGATCTGTTATTATTGTACCCGATCTAATTCATTTAATTATTATCCAAATACTTTTATTTAAAAGATAAAATAGAATATTTTTTTGGATAATAATAGAAAACTACTATACAGTTATTATTTTCGATCTTTAAATTAGAGGCTCTGGTAAAAGCATACATCAAGATTCTATTTGTCCTCTTGGCATTATTTTTTTAGGGTTTTTGTTGCCGCCTCTCTTGTCTCTTATTTGGGTTATGTTTTTTCACGCGATGCTTTTGTATCGCTGCTCCTTGCGTGGCTATTTGGTTTCTGTACGTGGGAGTACATTTTGGCTACATTTTTGAGGTAGTTGTTGCAACCCTTTGTTCAACTGTTGTAGGTGACTGAGAGGGGTTGTGGCAGTGTTTTGTCTTCCCTTTCAACGCACTATTTCTCTGGTAGCATCAATACGGTGGTTGTGGGGTGCTTGGCTTGAGTTCAGTGTGTGCCTGAGTAAAGGAGTGGCTTGTGCGGCAGCGTTGTTTTGCTCCAAGAACCCTCACATGCTTTACTGGCATCGTGGGTGGCCCAACCTTGGCTCCATCGAAGGTGTTTTTCCACCGGGGTATTTTGTTAGTTTTTTTGCCTTATTGTCTAGTTTATGCTATTTTAATAAGTTTATTGTTTTGTGTGTGTAATCCTGTCCTACAGCTTTGTGTGTTTAAAGCTTGTAGGTGGTTTATTGTTGTTATCTGTGGTCGTAATTTGGTTGTTTCTGTTGTGGCCATCTATGTCGTTAGAAATGTCTCAAAAGTTTGTGAGTTTTTTAGGTTTTTTGTTTTTGAAGTTTATCACCAGAGAAATGTATTGTTATTTTGAGTACAATTCTTTACATTTGCTTGGCAATTCATTACTTTTGAAGGAGGTTGGTCGGTTGGGAAAGCTCTTGAATGTTCAGGTTTCACCATCAATGTGTGACTTCGTTCACATTTTTCTCTTAGGGATTTAGTTTTCTCTTTGATGTGCCTTTTTAATGTTTGGATATGTATTTCAAATGAGAATTTACTACTTGATGTACTTTAAGAATTTGATTAATGAGACTTTCTGTTAATAAAAATAAAAAATAAAAAATAAAAAAAATTAGAGGCTCTGGTGAATAGAACTGAAAATAAGAATGAAATAAATAGAGGCAATCAAAGAAAAACATGGGCATATATAATTTTTTTTTCTCTACCAAAACAAAACAAAAAGGATTTTGAATTGTGACATCACAAGTTCTAATCCTTTTTGGTATTATAATTTTTGCCATTAACTCTATGAGATTACAAGCACGTAAAACATTTACAAAATGATCCTATCAATATTCATTGGTAAAGATATTCTACAAACACAAATATATTTAATTGTTGTTATTATTCTACATTGGTATCAAAGTCATTATAAATATTTTTGTGCATGCATGCACAGTGGCGGAGAAAAAAAGTTTAGACGAGACTAGGTCTTGCATGTTTTAGTTTATTAAATATTAAATATAAGTCATGCAAATTAGAGATAAAGATCTGCAATTTAACAACATAAAGCCCATCTTAACATATTGAAAGTCTAGAGTTTAAATCTCATTTATAAGTATATGAGTTAAGTCGTATAAAAAAATCCAAAATCTACTATAAACATAATTCATACTATATATAGACATAATTCATAATTATTTAAATCACACCACAATTATAATCAAATTTTTTAATATAAAACAAGTCATTGTTATTATTTTATTCATAATTATATATATTATATAATTTTTAATATAATTATTCAATAGAATTATTATCTTCTCTATGAATATGAATACATTAGCAATATGTTTGGTGCATTGTAATAGATAGGTTAAGTATTGTTATATTAGAATTAACTATATTGAATTGTATTATAATTAGTCTATACAGTGTTTGATGAAAAGTTGTATAATATAGTCAAATTAAATTGATTATATATATTTTACTAAAATAATTTATATTTAAAATAATTTTTATTATAAAATTTATTTAAATTAATATTTATTTCATTTTTATATATTTTTTACATTTTTAAAATAAAAAAATATTATTTTTAATTTGAGATAAAAAAAGAAGTTGAGACATATAATTTTATAAATGAAAATTCGAATAGATTAAGTTAATTGTTCAATATGGTTTAGATTCACATTTCTTAGTCATACAAAATTTATACATAACCGTACTATTTTGATACTGTACTAAATTGTTTGAGTTTACAACCAAATGCATGACTGTATATAAATTATACAATTAAGATATTTAATATATTGTAATAAATATGGCATAGATGTAATAATAATATGTAGTACTTTATAGTTAAGAGTTTTTTGTTAATTAAAATATTATAGAGTAAAATAAATATGTGTTAAAAAGTAATAATCATTATTAATGTTATTAAATTTATATTTTTTTTTACAAATTTTTTTAATGCCCGTCTTTTATCTAAGGTTTAAATTATAAGTTACTTTTTGAATTTTTAGAATGAAAATAATTTAATAATTGAAGAATTATAATTATCATATTTATAAATTTAAGAAAAAATAAACTACAATTTTATATTAAAAAACTAATTTTGCTAAAAAAAATAAAGATAACAACTTTATAATCTTCAAATAGAAACCGAAGTTGTAATTATTTCTTAAATGTTAATGAATTTACTTAAGTTTTATTTAAAAAAAAATGATTTATTCATGAGCTAGAGGCTAATAAGTTGTTTTATGTTGCTGCAGATAGGTAAAAAATAAATAAAAATAAAGTTATCGATATACTGCATTTGAATTGTAGACTAAGTCGTTCTTTTTAATACGTTTTGCGGATCCACCTAAAATATACAAGTAGTAACAATCCTGCCATTTTCAAGATAAAACACTATAAAATTTAAATCTGTCTCAGATTAAAATTTGTAGAAGCTTGTAACAGTCAGTGGGATTGTAGATGAGTACAATATTGGGAGGATAAGAACGAAAAGTTGAAAAATAATGGTCATAACGTGAGATAGTGGTAACTCAGTTAAGATAAGAATGAAATTCAAGTGCGCACACACACAGGCTAGGTCAGACTACGACAGCGGCACGCGTATGTAGGTGAACTCATAATTGTCTAAGTTCTCTCTTTTCATAAAAGTGGGTATTCTTTGAAGTCCAATTCTAATTATAAATCTATTTATTTATATACAACTCCAAGGAGATATAAAAAAGCATTGTGAACAAACTTTTGTAGAAAAGAAGAAAGTGATATTTCGTTCTGAATATTTCACTGACTTGTATTGCTTTGTACATATTACATGAATTTATAATAGAAATAAAACGACATAAAAGGATAATAATTAAATACAAAGATTTCTACCATATTATGAATAATCTTTACCATATTATGATTTTATTTACTTTCCTATTTCAAAATGAATCTCAACACTCCCCCTCAAGTTGGTGCATACATGTCCCACATGCCCAACTTGTCTAAAAACTTTAAGAACACTCGATTTGAAAATGCTTTGGTGAGAATTGCTTTGTTGATAGCCAAATTCTTTCATAGACTTTGTGAATTTGCTTGCTACTGCAAAAGTGGGTTTTGGGTTTTCAGGGGTGGCGCGATTTGTGGGTGTGATTTTGGTCTGATTTCTGTTTGATTTTTGTTGGGTTTTTGTTTGATTTCTATTGGTGGTTTGACGAGTTTGATAAGTTTGGTTTGGGTGGTGGTGATTGTCTGTAGTGTTTGTGGGATTTTTTTTATTCAGAATTCTAACTTGGCTTTGATACCATGTAGAAAAGAAGAAAGTGATATTTCGTTCTGAATATTTCACTGACTTGTATTGCTTTGTACATATTACATGAATTTATAATAGAAATAAAACGACATAAAAGGATAATAATTAAATACAAAGATTTCTACCATATTATGAATAATCTTTACCATATTATGATTTTATTTACTTTCCTATTTCAAAATGAATCTCAACAACTTTGAAGAGATTAAATTTTTCGTACTTTTTTTCATATTTTTTTATTTAAATGTATAATAATTTTCAATATTTTAGATGAAATACTAGATCGGGTTAGCCTTTGCCATAGCTCCCGCCCATGAAATATCAAGAAATTTTCTTTGAAAAAAGCAAAACTTTTTTTTTAAAATTTTTGAGCAAAAGTTTTGTACCATTACAATCCTTATTTCATAAATTTTTTAAGAGTATATTATTTCTAAATTTTTGTTGAAGTATTGAAAAATTATGGTTAGTTAAAGTTACTAAAAATGTAGAAGATGAACAATGTATTTCATTATTATTATCGTTGGAAGTCTGGGAACGACGATGATTTTAATTAGTTATTAAAAAAAATCAAAAAACACCGAAAAAGATGAAGAGTTAGCAGAGGTTGATGTGATAAAAGAATAAGATCTCTGATTTGAATCGTCCAATCGGTCAGCATCCAACAATTTTGAAATTATTATAATTAAAATATTAAGATTATTATTTTAATATTTTTTTATTAATTTAAAAATTTTAGAGTCCTATTAAGATTAAAATATTAGTTTATTATCTCTATAAATATCAATGTAATTCTTCAGTATTATAATGAATGAGAATTAAAATGTTTTTATTTAACTTTTTTGTTCTTTTCTCAACCTATTTTGCTTATCTATTATTTTAGCTTTTACACTAATTCTTTCATATATTTTATATCGCTTTATATTTTAACATAGTATCAGAGCAGTGTTCGATCTTGAACATATTTTTCTATTTTTTTATCATGTCTCTATCATCTGCCATACATATACTCATACTGTCATGCGGTCTGCTTCAATTTCTCTATTTCATTTGGTTGCTAGTACTCCTTATCTTCAGTTTGATTTCTTTTAAAGGTTTCTGGTTGGTTCTTTGGTTTTGTCATTTAGCAAACTACCACCACCGTCGTTCACCATTGTTGTCGCTGTCATTCACGTCAATCTCACGGCCTCATGACTGTTGGTATCAATCTCAACCTCATGACTTCATAGCCGCATTTTTTTGAAAGATCAACTAACCTACCGTCGTTTTTTAGAGAGATCATTCGGCTCACCGTTGTGCGCTGCCATCATCAATTTCAAATTCCACCAGCACTAAAGCACCTTTGAGCTTTAACATCAAGTACAAATATACATGTTGTAATTTTTCAAGCTAAACATAGATTATGTTTAGCTTGAGGGGGAGAGTTGAAAAATTAGATTAATAGTTAGTTTCCTTATTAGTGTTGGAAACTATTATAATTAGAATATTAGAATAATTATTTTAATGTTTTCTTATTAGTTTAGGAGTCTTATTTAGAGTCTTATAAGGATTAAAATTTTAGTTTTTTATCCATTTAAATATCAATGTAATCCTTTAGTATTATAATGAATGAGAATTAAAATGTCTTTTATTTGATTTTTTAGTTTTTTTGCCGACCTATTTTAATTATTTATTATTTTAACTTTCACACTTTCTTTGCTATTAGACTGTTTCAACCAAATTTTTTCAATAACGTTATTGTCTGTTTTGCTGACTCTACAGTGGAAACAACCAATTTTTTTTAATTATTATTATTATAGAAATTTCTTTATCAACGCATAAGATATTAATATTATTATAAAAACTCATAAAATGAGTAAAATCAGCACACAATAATCATTAGATTCAGAAGGTAACAATACAATCAAGAAAAACACAAGGCATGAAAACTAGCACAATAACACAAAAGAAAGCCAAAAACCAACTATAATAGCCAAAGATATGCCAATTTGGGTAAAATCAAAGTCCCTTGATCTAGAGACAATGCACGGACCAAAAGGAATTTGCTTAAAAACCAAATCATTTTTATCTTTCTCAATCCTCCACAACGCACACATAACCTTCGCCACCACCTCATTTCCAATCACCCTGTTGCTCGCCCAAGTAACGAATTCCTGATAAAAGACCATGAAAAAGTCACTCCCATATAAAGAAAAATCTAACCAAGGGCATAGAGTTGATAGGATAGAGTTAACATTAATGCACTCCAAAAAAAAATTGATAAACAAACTCTACCAAAGAGATGCATAGAAGGCAAGTGATAGAATCAATTGCGCACCGCCTTTTAGACAATGAAATACGGACTTCGAGCGTTTCATGTAAGCAACACTAGACAAATTGATAGATCTTAGGAGGGACCTTGATTTTCTAAACAAATATTCATATAAGCTTATCAATCGGAGTCACATGTGCACTAAAGATTGCAATACCAAGAACTTCACAAGGAACTGGGTACCCAAAATGTACTAAATAAACACCAGATGAACTATAATGCCATACTAGAGAATCAGATAACCATAAATGATCATCTATGAATTGATCATAATGCCATACTACAGAACAAATGGCGAACACGTTGAGCATTTTGTTTAGCCATCATAGCTAGATTGAAAGCCCTTAAATTTTTGAACCCCAAACTGCCAGAGTCCCTAGCTTTGCATAACCTTTTCCAAGATCTCCAGTGAATTTGGTGCCTATTTCCTAAGGGTCCACCCCAGAACCTTTGTATAGTATCCTCAATATCAGTACAAAGACCCATTGGCATACAAAACATTACATAGCATAATTAGGCATTGCACACTCCACTAACTTATGAAGGTGTTGGTGTAATAGATCAATCAGAAACAAAGGCGAGGATAGCTAACGTGGCAAATATAGAAGTGGCTGCATCAAATGAAGTTAGAACTGGTGTAGGAGATTAATTCACAAAAGCTGTTAGTTTGTTAGAGTTTCTGTTTTAGTATGAAGGTGTAGTTTGTTAACTCTAAAAATCGATATACTCATATATAAGTGTATTAGACGATTATGGAAAAAGGGTGGTGAAGAAAATAACAGTTTCTCAACTTCTTGAATCTTCTTGCTTTTCTTCTTTTCATCTTTGCTTTTCTATCTGATTGTTCTCATGGTATCAGAGCTTGAAGCTCTGTGAGCTTCAAGGTTCGAATAATGGAGGTTCCGCTGACTGATAGAGATAAGGTTTCATCAGCTTCAGAGAGTTCAGCAAATAGAGAGGTTGCTGTTCAAATGAAGAAGGAGATTTTTTCTTTTCACACTGTATTAGTTACAATAAAACTAGATAATCACAATTATATGATATGGAAACATCAAATATTAAAGATTCTTCGCAGCTTGGAGCTTGAAGAATATGTTCTTGAAGGTTCACCAATGAAGTTTTAAGGAGATGAATCTGTGAGTGCTAAGTACAAGCTATGGAAGAGACAGGATGATATGCTTGGTTGCTGGCTTATGGCGTGCATGTCTGATGAAATCTTAAAGCAGGTTCGGAATTTTGACACCTCTTGTGATGCTTGGTTAATTCTTGAGAAAAATTTTGCTTCAAGGTCACGTGCTAGGATCATTTAGATTAAAGAAGAGTTACAGAATTTAAAGAAAGTAGGAATGACAATTTCTGATTATGTTTTGAAGATTAAGGTGTTAACTGATGATTTGTTATCTGCTGGCTGTCCAATTTCAGAGGAGGAGAAACTTATGTATGTTTTGGGAGGTCTAGATGAAACTTATGACAATGTGTTTTCAACTATCACATAAAAGATGTTAGCTGAAAGAGTGACTGTGGATGATGCTAAGGCGCTGTTACTAAGTCATGAAAGTCGTATAGAGAGGAGGAAGACAATGCAATTATCTCCTCTGCCTACTGTTAATTTGAGTGCTAAGAGTACTTTTGATAATGGTTCACACAAAGTGTTTGATCCAAGTCAAATTTCACAGATGTATCAAATGCAATTAGGAGTAAATACTGCAAATAATTCTCAAGCCTATTATCCCAATAATACTTCATCTAATTTTCATGGTGCGAACAATAATGCTTTCAGAGGTAAAGCAGAGGTCGTTAGTCTAACAATCGTCCTCAATGTCAATTATGTGGAAGGTTAGGACATTTGGTTTCTACATGTTATCATAGGTTTGACAAGAATTTTGTTTTGCCTCATGGTCAACAATCATTTACTCAGGCAGCTCCTCCTCCTCCATATCAAATGAATCAACAAGCTTCAACTCTTAACACTAATCGTGGTTAGGTTCCATTCATGCCTATGTTTCAGGCACCATCAACACCGTCTACCAATATTGCTCAACGTGGTTCTATTACTGCCATGTATAATGTTCCTCATCGACCACAAGTTACACATGATGTTTTTCCTTATCAGTTTGGCAGTTTTCCATCAGTTAATGATTGTGGTCCTCACGTATCATTTCTCAATGCTTCAAGTGATCTGAATGCAAGTGCTAATATTGTGACAAATCCTTGGGACTTAGCTGCTTCTTCTGAACCTGTTTGGTATCCAGATTCAAGAGCAAGTCATCATGTGACTGCAAATTCAGCTAATTTAGCATCATCTTAGGCATATACTGGGGGTGATAAGTTGTTAATCGGCAATGGTAAGGGTTTGAGTATTTCTCATATTGGTTCCAATTCTTTTGGTTCTAGATTTTTTGATAAAAAATCCTTAATATTGCATAATATTTTGCTGGTTCCTCAAATTACAAAGAATTTATTAAGTGTCTCAAAGTTTGCACAAGATAATGATGTACTTTTTTGAGTTTCATCCTCTTTCTTGTTATGTTAAGGATGTGGTCTCCAAGGAGGTTCTACTTGAAGGCAAGGTTCATCAGGGTTTGTATGTTTTTGACTTGCAATTGGGGCAGCAGAAATCAAGCTCTGCTAGTATGGTTCCTTTTCACTCATCTACTATTTCTAGTTTGAATAAGACAGCTTGTGTAAGTAATATTACTGATATTTCTTTGTGGCATTGTCGACTTACTCATGCTTCTATGTCAATTGTAAAGAAAGTTCTTCACAATAATCAAATATCCTATAATGTTTCCTCTGATAATCTGTCTTTTTTATGTGTGGCTTGTCAATTAGGTAAGAGTCATACTCTACCTTATTCTTTCTCTACTAGTCATGCTAAGGTTCCTTTAGAAGTGATTCATTCTGATATTTAGGTTGCTCCGTATACGTCTATCAATGGCTATAACTATTATATTCATTTTATAGATGAATATACGAGGTATACTTGGATTTATTTTTTAAAAACTAAATCTGCAGCAGCTCAAGCTTTTGTTCAATTTAAATTGCAAGCTGAGTTACAGACTAGTGATAAGATTAAAGTTCTTCAGTTTGACTGGGGTGGAGAATTTTAATCTTTAGTTCCTCTATTAGCTCAGTATGGAATTAGACATCAAACTTCTTGTCCCTATGCACATCAACAAAATGGTCTTGCTGAACGCAAACATAGGCACATCGTTGAGTTGGGTATGTCCATGTTGTCTCATGCCTCAATGCCAATGTCTTATTGGGATGAGGCTTTCTTTTCAAGTGTTTACATCATCATTCGTTTACCTACTCCTGTGTTACATGATGATAGTCCTCTAGAAAAATTATTTTGTCAAAAGCCAGATTTTAATTTTCTTAAAGTTTTTGGCTGTCGTTGTTTTCCTTGTCTTTGGCCGTATATGGCTAATAAACTTGAAAATAAATCACTTCCTTGTACTTTTTTGGGATATAGTCCTCGTCACAAGGGCTATAAATGTCTTGCTTCTACTGGTCATCTCTATATTAGTAGGGATGTAGTGTTTGATGAATATATTTTCCCGTTTGCTATGTTTAAAGCTGCTCCTATTTCTGTTTCATCTACTAAGCCTACTTACACTGTTTTACTTGTGCTTGTGTCAGCCAAACAGCTGTCTAGTCCTTCTCAATTACCTCTTTCTTCGAATAAGGTTTTTTCTCAACGGTCTTTTTCTTCAGACTTGCCTACTAGTTTTGAGTCTAGTTTTCCTCAGTCTTCTCATTAGTCCACTTCGTCTGCAGCTTTTGCTCCTGCTCCTGCTCCTGCTCCTGCTGATTTGTCTAGGTCTGTCCCTCTAATTATTTCTTCTCAGTCTCTGTCTATAGTACCCGTGCCTCCTGCTCGGTTGTCTTCTAGCATTGTTAATCCTGTGGTTATTCCTAATAGTCATCCAATGACTATGAGATCTAAAGTGGGTGTTTTCAAGCCTCAAACTTATGTTTCTGTTTCTGTTGATTTTTCTCTTCTTGAACCTTCTTCACTTAAACAAGCTTTGAGTAGTAAAGAGTGGAAAGAATCAATGCAACTTGAATATGATGCCTTAGTTAGAAATAAAACATGGACTTTGGTGGCTTCTCCTAAGGATAGAAGTGTAGTGGGTAGTAAGTGGATTTTTAAAGTCAAGAAATTACCTTCTGGTGCTTTGGATAAACGAAAATCTCGTTTGGTTGCTCAAGGATTTAGGCAAACTGTTGGTTTGGACTTTGCAGAAACGTTTAGTCCAGTGGTTAAGCAAGTGACTATGAGAGTAGTGCTTACTTTGGCTTTGTCTTATGGGTGGAAGTTGCACCAACTAGATATTAATAATGCCTTTCTTAATGGGTGTTTGTAAGAGGATGTGTTTATGAAGCAACCTCCAGGTTTTGAGGATGCTTCTTGTCCAACTTATGTTTGTAAGCTTTACAAAGCCATTTATGGCCTCAAACAAGCTCTTAGAGCTTGGTATGATACTTTAAAGACATTTTTGCTTGTTCTTGGTTTTTCTAATTCTCGTGCTGATTCTTCTTTGTTCTTTAAAGTTTCTTCTACCTCTACGGTTTATCTTTTAGTCTATGTTGATGATATTATTTTAACTGGTAGTGATGAGGTGGAGGTCAAATATCTTATTTCTACTCTAAATAAGCAGTTTGCTCTAAATTATTTGGGGTTTTTGAGTTACTTCTTGGCCATTGAGGTTATCATCTTCATAATGGTGATTTGTTACTTACACAGAGTAAGTATGTGAAGGAGTTGTTAGCTAAAGTAGATATGCAGGGATGTAAGCCGTGTGCGACGCCTATGATGTCCAATGTGTCTTTTACAGCTACTGGTGGTGAAGTGTTTGCTGATCCCACCTTGTATAGAAGTGTGGTAGGGGCTTTGCAGTATCTGACCATTACTAGACCTGATTTGTCCTTTGCTGTTAATAAGTACTGTCAGCTTATGGCTAATCCTAAGGTGTGTCATTGGCTTGCTGTGAAAAGGGTGTTGCATTATCTTAAAGGAACGATTATGCATGGTGTTGTGTTCAAGCCTTGTCGTGAGTTGTTTGTGCAAGGATTTGCTGATGCCGATTGGGGTGCAGATGTGGATGATAGGCATTCCATGTCTGGTACTGTTGTGTTTTTAGGTGCTAATCCTGTTGCTTGGTCTTCTAGGAAGCAGGCCTTAGTGTCAAGGTCTAGCACTAAGGCTGAATATCGTTCTTTGGCTAATGCGGCTTCTGAAGTGTCGTGGCTTAAGTCCTTGTTGGGTGAGCTATGTGTGAGTGTGCCTGCAGTTCCAGTACTTTGGTGTGATAATCAAGGGTCTATTAGTCTTTCAACAAATCCAGTTCTGCATTCTAAAATAAAACATGTGAAACTTGATGTTCATTTTGTAAGGGAACATGTTTTGGCTCGGCAATTACAAGTTTGTTATATTCCTAGTGAGGAACAAGCTGCTGACATGTTGACTAAAGCCTTACCTGCTCCTTAGTTTATCTTTCTGCGTAGCAAACTTAGCGTCATGATTATGCCGCTAAGTTTGAAGGGGGATGTTGGTGTAATAGATCAATCAGAAACAAAGGCGAGGATAGCTAACGTGGCAAATATAGAAGTGGCTGCATCAAATGAAGTTAGAACTGGTGTAGGAGATTAATTTACAAAAGCTGTTAGTTTGTTAGAGTTTTTGTTTTAGTACGAAGGTGTAGTTTGTTAACTCTAAAAATAGATATACTCATATATAAGTGTATCAGACGATTATGGAAAAAGGGTGGTGAAGAAAATAACAGTTTCTCAACTTCTTGAATCTTCTTGCTTCTCTTCTTTTCATCTTTGCTTTTTTATCTAATTGTTCTCAGAAGGACCTCCTTACTAGACAAGGGAAGCAATTTACCAGCTCACTATTGAAGTTTATTATTCCTCTGATCCAGAATAGTTCAACTGGGCCTTTTTTGAGCGACCAAATTGAGCAAGTAAACCCAAATATTTACGAACTCCCTCTGAACTGGCGATCTTAAGGCTGCATTGGACAGACACTCTCGTGTCAAGGTAGGTATTAGTGCTGAAAAAGATGCCTAATTTTTGATAATTCACTACTTGACCAGAAATTGACTCATACAAACTCAAGATCTCTTTTACTCGATTAATTTTAGCAGCATTGCTTCTACAAAATATAAGAGAGTCATTAGCAAGCAAAAGATGAGCTATGATTAGTCCCAATCTACCTACCTTTAATTCACTAATGTTCCAAAATTGCTACTCACGGTGAAGTAAGCAAGAGAGACCCTCTGCACAAATATGGAACAAAAATGGTGACAGCGGATCTGTAGGAAATTAATATATTAGACAAACAAGAAATTGAATATTATAAATTAGTAAAATGCATTAAAATTACAGAATAAATAAAAGAAATTGTAAATTACAATAAAGAAAAAGAAAAGGAAGATCGAGGCTCGTAAACAGTTTCCTTAAGATAAACTTTTCCCCTCACAATGGGTGTATGAGATTAAGGAAAAAATACCTCCCAGGATACAACGATCTAAAACAGTTTAAGAACACCAAACTGAAACAGTTTGTACGAACTGAATTTCTACCCGCTCTCTATCACACAAAGCTTAGTTCTAGAATAATATTTCTGAAATATGGTAAATGTTTGCTGCAGGAAAAATGAGAAGAGAAAGGCTGATGTTTTATTGTTGTGTATTTTTCCTCAGCTGCAAAGTCAATATATAGGCATCCAAATGTGGCTGTTGGAAAGGATTTTTGAAACTGCTGCAACAAATACAGCTGTTACAAAACTGCTGATTTAATTTTGTAACTGTTCACTACTACAAAACTGTCTTTTGGTCTCCAAAAATTGGCCACGGTTTTTCTAAAAACCGAGGCCATAGGTTTTTGGTCACGGTCAAGTGAAAACCGTGACCATAATGTGTATATATAGTCTCGGTTTTTAACAATAACCGTGACCATAAGTTAGACTATAAAAATTATTATAAATAATAAACTTAATAGTCACGGTTATTAAATAACCGTGACCTAATTATAATGATATAGTCTCAGTTTTTTTAGAACCGAGACCATAAATCTGTTTGCGTGATATTTATTTTGTTAAAAAAATCAAAATGTCACAAAACCTAATTCATTTCGCACTTCTCACAGTTTCCTTCTCGCTCCCTCTCGCGGTTGTCCCACGAAAGTCACCTCTTGCCAGCATCGTTCCCCCAGCCCTTGGAGTCTCGTCGTTCACCTCTTCCAAGCCACCCACTTCGACCCATTCCCCAGCCTACTCCTCTAGCTTCATTCCGTCTACGCAACCCATCGTCAAATTTCAGCCTCTCTCTCGCAACACATCTTCGCTCATCGTCTCCAATCTACACTCTTGATTTTGTACCTGCCTATCATCTTCCACTGAGATTTGAACAGCCCACATCTTCCACTGAGATTGAACATCCCTCATCTCCGACTGAGATTTCACTCTCTATCCCTCAAACCCCTTTCGAAGAAACCCCCCACTGAAATTTCACCCCTCTCCTATCAAACCAGAAAATACCCCTCACGACCACACTCACTTGCAAAGAAAACCAATATGAAGGCCGTCTACACTCGGCAAAGAGAACGAAGTGCAGAACGACCTCACTCTCTCTCGAAGAAAATGAAGTGAAGAACGGATTGCCCCAAATCAAACCAGAGTTTTCATTCAGATTTCAAATTTTTAATAATCCAGAAAATAGTTGGCTTTGGGTGAGTTACAGACTTATTTGTTGTTTCAACCAATTTCTTTGCTCATTAGAAAAAAAAAATTTATCTTCGACTTTGGGTGAGTTACAAACTTATTTGTTGTTTCAATCAATTTCTTTGCTCATTAGAAGAAAAAAAATATTTATCTTCGCCAACAGCTCAAGGGAGTTGGGATCCAAGCTTGAGAAGCCTCCAACTAGCAAGGACGCTCTTGCTAAGCTCTTAAAGGTTCGCCAATTTTTTTTTTCCTATTATTTTCTTCTGTTCTTCATCTTCCTTATTCTTCCTAGCTTAGATATCCTTTTATGGATAAATTAGCCAGCTTTATTGAGTAAGCCAAGTTGCTGACTCAGACTTGGGAGATTTTCAGTTAATATTGTCGTCCTTGTTGGGGTCAAAACGATGGAGATGTTATGAGATCCAGAATTTGTATTCGTTCCGTGGAAGACATGGCGTATTGGTGCATTTAATTATTCTGGGGTACTGAATTGTATAAAAGTAGATGGATTTTGGGGCGCTTTATAGAAATCGGATTACATTTTCAACATTTATTGAATGGGATCAATTAGTTGCGTTTTAGCCATTTTGTAACATGGATATGCTAATTGTATATATGTTATAATTATTTCCTGTTTGGTTGGTGGTAGTTCTAGACAATGCAGCTAATTATTTATTACTATTTTTTCTTTGTAGCCTGGGTTCTGTGAGATATGATAAAATCGTCTTATTTCAGCCATTATATTTTTTCCAAATATTATCAACTTCATCATGCCAAATAGGTTTTCTTAGTGTTTCAGAAATTTCAGTATTTTTGCATAGAGATTGACTTTCTGTTTAGATCATCTCTTGAACACATTTTTTCCGATCTGCAGCAAGCTGCAACATATCTTTCCAAGTTGGATCAATCACCACCGGCATCAACATTAGAGTCTATGAAGCCTTTCCTCAATGCAATTGTCAAGCCAGAACTGCTGAAGCATCAAGATAAGGATCTTAAACTTCTAGTTGGGACATGTATTTGTGAAATAACCCGAATTACTGCACCAGAGGCTCATTACAGTGATGACATTCTAAAGGTGCATTTTTATGGTGAAGTTGTATGGTTAATTGATAGTGTTTATTCTTTTTCCTTATATTCCTAAGTTTTCAAATTTTAGTTCATCTTGATTGATGTTGGCTTCTATGCAGGATATTTTTCACTTGATTGTTGATGCTTTTTCTGGATTAAGCGATACAAGTGGTCCATCATTTGGGTGAGTTACAAACTTATTTGCTGTTTCAATCAATTTCTTTGCTCATTAGAAGAAAAAAAATATTTATCTTCGACTTTGGATGAGTTTGCAGACAAGAAGAGGTTCGATTGAGTGTAGTGTGAGAGTTTTCGAATAAATGAAGAATTAAAAAAACTATGTTGCTCTTAGTGATATTTATAATATGATGATTAGATTACATGCTAGGCGTTATCAAGTTGATCAAGCTCGTGGTTTATTCTTTGAGATGCCAAAATGGAGGTATTGGAATCGGATTACATATTTAATTTTATGTTTGATTTTAGTTGTAGTTCTACCTTTTGGAAGCAAATATTTCTTATAGTGGGTTGCTGTCTGTTAATCTGTTTTTGTTTACCAGAATTGCTTGTTGTATAGTGTTAAGCCTGAAAATATTTTCCTGGTTGTTTTCAAGTTATTGATGTCCTCTATAATGGTTTAATTAGAGAAAAAAAGGTTTAGTTGATAAATTCAAAGTTGAGATCCTCTTGTCCTCCTAGTTGAACGTATTTTCATGTAATGATGCCTAATTCACTATGATATTGCATCAAACATATTTTCCTAATGTTCTTTTAACTATTGTTTACTGTCTGCACGATAATAGAATATCAAAAGAAAAGTTTAGTTTGGTTGGTCAGTTTTTCAAAGTGACTAAAACTACTTTTTTGAGAACTCTTATATTGATTAGAAAAGAAAAGAAAATATATGGATATTTTAATTATAAATTTATTGCATTTCACTTTTCTTCCAGGAGCCTTCCAACTCACAAATTGAATGGGCCATTATCACCTGATCATCTTGTATGTATCTTTGAGAGATCTAATATTTTCTTATTGGTTCTATTAAGTTTGTATCATATATGTGTTATTTGAACTAATTCTGTCTTTTATGTGTCATGCTGCAGAGCTCTTCACAATAATAACTTCTATGGAACAATTCCTTTAGAACTGAGAAACTGCACTCTTTTGGAGTCCATGTAAGTGCCAAATTGGATTTGTAGTTTGTAATTTGTTCTGCTGTTGATAAAGTTTGTTAACCCACTTGCTTCCATCATTGACTTGGTAAATACGATTTTATTTATGTATTCTCTTATTAAAACTAATTTTGTTTCTTCCATCATTGACTCAAAATACTAATTTATAATTTGTTTTCATATGTAGCTTAATAATGAAGGATCATACACTGATACTCAAATTGATGAAATGCGGAATGAATAGGCGGAGTTCACAAATCGCTTCTTAAAGCGATAGTATTATGTAATACTTTACATTAGTTTAATTATTAGTATTGTAATTATTATATGACACTCTATAATGTGTCATTAATTTTGAAACAATCTGGGCATTAATATTTGTAATTTAAACCTAATTCGGATTCCATGAAATGTAATCGTTATATTAGTTTCAATAATATATTTTTGGATATGAATGTTGCATTTATAATATTGAAAAAATAGGTATTTAAATTTATTAAAATGCTAAAAATAGGTGCCACTATTTTGAAATGAACATTACCTATAGTCACGGTTTTTGAAAAACCGAGACCAAAAGTGCCGAAATATCACGAAATGAACATTACCTATGGTCTCGGTTTTTGAAAAAACCGAGACCATAGAATTGTATAAGGTCTCGGTTTTTACAAAGACCGAGACCATAGGTATTACATATGGTCACGGTTTTTTGAAAAACCGAGACCTAAAGTGAACAATTGGTCACGGTCTATGAATAACCGTGACCATATCATATATCTACGGTCACGGTTTTTAACCGTGACCATAGGTCATAGTCTACGGTCTCTCCTTCTTAGGTCACGGTTTTTAAAACCGTGACCATAGGTCTACAGTCACGGTTTTTAACCGTGACCATATGCCAGTTTTGTGGTAGTGGTTGAGCTGCTGAAACTGCAGCAATAAATCTCCTCAAAGTTACAATCTTATTTTGAGAGGAAAAAATAAAATTACGTGTAGCAAAAATCGAACCGTGCAAGGTCCATCGAAATCGGACGACATTCGTGTCCGTAGGTCGTGCGGACCCACGATTAGAATTTCGAATTTTCAGGCCAAAAATCCTAGGATTTGCACCTCTCCTGAGCGCGCACGTGGAGAGAGAATTTATACTACACAAGCTTACCTCTCATAGGAAAGCAAATGCTATATAAAGCATTTCATGCGTTAGTATTTTTTCCATGTGGAACAAACCAAAAACACAACATTTTTTCCATCTCAATGAGTGAACTTTGAGACACAATTTCTCATTCATCTCAATCCCATTTTGAGTGTATAAATATATGATTTTGAAGCTCTCGCGGAGGAGAACTGAAATCAATCACGACCCTAAACTTATATCAAGTGGGTCCCACTCAAAATTATGCGTCAAAATGGTATTTAACCATGAGTCTAAATACTCTTTTTTTTTTCCATTTTTTCCAACAATCCCCCACATGAATGAAAATTGACGGAGTTTTTCAAAAGAAAACTGACTTAAATCAATTTGACACACGGTGATAGAGTTCAATAGTCTGAGACCTGCATAGGATAGGTAGGTATAACCCTTTGAACCTTCCCTTGTGAGAATATGTTTACTTTACTGGCTGACAGTAGACGCGATGTCCTTGAACTGTTCTGCCATTTATGTAAACGATGACATACTTCACACAGGAATCATTCCTGATACAATTCAGTTCTCATTGTTATGTTCGTTTTGGTCATGAACATACGCCTGGTTCTGTGAGAGTTTCTCAAGAATTGAGCCCAATAATTCTCTTTCGAAGCGGCCCCACTTCTCTCTCACATAGGTGATCTCTTATCTATAAGAGTAATCCGTAAAGAGTAACCCATTATACTCTGCTCGGTATTCTCTTCGTAAGAATAATTATAAAAGCATTAGCTTAACCTAAACTTACGGGTATCACTGCTTTCATCATAGGAATGGACTTGAGGATAAAACCCCTACAGTGATCACACTAAGTCCTTACAATTAGGTTGTCCCTTTGAACCTAGATCTTGGGATCTCCGGTCAACTAGGTTGGGTTTCCTTTGCAAAGTCTTATTTATTCATGGACTTTTAGTCCCATTCCCTTCGATGATGTTTCAACTAACTCTCTATTTAACCCTTTGGTTAACGGATCCGCTATGTTATCCTTTGACTTCACATAGTCAGCAGAAATAACCCCAGTTGAGAGTAGTTATCTAATGGTATTATGTCTGCGACGTATATGTCGAGACTTACCATTATACATGTTGCTTTGTGCCCTACCAATTGCAGATTGACTGTCACAATGTATGCAAATTGCAGGCACAAGCTTAGGCCACTTTGGAATATCTTCTAAGAAATTGCATAGCCATTCGGCCTCTTTGCCACATTTATCCAAACGATGAATTCTGATTCCATCGTGGATCTATCTATGCAAGTCTGTTTAGATGACTTCCATGAAATAGTTGCACCACCCAGTGTGAACACATATCCACTAGTAGACTTAGAGTCTTTCATATCAGATATCCAGTTTGCATCACTGTATCCTTCTAATACAGCTGGATATCTTGTGTAGTGCAGTCCATAGCTACGTGTGTATCTTAAGTATCTAAGTAATCTAGTAATACCTTTCTAGTGGTCAGATCCTGGATTGCTGGTATATCTACTTAGTTTACTTACAGCATAAGCTATGTCCGGTCTTTTACAACTCATCAAGTACATAAGACTTCCTATCACTCTAGAATATTCAAGTTGAGATACACTCTTCCCTCTATTCTTGAATACGTGCAGATTAACATCTACCAATGTTCTAACAATACCAGAGTCACCTTTGTTGAACCTCTCAAGGATTTTGTCAATATAATGACTTTGACTAAGAATGAGACCGCTTGATATCCTTGATATCTTAATTCCTAGAATTACATCAGCAGGTCCTATGTCTTTCATGTCAAACCTTGAGTTCAACATGTTTTTGGTAGATTTGATCATTACTACCCACAATTAACATGTCATCAACGTACAGACACAAGATGACATAACCATCTTCAGTGTCCTTGACATATGCACATTTGTCACATTCGTTGATCTTAAATCCATTTGTCTTCATGACATTATCGAATTTTTCATGCCATTGTTTAGGTGCTTGCTTCAAGCCATATAATGACTTCACTAATTTACAGATCTTTCCTTCTTGCCCTGGGGTAGAAAAACCCTTAGGTTGATCCATGTAGATTTCTTCATCCAAATCTCCATTTAGAAAAGCTGTCTTAACATCCATTTGATGTATCTCAAGATTTCGCAAAGCTGTGATAGCAATTATCATCCTAATGGATGTTATTCTTATCATGGGAGAATAAGTATCAAAGTAATCAAGGCCATGTCATTGTTTGTAACCCTTAATTACAAGCCTGGCCTTATATTTTTCTATTGATCCATCTGGTCTATGTTTTCTCTTGAAAATCCACTTGGATCCTAGTGTTTTACTAGTCGGAGGTAAATTAACTAGTTCCCAAGTGTGATTTTGCAGAATGGACTCAATTTCACTATTAATGGCCTCTTTCCATTGAGGACCTTCAGAAGAGTTTACAGCCTCTTCATAGGTTTGAGGTTCACTTTCTAGCAAATAAATCAAAAAATCTAGACCATAGGACGTTTCTATCCTAACCTTTTTGCTACGTCTAGGTTCAACCTCAACCTCTTGTTCAGATTCTTGTTCTTGACTATCTTCATTCATAGTCTCATAAGTTCGTTTAAACAAACTCGATTCCCCTTGGGATTTACAAGGAAATACATGTTCAAAGAACGATGCATTCCTTGATTCCATTATTGTATTCTTGTGTATGTTTGGAATCCTTGACTCATGTACAAGAAAACAATAAGCACTATTGTTATGTGCATAATATCCAATAAAAATGCAATCTATTGTTTTCGGACCTATCTTTACCTTCTTAGGTATAGGTACGACTACTTTAGCACGACATCCCCACATTCGTAAATATTTATAGGAAGGTACTCTTCCTTTAAATAACTCATACGGTGTCTTTTGTGCCTTTTTCTTGGGAACCTTATTTAAAAGGTAATTAGCCAATAAAATGGCTTCCCCCCACAAGTTCTGGGGTAACCCAAAACTTTGTAGCATTGCATTCATCATTTCTTTCAAGGTACGATTCTTTCGCTCAGCTACTCCATTCTGCTGAGGCGAATAAGGTGCTGTAGTTTCATGTATGATTCCGTGTTCTGCACAGAACTCACCAAAAGGTGCTTCATACTCACCACCATGATCACTTCGTAGTACCTTGATTTTCTTGTTGAGTTGGTTCTCAACTTCTGCCTTATAGAGAATAAATTTCTTTATAGCTTCATCTTTGCTTTTAAGCAAATATACATGGCAGTATTTTGTGCTATCATCGATGAAAGTAATAAAATACTTATTACCACCTCTTGTTTGAACAAACTTTAAATCACATAAATCACTATGGATTAAATCAAGAGGTTTAGTGCTCCCTTCGATTGAATGGAACGATGACCTTGTCATTTTCGCTTCAACACAAGTTTCACATTTGTGTTTGAAATCAATTTGAAAAGAGGGTATATGTTCCATGTTAATTAATCTACGCAAAGATTCATAATTAACATGACCTAGTATACCATGCCACAAATTGGAAGACTTAAGCAAGTAAGCAGAAGAATTAACTTTATTAATTTTCTTAGGCATTACAGTTGTTACATTAAGCTTAAAAAGCCCATTACAAGCATACCCTTTGCCCACAAATAGACCCTTTTTGGTCAACACGACCTTATCTGACTCAAATACAATTCTAAAGCCATGTTTATTCAACAATGAACCAGACACAAGGTTCTTACGAATCTCAGATACATACATTACATTATTCAGAGTCAGATCCTTTCTAGAGGTCATCTTCAGTACAACTTTTCCTTGTCCTTCAACAGCTGAAGTTGCAGAGTTGCCCATGAATAGCTTTCACCTTCCTTGACAGCTTCAAGGGTGGTAAATAGCCCCTTGTCTGAGCAAACATGTCTAGTTGCACGAATGTCAATCCACCACTCCCTTAGGTTGGACCTAACTAGGTTCACTTCAGAGACGACTGCAGACAAGTCACTGTCAGAAAAGTCTTGAGTTTCATCCACCATGTTTGCCTCACAGTTTCTGTTTCTCTTTGGAAACGTGCAGTCTAGAGATTTGTGTCCTGTCCTCTGATAGTTAAAGCAAGTCCCCTTGAAGCTTGACTTCTTAAAAGTTGCTTCCTTAGGTTTCAACTTTGAACCCTTATTCAGCTTGCCCTTACCCTTGCCTTTATACTTGTTGTGCTTGGAGCTTTGACCATGCTCCACCATGTTAGCCTTGGGTGTTGATGGGATATTATCCCTTTTGGAAGAAGCCTTGTTGTCTTCTTCTACCTTGAATCTTACAAGCAAGTCTTGCATAGACACTTCCCTTCTTTTATGCTTAAGGTAGGCCTTGAACTCTCTCCATGAAGGGGGCAACTTTTCAATAATAGCTACAACTTGGAAGGTCTCACTCAGTACCATCCCTTCATCATGCATCTCTGTTATGATATCTTGGAGTTCACGTACTTGACTGCATACTAGTTTATTGTCCACCATCTTATAATCAAGAAAGCGACCAACCAAAAATTTCTTGGCACCGGCATTTTCAGTTTGATACTTCCGGTCCAATGACTCCCACAAGTCTTTAGCCATCTTCTCCTTAATATACTCATTGTATAGGAAGTCACTTAGGCCATTCAGAATATAATTCCGACACAGGTAATCAGAATGCTTCCATGCTTCAATAGCACTAGCAGATTGAAAATCCTGTTCACCCTTAGGTTGTTTGGGAGATTCCTCAGTCAAGAACCTTGCTAGATTCAAGGTGGTAAGATAGAACAACATCTTACTCCTCCACCTCTTGAAGTTCAATCCATTGAACTTCTCCAGTTTCTCTGCCACAGCATGGTTCATAGGAACCGAAACCGATAACGTTGGGGTAACCCCGTGAGCCATAGTAGGCCTCACCACTTGGTTCACATTTGAACCGCCCACAGAAGGGTTAGCAACATTCACAGCTGAAGTCTCAGTTTGGGACACAGGAGTAGTTATCTCATAAGTCATTTTTGATTTTCTGAAAAAATAGTTATAACAACCAAAGTGTTAAAAGCTTCAAATAATATTTTTATTATTTATCAAAATAATATCATCAATAGATACAAGTAAACAACTTAGAGCAACTTATAAGAATTAAAGAATTATTATTATTATTATTATTATATATATATATATATATATATATATATATATATATATATATATATATATATATATATATATATATATATATATATATTTTAAATTATCGTTTTTTTTTAAACAAAAGTTTAAGAACAAAAATAATTAAAGGAAAAAACAGTTTGAAGTATCCCAACTTGAAATGAAAATTATATGACAAAGGCAATTAGCAATATAAAATAGTAAAGGAAATATTGCTAAAACTGTTAATATGCAAGTAATTTAAATATTGATGCTAGTAATTAAAACAAGTTAAGAAAATAATATGTTATAAGTGAATAACAAGTTGATGAGAAATTGAGAAAATGAATTTAAAGATAACAAGTTGATATTTTTTTTTTTAAAAACAAACTTATTAATGATTTAAACAATATATTAGTGAGTTGAAGCAGTAAAATAACATATATATATATATATATATATAAAGGAATATATGTAAACGGACAGCAGTGAATGAAATTTTTTTTTTTTTTTTTAGTATTGCTTAAAATATTAATTTATTTAGTATTGCTTAATAAATAGAAGTAAAGAAAATAATATAATAATAGTACTATTAATAGTAAACGGTTAAGCGGAATTAATATTAGTGTATTACAATGCAAAATCTGCAAAAGAAAACATGTTAGAGCAAACAATAAAATAAAAAGAAATCTGCATAAATCTAACAATAGGTGATATAAAGCAAATATGAAGAATTTTTTTTTTTTTTTAATTAACTAAGTGTAAGAATATATATAATTTGCAGCAAATCAATATCAAACTTAGTAAATCCAAAACTAACAATTGATTAACAAAGCTTTAGTAGTGTTGTGGCTTGTGAATTTAAAATCAAATATGAATAAAGAGCGCAGCAAATAAGAAAGTAGTAATTTTATGTAATATAAGCAATCACTTTTATTAGTTTAATAAGAAGAAACAAAAGTAAATCCAAGTACTGTTCTACAAAACTAACAATTATAAGTAAATATTAAGACGCAACAGTTTAAAATTTTTCCAGAAAAAAAATACTATAACGCAGGAAATTGTTTGGCGACAAAACAAAACAGTGTGAAAATAAAATTGTTCTAGTTTGTCCAAGGAAATTAATAGAAAAATTTACCTTAAGATTGTAGGAAATTAATATATTAGACAAATAAAAAATTGAATATTATAAATTAGTAAAATGAATTAAAATTACAGAATAAATAAAAGAAACTGTAAATTACAATAAAGAAAATGAAAAGGAAGATCGAGGCCCGTAAACGGTTTTTCTAAGATAAAATTTTCCCCTCACAACGGGTGTTTGAGATTAAGAAAAAAATACCTCTTAGGATACAACGATCTAAAACAGCTTAAGAACACCAAACTGAAACAGTTTGTACGAACTGAGTTTCTACCCGCTCCCTATCACACAAAGCTTAGTTCTAAAATAATATTTCTGAAATATGGTAAATGTTTGCTGCAGGAAAAATGAGAAGAGAAAAGTTGATGTTTTATTGTTGTGTATTTTCCCCCAGCTGCAGAGTCAATATATAGGCATCCAAATGTGGCTATTAGAAAGGATTTTTGAAACTGCTACAACAAATGCAGCTATTATTACGTATAGTAAAACCCGAACCGCGTAAGGCCCATCGAAATTGGACGACATTCGTGTCCGCAGGTCGTGCGGGCCCGCGATTGTAATTTCGAATTTTCGAACCTAGGATTTGCACCCCCCCTGAGTGCCATGTGGAGAGAGCATTTATGCTATACAAGCTTACCTCCCATAGGAAAGCAAATGCTATATAAAGCATTTCATGTGTTAGTATTTTTCCCATTTGGGACAAGCCAAAAACACAACATTTTTTTCATCTCAATGAATGAACTTTGAGACACAATTTCTCATTCATCTCAATCTCATTTGAGTGTATAAATATATGATTTCGAAACTCTCGCAGAGGAGAACTGAAATCAATCACGACCCTAAACTTATACCAAGTGGGTCCTACTCAAAATTATGCTTCAAAATGGTATTTAACCATGAGTCTAAATACTCATTTTTTTTTTTCCATTTTTTCCAATAGGATCCTCTTACCATAAACCTCAACTCGATTTGAAATAACCCAATGTCTCTCCATTGACAAAACATGAGTAAGAGACTGTAGATACACAAGTCATTACCCACTTGACCCAATGGTCCTCAAAACCCAGCTTACGCATCATAGCTTTTATCAAAACCCCACTCAACCCTGTCATAAGCCTTTCTTATGTCAAGCTTCAAGGCTAGTTGTTTTTGCTTACCCTACTAGCTACACTTAAGAGCATGTAGCAACCCATGAGCCACCAAATACTGCCACAATTCTATTATTAAAAAATAAAAAATAACTATATCTAAATAGCTTTAGGTAAGTTGTGTGCTTATTTTGAAAGAATTAGTTTTAGTTTTAGTTGTTAGCCGTATCTAAGAGTAAAGCAAAACACGAATTTTTTTTGAAAATTTACGTAAATTTTTAGGTACGATTAACAACTGTACCTAAATAAGTGATTTAGGTACAGTTAACAACCATACCTAAATCATTTTTTAAAATATTTTAGGTACGGTTAATTTTTTAAAAAGTTTGAAGTATGGTTGTTAATCATCTCTGAAGGTATTTAGGTACAATTAACAACCATACCTAAATCTTAGGTAAGACAAAATTAATTAGGGCTCCATGTGAAGGGTTACACAAAATCTATCATTTTTTCTCTTCTTCCCCATAACCTGAGTGAGCCACGTACAGACCTCACCTCTGTCCGTCCACTCTACCAAATACTAATATGCCCTTGTCAATGGGAATGGGACCTAATGTCAAGTGTGTCTGCATTAGAATAATTGAACCTATAGCTTCAGAATCTCATCTTCTGAGGCCATCTGATGTTTTCCTTAGCTTTGATGGGGTTAAAATTGCTAATGATGGAACCGGTGTGTAATTTTTTTTATTTTATTTTTGATAGTCTATTGGCAAAAATATGGTTGTCATCTGTTGTTAGTATTGCTATAGTTTGTATCTTCCTTGCAAATTAGCAAGTTTAAGAAGCTTTTCTTATATAGTATGATAGATCGTGTTACGATGATTTCTGTAGAAATTGTTAAGAAATTAATTAGCTAGGGGTAATATCTAAAAATGTTGTGGCATCTTATATTAAAAACATCTAATTGGGAGAAGATATGTGGAGACTCTGGAAAATGTTCTTGGGGTAGTAGAAAATGTTGTGTTGATGGTCTACTATAAATTCACTCTTAACATTTTGTTTAGACAAATTAATGATTATTTACTGATAAATGCAAGAATTGATAAAACTAAAAGTAAATTGTATTCTTATCAAGTTACTAATACATGAGTTATAAGGGTTATATACACATAAAAACTCTAACTAATACAAACAAACTTAACTACTAACTACTAACTCTAATATCCCCCCTCAAATTGATGGTGGGAGAATAACCATCAATTTGATTTACAAGAACAAAAACAAAGACAATACTTTCAAAAACCAACATACGCTCGTGAAAGAATACGTAATGTTGAAACTCATGAAAGCTAAGTGATCAAATACACTAGCCAAAGAGAAAACAAAAAATGGGTTGCTAGAAGCAAACGCCAACACTGAACATCAAGTCCTAGCCTCACTGAAGGAGAAGATACACTAGGAGAAACTGAATGCAAGGCTTCATCTCTTAAACACGGAGATGAGCGAAAAACAAACATCAGGTCCTAGTCTCACTGAAGGAGAAACATTAGGAGAAACTGAATGTAGGGCTCCAACTCTCAAATACTGAGATGAGCAAAAACAAATGCTCACAATAGAGCAAGAATGATATCAAAAACTAAGTAGAATTGATGAAAGACTGATCTTCAATTCCTAAAGACGAACAACCTCAAAACCAAGAGTTTAGAATCATTACTGAATCCATTAGTAGAAACTTGGATATACTGAATCAACTAAGAACCAAGATTCAATACCAACTGAATTAATCCCAAACCGAATACATGGAGAAACAAAACTGAAGAACCATGTAACAACGGCAATAACAGCCAACAAAATAGGAAAAAATGTGCAACATCTTTTTGCCTCATTGATACACAAATGCTAAGAGAGAAAGACCTATACCAAAAATAATTGAATCACCATGAACAACTTGTGCAATAGCAGCTGAAATTTCTTTAGGAGTAGAAGTCTGCTCTTTTGGAACAAGAATACTATGTAAGCCATGAAAAACATCACTGAAATACATGTCCAGATAAAGAATAGGAGTTCCATTAAGCACCTTTCCCAATTTTGATTGAGAACCCATCAACCAATAATCAAGAAACATTACCACCATAGAATACCCCTTAGATCAGACTTCGAAATATCGACATGAAGAAAAGTTAATTGACATCACAATCCTCATAACCATAACAGCCCTAGATCAGTACCATTGACAATTGTGAACAGTGATGGAGAACTCACCTTAAGAGGAAGGGACAAAGAACAATGATGGAGGACGCATCTTAGAAACATAGAATTGACGGCACAGGAGAAATTAGAGTTGGTTGCGAACGGGTTTGTTATTCAAGATACCCAAGAACAGAGTAGAAAGAATATACCCAAGAACTCAAGAAATCAAGTTCAACAAACATTAATGAAAATGGTCCCCCACAGAGACAATAGAATCAACACACCCAAATTAACAACGAAGTACCAGATCTTCTCTAATCCCTAATTTGTAGAATGGAATATAAATTGACAGAGAAGAGAATACCTCAACTGCTGTCGAACTACCCGTGAATAGGCAGTTTCAACTAGAGAATACCTTAGTCGCAGCTCTTGGGGATGAGTCCTTTGTTCTTCGTCCAAACCAAGAACATAATCCCATTCTAAATTCACAAATAGAACTTAGAACTAGGAGTTTTCTGACTTTCTTTATTTCAATCTTAAGTTTAGAGATTTGATTTGACCAAATGAATGGAGTATTCGGTCGTGATTTTTTTTTAATTTTAATTTTAAGTGAGGTTAAGTTGATGCAGTGATTCTTGGAGAAATTGCACGGGGTTGATGTGATCGATGACTTCAACTTGTCACGAAAAGATACCATTAACTCAAAAATGTCCTTTGATGGTGGATCTATTATGGCGGTGATACCCTCATCCGAGAACAACCGATGACTTCAAAATGTCTCCGCCACTCAGGGGAAAATTGTGGATCGAAATGTTCAACAACCCAAGAAACGAAGTACTAATTTCTAAATTCATGAATAGAGACCAGAATTGGTTTCTGCAAGTTTCTGCAATTAGAGGTTTCTGACTCTCTTCCTTTCGATCTTGAGTTTTAGAGATCTAATATGATCAATTGAGTTAGTTTCTGAGATTTTGAAAGACCAATCAAGAAATCTGGATGAACGAAAAATCTGGAAACTTCGCCGTTGACAACAAGAATTTCCAAATCAACGAGAAAACAATCAGTGATAACGAAGATGGAGAAACCAAAGAGGAACCTTCACAGTGTTGCTAAGTTGTCGTGGGACACCAAAGAGGAATGAAAGACAACTGAGATATTAAAAGATGAAGAATTGAGACTTTAGAGTATTTGCGAAATTATTAGTGATCTAACAACATACTCACAGATCTTGAAGGATCATTAAGGTTCTAATACCATACTGATAAAAGCAAGAACTGACAAAACTGAAAGTAAATTGTATTATTATCAAGTTACTAATACATGAGTTATAAGGGTATATATACACATAAGAAGACTAACTAATACAAACAAACTTAACTACTAACTACTAACTACTAACTCTAATATTATTCCTTACATTTTGCATGATACTATGTTGCAAGATTGTTTCATATTCTCAAGAAAATAATGATTTCTAGTTTTATGTTTTCTTAAGCCATGTAAAATTGATGCTGCCCTAAGAGGGTCTTATATATTGTTTTGGCATATAGTGTATGCTTCTTAAATGCGACATTAATTGTCTCTTCTTTTAAATGTAGGATTTTATTTGATCATTTGATAAGAAATGTAAAAAATCACAAGTTATATCACTTTTTGCATCCTACACTGATATCAAAATTGATGGAGTCCTATTCTTGATAATGAAATCGACTCTCTCGTTGAACGAATGCTTAAAGTATGAGAGAATGAAAGACTTCTTGTCCCCTATTGGCTAGCGTGAATTTTTTATTAATTTATAGTTTTATTATGTTCTAATTTTATGGTTCTACATGTTTAATTAAATAATTTACAATTAATTGTAGAAATTATTGAATGCTTGGGGTGATCCACAATATAGTGGTGTTGTTGAGTGGTTTGACTCACTTGCAAATAGTTCACCACAAAGATTGGGTAGGAGGAACTCATATATTTCATTAATGTGATTTTAAATTATTTCTAATCATGCAATTATGAGTAATAATTAGTTTTATAATATCGATATTATAGTGCTTTTTCTAGATAACCCCACACTATTACATGTTCGTTTAAGTCACCATCTAGTTTTCGGCCTATTAAGGTTAGTATTAGTATATCTTTTATTATATGTATGTATTGTTTTAATTACAAGTAAATATTTAGCTAGGCTAATGACTATTAATTAATTATACATTTATGTTGTCTTATATATATGTATAGGCACCTATTCAAAATAATGATATTAAGTGTTGTTTTTGCATGATAAGATATATAAGAGATATTATATATCAACCAAGAAAGTATCGATTATTACTAGTAAGTTAAAAAAAAATTTCATGCATGTACATACAATAATGTTAAGAGCTAATTTAATATAAGTTTTTTGAATCATTATATTCTTATTTTTTTAATGATCATATAGTTTCTTATAACTATATATCTAATTACATTTTTTTTATAGTTTGTAGAAAAGAAAACATACACACAGGACGAACTTGATATTTGTCGAAGAGAAGTATGTCAATTTTTTATTAATAGTTTTAGACACACTAGCTATATAATTATATATTTCACATTTTAATATTAATTAGATTTAATTTATATGTATAGTTGATTTGATTAGAAGAATAAGTTCATGGATTTTAATTTACTGATGTAATGGGCGATATGCTTTAGTAGTGATCATGTATGCTTGTTTCTGTTTTTGATTAATGAAATGTATCAATTTTTTATCACATATCCATTCTTGCATATATATACATATATTAGAAAAAAAATTAACTTTTAGGTAAGGTTGTTAACTGTTCCTAAAAAAATTTAAAACGATAATTACAAAATGGCAACCGTACCTAAAATTTTTTAGTTGAAAACCGTACCTAAAATATTTTAGATACCATTAGTGAACCGTACCTAAAAAAATTTAGGTACAATTTTGCATTTTTTAATACGATTGTTAACTGTACCTAAATATTTTAAGTACAACTAACAACCATACCTAAAATGTTTTAAGTACAGTTACAAATACTTTTAAGTACAGTTGTTAATTATGCCATAATCAACAACCGTACCTAAAAGTGCAACCTATGGTGACGGTAGCTACTGATACGATTATGGGTCCAAAAATATTTTAAGTACAATTAACAATCGTACCTAAAACCATTTTCTCTTGTAGTGAAAATATTATATGTTATAAAATGGTCAGGAATAAAAGCACTCTAGCTAACACTCAATCGATTAGTTAGTTTTTTTGAGATAATCTTATATAGAACATTACACAAGCTTATTGTCCTCAAGTCAACCATACTTCTTGATGCAGCCACTTTTGGTACTAATACAATATGAGTATAATTCATAGCAGTAAGAGTGTCTTAATGAAGAAAAAAAACATTTAATAACATGAATAATATCTCCCCATTAAGTTGTCGTATGCCTCAAATATATTTTCTGATTAGGGTGGCCTTGAAGGTGCAAAGTACCTATTTAAGAATAGTTTGGTCATATCTACCTATGTGGTGATGGTACATGAAGGAAGGTTATAGGGCCACTCTTTACACTGAGAATGGAAAAGCCCTAACTTGATTTGTTTCTCTATGATCCCAACCGGTTTCATGCTAGAGCAGACTATATGAAATTCTTTCAAGTGTTTGTTTAGGCTTTTCTAGCTAAACCCCTGAAAGTAGGTAACAAATGTATTAGTTCATACTTAAGTTAATAACTTACCTCCATGTTGGGGTATATTATGCACAAGGGTTGCTGCCTTAAGTTAGGTGCAGGTAATTCCTTAAGTGTTGGATCAACAACTACATGTCTTATTGTTCGATTTTTGATTACTTGAAGAAGTTGATTCAGTTTTTTTTTTTTTTGTAGTACATTTAGTGATCCTTTTGACATCAAGTTGTAGGAATGTCCTTGTTGCATTCAATGCATTCCTAAAAGTTAGAAAAAAGTTTGTAAACTAAAACAAAAAAATCTAAAAACAAATAAAAGAATAAAAATTAAACTAATAGTTAGTAGCAAAATTGTAAAGTCAATTCCTGATAACAGTGCCAAAAACTTGATACGCTTGAAAACACACAAGTATACACAATCAATTTCACAAGTGATAGTAATTTAAGATAAGGGTTGTTGTATCGACGAGAATTCTACTACTACTTATTAGCTTGTTAGTAAATTAGTATAGGAGGGTTTTTGAAATTGTTTTTGAAGAAAAATAATATGAAACAATACATAAAGTAAATTGCACCAAAATTATGAAAGACATGTGTAATGAGACTATCCTCACCACTAACCTACAATTCAACTAATCATGTCATGAATCAAGTATTTGGTTTCTTAAATCCTATATTACTATTTTAATCTAAAACCATTCTTGAATTCACTTTAGCTGTAGAAGTCTAGGTCCACTTAAGACTTTGCACCTTTTCTTACCATTTAATTATTAATGATACAACAACCTAGAGGTCCACTAACTAGCTAGATTTAATTCATTCTATGAGGTCCACGAGTATTGGCAATTTTATGGAGATAATTTTCATGTTGTGTTGTTTTAGTTATTAGGACTCCTCCCAACAAGTTTCGAGATATCATAGCTCTCATAGTGGTTACAACAATTTAACGACTAATATTCAAGTAACCTGCATACATATCTAAGTGCTTTTCATATAGGCTTTTGTTTGACCAATTTATGATATTCTGAATGACTTTTATGAGCCTTTTTAAAGTAGGCAGATCGATCCCCCTTTGAGACGGATCGATCCCCATACGATCCCATACAGATCCTCCCCTCGTTGCGTAAAATTGAACGGTGAGTTTTTACTGAGCTGGATTGATCCCCCTATATCTGGATCAATCCCCCTATGTTTGGATCGATCCCATTTCGATCCTTCAACCGATCATGTTTCAATTTGCGCAATTTATTTTTAAGGTCTAGAGAGACAAATCGATCCCCATGTGTGTTGGATCGATCCAAAGCCTCGCTTGCGTAACTTTTTTAATGGACGGATCGATCCCCCTCCATGACGGATCAATCATACCGCCCTTAATTAGGTTTTTACAAGCGATTTTTAACCCTAATCAACCCTCAATTACCAGTTATATTTTCACACATCAACAAGTGACCTATTCCTATCAGGATTCCACAATACATTACAATTTTCTTATAAATAGAAGTCCATGCGCTTGATTAAATTACACTTGCTAATTTTATAATTCATGTGCTAGGCTTTAGATTCATCTTCTCAATATTTTTCATCTATGCTTATTTCATGCCTACTTCATCTATTTATTTTTGATCTATTATATTTGCATGAATACGTTAGATTTGAGCCTATTTAATATATCATGAATTATTGAATACAAATCTGTGCTTAAACGATATTTGTTTTAGATTTTCAATTTGCTTCCACTTTCATTTGATTATCTGACTGAAGCGATTGATAGGATTGTTCATTGCATTAGTACACAGGGGCTTTATAACTGTAAGGGTAGTCTAAGACCTCTTGTACTTGAACATTTATTTTTTCATAGTGAACATGTTAAGTGGTCTCGGTGGACCGATGGTTTTCCTTTTAGGTTGTGTTGACCTAGGTTGTTTCCACCTAAAAATCTGTGTGTCATCTTTTCTTTATTTTTGCAATAATTCTGTAATTGTATGTCTGGCCGTTGTGATTAGTTTAGAAATTAAAATTAGTCATAATTGTTACAAATAAGCTATTCACCCCCCTCTAGGCTTATTAGGTCCATAACTTAGAACTTTCAATTGGTATCAGAGCCTACACTAGACATACGTAGTGATTCGATTCATAAACACACATATGGACCAAATGAAGGAAGGTGGGTCATCTGTTAGACCCTCCCTCTTTGATGGGTATAATTACCCTTATTGGAAAGCTCGCATGCAAGCTTTTCTCAGACAATATGAAAAAGTTTGGGACTCTATTCTTGATGGTTGGAAACCACCTTCGATAACGAAAGATGGTGTAACAACCATAAAGAAAAGAAAGGAGTGGACCCCTGAAGAAAGCATCCTTAGTGGATCAAATCGAAAAGGTCTAAACTCAATTTTTGCTGCAGTATCGATGGATGAGTTCCATCGCATCTCAGATTGTGAATCAGCTAAGAGTGCTTGGGATGCACTCGCATTAGCACATAAGGGTCCCTCCCAGGTGAAATAAACAAAACTAAGAATGCTCACCACTCAATTTGAATCTCTCAAAATGGGAGAAAGTGAGACATTTAATGAATTTTATGCTAGATTCTGTGATATTTCTAATGCTTGTTCGAATCTTGGAGAAAAAATTAAACAGGCAAAGCTGGTCAGGAAACTTCTTAGTTCTCTAACAGAATAATTCAGGATGAAAGTAACAACAATAGAGGAGAGCAAAAATGTTGATACATTAAAACTGGATGAGCTAGTTAGGTCAACACAAACTTATGAGCTGTCCCTTGAACCACGAAAGAAGAACAAGAGCATAGCCTTCAAAAGTACAAAAAAGGAACGCTTTGATAGTGATGATGACATGAATGATAAGTCAATAGTCATGCTAGCACGAAAATTCAATAAATTTCTCAAGAAAAAGAGTAAACAAGATAATCAATCTAGGAAGGGACAATCAAACTGCTTTAGAGACCAAAAATTCATAGAATCAAAAGCTCCCAACATCGAAGATTGTGCAAACAACAAGAAAAAGGTTGGAAGAGCCTTTAATGCTACACTCAATGACACAAAGAGTAAGGAGGATAATCCAAGTGACTAAGAAGATGGTGATACCAACTATCGAGCGTTTACAGCGACTAAAGATAATAATTTAGACTCTAGTTCAGATGAAGTTAATGAGGGAGTAGATTCTGCTTCTCTATTATCTAAATTTAATGTTTCAAGCTTTGATGAATTATTCATGGATTATTTAGGTGCAAAAAAGGTAAAATATAAATTACTCATTGAAGTAGCTAAGCTAAATGACATAATAAATTCTCATAAGGAACACTCCTCTAGCTTAGAGAAAGAAAAGAAGGAATTATTAGAGCATATTAATTCCTTAAATTTGAGTCTTACAAGAACAAAGTAGGCGAACGACAAGCTTAAGCAAGAACTCAGTACTGCTAAAGAAACTGTGAAACACTTAACCATAGGTGCTGAAAAATTGAACAAAGTCTTAGACTATGGTAAGCCATATGGAGATAAGAGAGGCCTTGGATATGTAGACGAACACTCTACACCTTCATCATGAAAATCTCAATTTGTCAAATCCGCTATCCCTCAAGCGAGAAAGGTAAATTATGCATCTCTCTACTCTAAAAAGAATCTGTTTATTCCAATCTGTCATCATTGTGGTAGAAAAGGCCATATTCGACCTAAGTGTAGATTTTTTATGAATACTCTTTAGTCTAATAATTATCTTCATGCTTATAGTAATCGAGCTCATAATTATCATCCTAACATGCATGTAACATCTTCATTTAGGATGAACTTGAATAGGAAAGCTGAGTCTAAGAATATGCTTACAAAATCTAAGACAATTAAATCTCAACCCAAAGACATAGAGATGTCAAAATTCATGAAAATTTGGGTTAGAAAAGATTGCATGTTTCCACCTAGGTACTTTTATTTGAGTGCTTAAATGACCATAGGTGAGTAATTTTGTAGTTTTCTTTTCTTTCTATTCCTAGAAATTTTTTTTATTGCTAAGATTATTTTAACAAAAAAGGGCCTACAAAGATAATAGACTCATATAATACTTACCATTTACAACATTTTTTTGGTAGCTTACCTTATTTTTGATTCTCATTGTATAAATAACGCTATAACACAAAATTTTGCACACTTACATTATTCACATGTAATGACACTATTGACTGAACTTATTCACATACTCACTGAACACTCATGTGTGTCATGATTGAAATTTATGATTAATTTTGAAAAACTCTAAAACTTGAGCTAGTCTTGATTACACAATTGTGTTAAGTCTTATTTCTTGTCTTTTAAAATATTACTCCTTAGGGAGACAACTAGTATTGAGAGGGCTACCTACTTGATGTATGCAGCTACCACAGTGAGTGAAGAGGGCTACCTCATAACTAGTGTGAAAGTCATTATATTAGGTTTATGGCTCGTGCATGTTACAAAATAAATGAATAATTAAAAAAAGTTTAATTAAGAAATTTTATTTGGCATGTACAAAAGTAAGAGCAAAAAGAGTTTTAAAAAAAAAATAATCAAAAGTTTGTGTTTGGTAGACATATTTTATCTTATAAGATTGAAGACTTAATTGCAATTTAGCATGATATGAGAATTATTTTCTTTTGTGTCTCTTATGATTGGTCATAAATGAATTAATTGATTTAAAAAAAAAATTCACATTTAGGGGGAGTTGGATCGATCCACCTTGAACATGGATCGATCCCCCTTGAACATGGATCGATCCAACTTGAATCGGGATCGATTGCGCCACCCTAGTTATATATATCGCCCCAGCTCGGACCGATCCCACATGCACCCCTATCTTCTAAAACTCCTAAATCACTCAAATCTTGTCCAAATCTCACGTTTTTGGTGTCCATAAACTCAAATTCACATCCCCTTTTCATTTCTGTGATCAAAATCTCCCAAAAAACACGATTCATGCCATAAATTACCCAAAAATTGTTTGAACCTCCAAACTTTTAAAACGCCAAAAACTCACCTTTTGTGCGTTGTTTTTACCATCAAACACCCATTCTACATCACCCATTACCTGATCTATAAAACCCATCCTTCTAATCCAAGAAAATCCATCGTTTTCAAAAAATTTCAAATTTGCCCCAATTTTCTAAAAATTTACAGTTTTGCTCCTCTCCTACAATCTGATCTCGATGGCTCCCCGACACACTCAGACTTCTAAGAATGCCTCCACTGTCATTGGACCTCACAGTGAACGATTTCTTCATTCTGACGGTACACAAAGGTACAAACTTGTTTGTTCTCGTCCAATATCTATTCAACGCAAAATTATTCCTAAAGATTTTCATGAGCTAGGAATTACTAGAAAATTGATGGAATTGGGATGACTTCGTCTGTTTAATCTTGATCAAATAGGTTCCCAAAATTTGGTCCGGAAATTCTATGGAAACATATCCTTAACTATAAGTGACCCAGGTCCTGAACAAAATCAAGTATACGTTCGGGATCAATTTGTACCATTTACTGCAAACATTATCAATCACCTTTTAGGTATCCATCCTATCAAAAACCCTGATTTTGATCTACTAGAAGTATCAGATGATGAATATAATGCTGAAATGGAGATTCAGAATGCTCGGGTAGTAAGTTTGGGAAAGTTTAGTCAGTACAGCCTAAAACCCTTTTATAGGGCTTTGAACCTTCTCATCAGTGCCAATATCATCCAAAGGAAACATACTGCTGAGTTTTGTGCTATTACAGCCAAACTCATGTACTGCATTGGCACCGGTAGATCCGTTAACATTGGTCAAATCATTTATGAGCGAATAATTGCCAGGTCTCGTCACCACTAGAAAAATGTTGCATTACCTCATGCTTGCTTAATCTCACTACTTCTTCATGAGGCTGGTATCACATTTGGACATAATGAACCCAAGCTTGATGGACTTGGACCAATCAATAAATCTTCACTTTTAAAGTCCAACACCCTTTCAATGGCCAGCTCAGCCAAGCGTGGTCTTCATCCACCACCCACTGAGGAGCATGAAGATGAACCAATGGATATCCCCCCACCACAAGACCAATCTACTGCCGGACCATCTGGGTCTCAACCTGTGGATTCTAACACTTTACATAGTGATATTGCCTATTTAGGGGAACAATTGGATATGTTAAATAACAACATGGAATCAATGAACTCCAGACAAATCGCTTTTGAGACTGAAATACGAACAAAAGTGAGGGCCATACGCACCAACGTCACTGCCCTCTTTGAACAATTCCTTAACTTTTGCGTAGACCTACAAATGTTTTCAAGCGACATCAGAGATTTCATGAACTTTCACCGTGGTGCTCCACCTCCATCTTAATCTTTATTATTTTATTTTATTTCTTCCTTTTTTCTTTGAATTGTTAATTGTTCGGTTCAAACTTTTCTTATTCTGGATGTTATGTTTATATTTAGTTGTTCTTGTTTTGTTCTTTTTGGATTTCTTTGGCCTTTCTTGTGACAAAAAGGGGAAGTAGATATTCACACATGTTTTATATTCGATCTTATGATATTTCCTATGCCATGATTGCTATGTTATACTTTTACATGATTTATCACTGCTAACCACTTAATATAATGCCTTGACAAGCATGTGTTTTTTCCTTGTCGTTATAATTCATGATAAGCAGTATCAAAGCAAAGGCGCCTACTGATGAACACAATTTTGACCTATATTTTGTTATGTTTTTAAGCATTCATTTTATGTTTTATTTTATTATTTTCGTGTTTTGGAAGGTATTTTTGTGTTTTGTAGGTTTTTGGACTTTTGAAGAATATTTGACTGAAATGACACAAAAAGAGAAAAAAAGGAGTAACAAAAGCCAAAAATAAAAATGTAAGCCTTACATTGGCACGTAAGCCTTACATAGGGAGAATCACCACAGTATGTACATGTATGTACATACCTTTACATGCAAGGCGCGCCGTGGCATGATTATTGTGCGCCGCGGCCCGCGCGCGCGGACTTCAGTTTTTTTCCTCTCAGCCACACACACACTCACACATTCAAACCCTAACATATAAATACCACATTATACCTTTTCCAAACACAAGTTTTGACAACCATTTTCTTCCCCACCTTTGCTGCTACTGCAGCAAGGGTTTTCCACCCAAAATCAAGAGGAGACCCTCCATTGTTGAAGCTACTCCAAGGATTTGAGAAAGAGGATCAATCAAGTTCAAGGAATTGGAGCTAGAGGATTCATTGGGGTATTTTCAGTGTAATATCTTTTTCTTCTCTGATTTTGTGGTTTGCCTCCACGACTAAATTGATTGACACCAATTTAGTTATGGTTGGCTAATTTATGTATTTGGGATTTTAGTATTGCTTCTAATGATTGGAAGAACAATTTTGTAATTTAATTATATATGATTGGATTTATTTCTTGTTCATGTTCTTATTATTTTCTGATTGTGAATTAATGGTGGACCAAACCTTAGTTTGTAATTAGGAAGAATATTTTAGAATTAGGCATTAGAAACGCCATATTTGCTTAATTGTGCATTATGAACAAGAGCCTAAATTGATTGCATTGATTTGTGTTAGTTTAAGTGGTTATAATTATTTCCTTGAGCTAATTCCAATTAGTTAATTAACGGTCCGGATCAAAGAAGTTAATTAGTTGATTGTAATGAAAATTGCCATTGATTTGGGATTTTCTAGGTTTAGCAGAAAAATCATTAAATCTAACTTTTAATTGAATGCTTAATTTATTTTTGCCATGAATGGATAGCGAACTAAGATTCCCATTTACATCCATCATCCTCCCCTTGGTTGTGATTACTTTTATTTTCATTTTATTTTAGTTTTTTTTATTTAATTTCGAATTTACAATCTGTTCTTCAACCGACAATTGTTATAATGTTTAGGATTGTTTGTTCGACTGAATAAGAAAATAAATAACGTTTTAAAACCACCGCAATTCCTTGAGAGACGATCTTGGGAGTATACTTATCACTCATTACAAGTGATTCGTGCACTTGCGAGCTTTTTATAAAATACAAAATTTGACCATCAAGTTTTTGTGCATCACCTACCGGGCAAGCTACATCATCCAAGATTAGTTCCACTATGGACATTAGGATTAAATTGTATTTATTTATCTTTTGAGTGAACTTGTAGTGAGAGAGTATTTTGTCCCACGAAAATGCCAAAGGGGGAGTTTGTGACGTCCACGAGTGTTGGCAGTTTCGCAGACATAATTTTCATGTTGTATTGTTTTAGTTATTAGGACTCCTCCCAACAAGTTTCGAGATATCAAGTGGTTACAACAATTTAAAGACTAATATTCCGGTAACCTGCATACATATCTAAATGCATTTCGTATAGTCTTTTGTTTGACCAATTTATGATATTCTGAATGATTTTTATGAGCCTTTTTAAATAGCCAGATCGATCCCACCTTGAGACGGATCGATCCCAGTATAGATCGATCCCCATACGATCCTATACAGATCCTCCCTTAGCTGCGTAAAATTGAATAGTGAGTTTTTACTGAGCTGAATCGATCCCATTTCGATCCTCAACCGATCATGTTCAATCTGCGCAATTTATTTTTGAGGTTTGGAGAGACGAATCGATCCCCCTTTAGACGGATCGATCCCCCTAAAGGTTGGATTGATCCCCATGTGTGTTGGATCGATCCAAAGTCTCGCTGGCGTAACTTTTTTAATGGATGGATCGATCCCCCTCCATGACGGATCGATCTCGCTGCCCTTAATTAGGTTTTTACATGCAATTTTTAACCCTAATCAGCCCTCAATTACCAATTATATTTTGACACATCAACAAGTAACCTATTCCTATCAAGATTCCACAATACATTATAATTTGCTTATAAATAGAAGTCCATGCGCTTGATTAAATTACACTTGCTGATTTTATAATTCATGTGCTAGGCTTAGATTCATCTCTCTATATTTTTCATCTATGTTATTTCATGCCTGCTTCATTTATTGATTTTTGATCTGTTATATTTGCATGAATACATTATATTTGAGCCTATTTAATATATCATGAATTATTGAATACGGATCTGTGCTTAAACCATATTTGTTTTAGATTTTCAATTTGCTTCTACTTTCATCTGATTATTTGATTGAAGTGATTGATAGGATTGTTCATTGCATTAGTCCATCTAGAACAAGCATTGTACTTGTGTTATTTGTGCTAACCTTTCAGGTTGTTCCGTAACGTGTTCGAGAGCTTAAGAAGAGTTGTTCGAAACGTTGGTCCAAATCCATTCACCTACCATGAAGAGACTTTGAATAGAAGAGCGACGGCTTGTAAGTAGAGTACACAGGGGCTTTATCACTATAAGGGACTAAGACCTCTTGTACTTAAACATTTATTTTTTCATAGTGGACAGGTTAGGTGGTCTCGGTGGACCAGTGGTTTTTCTCTTAGATCGTGTTGACCTGGGTTGTTTCTACCTAAAAATTCGCGTGTCATCTTTTCTTTTATTTTTGCAATAATTCCAGAACTGCATTTCTGGCCACTGTGATTAGTTTAGAAATTAAAATTAGTCATAATTGTTACAAATAAGCTATTCACCCCTTCTCTAGGCTTATTAGGTCCATAACTTAGAACTTTCACATTCAGTGCATGAAGATCTAAAAAGTAGATAACTAAATTAGGTATGATTATAACAATCGTTAATAACTTTTAACGAAGGTATTCAACCCTACTTGTGACATAAACTATAAGGTACATACTACTTTGAATAAGAATATTAACAATTACATACTAAAATCTTAAACTAGAATTAAACATATTCATGAAATAAATTAGTTAGCTACTCTAATTCATACATGCATAGCTATGGTATTTAAAAATAGAGTCAAATACATAAAGAATCAAGAATTGAAACTTAAATTTATCATGATATTAAATTAATCGAACCATAGTCTAAGGCTTGGAATTGTCCATAACTACATAAGAAAATTAGCTAGACATATATTCTAAAAGAATCATCATTATAATCATGGAAACTAAGAAGAAGAAGAAGAAAAAGAAGAGGAGAGCTAATGACTAATGTCTATGATTGATCTCCAACTCCACAATTACCTCTTTGATACCTCTATCTTGCCCTAGCATCTATATCTACCTCTGCAAATTCTGCGTATTTTTCTATGTGCCTCTTTGTAACCCTGTTACATTTATACAACATTAGATTTACATGTGATGTAAGTAGGATTATTGTTGTGCAAGTCTAATACACTTAGTATTCTATTGCCGAAAATCAGGTGTGTGTGGGATTTGGATTTTGGAAATCTAAGATTTTGTGTGCAAATTTGTGGAGGAGGGGCAACAGTGCACCTGGACTCATGCCATAGCTCGAGACAATTTATGTATCTTTTAAGTGTACTCGAAAGGGCTGTGCTACAACACAAAATAACTCCTACTACAACGCGATACCAAATATGTTTCCAACAATTTTCATCAGAGACTAGTGTGCTGCAGCATGGTTGGACTTATGCCGCGACGTACAAAGTTTTTCCATAATTGCATTGCAACCCAAGTGTACCATAGCATACTTTTACTCATGCCTCAGAGCACTCTTTTTGCTCTAAAACACTCCTCTTACCCTCTTTTGCTTGGACTTGTTTCCTAAAACTTGTATAACACAAATCAAGCACATAAAATGCATAAGAAACAATAAATCAATGTAAATATATGGGAATTGATACACAAATATATATGTAAAATGACACCGATCACATGATATAAAGTTTATCAAGAAAGTACTTATTATGATTGTGCTTATATTTATGATGATTTTATTGTATTAAATACTGACTATTCTAGCTATAATAATGTCAACGACTCTATTTGTTTTACTTTTCATTGTGATGTTGATTCTATGACATGACATGCTAGGTAGGTAATATTGGACAAAAAAGGATGACTATATTAGCTAAAGAAGGCCTCTTAGGCCCACTTGTTAAGGTCACCTTGTCCACATGTGAATCTTGCCTCATGGGAAAGGCAATAAGGATACCATTTAAAAAATCCATTCTGGAATTGGAACCATTACAATCTATCCATTTTGATATATGTGGCCCAATGAATGTGAAGGCAAGGCATGGGGCTTCCTATTTCATCACAATTTGATCTTACACGTTTGGGTCACGTCTACATGATCTCTCATAAATCTGAGACATTAGATTGCTTTAGACGCTATCTTACAAAAGTTAAGAATCAATTAAAAAATTTTAAAGTTTTAAGAACGAATTGAGGTCGTGAATATCTATTTGAGATATTCAAAAAGCTTTGTGAAGAAAAAGGAATCATGAGGCAGTTAATAATGCCTTATACTCCACAACTAAATGGTATAGCAAAAAGGAGGAATCACACATTCTTGGATATGGTTAGATTGATGATGACTAAAACTAATGTTCCAATCTCTTAATGGGGATAATTTTTATTGATATTTGCCTACATCCTTAATCGAATGCCTTCAAAATTAGTTCCTTCTACCCTTATAAGTTATGGACCGATAAAAAATCCAATCTAAGTGTTTTACAACCTTAGGGATCGATAGTTGAAACACAATATTTCTCATAAGTTTGGGAAATTGGGCCTTAAAGAAAGAAGATTACATTTATTTGATACTTTGAACACTTAAAAGGCTATGCATTCTTAGTGAGCATGCGGATGAAAGTGTAACTGAAATTGAGTCACTTGATACATTATTCTTAGAAGAAGATTTTCCTACCAGAGGCAAAGTGAAAAATGGTTCAGAGTTATATGAATTGGAGGATTAGTAAATATTGCTCCAAATACCACAGTCGATGGTGAAGAAGAAATTCTTCAAGCTCTTAGGAATAATGGGAGTGATATGCCTAATGATGAGCAAAATGATCTAAAATCCCATGAACTTGAGTTACGTAGAAGCAAACATGGAAATATTCCTCTCCCTTGCTTTAAGACTGAAAAGTGAAAGCTATGTTAGCTCCACATGATGAAGCTTAGCCTAAAACAGTATAAAAAGAATTTTCTTTCTCAAATAGTAAAAATTGGATTGTTGTAATTAATGATGAGATTGAGTCCCTGGGGAAAAACAACAATGTTTAGGATTTGGTTGACCTTCTGCCTGGGTATGACATTATTAGGAATAAATGATTTATTCACAATGAAGCGCAAGGTAGATCATTCCATTGATAGGTGTAAAGTCGCATGGTGGCAAAAAGTTACACAATTGAGACTTAGATGAAGAGATTTATATGGATCAACTTGAGGGCTGTGTGATAAAATGATTGAAGTGCAAAGTTTGCATACTTTTTCTATCAATATAAGGCTTAAAATAAGCATCTAGATGATAGTATTTGAGATATCATTATGTTATTTCTTATTTTGAGTATACGATTATTGATACAGACCATTGTGTATATCTTAAACATTCTAAAGGTAGCTTCATCATTTTATCATTATATGTTGATGACATTCTATAGGCTAGCAACAATGAAGAGATGATGGTCACAAAACAAAGCGGTTATCTTCCACTACAACTAAACTTATAGCCAGTTATTCTCTTATATCTTATGCTAAGACACTAGAATTGTATAGATTGTGATTTACTTGGTCTATTCTATGCTTCTTTTGTTTGAAACTATTTACATTTTATAATATTTGATGCATGTTCATACACATTTTCTTGCACTTTGAAAATATTGGTATAGCACGCATACATATATTATGAAAAAGAATGTCAACAAGTTAGGTTGGCTTTCTCACATGAGCAATCACCTTATGGTGTTTCAGCAAGAGGGAGCAAAGATGAGATACATTAAGCTATTATTGTGATAATAGCTAATTGAGTAAATAAGAGTTGCGTTGGTTTTCTCGTTGAGATCGAGATTAAATATTTTTTAGAAATGATTGATAATGGGTATACCTACTACACAATAAACCTGTATCTATTACGGAATGTGAGTTTCTAAGGACTTTGTTACCATGATGTTGTAGTTAGAAACTCATATTAGGTGCTATAATAGCGTTGAGATCAAAATCTGTATTAGTATGGATTACTTCACAATAACATGTATTTCATACTAGTAACCACATTTGGAGTTGAGTGTATGAATCCTTGCTTCATCACCATGTTATTCATATAGATCATTATAAATAGCCATTTTGCCCTTTGTTACCTTTGACTATGTCACATAGTAAGGAATTAGTGTTAAGCTACTTTAGCATTTACCTGTTGTTTGGTATAGGACCACCACTAAACCCCTACCACCACCAATGGTCAACTCGAATGAAGAGGCCCACGAATAAGAGGACCAACCCACGATTGAACTAAGCCTAGCCTAAGTTGATCGGTCCAGCTCGGGTTGATCAATCCATTCCGCATTGATCAGTCCAGCCCATTTTGATCAGTCCAGCCTGCATTGAACAGTCTAGCCCACGTTGATCAGTCCAGCATGTGTTGATCAATTCATCCCGTAATGATCAACCCAAGACTGCGTACATTCGCCTTAGTCTGTGTAAACAAACTAAGTATGTGTCATTTTTAAAGTACAAGTGTACTTGCCTATGCTTTTCAGATGTGTTAGAGAGTCAGCCGCACTACCCCCTTACAAGGGTTCCACGTGCACCCACTTTTCTTTATAAGTAATTAATAAGCCAGTGACATGTATAAAAACTTACTAGTATATATGTGTGAATAGTGGAACCTTAAAGAGGACTTTACAATCCTCTTTGTCTGCAATCGTCTCATTAGGATTCTTTCAAACACCTACGATTATGCTTGATTAGACTTTATGTAACTTTACTGGGAAAGCTGCCAGTTCTAAACAAAGTCACATGAGGGCAATGTGAAGATTATCTGAGATCACATATGCATTTCACATTTATTGTCAACAATTTACATATATGAATATGAAATTAAATTCTTGAAAGGTTATGTATGATTCTTTTACGAGGGATCATAGTTACTTGAACCTAAATTGATTAGATAAATTTGGAACATTTAGAGTCACCATATATACACTAGCATTATTGTTTATACTAATAAGGGTTGATGTCTCTATGCTGACTCATAACTAAGTTGCTAATATAGAGATCTCACATGTAGGTGTTTTCAACGATTGCTCCATCCATTAACTTGTATAAATTGTTTTCTGACTGTGGTTTATATGAGAAAAAATGACATAACATCATCGTGTACTCCATATGGTGGGAGATGTTGGATTTTGGACATAGATTCAAACAAATTGCCCATAGGTATACCCGATCTAACTCATGTAATTAATATCCAAATAATTTTATTTTAAAAATAAATATATTTTTTTTTTTGGATAATAACAAAAACCACAACTCATTTATTGTTTTCTATCTTCAAATTAGACGCTCTGGTGAACAGAGTGGTAGATGAAAAACAGAGACAGATGGAGAAAAAAGGAGAGTACCTAATTTTTCTTCTCTCTAGAAAAACAAAACATGCAAAAAAAAAGAAGGCTTTTAAATTGTGAAATCACAAGTTTTAATCTTTTTTGGTATTAGAATTTATTTCATTAACTATGTTGAAACTTGAAGCACATAAAACATTCTATAAATAATCTTACCATTTTTATTGGTGAAAGATATTTCACAAACACAAATATATTTTATTTGTTAATAATATTCTACTACATATATCCAAATGGTCAATTTTTATGTTTTTATTGATTTTATGTTCTCCTTTTAAAAATTCACTCTTTGGATAGAAACTGCCCTTAATTTAAAAACTAACAACTATATTTTAGTAGTTTTTAGTTATGTAAGAGTTCTTTCTAGTTTTCAATATCTTATAAAAATAAAACATTTTTATTTTTTCTTATAAAATAAATATTTATAAAAAAGATAAATTAATTAATTAAACCCATTAACTAAGAGTATCAACAACTTTGATACGAGCCTTTGTAACCATAATTGGATTATTCCAAAATGTTTCGCATTTTTAAATACTTACATTCATAGTAGTGCTTAACGTGGTTTTGATAATAAGAGTGGCATTAATTGCACACAAATTTCCCACTTATGCATTGCAAGGAGGCATCAAAGGCATAAATCAAACTACAAGATTTGACCGTGCTACTTTTTCCACCACTTTTAGCAATTTAATAATTACATTATGAATATAATTATATATTTATTTATAATTTTTATATATTATAATACATATATTATATAAATTTATGACGGTGTATGTTTAGATAAAATTTTGTGCTAGTTAAGAAAGTAAAACAACTTAAATTATTCCTTTCTATTTTTTAAATATTTATTATAACTAAACCATCTAAACTAGTTTTTTTCTTTAATTTTCAATACTACATTCATTTATGGAGTTCTTTTCTAGTAAAAATTGGAGTACAATTCATTCATGGAACAAAACATGGAGTTAAAATACTTTAAATTACCTTTAAAAATTAGTAGTCCTAAACTGTAAAACAAACGTATGAAACTAACCTAAAGAAAACGGATATAATATCATATAACTTATATTTCTTACAGTGAATTGCTCAGTTAGCAAAGATTTATGTAAAAGAGTTTTTTAGACCTAAATAGCACTTTTTGAATTGAAACGGTGAGTTTCATTTATGTAATATATATAATTTTTACCAAAATGTCCCTTTGTCCAAATAGGAAATACCCATCGGCCTCTGACCCTTTTTGAGTATTCGTAAAAACCTCGTCGTTTTCGTGTTTCCTTCGAAACACTATCCTTACTGATAAGCCAAATAGAATCTTTCGTTGTTAAACTGTTTGATAGAAGTCTTTCTCATAAGCCAAATAGAATCACTCAATGTATGTAACATGTACATTCATATTTTGTATGTAACATGTACATACAAATTTGTATGTAACCTATACATTTACATTTTGTATGTAACCTGTACATTCACATTTATTTTGTATGTGAATGTACAGGTTACATACAAAATTTATTTTGTATGTAACCTGTACATACAAAATGTGAATGTACAGGTTACATACAAAATAAATGTGTATGTAACCTGTACATATTAAATTTTGTATGTAACCTGTACATACAAAATGTGAATGTACAGGTTACATACAAAATAAATGTGTATGTAACCTGTACATACAAAATGTAAATGTACAAGTTCCAAAAGCTGTTCTTCTTCTTCCAGTGGGTGATTGGAATTAAACTAAATACTTCTTTGCAGACATAGTCGAAAGCTTGAGAACAAAACCCAAGTAATATTGCAAATAAATAAAAAGAACCTCAATTTGATAACTACTTAAAAATCAATTTTGGAGGCAATTAAAATTTGTATATAATTAGATATGTCAGATACTCTTTATATAATTATATAATTAAATATGCTTAAATTAACAATTTCTCTGTACTCAAGAAACGCATGTCTATATTCATTGTAGCAGTATGGGTGTAATTGGGATTAAGCCTGGGTTTCTAGTGTAATAGTAGCGAAAAATGAAGAGAAAAGGAAGCTATGAAACAGAGAGAGGAAGAGACAGAAGACGAAATAAAGTAGGCTCACATAATGGCAAAATTGTAAAATAATATACCTCAAAACAAAGACGTATTATTATTTTAGTTAAATTGATCAAAAATTATGAAATCAGTCTATTCTGCCTCATTAATTCTATTTCTTATGTCTAACTTTGATTCTTAATTCAATAATTGGATTAATATTTTAGGCAAAAACATTTCACTCACCCTAGCAGGTTAGGCTTAGTCATTATTACATTTTTTTTTTCTTTGAGATTGTTAGGCGTGTAATTAGATTTTTTTAATATCCGAATTTATCTTTAATGATTATATTGAATAGTTTTATAAGAAATATATATTTAATATTAAAAATAAAAGGTGATACATTTCTCTTTGTTTAGGTCGTTGGTGCTATTTAGTATCACTGTTTATAATAGGTGCTTCAAGTCCCTTTATTTATAAAAAAGATGCAACTGAAAGACAATTTAATTTTTATAAGAATATTTTATTATTAAAATTGTGGAATACATATCACTTAATAAAAGCATGAGATTAGTTAAAAGTAAAAAAGGGTATTACAATGAAAATATTTATTTTTAAAAAAGAAAAAAGAATTGTATCAAAAAGAACAAACTACCTCAAATTTTTGGGTATCCCATTCAATTACCAAACTTGAAACCAAAAATTCACTCTCTGCATAATTTTCTCTTCTCTAATTCCCCCAATCAATTGGTAATGAATAATATTGTTAGTATTAGTGTTGGTGTTGGTATTTGTCATTCAACAAGTTTCATGTATTTTGGTAATGAATATTATTGTCGGTATTAGATGTTGGAATTATTGTTAGTATTGAATATGGTTAAATAATAAAATTAGCATAAATTTTTCATTAGTTTAAAATAACTAAAAATGATTACAAAATTGTTTCAATAAGAAAACTATCACAAGTGAAAGCCACGATGTTGTTGCACTTTCGGGTTGCATCCCACGGTAGCAAAAAAGGAGCCACCATGATTGTGACTTCCATTAGCAAAGAGGTACACAGTTTAGATAGTTTTACTAGTTAGAGATAAGTGACTTAGGGATAGAGATACAATTTATGGAGAGATAGACCAAATAAGGAAAGAGAAAATTAATCCAATTATGGCCTTAGTTGTAATGTAAAATTGGAGGAAATAAGGAGAAAGCGGTTGAAGATAGAGGAACTCTTTAAATGACTCTTTAAATGACCAAGTGCCCCTTAAAATATATTTTATTATATAAAATTTAGTAAAATATTTTTCCATAAAGTTAAATTGTCTTTCAATGATCCATTTTATATAAACAAAAAGACCTACGAGCACTTTTTGTAAACAATGGTACAAAACAGTCGCAATAGCCTAAACTACAGGACTAGTTCAACTCTTGACCCTAGTTTGCTATTTTGCTCCTAAAAGATATTAGTCATGTGACTATTTTTCTTAATTATTATGAAAAAATATATATGCTTTACCTTTGAACAATAAATGAAGTAAAGTGTTCCATTTGAAAAATAATAAAATAATGAACATTTAAGGTCTATGATTGTTGATAATTTTCATAGACAAAAGATTTTATTTTAAATAAGTTTCTAGGCTCACTATCATGTTTTTCAAACAAAGTTGAAGAAATACTCGAGTTTTGGATTGTCACATCTCAAGTATAACTCGTATAACTATCACACTTAGAACTGCATGCATGCATTCACTAACAATGTTCACAATCCTTAGAATTAATTTTGGTGCTAAAGCTTGCATTGGTCAATCAATCAACTAAAGATACTTGATCGATCGAGAGCTTCAATCGACTTTTATCTATTCCTCTTTGGTGAGTTTTATTTTGAGTGGATCGATCAAGCTTCGCTTGACTTTGATTGGTCCCCTTGGTTCATTTTATGATTGTGCTATCTTAAAGGGTCATCAATCGAGTTTCGCTTGACTTCAACTGAGTTCCCTCTGGTGAAAACTGGAAACACAACTTATCGTTATTTCATCGATTGAACTTGGGAATTTTTTTTTAAGTCTTATTTTAACTCGAGTCAATTTGTAAAATTGCCACATACCCTTCACTTTAAAATGATTTAAAAATACTATTAAAGGGTATATGTGACTTTACATTTGAGTGTAGGTTAAGAATCAATTTTTTTATTTATAAAAACCAATTGCTCGTTGTTTGATCACTCACGCAATATTTTTTAAGAGAGCTATCATAATAATTTTCTCTATGCTTTCACTTTTCTTTTGTTGGTCTTATAATCTGTGACTATTGCTAGATTGATAATTTCTATTTGATTATGTTTCTATGATAGAGTTCTTAGTTATGTATTGGGTGCTATTTTTATGAACTAGGATCATGATTTGTTTCTTAGTAAAATCCATCTAGAACATACATGGAAACTTTGTACGTTTCTATGCTATACTTTTTTTCAAATTGTTCTATGAATGTGTCTTATTAGTGGGAGCTAATTGAGACTTTGGTCAGGATTCATGCACCTCAACCTTGGAGATTGTGAATTTAGAGTGGAAGCTCGTAAGTAACGTACAATGTGGCATTATCCATGTAACCATGTAAGCGTAGTATAAGATCGGGTTTATACTTGAATGAAAAGTTTTATTTTATATGACTTGGATCAAAATTAAAGAAATCTAGCGCAATTACAAATAAAAACTATTTTGCTTTCCTTTTCCTACCTAACTCTTAATTTCAATTTAGTAGTTACTCCTTCGTAACTGAAATTTAAGCAATAATAATAATACTAAATAATAATGAAAATATGAAGATGGAAGCACATATCAAAAGCTTGAAACATTTTCTAGGGCTTAGCCTTGCCACATTACAACATATTTAGTGGTGGGTCGATCTCTAAAATTAAGCTTTTTTCATCGTTCTTATTGCAATTTTTCTTGCAAGTATACTGATGAATACTATTTTGACCTATTATTTGTTACGTTTTTAAGTGATTATTTTGCATTTAATTTCGATATAATCTTGTTTTGGAGAGTATTCTTTTGTTTTGTAGGTCAAAGTAGGTTTGGGAATAAATGTGGAAAAAGAGAGTAAAAATGAAGAAAAATGTGTTAAAGATTGTAAGCCTTACATTGGGTGTCATTCACTATGTAAGGGGGACAAACAAAGGCTTAGCAACGTAAGCCCTTACATCGAGAATCAACAAACTATGTAAGGGCATTACAACAACGCGCGCCGAGGCATGCAAAACCTGCGCCGCGGCGGGGAAGGTTCTGTCTTGATTTCAATTCCAGGAAAATATAGCGCGCCGAGGCATGAAAAACCTGCGCCGCGGCGCGCGTACCCGGATTTTATTTCCAGCTTTTCAACCCCAACACACACACACACTCAAACCCTAATATATAAATACCCATTTTTAACACTCCCCACACCCAACTCGTGAATATTGCCTCTTCTTCTCCTCCTCCACATTTTGAGAGAGAAATTACTCCATTAATGCTCTTCCTTTGAAGCTCCATCAACAATCTTGAAGAAGGTGACCATCCAACATCAAGAGCTTGTTTCAAGAGTGGAAGTGGGGTAATTTATTGTTTGTAATCTCTTTTCTTTTTAAGAACTCATAGAATGTTATTTGTAATGAAAAATATTGATTTGGATTTCATTATGAGTAGCTAAACTCTTTGTGTGTGGGATTTTAGCAATGTAACCTTGAGTGGATGATTGTTTATGTGGATTATTTTATATTAAAGTGATTTATTTCATGTTCATTGTTCTTAACACTTATGTTCATTAATTACTTTTGACCAATTTAATTTATGAATGTATGGAATATTTTAGGGTTGAGTTTTAGAAACACCATCTAAATTCAATTGGGCATTTTTGAGCATGAGCCTAATTTAAGTGCATTGACTTGTCTTAAATTAGGTGATTAAATTATTTTCCTAAGTTTAATGCTAATTAACTAATTAACGGTCCGGATCAAAGAAGCTAATTAGTTAATTAAGGAAAAATTGCCATTGATTTGGGATTTTCTAGGGTTAGTGAAAACAATCATTAAATTCCACTTTTTCATGCTTAATTGTGAAAACCACATAAATCAATCTATCCATGATTAGTTAACTAGCTAATTTCCCACACTCGTTCATCTCATCGCTTCAGCAATACTTTCACACACTCACTTTATTTGTTTTAAGAATTTAAAATTTTAGAAACCGTTTACAAAACCAACTTTGATAGAGTGTTTAAGATTTATTTTATCGCTAAGTTTTAGATTACATTTAACTCTTTTAAAAACCACCGCAATTCCTTTGAGAGACGATCTTGGGAGTATACTTGTCGCTTACTACAAGTGACTCGTGCACTTGCGAGCTTTTACAAATACAAAATTTGGTTAACAAGTTTTTGTGCATCATATACTGTAAGTGCAAAAGTAGTAAAGTGGTGGGTTAGTCTCTAAAATTAAGCTTTTTTCATCGTTCCTATTGCAATTTTCCTTGCAAGTATACTGTAAGTGCAAAAATAGTAAAGTGTACGTAAGCACGAGTCGAACCTTGGAGACTTGAGATAATTTTGTATATTAAGTCGAACCTATTTCTTGCTCTATTTGAAAGATCAAGTTTTTGAATGCCAAATTGAACTAAATAAAATTTAACAAAAGAAGTTTTAATACAATTAAAGAAAATCTAGGGATTCAACTTCTCTCATTAATAGTAACTCAAATGTATTGATTATTAATGAAACTCTACTAAAATAATTAACACCCACTTGTTTGTGGTCAAGTTAATCCTAACACCCACATGTCTATGGCCATCTAAACATACATGGGTTATTAAGTACCTAGAGTTTAAAAGTGATTACATACAAAATAATGAAAAAAATTTCCTCATTACACATATGCCAATTTAATGCATGTTCATAATTTCATATCAATTTTTCAATTGCATACAAAATTAACAAATCACCTAATTAAATGGTCAATTTAATTAAGTGCATTAAGTATATTAAATTAAATAATCTAAATACTTTAATAATATTAAATAAACATTAGACAATCATGTTCATAGAATGGGTTCCATTAAAATTCCTAGAACAAAATCTCTACTCCATAATTCTCATTTTTAAAACTATAAAAATAAGAGAAAAAATTATAAGAAACATAAAGATTACACTTAGAGGAGTTGAATGGTGAAATTATTGTGTAAAATCCTTAAAAAAATGCTCCCAAGTTGACTCTTTTTGCTTCAAAAACTCAAAATCTTGCCTCTTGCACAAAAATGATGAAAAACTACTCTACAAATTGTTATGCTCGGGTCTGATTTCGTATTGAGGCTAAAACCCTTGAAAAATGGTTCAGATGAAATTTGAACCGTTCGATCAATGATTTGATGAAAATCATTTAATAAAAAGGCACTACCCAATAGAAGGATGTCATTTAGCACTAAAAATAACATAATGAATAAGAGCGCAACAAGTGGCAAGGAGAAAACATGGGAGTTGTGTGCGCTTCACGTGGCTCGCTGTGAGAGGCTAACATAGACCGGTTTGTTGAGCTAGCGCCACACGGTGCTCTATGATTCATTAGTGTTGCTTGTGTGGCGTGAACATGCCGACCGTTCTACAATTTTTGAAATAAACGCTTTGTTGACACATGTCTTAATGATTGTGACACTTTGACACCAAGAGCTCATTGATTCGTTAATACGGCTTGCGTGGCACCCAGCTGGCTTCCACGTGTATATGGAGATTTCTATGTGCTTCTACCTACATAAAAACAATTAATATAAAATCCCTAAAAGTTCCAAAAAATTCCCAAAATTTATATTTTCATCCATTTTTACCATTTGATCCATTGACTCGGAATCATCCTAAGTTGTGTTGAAGACTCCAACTCCATCTCCATCTCCTGAACCTATTGATTCAGAGACGTTTACACAATTGGATCATTTTGCCAATATCTATAGTTCAGGTTTGAAGTTAAGGTGTGATGCTACTCCTAAAATTTTAATACCATTTGTAATGGAGGAATTGAAGAGAATAATTAAACCTTCAAGAGTTTTATGTAGTCCTTATGTTTGCCCGATTAAGAAGATTATTGTTCTTATTCATGGCAGTGTGGAAGTGCAAACTAATCCTATGGTAATTTCTAATGAACCTGAACATCATTGTTTGACCATTTTTGAAGTAGTTGAATTGGACTCTGAAATGGAGCTTCCTATGGTTCCTTATCCAAATCTACCTTTTGGATGGTTAAAAAAATTTGATCAATGGTATAGTGACAAAAAATCACAAGTACTTGTTTGTTTATTTTTATTTGTTATTTTTTTGGTTAATTAATATATTTTCTAATATGTTTGTGATTTTATAATTTTTTTTTATTTGATCAGCAGTAAGTTCAGATTGTGATATCGTAATTTGGAGGTAGATAAGTACGAATTTTTCAAACCATTAAGTAATGCTGGTGGGTGACTTGAGGCTATTATAAGCATCTTACAAAACCTATTCTTGTTATTTAGCTTGTTTAGTGGCCTTTTTTACAAATTAACTCGTACTTTTGTTTTATTTTTAATACATTTGTGTGTACCTTATGCTAAAATGCTTGTATTGTTATGTTCTGAATGCTATCTATATTTTTCAAAGTCGTATGAAATGATATCTAAATTTTTGTATAATGTATGTATGTTATCTAAATTTTTGAAAACCTTGCATAATTCTAAATAAATCTCCACAAATCTTGCAAAATTTTTATATTTATTTTCATAAACCTTATGGAATGTGCTGAATGTTATTATTTTTATCAATTTTATTACACAAATATAATATAATCAAAATTCGTTAACAAATTGATTGCACTTGTGTGATTTAATAAAAAGTGAAATTCTTCTATTTAGTTCAATGAGTTATCTAATGTACAAAACCCACCATTATTATTTGAAATCATATATTTTTTTCATTAAGTAATGTTTGATGATTTTTTAATAGAATAGAGCAACAATCTAGTAAAAAACAAAAGAGCTAAAATTACTATAGGTAACGTACATGACTTTTGTTGTAGAAATCAACTTGGGATGGATTTGGGATTGCTATATTTGTCAAGAAAAGTAATTTGTTAGAACTTATTAAGATTTAGTTGTTTGTTAATTAAAGTAACTTTTGGCTAGCTATTTAACTTTTAAAAGTCATTGCCGTAAAAATTTAGCTATTTTTAAGGAAACTATAAATTTAACTGTAAGAGTACCACTTTGGTATTTATACCATATATATACGTATATATATGTAAGAAACTTCCTTGAATGTTTGACTAAATTCAGATACATATGGGTTTGGTATATCCATTTGCAGTAGATATTTGATATTAAGTGTATAAATATAATTATTAGTTAGATGTGTTATGATTTATATAATGTTTGGAAAATACATCTATATTGTCAATTGTTACTTATATTCTTTTTTCTATTATTAAGGTTGAAGATTATTTATTTTAAATGTTATATTATTCATACAATGTTGTGTTGATTTTATTTGATTAGTTATTGAACTTGTATTTATTTTATTCATTCATAGCATATTGACGCCATTCTATATGAGATACGTGCTTAGAAGTTGTGATATCTAGATACATTTGGCTTGATGAAGTATACCACAATGGATGTTGGATTTTGTGTATGTTTCTGTTACCATTATAGTTTATTTATTTTTAATTGGATTAATGCTAAAATTGAATAAACTTTTGTTGATTTTATCTAATGCATTTATTTGTTTTCTATTTTACTTTGTCATCTCTAGAATGCATGTAAGATATTGTTTGATAAATCAACTAGAGTTGGGAAATCTTTTTTGAAGGATGTTAAATTGGATGATAATGACTATTTAGTACATTTCGTTGCTGGAGTTGGAAGTTTGACTGAGTTAGATTTTTTGGCTCTAAGTTGGAAAGATATTGATGAGGGTTATCTTCCTGTCAATATCGATAATAATCATTAGATTTGTTGTACTGTTCACTTGAGGGAACGATGCATCAAGATTTATGATTCATGTGATACTAAAGATGTTGTAGGAAAGGGTAATTATCTTGCAGTTACAATTCCACATATCTTACATCATTTAGAATACCATGGTTATGGAAATGATGGTCTTCTAGATCCATGTGAACCATTTTCTTTGTTTGTGGTCAACGGAGTGCCAAAGAAAGTGAACAGGTAAGTAGTTTATTTGTTTTTGTTTTCTTATTTTTTATTTCAGCTTATTATAATGCTTTTAAACTAATATAATTCTTTTTTACAGTTATGATTGTGGTATTTGGTGTATCAAGTTTGTGGAGTTCCTTGTTAAAAGTTGGAGATTTGGTATGATTGACTCACTAACTTTTTCGAGGATTCGACGAAGATATTGTGCACAATTTTATAACAACAAAGTTCTGGAGCCAGATTATTGACATTCTACTTGGTTCAATTTTCTGTTTTATAAACAACTTTAGGTCATTGTTAAAACAACCCAGATACAATTGTATTTTAAGTATTATGTTACTTTAAACCCAACCTAATCAATGCTTCGAATTTTTTACAATTTTCACAAGAATGATAGTTGGATATCAATGTAATACAACTATTTGATTACACCACTAGATGGCACAAAGCTACATAAATTACATGAAGTAGAAGTTGAATGTATAGTGTTTTACATTTGAATAGGAAGAAGTTATCTAATGCCAAATATGTCATGTTCGATCGTTGTTTCCTAGGCTCTGTAATGTTAGATATGCACCATTAGTTGAGCAAGTAGCTGATGTTTTCACTAAGCCCTTGGGAGATACACGCTTTGGTTAACCAAAGTTAAATTCATGATGTTACTTGCTCCATGTGTTTAAGGGAGGATATTAACCTGTAGTACTATAACTAATGTGCACTTGATAGTAGTGGATAGTGACTAGCAAGATAGTGAGTTACAACAATACTGTGATGCTTAGCTTCTATATAATGCTCAGTGAGTACACATTTTTTCTTAATGAGAATATCCTCAATAAACGTTTAGTTTCACTTTCCTTCATATAAATTACCAACTTCATTTAAATCGGTAGAAATATTTAACAATTATTGCTGCAATTAATTGAAATGAAAAGATAAAGTAGCCAATCATTTTCATGTTTAGGTCACTTTTAATATTTCATATGTATTTTATATTTTCTATCTTTGTTTTATATATTATATATTAATATACGGTTAAATTTAGAATATATTATATATATTCAAGAACATTCAATAAGGGTTAAATAAAAAATGAGTTTTGTAATGCTTTCAGAATGATTACAGTTTCGTATTGTTTCCGAAAACTTAGGCTATGTTCCGTACTGCTTCCAAAATTTAGATAACTTTCCATATAGTTTCTAGAAATAATGATTAACATTCAGTAAGATTTTCGAAAAAGAAGATACATATATCATATGATGTATGAATTGTTTAATATTAAGAAAAAGACACATTACTTTTCGTTTTTTAATTTCAACATCTTGTCGATTAATTATTCAGGATGATATAGATGATAGGACAATAATTTACAATATATAATTTATTATGAACTATTTGCACACAAAAAATATAATATTTATAAACATTACATTAAAATATTTTTTAATATGAAAAAGTTATAAAACATCTCGTTTCAAAAAATACTTGAAACAATGAATTAACTATGGAATTCAAAAAGAGTAAAGTTTATCATATTAATGTCCTCATCTTCAAACTTGGATGTCTAAAATAGACAAGTTTTTTAATATCTATTATAAACTTGAATCTATATATTGATTAATAATTTTTTTTTTCCTTTTTTTCTTTCATGTTCCTTGTGTAGTGCTTCAAATTCTCCTACCGAAGGCATTCTTTTTTTCTTTCTTCTTCCTTTGTGAACATTATCAGTTGTTTCATCCTGCTGTTCATTTCTTGTTAGAGGCAAAACTAACACATCTTGAATTGTCTTTGGTAAGTCCCATGATTCTTCATCTCCAATTGGGTATATGGGTGCTTGATAAGCTGTTTGCAATACTGTTAAGTGATAACAGCTTGAGCAAAGTGTATCTATAGCCATATTCTTCTTTAAGCAAGCTGCAATTGCATGTTTACAAGGCATTTTAAGTGTTTGGATCTTACCACAATGGCATAGTTGTTTCTCCAAGTCAACTATGTAACATTTCATGTCCTTTTTCACTTCAAATATATGGTTGTCTATGTCTAACACCTCGTATTTTTCTGATTTCAAAGTTCTCTTTGTAATTTTTTGTTATGCCCAATCTATAAGGAACCCCATCTGGGATGCAACAACTCTTCTAGCAACAAACCATTCTTGTGTCTTTGCCCTTATCTCTTCTAACAAGTTTGATACTGGCATGTCTCTTGCACTTCTCAATATAGAATTAATGTGTTCTGCATTATTGGAAGTCATAAAGTCATACCTTGATTTTGAAGCTTTACACTGTGATCTTGCCTAAGATTCATAACATGCTTGTTTCAAGTAGTTAGATGCTTTCTAGCTTTCTTATTGGATCATTGTTATATTTTGTTGGAATTTAGCATCTGTATATGCGTATGCCGCCTTCTTGAAATACTTGTTGATAAGTTGATTGTAAAATCTTGACAAATTTTGCTTAATATAATAATATCAAAAGCAATGAGTAGCATCTTCCCCATACACAATTCGCACTACAAATTTTATAGCATTATTTCTGTCCGAAATGATTGCAAGGTCTTCCTTTTCTCCAATTACCATCTTTAACCTTCTAAAAAACCACTTCCATGCCTTTGTTGTTTCACTATTCACAATATCAATGCAACAGGATAAATTTGTAATTGTAAGGTTTATGAATTTGGCAATTTTCGTGGACAAAATGTTTGATTGTAATCTAGTATAAGCGTTCACCGTTTAATCAGATGATACATGGTGATGGAGTCACCAAGCTTGCAATGCCTATATGACAGGTAAAATATTCTCTCATGCATACACCCTCACACAATTGAGCACTACACTTAGTATGAATCGTAACGAAAAGAAACTGTGCACATGTTGGTCGATCGATAGAGAGGACAGTTCGATCGATCGAGTATAGACCGACTTCAATCTAGCTGCTCTCGGGTTTGAAATTGCATAGTTCGATCGATCGAGATTTGGATTGATCGATCGAGCATTGGCTAGATAGATCGAGCTTTGGCTAGTTTGATCGAGCTTGTTTTTCAGTTCTACTACAACTCTGTTTTTAATTCGGCCCATATGTTACTTTTACCAATTTGACTCATTTAATGTTGAATGCAAAATCTTTATATGAGTAAAATTGTTGTGAAAGTAGAATCCTTGTATGAGTAGAATTCTTGTGAAAGCAAAATCCTGGTATGAGTAGAATTCTTGTGAAAGTAAAATCCTAGTATGAATAGAATTGTTGTGAAAGTAGAATCCTTATATGAATAGAATTATTGTGAATAGAATTGTTGTGAAAGTAGACTCCTTGTTTGAGTAGAATTGTTGTGAAAGCAAAATCCTAACAAGAGTAGAATTGTTGTGAAAGCTAAATCCTGATATGAGTAGACTTGTACTCTATTATTAATCCTCTTTCAAGTCAAATTGGACTCTATATAAGCAACGCTTATTTGTGCAAAATATTCACCAACACCGAAATAATATTTTCTACAGCTAATTGAGTTTTTAAAGAAAAATCCTATTCTCTTCATCTATTAATCTTAGGCACTTTCTTGTTTTAATTGTTCAAACATATTGTGTGGTTATATTTGAATAATTCATGTGCCTAATTGCTTTTCATGATTTTGATCTTTACATGATTGTTCTAGAGTTTACTAGTTGATTTGGTTTTTACGTTATATGATATTAAATCTGCTAGTTAGGGTTTTTCATTGTTAAATCTACTCTAGGACACACTTTGCACTTGTGTTATTTGTGCTAACGTTTCAGGTATTGAGGTGACATGTTTGGTATTTCGTGTGACTCGAAATTATCGAAGTTGGCAAGTTCGATTGATCTTGTGGGACTCAAGTAGATCGGAACGTTGGTCCGGATCCAGACACCTAGCTTGTGGAGGCTATGAAAGGAGCGACGGCTTGTAAGTAAATTACATGAGGGGGATCTATCTGTGAAGGGTAGTCTAGGACCTGTGGTTGTAATTGAACATTGATTTTCATAGTAGATAGCTAGGTGGTCCGGTGGACTGATGGTTTTTCTCTTAGGTCATTGGTGTAGCCTAGGTTATTTCCACCTAAAAATCTCGTGTGTTATTCTTTAATTTCGCATTTTATTTTTACACGCGATTGCATGTCTGGCTATTGTGTTTAAATTATATGATTAATATCTGTTAAAATTGAAAATAACCTATTCACCCCCCTCTTGGTATATTTGATCCATAATTAAAAACTTTCAGTAATGATAAGTAATATTATTAAATCAAACTTTTATTTTACATTGGAACGCAATATGTAAGGTTCACATATATAGATAATGTCATACATTCAATGAAATTTAGGACATGCCAAGGATAATGATTCTAAAGTGATTGATTTCTAAAAAAATGTTGAAAAAAATAATTGTAACCATAAGGAATGAGCACATAAACAATATGTTTATTGTCTAAAATCAATCACCATAACACCAAAAAAGTGTTGTATGTAATTAACTTCTTACATGCATTTATATTATGTCATAATTTTATTTGAATTATAGCATCTAAAGATATGAAAATAATTAATACTATAAGAACTTCCAAAACGGTTTGTACCTGATTATTTCCATCTTTAATTATTGCAACAAGTAATACTCCTCCATGCTTTTCTTTTAGAAAAGTTCCATCAACCACCAAAACAAGTCTCATGCATTTTCTAAACCCATCTATTTTTGCTCCAATACCCATAAATGCATACTTAAATGAAGATTTTGAGTTTGTTTTTATCTCAGTGTATGTACCTTGATTTCGTGTTTCAAGCATGTAGAAGAAACTTGGTAGTTTGCTATATGATTCAGTGGGATCACCTTTTACAATTTTGATTGCTTGTCTCTTTGCTCTTACTACTTTTTTATATGTTATGTTGACACCCGTTGTGTTTTTTATGCCACTCATAATATCCTTTGGTCTTATTTGTCTTCCAATATCTCTAAATACATTTTTGATGTCCTCGGCAATGTTCTTATATGTAGCATGTTTATAACATTGGTCTTTGTAGAATTGAGAGCAAGTATGATCCGAAATGTATGTTATAATTTTAAATGTAGCTGATTCTTCAAATTTGTTTGCTATTAGCTTCCAATAACATCATTCATCTTTGCAAACCAATCTTATTATTTTCTTGTTTGAGTTGCTTGCAGTATAATGAAACGACTCTTAATTGCAAACTTTGAAATTGATGTTTTCAATTGTTCTTTATTTTTGTATACTTTTCCATTGTATACTTCCCCAGCACTTTCTTCAATATCTGTTAAAAATTCAGTGTCAATCTCATGTTCATTCTCTTTTTCATAGACATTTATTGTTGTATATTGGTGGAGTTTGATTCCAAACTGATGACATCTTGTGCTTTTCCTTTGTCTTGTTGATGTGTCACATATAGTATATCTACCTCCTCTGTTTTTTTGTCAAATTTCTTATCGATGAAGGATTCAATATCATTATTGTCTTCTACATTTAGAGCAAGATTCAATCCTGGGGTAGTCATCTTGATATTGATGTCTCCTTTTTTTCTAAGCAACTCGCAAATATGCTTTTTCAACAGTACGAATTCAATATTCTCTTCTATATACAAACCCTTTGGTTTTCCATTTATGTAATGATCTTTTCTATCTCGAAAAATCCACTCTCCACTATGCATTCTTATTACTCTCATCTTTGAATTAGCTGCAAGTGAATATGTCATTAGTTTGTAAATATATAATAATTAAAGTTTTGGAATCATAAATTTCAACAACAAAAGAAATGAGAACACAATAGTAGTTCTACATATTGGACTTATTATTTTTGTTTATCTATCACTTTTATATTGTTATTTAAATTTCTATACGTCTTATAGAATATGTCGAAAGCATGTACTTTAAAAAATTATATATTCTAAATGAGAAAAAATAAAAGATTTATCTTAAGTTTATACTCTAACAAATATTTATATTAAGTTTTTTATAAGTATTATTGAATTTCATAAGATTTATCTACATTTATTAATTTCTATACAACTTACAGAATGTTAATTGCAGTAATTTAGTTAATGATTAGTAGAAATATAAGTACATTTTCATATTATAATCAGCTTATTGCATTGAAAATTGAACAAAAAACGAGCCAAATGGAATCAATTAAAGACATAGAACAAAACTAAATATGAAATCCTTTCATTTATAATGTATGATTAACTTTTGATTTTCTTACTTGTTGAATTCATCATATTGTTATTCTCCATCTGCAATTTTCAAATAAAAACAAATTTAATTTACTAGAATAAAGATAAAGTAAGCTAGTCAAGTTATTAACAATAAACATAGTAAACAAATTTGACTTCATCAACTTTAAGTTGTGCCTCACACCTACAAGAAAACATATTCAGCACTTCATTAGCATAACCATGTGTGCCTTATCCCATGATCATGATGGTCCATGACATGTTCTCCATTTGCAATTTTCAAATAAAAACAAATTTAGTTTACTAGAATAAAGATGAAATAAGCTAGTCAAGTTACTAACAATGAACATAGTAAACAAATTTGACTTCATCAGCTTTAAGTTGTGCCTCACACATGCAAGAAAACATATTCAACACTTCATTAGCATAACCATGTGTGCATTATCCCATGATCATGATGTTCCATGACACTGTATCCTTATTTCTCATCTGATCAAAAACCACAGAAGCATTTGTCATGCTTCCGCATTTTGCATACATGTCCATAACAGCATTGCTAACTAACACATCCTCATAGTCCGTTCCAAATCTGTTTCTAATGATGTATCCATGAATCTACCTACCAAGCATTAGAGCAGCAAGATAGGAGCAAGCAGGAAGAACTATTGTGACAGTGACTAAATCAGGTCAAACTCCAGCACCTATCATCCTATCAAAAAGTCTAAGTGCATCTTCATGATCACCACACTGTTCATGTACCATTAAAATTGAGTTCCATGAATATATATCTTTATCTTCCATCATCTCAAAAATAACCAATGCATCTTTAGTGCACTTGCATTTTCCATACAAATCTATTAAAGCATTTAAAACTGCAGCACTTGAATCATATCCCATTTTCATCACAAAACCATGCACAGATCACCCATTGTCAAAATCTCCCTTTATTGCAAAGATTGACAATACACCGATAACCACAAATATACCTAGCACAACACCAGCCTTATCCATTGTTCTGAAAACTTCCAAAGTCTCATCAATTCGCCCAATTTGTGCAATTCCATTAATCATTGTATTCCAAAGTACAACATCCTTCACTGGCAATTCAGCAAATACTTTCTATGCCTCTTCCATTAACGCGAATTTCAAATACGTGTTGATCAAAGCACTACCAACAAACACATCCAATTCAAGCCCAAGTTTAAACAACAAACCATGAATCTTCCTAACCTCCACCACATCACAAACCATGAATACTAAACACATATGCAATGTGGATGAAATACTAAATACTAAACACATACGAATTTTTTTTAGTGAATAAATATTTTTGCAAACAGAAAAACAAAAAGCTATGAAGAGGAGAAGTAGAGGAAAAAAGAGACACACAAGTGGAGGACGTAACTGTGATGAGGATGCCGTGTGGAGGACGCCAGATTGTGGCAATGATGTCGTAAGAAGGAAATTGGAGTATATCATCTGGATGGCCTACGGACGCTGGACACCGTTGCAGCAAGTTAGAGTAAATTTCTCTCGGCGGCTGAAGGTTGAAGACGCTAGAAACATACCTACCTTTTGTATGTGTTGGTAAGGGTAAGTTTGTAAATGCACAGCTTAAATGTATTGCAAAACGGTTCATTTTTGTACCAAATCATGCTATTTCTGTCCAATTTACAGCTAGAATCCTTATCAACTCTATATCAGTCCTGAACTCTGAAATAATACATATATGGATTTAAAGGCCCATTTGTTTATATAAAAACAAATCTAAACTAAATAGGGAGAGTATTCTAAAAGTTATTTTAGGGTTCAAAAAGTACATATGATTTTTAGTAAAATAACTTTCTTCTACATTGCTTTTGATTGAAAGAACAAGCAAACAGAACCTAACAAAGAGTTGATTTTGGGAAAGAAAAACAGCACACCTTCTTTTCCTGTAAAGGTTGTAGCATTGTGAAGCCCATTAATGAGAAGACCATCTGGTAAAGGAATAGATTGGCCTGAGTCTAAAATTTCTGTTAATTTCTGCATAGTGAGAAAGAAAATCCCATTAATTATATTATAAAAAATATAAGTAAAATAAGGAAAAATAATTTAATTAAAAAGAGGCAAAAATTTACCTTGTGACCAGCCTTGTACCAATCCCCAACAAGCAGAGTAAATTCTCCATCAGGAATCTGATACGGAAATGATATAATAGACCTTTGATTAACATTAAAACCCCCAAAACCTCCAGCAGTTCTATGCATTTTAGTTGAAGGAAAATAGGTAAAGGTTCCAATTTGATCTTTAGTTTGGAATTTGTATGTCCAATTTGAGTGTGGAGGTATTGGACAATGGTTCCCAAAACTCCATCTTGCCATGAAGTCCTCCTCTGTTTGATTCCAATCCTGATTTTTCCAACAAAAAGAATAAATATTTAACCATCTACAAATTGTACATAAAATACTCGTATTCAAGCGATATGACAAGACATGAGTAGTCCTTGAATACTCTAATTTGGTGAAACTTTATAAAAAATTGAGGAATATGAATTTATGAATGTTTGCATTTTAAGAAGTATATATGGCATATATCAAATATACAAATGAAAAGGAAACAAAGGAAAGTGATTCTAGTTACCAAGTAATGAGGAATGGCTCATCACATTTACAATAATGTTGTCATTAGTTACACAATCAATGTTAGGTCCCCATTAATAAGTATACCCTGAAAAATGTATGATCAAAATAAAATTAAAAATTAAAATATTTATATTAAATCAAAAATTAATATTGGTGATGAGATATTAATGGAAAGTAAAATCCAAATACTAACCTGTTGGGGAACACCAAGTGGAGAAATGGTTCCATAGGTGACTTACCAGGTGTAAAATCTGTATGGATCTTCTGAATTAACATAAAATGAACCCAACAAAGCCAATATTGTTCCCGAGAAAATAACCTGCCTCATTGTTTTTAATTTAATTAATGAATTTATTTTTTTTTTTTTTTTTTTTTTTGTGACTCAAAAATTTCCTCAAAATTCAAATATCTGCAGAACAGGAAATGGAAGTCAAGATCATCAGCAATATAAATAATACATGAAAGTGAATCGAACATGTGATTAAAAATCAATAAACCTAGTACTCCATATACAACATTTATGTCAAAACTTGTTAAAGATAACATTATGTTAAAGCCAAAGTATAGATAGATATGAACATATTAATATGTAGAAGACATACCTGAATTATACTTGAAACTCCTCTCACAAGACACAAGGAGTGTTGTGAGGGAAAGTAGTTAACTGAGGGAAGTAATTAATTAACTGATACTGTGGCACGATATACACACACATATATATTTATATATATATACCATGTGAAAGGCCTTAGGAAGAGAGAAGCAGCCAAGAAGTTGGATCCTGAGATGAATTGGGAGTTGGGTTGACAGCCTAAAATCTTTTGCGCCGCACTTCATTCTCAACTACATGTATATTCTGCTACTTCATCACAATTATTTCTTTATTTTTTTTAATCTAAAACTGCATTCGTACTTCATTACAACTCATTTCAGCTCACTTGTTTATGTTACTAAACAAAATTTTATTTGGAAATTACAAACAATAACATCTTAAACAATAAAAATAGCATCTAACAACATGGAGCAAGGTTCAATTCCATTAGACAGAACTAATTTAACAGTGTTCAACATGAACGACATCCAACTGATCACGTTGAATGTGAAATTTTGTTGTAAAATTTTTTTTGTAATAAAAATATATTAACTGTACGTGCATGTTAGTTTTGTAGTTATAATTTTAAAAATATTATAAATATTATTTTTCCTAATTTTATTTTAAAATAGACCGTTACATTTTCATATGAATTTGTACAATAGACAAGACTCGAGAAATCATCAAAGTCTAGACTAGTAGACCATAAACATGAGTTTTGACGGTAGACTCAAAATTGTCCATATTTCAGCTAAATGGATACGTTAGTTGTCTTAGACCATTGCACTACTCAATACCACTTAGGCATTTATATATCATAAATATAATAATTCTTTGTATTTTAGTGAATTTTAAAAAATGTTAAAAAAAAAATTATCCATTTAAGTAGTTTTGATGACAAGCAGTAGTGTATAAAATTACTTGTGTATCAAATATTTTTTGAAATAAACTAAAACTGTAGAACAAGACTAATAATTGCATTTTTACGTAAACAGAGGACTTGCCTTCACCAATTTTTTAGTCCACTTTGGAAGCTTAAAGTTTTCCCAAATGACCACCAAGCAAAAAATGAAGAATCTCTTAAAATTTTTAATTATAGACCAAATATATCTGGAGGGAAATAAATAGATTATTTTCAATTTTTAACAAATTTTAATTATGTAACTTAAACACAACGGCTAGACATGCAATCACGTGTAAAAATAAAGTGCAAAATTAAGAAATAACACATAAGATTTTTAGGTGGAAACAATCTAAGTCACAACAATGAACTAAGAAAAAAACTACCGACCCACCGAACTACTTAACTATCCGCTATGAAATAAACTAAAACTTGACAACAAGACTAATAATTACATTGTTACCTAAACAGAGGACTTGCCTTCACCAATTTTTGAGTCCACTTTGGAAGCCTAAAGTTTTCCAAAATGACCACTAAGCAAAAAATGAGAAAAAATGAAGAATCTCAAAAATTAAATTAAACAATATTATTATTAAAAAACAAGTTGGCATTTATGAAAAATAGTAACAAAAACAGAAACCCATGTTATGTTGCACATCTGACTGGTAGATCATGAGCTACGAATGACTTTGTTTTTGGTTCAAAAATGTTTTAATAAACATTTAAGTTGCAATTAGTGTTTGCTTAGAGAGGATTTGAGTGTGAGTGTGAGTGTGAGTGTGAGTGTGAGTGCAGTAAGAACTCATAGACATCTAATTAAACATGAAAGATTTTAGAAAAGAGAGCGTTAGCATCGCAGCCGATAACGGATCCTTATTAATTGTCTTCATTTAGTTCCTCCATTTTTTTCTGAGTTTATTATTTCATTCTAAGGATAAAGCAGTGGTACCACCTCTAGTAATATCCTAAAATTAAAGGTTTTAATTATTTTAATACGTGTTTAGACTCTTTTTTTTATTCATCATAGTTACTCATATTTTAACCTACGGAGAATGAATAGAGTAATTCTAAAGCCACCACTTACTTAACTACCTCATTTTGAGAGAGAGTAGAATAAATTACAATTTGCAGCTCACATAAGGCTCGATCTCACAAGATCTTTGACGTGGAGCACTCCCATTACCAACTCAATTGAGTATATACTACATGCACTTGTTATTATTGTGTCTCCACATCATAAATAACTAACATGTTAATTGATGCATACTACTCTTATATTTAAGAGGATCACTAGTTGTTGGCAATTTCATTTACAAAATATATATTTGAAATTAATTAAATTGGCATTTAGGGTTCGATTGGATTTCATGTTAATATGGCAATCAAGTTGCATCAAGTTGAAGAAATCCAAATGCTCACCATTTATAGAGTGCTTGATCAATTCTGAAAGGTCTACGAACAATTGAGCCTTTGATAGCTAGGTCGAATCTCGATCAAGCTTGCAAGACTGTTCTTGGATCACACCAGCCACCACAGACACCCAAGTACCGCACCTGATGATCAGGCGACATCGTCCAAGAGGCCAATGAGTAGCAAGTGGTACTAATAGAATGCATTTTTTTTTTTCACTTTTTTTGCGTTCGATCAATCAAGCAATCTAGTTTTTGTGATTCGACTTCTTAAAACTATGTTTTTCACAAGGTTTTTGATTCTAAATGATCTATTTCCTTTCAAACCAATTGAGGATGTTTTTAAAACCCTACACACACTGATTAGGTTTCTCATTATTGGACACTATATAAGGGTCTCATATATAATTTTGCCTCACCACCACACAACTCACAAACACAGATAAACTACATGCTTTTATTGTACACGTTTGGATCAGTTTTTTCTTCCATATTTTATTATCAAATAGCTTCTAGTTTCTCTAATTCATATACTTGATTCATCTTTCATATATGCGGTCATGATTAGGTGATTTATACATCTAGTTAATAGTGTTGGATCCTTAATCCACATTGGGCTTATATATAAATAACTATGTGTCGTGGATTGTCATATAAAGTTAAGCCCGTTTTAAAAGTGATTTGCTAAGGTTTAAATAATTTAAATTTTAATGTATCTAATAAAATATGGACTTTAAATAAATCAATCATTGTAATTGAAAATTGATTTTATTGGTTTCTTTAGCTCTAATAATTCTACAAAAATCATATTCTTTCTCTACTATTTTCTTTATTTTAATGGATTATTTATTACATCTATTGAATTTTGTTATTTTTATGGCTAGCTATATATTTTATGTAATTGTGGACAATTTTAAGCCTTAGACTATGGTTTAATTAAATTAATATCATGATGAATATTTAATTTCAATTCTTGACTCCTAAGATGTTCAATTCTATGTTTAAATGTCATGGCTATGCATGTATAAATTAAATTGATCAATTAGTTTGTTTCATGAATATGCCTACATCTAGTTTAATATATTAGTACATAATAGCTAATATTATTATTTGAAGTAGTACCTTGTGGCTATTATCATGAGTATGATTGATACCTACGTTAAAGGTTAAACGATTGTTATAATCTTGCCCAATTTAGTTATCATCTTTTTAGATCTTAATGCAAAGAGTGAATTAAATCTAGTAAGCATATCTCTAAGTTGTTCATAATTTAAGGTTGGTTAATAGGTGGTCCTTTAACTAACTACACAGTAAGAAAATATGGGAAGTCTTAAGCGTACCTAGACTTCTAAATCTAAAGTTAAGAATTCAATATTGATTTGGATTACGATAGTAATTCAAGATTTTAAGAAATTAAATATTTATTCATGACATATTTAATTAAATTGTAGGCTAGTGGTGAGGATAGACCCATAATCACATATTTCTTGCGATCGTATTTTAATTCATATTTAATTATTTTTTGTCTTTTATTTACAATTATTTTAAAACTCCCCTTTTATTAATTTTGTTAACAAATTGGTAATTAAAGGTAAAAATTGTGACAATTCTCGTGAGTTTGACAATCTTTGTACTTAAATTATTTATCACTTATATATTGACTACGTATATTTGTGTGATTTCCAGCGTGTCACAAATTGTAAAAATAAAAAATAAAGGGACTAAATTATAAGGAGAAAAAATAATGTGACCAAAGTGTAAAAATTAAAAGATAAAGTGACCAAATCATATGAAAAATAAGGGAACCAAAGTGATAAGATATAGAATATAGGGATCATTTGTGTAGTTCACCCAAAAATTAGCATATAATAAAATTGTATCATAGCCTAGGGCTTCCAAATATCCCTTAATCACATAAAAGAGTTTAGGTATTCATAGTAATAAGTACAACAAATATAATAAACTCCATAGAAAACATCGAGAACAAAAGAAGTAAGCTTAAGATGGTAATGAATGATTGTAGATGATCATGACAAACAATCACGAAATTTTTAATCTCCATCTTCTCTCTCAAGAACTCGTGTGAAGGCTCTCTTTGTTGATCTCTCATGAACTCTGTAGTGCATGTTCTCGAATACGTTGTCTAAATGGTGCAAACTGAGTAATTCTAAAAAACTAAAGAAGAAAAAGGCACAATTTTTGTTGTTTATATACTAGAATTGCGAGGAAAATTTTGGGATCGTACCAAGCCAAAATTTTATTTTCAATTTTTTCTCCAAGACAATTTGATTTGTTTGATGGAGCAAATGGGGGGCTGCTTGTGAACCAATAGTGAAAAGTCTTTAATTACGGATCAAATATATCTAGAGGGGGTGAATAGGTTATTTTCAATTTTAATAAATATTAATTATGTAACCTAATCACAACGGCCAGACATGCAATCGCGTGTAAAGATAAAATGCGGAATAAAAAATAACACACGATATTTTTAGGTGGAAACAACCTAGGTCACTCTAATGACCTAATAGAAAAACCACCGGTCCACTGGACCACCTAACTATCCACTATGAAAATCAATGTTCAATTACAACCATAGGTCCTAGAACTACCCTTCACAGATAGATCCCCCTTTCTGTAATTTACTTACGAGCAGCCGCTCCTTTCATAGCCTCCACAAGCTAGGTGTCTGAATCCGGACCAACGTTCCGATCTACTTGAGTCCCACAAGATCAATCGAACCCGTCAACTTCGGTAATTTTGAGTCACACGAAATACCGAGCACGTCACCTGAAACGTTAGCACAAATAGCACAAGTGCAAAGTGTGTCCTAGAGCGGATTCTAACAATGAAAAATCCTAACTAGCAGATTCAACAGCATACGATGTAAAAACAAATCAGCTAGTAAACTCTAGAAATATCATGCAATTCTAAATATCATGAAAGACAATTAGGCACGTGAATTATTCAAACATAACCACACAGTATGTTTGAACAATTAAAATAAGAAAGTCCCTAAGCTTAAAGATGAAGAGAAAAATGTTTTTCTTAGAAGCTCAAATCATATATCGAAAATATTAGTTTATGTGTGGTTGATCATTATGCACAAACAAGCATCACTTATATAGAGTCCAATTTAACTTGAAAGATGATTTGCAATGAACTACAACTCTACTCATATCAGGATTTAATTCTCAAAAGAATTCTACTCATACAATGATTCTATTCATATCAGGATTTTGCTTTCACAAGAATTCTACTCATACAGGGATTCCAACTTTCACAACAATTCTACTCATATAAGGATTTTGCATTTAATATTAAGTGAGTCGAATTGGTAAAAGTAACATATGGGTCAAATTAAAAAGAGTTGTAGAAGAACTGAAAAAGAAACTCGATCGATCTAACCAGATCTCGATCGATCCAAAGCCTCGATCGATCGATCCAAAAACTTCGATCGATCTAACCATGCAATTTCAAACCCGAGAGCAGTTAGATTGAAGTCGGTCTATACTCGATCGATCGCACATGCCTCGATCGATCGAAGACCTCCTCGATCGATCGATCGATCAATTTTCTCGATCGATCTAGTTCAACCCGAGAGCACCTAGATCGAAGTCCTTTCACGCTCGATCGATCTATAACTTGATCGATCGAACTATACACTCGATCGATCGACCAACATGTGCACAATTTATTTTTCGTTACGATCCATACTAAGTGTAGTGCACAATTGTGTGAAGATGTATGCATGATATAATATTTTACCTGTCATATGGGCATTGCAAGCTTGGTGACTCCATCATCATGTATCGTCTGATTAAACGATGAACTCTTACTCTATATTACAATCAAACATTTTGTCCACGAAAATTGCCAATACAAAATAAACCTTACAAATAGAGAGTGCTTGGGTAGTATTTCTAGTTCCAACTTTCAATTTTGATCCAAAATCCAGAACAATTGGGATAAGGGGAAAAAATCATTGATTTCACTAACATTTGCATTTTCTTGGCAAACTCCATGAAAAAAATTGTTTGTCATGACACTAAGGTTCGACTTCTTAAAACTTTGTTTTTCATAAGGTTTTTGATTCTAAATGATCTATTTCCTTTCAAACCAATTGAGGATGTTTTTAAAACCCTACACACACTGATTAGGTTTCTCATTATTGGACACTATATAAGGGTAATACGAACCGGAATCCCTCCCGAAGACGGCCCGACACGAGCCTAGGGCCGTGCCTTGAGAAGGGCCTCAAGATAGTGCAAAATGGCATGCAACATCAAAAACAAGCATGCAAGCACAAGGGAAGTGGAGAAGACAAGTGCAAGTGGCAATTCCAAAAATTGGAGTTGTGCCGCGGCATGGATTTTGTGCGCCGCGGCACAAGAGTTTCTGTTTTGGACGTTGGATTTGTCACACAAGCGCACCGCGGCATGGCATTTGGGTGCCGCGGCACAAGGCGTTCTGTTTTGAGGCATGAGGCAACATGAGCGCTGCTGCATGAGAAAGTGGCGCCGCAGCGAGGAGGTTTTTGTGTTGGCATGAAGATGCATGCGCGCCACGGCATGAGATTCCATGCGCCGCGGCATGACGAGGACAGGGGCAGACGTGCGCGCGCTGACATGCCAGACCTGCACGCTGACACGGACAAGCGCGCCTAACAGCCAGACCTGCGCGCAGATCCTGAATGTGCGCACCGCGGCATGGCTACGCGCAAGGCAGACAGAACCAAGCGCGCTGCGGCATGACTATTTTTCCGCCGCGGCACTGATTCAAATTGTTGTAATTTTTGGGCCATTGGATCCAAATCAATGGCTAGGATTTCTTTTGGCATTTTTAGGTTTTCCATTGTATTTATATATATGTGTAGCAGCTGCCCATTGTAGATATACTTGAATTTTTATCAATGAAAATATTTTGAAGGGATTTCAAAATTTGAGAGCACAAGTGCTTCTCTTGTTCTATCAAGAAACTTATCAAAGGAATTAGCAACCCTTTGTGGCGTTTCGCCTTGTCTCGGTTCGTGGTGCGTATATCCATGTGTGGAGGTAAGTTCCTTGCTACCAAAGTCTAGTGATTCTCGTAGAATTTGCGTGCTAATATTGGTATCAGGTTTCTGTCCGTATTTCTTGTGGTTGTCAAACCGCGTGATTTGGAGGTCATAGGAGTCGTGGCGAGCGGTTCGCATCAAAGGGTCTCATATATAATTTTGCCTGACCACCACACAACTCACAAACACAGATAAACTACATGCTTTTATTGTACACGTTTGGATCAGTTTTTTCTTCCATATTTTATTATCAAATAGCTTCTAGTTTCTCTAATTCATATACTTGATTCATCTTTCATATATGCAGTCATGATTAGGTGATTTATACATCTAGTTAATAGTGTTGGATCCTTAATCCACATTGGGCTTATATATAAATAACTATGTTTTGTGGATTGTCATATAAAGGTAAGCCCGTTTTAAAAGTGATTTGCTAAAGTTTAAATAATTTGAATTTTAATGTATCTAATAGAATATGGGCTTTAAATAAATCAATCATTGTAATTGAAAATTGATTTTATTGGTTTCTTTAGCTCTAATAATTCTACAAAAATCATATTCTTTCTCTACTATTTTCTTTATTTTAATGGATTATTTATTACATCTATTGAATTTTGTTATTTTTATGGCTAGCTATATATTTTATGTAATTGTGGACAATTTTAAGCCTTAGACTATGGTTTAATTAAATTAATATCATGATGAATATTTAATTTCAATTCTTGACTCCTAAGATGTTCAATTCTATGTTTAAATGTCATGGCTATGCATGTATAAATTAAATTGATCAATTAGTTTGTTTCATGAATATGCCTACATCTAGTTTAATATATTAGTACATAATAGCTAATATTATTATTTGAAGTAGTACCTTATGGCTATTATCATGAGTATGATTGATACCTATGTTAAAGGTTAAACGATTGTTATAATCTTGTCCAATTTAGTTATCATCTTTTTAGATCTTAATGCAAAGAGTGAATTAAATCTAGTAAGCATATCTCTAAGTTGTTCATAATTTAGGGTTAGTTAATAGGTGGTCCTTTAACTAACTACACAGTAAGAAAATATGGGAAGTCTTAAGCGTACCTAGACTTCTAAATCTGAAGTTAAGAATTCAATATTGATTTTGGATTACGATAGTAATTCAAGATTTTAAGAAATTAAATATTTATTTATGACACATTTAGTTAAATTGTAGGCTAGTGGTGAGGATAGACCCATAATCACATATTTCTTGCGATCGTATTTTAATTCATATTTAATTATTTTTTGTCTTTTATTTGCAATTATTTTAAAACTCCCCTTTTATTAATTTTGTTAACAAATTGGTAATTAAAGGTAAAAATTGTGACAATTCTCGTGAGTTTGACAATCTTTGCACTTAAATTATTTATCACTATATTGACTACGTATACTTGTGTGATTTCCAGCGTGTCACAAATTGTAAAAATAAAAAATAAAGGGACTAAATTATAAGGAGAAAAAATAATGTGACCAAAGTGTAAAAATTAAAAGATAAAGTGACCAAATCATATGAAAAATAAGGGAACCAAAGTGATAAGATATAGAATATATAGGGATCATTTGTGTAGTTCACCCAAAAATTAGCATATAATAAAATTGTATCATAGCCTAGGGCTTCCAAATATCCCTTAATCACATAAAAGAGTTTAGGTATTCATAGTAATAAGTAAAACAAATATAATAAACTCCATAGAAAACATCGAGAACAAAAGAAGTAAGCTTAAGATGGTAATGAATGATTGTAGTTGGTCATGACAAACAATCACGAAATTTTTAATCTCCATCTTCTCTCTCAAGAACTCGTGTGAAGGCTCTCTTTGTTGATCTCTCATGAACTCTGTAGTGCATGTTCTCGAAGTTGTTGCCCTAGAATACGTTGTCTAAATGGTGCAAACTGAGTAATTCTAAAAAACTAAAGAAGAAAAAGGCACAATTTTTGTTGTTTATATACTAGAATTGCGAGGAAAATTTTGGGATGGTACCAAGCCAAAATTTTATTTTCAATTTTTTCTCCAAGACAATTTGATTTGTTTGATGGAACAAATAGGGGGCTGCTTGTGAACCAATAGAGAGTGCTTGGGTTGTATTTCTAGTTCCAACTTTTCAATTTTGATCCAAAATCCAGAACAATTGGGATAAGGGGAAAAAATCATTGATTTCACTAACATTTGCATTTTCTTCGCAAACTCCATGAAAAAAATTGTTTCTCATGACACTAAGGTTCGACTTATTATCAAAGACAGCCACTATCAGTAGCAATGTTAATTTTTACGTCTGTTAATGTGTCTCACGTATATTTTATAATTATTTTTGGCAAAATTAATGAAGTACCCTTTAAAATAGTAACAAAGTAAAAAAAAAAATATTAATTTTTATTGTGTTTATTATGGTTAAGAAAAATATAAATCATGAAATAAATAGTAAATTAAAGTCTATTTAAATTTATATTGAAGTCAATCAAAATATCAAGACTTTTATTTTTGTAAATGTCAAAAATATTATCGTAGCACGGACTTTGAAAAAATTCACAAAAATTATAGAAACTCTAATAAAGTTACAAAAATTTTAATATACCTTTAAAAATATCAAAACATCAATTAATTATTTTTAAACTAATTTACTTATTTAGTATATTAATTATAAATGCATGTAATATTTATTATGACAGACAAGTAAAAAAGTTATAGATTAATTAATTAAAATATTTATTTAGATAAATAATTCCTAATTAAAATTATACACAATTTTGAATAGTTATAGCAAAATAAAAGACCTTAATAGACAAGAACGAACTTTATATAGTATATATTAATAAAAGCGAAAACATTCACGTACTTACAAAATATTAATACAGAGTTATCTAAAAAATTATATTAAATAAAGATATTAATGGTAAATTATGTTTAAAAATAAATAAAGTTAAACATTAAAGATACTTTTTCGATTTGAACATTTTTTCGACAATACTTATATTATCTACTCATATTCTATAGATCTTTCTTGAACATTGACATTTTATTTTCAAAATCTCTAAAACATAGACATAATTGTGACATCCATTATGTGTCCGTATTTTCATCCTTGCATACAAGTATGTCATAGGAATTTGGTGAAGTACATGTTCATCTTTTTCTGGAAAATTGCATCATTACTAGTGTTGGACTATGCTACTTATGGTGACTTGTGTTGTATATGATCAATAGCACTTATTGTAATAACCAATTACAGAGCTTCTATGTACTTAGGCTTGTATATAAATAGAGGTATTACTCATTAATAAAGTCATATAATCATTTTCAAGATTAATCATCTTCTATGGTCCTTTACTTTCGTTATGGTATTAGAGCTTACGTATCAAGATCCTGAGCTTCCTCAAATAGTGCACAGAACACCACATCTAACATAAGCAAGGCCATCTCTAATAATGAAAGCACTCAATCAGCTTTCTTAGTCTTTGGAACACCTCCATCAATCTCACGTTCTCTATTAAACTTGATCGTACAAACTATCTAGTTTGGAAGGAGCAAGTTTTGTTAGTGATCATTGCTAATGGATTGGAGTCCATCATTGATCCTCATGTCCAACCTCCAACTGTGATGTTGCCTCAATTTGCTCAAATCAATCATGAGTATTCACAGTGGAATCTATTGAATAACCTAGTTAAGATCTAGTTTTATGGCTTGATTTCTTCAAAAATGCACTTGTACTTGAAATGAGGAGCTACAGCCCCATAGCAGTGGAGTTCCCTTGAGAAAGTTCATTCTTCCTCGTCTCACGCAATTGCAACTTCAGTTGCAAACTATGATCAAGAATGATATCATATGTCATGTGTTTACAAATGATTGTTGATCATTTTGGTGCTATTGGTGAAGAAGTTTTAGATTGCAATCAGATCTTGTATGCCATTGGTGGACTCGACTCTAACAACAATCTGTTTGTGTCTTTATTCACTTTATTCACAATGCATATTGATGAGGTCTCATTTGATGAGTTATACAGACAATTGTTAACCTATGAAAAGCATAATATGCAACAGAGTTCTCAAGATGTGAATCGTTATCTTTAGGATAATCTTGCCAAGTTTGTGTTGAAATATTAAACTCGATTTTTATAAGTCATTTAAATCTTCTAGATTGTCTTAGACTTTATTCTTGTTATACTAATAAATGCTTAATAGTTGTAGAAGATTATTAAGTAAGAGTGATACTAATTAATGTAGGTAGTTAGGAAGTGGTTTAATAAGTTGGTTGGGTGGTATAGAAAAGTGCTTTTAGAAGCCTATAAATAGAGCTTCTCTAACACCATTTATATTCAAGCCAAAAAAGAAGTCATCAAGCAAGTTCATAAGTTTAAGAAATAAACTTGAGTAATTCTTCTCCTAAATCTCTTCCTTTTTAGATTGTTTATATTTTTTTCTCCTAAAATCGTCTCTTGTAAAAGTCCACTATACAACAAAGTGGTATCAGAGCTTAGGTAGTGAAGAGTTTAGTTCAAGAAGATGGCAAGCAATGGCATGGCTCACTTCCAAGTCCCATTTCTCACAAAGGAAAAATATGATAATTGGAGCATCAAGATAAAGGCATTACTAGGTGCCAATGATACTTGAGACATTGTAGAGAATGGGTACGTTGAATCACAAGATGAGACTACTCTTTCTCAAGCACAAATAGATGTTCTCAAGGATTCGAGAAAGAAAGACAAGAAGGCTCTCTTTCTCATCTTTCAAGCATTGGATGATGATGGCTTTTGAGAAGATGTCCTAAGCAAAAACATCTAAGCAAGCATGGAATATGCTTCAAACTTCTTATAAGAGAGCGGAACTGATGAAGAAGGTACGTCTTCAAACTTTAAGAGGAGAGTTTGAATCTTTGCACATGAAAGAATCTATAACAATTTTAGAATATTTTTCTATAGTTCTAATTGTTTCTTATCAACTAAAAAAATGGTGAAACTTTGGATGATGTAAGAATTATGGAGAAAATTCTTTGCTCTATAACTAAAAATTTTGAGCATATTGTTGTCATGATTAAAGAGACAAAGAATTAGAAGAAATAACAATTGAGCAACTTTTTGGTTCTTTACAAGCATATGAAGAGAGAAATAAAAGAAAAGATGAGACCATGGAGCAAGTTCTTCAAACAAGATTCACACTAAATGATGAACAAGAATGGTTTGGCAAAGAGAGAAGCCAAAATGGAAGAGGCGGTGGTCGTGATCATGGCTGTGGAGGAGGAAGAGGTGGTTTCAAGACTTTCAACCATGAAGAAAGGAGACAAGAGCCAAGTTCATCAAAAGGTCGTGGTAGAAGCAACCATGGTGAAAGAAATTATAACCCTCAAATTCAATGTTATAATTGTCAAAGATTTGGACATTATGCTTCCAAATGTAGACCTTAAAAGAGGAATGAAGAAAGAGCCAATTTTGTGGAAGACAAAATTCAAGAAGATATCACCTTACTTCTAGCATACGAAGGAGAGGAAGGAAGAGAGAAGAGCACATGGTACCTTCTTACCAGCGCAAGCAACCATATGTGTGCAAATATAGACATGTTCGTGGAGCTTGATGAAGTAGTAAATAGTGTAACTACTTTTGGGGATGAATTCACAATTCCTATAAAAGGCAAAAGTAAAATCCGTAATAGCTTGAAGAATGGAGAATATCAATTTATTTCAAATGTTCATTATATGCCAAAAATAAAGAGTAATATTTTAAACTTGGGCCAACTCTTAAAAGAAGGTTATGATGTTCCCATGAGACACAATAGCCTTTCTCTAAGAGATCACAATTTTAACTTGATAGCCAAAGTTTCGATGGCCAAAAATAGAATGGTTTTGTTAAATATTCAAAATAATGTTACACAATGTTTAAAGGCTTGTTTTAATGAAAATAAAAAGGACTATTCAAGAAGAAATTAGAAATGCAAAGTTTTGTATAATTATTGATGAAGCTCGGGATGAATCAAAAAGGGAACAAATGGCTATTGTTTTGAGATTTGTTGACAAAGAAGGTGTTGTACGAGAACTCTTTTTTGCATTAATTCATGTCTATGATACTTTAGCAAAGACTTTAGAAAAAGGCAATATATTCTACATTATCTAAACATAATTTAGAAATTCAAGATATATGAGGTCAAAGATATAATGGTGCTAGTAATATGAGAGGTGAATGGAACGGATTACAAGCTCTTATTACAAGTGATTGCCAATATGCTTACTATGTTCATTATTTAGTCCATCAACGACAATTAGCTTTAGTGGCAACATCAAAAAATGTAATTCATACCAACAAATTTTTTTCTAAGTTGACAAACATTGTGAATATAGTGAGTGCTTCATGTAAGAGGAATTATGAGTTCAAGAGTGCATATGCAGAAGATATTGATGAATTAGAGACTGGAACAGGACTCAATCAAATTGGCTCTTTGCAACGAGTAGGTGAAACATGTTGGAATTCATATTTGAAATCAGTTGCTAGCTTGGTAAAGATGTTTGGTGCAACATGCTCAATACTTATTAATATTATTGATGAAGGGATAACTTATTCCCAACGAGCGGAAGCAGACACAGCTTACGAAATATTAATATCATATCATTTTGTCTTTACTCTACATCTCATCCTAGAAATCATGAAAATAACTGATTCACTTTGTCTAGCCTTACAAGTTTTCAAGATATTTTAAATGATATGGACCTTATTTCATCCACAAAATTGCTTATTCGAAACCTGAGAGACAATGAATGGGATACCTTACTTGCTAAGGTAAACAAATTTTGTAGGGCACGAAACATAGATGTTCCAAAGATGCATGCCCTTTACGTTTCAAGAAGAGGTAGAGCTCGCAATCAAGAAAGTGACTTCACGATTGAATAATTTTATCGGGTAGACATTTTGTATGCAACAATTGATTCTTAATTACAATAATTAAATAGTCAATTTAGTGAACAAGCTACAAAGTTGATTATTCTTAGTTAAGCTTTGAATCCCAGTAAGTGGAATAGTTCTTTTAGAATTGATGATATTTGTTGATTGGTAACCAAATTTTATCCAGATGACTTTACAAAATATGAAAAGACATATCAACTAAGAATGCAACTCTCACATTTTGAGCATATTGTAGTTAAAGATTCAAAGGCAAGAGAGTTAAAAACTATTTCTCATTTAAGTAAGTGGTTAGAAAGTGAAGGAAAATCAATTGCATGCTCGTGTTTACTCTTTCAGTCTCAAGTGCGACTACTGGAAGATCATTTTTATCTATGCGTATTGGCAAGACTAAATTTCGGAACAAAATGGAAGATGAATTTTTGGAGGACTCCTTAATAATGTATATTGAAAAGGAGATTGCTAAGAAATTTTCTATCGACTCAATTATTAATAACTGTCGAGATATTTAAGAACGTCGAGTTCTATTTTGGCAAGTTTAAATATTATGAACTAGTGAAAGTATTTTGTTTCTTATATTATTTATAATTGATGTATTTTTTTAATTATTATAATTTTAAATATGTAATATATTTTTTAAACTTATTTTAGAACTTTAATTTTTTTTGTTGGCTACCAGAGAAATTTGTCCTGGCTCCGCCCCTTGTGTTAGTTATTGTGAGTTGTGTTATATGTGATCATTAGCACTTACTACATTGGTTTAGTAAGTTATTGAATTGTTAGGTGATTACTGAATTAACCAATTCCAGAGCTTCTATGTACTTAGACATGTGTATAGATAGAGGTATTCATGAATAAAGCTGTCTGATCATTTTCAAGATTAATCATCTTCTATAATTATCTACTTTCGTTAACTAGTATGTGAGAGTAAATTTGGTGTCTTTTATAAAATATTAATTTGTTTTGTCCTTGTGTTGGAATTACGGGCAAGTGGGTTGAGATCGCTTGTTTTTAAATAATTTAAATTTAATTCGATACAAATAAATTTAAAGATTTATAATTTGAATTTAATTTGATGTGTTTAATTTAAACTAATTTAAATTAATCTGGATCAAAATAGATCAAAATTTTCAAATATAATAAGATTGAATTGAGATTAAAATTTATTTCTAAATTATTGTCATATATAAAACATAATCTATACTAACATTTAAATTTTTAATTGGTTTATCTTTAAAAAAAATTATTTATTTATAATTACAACTAAGATAATCAAAATAATAAAAAATACGCTCTTAAACATTATTAAATTATTATAGAGGATTTAATATTTTTATTTATTTTTAAAATAAAATAGTAATTTAATGTGATCATGGTATGTATAATATTTAAATATAACACATTAAAATAAAATATGCATTTATTTATAATTTTAATAATAATTCGGTTCGAATCAGATTGCAACAAATTATAAAATATGTTGATTTGAATACGAACGGATTGTATATTTTTCGGTCCGACTATAAAATCTGTCAATCTAATTCAAATTTGATGAACCAAGTCAAATTTCTCAATTTAGGTAAATTGATCGAATTATTTATTCACCCCTAATTAGACTTATTTGAACAAAATAAATATTAGAAATTAGTTTGCGTTTCTCTTCTTAGACTTTCTCAATAATAATTGTAATGTTTATAAGTATTGGCAAATTTAATTTACAAAACATTTCATTGTAATCTAATTTTTAGACTCATTAGCTAATCTCTCAAGAAAAGTCAAAAAAATACTCGAATTTTAGATAATTGTACTCCATGTATATATTTTATAATTATCACACATAATATTATATCATATATTTATCAGCAAGATGTCACGATACTTAAAATCATTTCATTGTGCTATATTTATCGTTGATCGAACGAGTTCAAAATTTTTTATTTTAAAATATTTAATTAAACTTGAACCAACTTGTAAAATTTATCGTATATTATTTTTTTCTATTATGTTTTAATATTTTTAAGATGTGTTCCGAAAACTTATTTTATTTTATTATGGTAATTAACGAGCTTTGGATAATTAAGCCGAATAAAAATTAACTTTAATATCACTAGTCATATTGACAAAGGATAGAGCACAGCACGCCAGTATTATCTACAAAGTCAACAGCTGAAATATAAATTAACTTATGAAATCATAAGGAATCGGCAACAGAGAAGAGAGGAAATTGGTAATCAGCAAAGGTAATATGTGAGAAAAAGTTATTAACTTTATCAAGGAAGAATTTCAATAAAGGTAATTAACACATTGGGCTGTTATTAATTCTATGCGTGGTTTGGGCACTGCTGCTAAGATCCAGGGTTCCTGTCCTCACACGACAGGGCGCGAGTTCGAGGCACGCAGAACGCATTGCTCTGACTTTAAATGCACGGCAGTTCAGTTGAGCTTAAATGCGTTGCTCGCTGTGTATCTTGGACTTGTCGCTCTGTCTGTCGGGCTCCAGTCCCCTCTGGATCCTCTAGCGGCCCAACGATCTGTACTGGTTATCAACCATGGCGATGAACCTCGGTGGTGTGGCGGTGTGTGGCAATTGTCCTATCCTCCCTAAACTGAGGTGAGCCTTTTCTTATAAAAAAAAAAAAAAGAAGATATCGATAAAGAATTAATATTAATTCAGGGGCTTAAGGGAAATTAATTTCTATGTTAGTATGACTTCTTGCTTATATTATTTTATGCTTGCAATTATGTGCTATCTTAATTAAATGATTTGATTATTTAAATTTAATGAAGTTATTTTTATTAAAAATATGCTATTGTTTGTTGATTTAAGTTTATTTTGATATATATTTTGGATGGGAAAGGTATGGACTTTTGTACAAAATAGTTTGGGCCTCAAAATCCCTGTGTCTTTATTACCTCACCTTGGGATGAACTTCTTCCTCCATGAGATCCTAGTTATGTAAGAAGCAGTTTTGCTTAGAAATAATTTTTATATTTGCAAGAAACCAGTTTTAAGAATCTACTACTATTATTATTGTTTGTTGTTTTTGTTCTTTTTTTCTCATGGATAGAACAAAGTATAGCTAACGTAATAGTATATAAAGTCATAAACGACAACCTTAGGGATTGTCAACTACTTTCATTCATCTAAATGTTCTGAGATGTACAAACTCTTACCACTTTTTTTCATCGTCGACATAATTGATTTCTTTTTTAGTCAAACTCTCATGACTTGGACTCACCCAGGAACCAAAAAATACATAACTAGAGGTAAAAAAAATTAAATAATGAAATGGTGCTAAGGGTGTTTTCCAATAGCTTTGCCACAAAGTAGAGCATTTGAAGGAATGTTGTATTCATTGGCAAGGCTGTTCTCTGCATTCCAGACCCTAAGATAGAGTTGTTGTCCAAGATAATGCCTCCCCCATATTGCTGACCTCAAGTTCCACATCCCTTGGTTGTCCAATGATACCAATATAGTTGTCCAAGAGATTGGATATACCTTCAACAAAGTTTATATAAATATTTAGATATTGAAATAGGAGCTAATATGATCCTTCAGATTAGGCTCAAATACAAATGAAAGGTTAATTGGATCTCAAATAGGAATGGCAATGCCTGAGTTCGGTTCAGATCTTAACCGAATTAATTTCACCATGGGGCAAATTAATTTGAAATATTTATGTGTTTTGGATGCATGAATTACCACAGGTCATAGACCCGAACAGTTGACATGGTTTTCCTAATCTCAAATGAAAACTTTTTACAGCATGGTTCAAGCATTGTAATTAAGTTGTTACCTGGGCAGTGTGTCTTGTAAGAGCATCAACTAGGTTGTATGATTTTCTCTTGTCTGGTGTCCATTGTCCAGATCCATAACTGTAGTTTGTTGAAACAATAAGGATTAAGGCCTCAAACATCTAGCAATAAGGTAAAGGCAAAATAGGATGTTTCAGAGAAAGAGGGCATTTACTTACCCAACAACCCAAAAATCATAACCATCAAGATGCCAAGATTGGATGGAGTTTTCATTGTTCTGAAAAACAATTTCAATAAAATCATGGAGTGAGGCTGGCAAAACAGAAGCTGCTAGGTATGCAGGACCATCAGAAGGAAGGCTTTGAATGGAATTCAAACTGAACACTCCTTGAATGTTGAAATGATCAGCAAGCTTTAATGGAGTATCAGGGCTGATGTAGGAGACCCTGTTAACCGCATAGCGCTGCTTTCCATTTATTAAAGGCGCCGAATTTGCCAATACAATTGTCTTTGACGGGATGATCTTTCCATAATGGAACGAGCCTTGGGGGTTTGGCCTCGCAGCATTTGATGTCAAATTCCACCTTAAAAAAATATACAAAGTTATCAATCATGTACAGGCTGTGCATAACCAAAAATGCTCACTCAAAACACCAGCAATTTTGGGCCTAAAACCAGAATTAATCATCATAAACATAAAATCTGACGTTATTGTCTATTTCTGGTTGTACTTATTCATAAATGTACCTTAGTGTTCTAGCTTGCTGCATAGACCATTGAACTTGATCAGTAGGACCAGCAGGCAAAGGTCCACTGACAGGAGTATGAGAGTTTGAGTAATGTAGCACTGCAGTTGCTGTGAGAACATTCTTAGCAAACCTTGTGGAAGCTACAATATAGTAATCCTTTGGGGCTTGATTTAAGGTTACTAATACTGACACAGATTGCCCAACATGGATGTCAAGCGAGTCGTATACATTCTGTACAACGTGTGATCCTTCTACTTCAACTAACTTTAATGAATGTCCCTGAATTCTGAAGTTTAATGAGGTAGACATGCCCACATTCGAGATCCTGAACATGTAAGTTTTGCCTGAAAGCATGACAAAAAGAAAATATAGTTGAACATCCTACTATTTTACCTGAACATGTTGAACTTTAGACAGATTGTTGTAATGCCTAAAAAGTGCTTCAACTAATATTAAGAATTACCTTGATCACCAGTGAAACTGCTTTTAGCTAGACCATTTATGAGCACACCATCAGGAAAGGGAAGGGTTTTGCCCGAATCCAAAGATTGTTGTAATGCCTGCAAAAATTAGAGCAACACAATAGAATGGTAGTTTTCATCAGACATGCAGAAGGGTGAACTTTTGAGTTGTTGATTATAAAGCTTAAAATTACCATCAAATTGTCAAATATCAATCGCTAACAATAAGGGTCTATTTGCTTGTGTTTTTGTAAAGAGTGATTTCAATCAACAGTTTTATAAAACAAAAAGAAAAAATAACGCATTCAGGATGCAGCGTTTCTTCTATTAGTAGGCACAAAATTTGATTTTTGAGTCCTGAAAGCATTTATGGCAAAAATATTGGTTTGAATCAAAATATTTTTTTGCTTTCAAAAGCGTGTTTACCTGATTAAACACGAAGGTAAACTAGTTTTAGCGTGTTTAGTTGATACTTACCCTAAAACTAGCTGAGACACAAAATTGGCAACTAAAAGTTCCAACTTTTTTTTTTTTCCAATTAAAATAAAGTTTCAAACTTTAAGCAGTAACAGTTAAGATGTTGTACCTTATGGTTGCCCTTGTACCAATCACCCATAAGTAAAGTGAAATATCCATCAGGGATTGGATAAGGTATTGGAATTCGAGGTCTTGAGTAAACATTGAGCCCCCCATACCCTCCCGCAGCTCTGTGCAATTGAGTTGATGGAAAATATGAGTAGGTACCAATCTGATCCTTAGTTTGAAACTTGTAGGTGAAATTTGAGTTTGGTGGAATAGGGCAATTGGTTCCCAATACTCCATCTTGCCATGAGTTCTTTCTCTGTTTAATGCCATTCCTAGCATAAAATATCAAATACGAAGCCTCAGCTAGTACAAAAGTGAAAAAGATGTAAACTTTATTAAGAATAAGCGGAACAAAAGCAGAAAGATTAAGTACCATGTTAAGAGAAAAGGTTGGTCAAGTTTGTTAACGACATTTAGGATTATGTTGTCATTAGTAACCACATCAAGTTGAGGACCAGGAAATTGCCCATTAATGAGTATCACCTAGAAAACAAGAGGCCCCAAATATTAAAGTTAAAAAAAAAAAAAACCCACTTATTGGAACCTCCAAGATCAGATCTTGAAATAAAAACAACTAGCAAAAATGACGAACCTGTTGGGGAACACCAAGAGGAGAAAGAGTACCATAAGAAACAGTCCAAGTGTAGAATCTATATGGGTCATCAGCTTCCACAACAACATTAAAACCCAACAGACCCAGAAATGATATTCCACAAATCAAATGGAGCAACATTGCCTTATTATCCATTGAAACCTGCAAAACATACCACCGACAAGACCAGACCACCTTAGTTTCTTCACAAGTTAGATGTAGTTTAATTCAAACACAGAAAATGTAGCTGGAAAATAAACAAATCCGTGAACTTACCAGATTAGAACATGAATTCAATTTCTTTCGATTTGTTTCGAAACTAGCTAAATAGAAGTGTAGCAGTCGGTGTATCCTTTTATAGCAGCAACGCGGGAACGAGAGCTTCCCCAAATGTGCTTGTCAGTCTCTGTTTTTTATTTTTTAATGTTTTTTTATTTATTTATTTTAATTATTTATGAAATAAATGAATGTGTGAAGACTGATCGGAAAATTCTTAATTATTACACAGTTGCTCAAATAGTATTATAAAATAACAATAATCGTTTTTTTTTTTTTTTTTTTTTTTTTTTTAAGCAAATGGGAAAATAACAATAATCGTTATTTCCATAGAAACAAATAATCTCATAATAATTAAAATATATATATATATATACTTAATAATTTAATATTAAAGTGGTTCTAAAAATAAATTTTTTTTGCCGTGTTTAAGTAACAGTTCAAATAGAGCTTTTTTCTAAAGAAAATTAGCAATTTGTTCCGATTGCTTAAATGTGAAGGGACATTTAGCTCATTCTTGTTTCAACAAAAAGTGAAAGAGATCTGGCCACAATTTGAATGAGTAAAACATTTCATTTCCTTTAATTTCGCCTTTGATTACTGTCTTCCCATTAATCTGCATGCTTCTTCTTTTTAGCTCTATCACCTTTAATTATCTTTTTCGGTAGTTTGGGTAATTTCATTTTGTTTCTAATAAATGCATTTTTTGCTTTGTAATGTGTAAGGACATTATGTAAGAAATAAATATATGGACATTTAATTATAAATGCGCAGTGAGGTAGAAAAGGCTGTCCGTGAGCTACCATTAAGTTTTCATGAACTTAACAATTTGTCACCGTCCTCTTCTGCAGTTGGTTGAAAAATTAAATAAATGCTTTAAAAAATTTCCATTCCAGTAACATGGTCGTATAAGCAAAACACCTGAGAGGGATACAACCTGTCCTACAAGGTAGGTATAAAAAGATATGTAATTGTTACTAAGATTTATTAACAATAATTTTTTATACTAGTTCGCGACAGTACTTTTATAATACTCGATGAACTTGGAGAATAAAAGGTGATGATCCTCTCACCCCAAAAAAGATTTTTTTTTTTCCGAAAAAAAAATCTCTTAAATATAAGCTCAAATTTTCCTTATCGTAGTTTAAAGTAATTAGTGAACTTATATTCAAAAATAAATTTTATCTATTGAAAAAAAAAAAAATCTATCCATGTGAATTTTCTTGCTATTAATTTTTTTTTCATTATTATGTAATAATGAGAACATTTGATTTTATTTATATTTTGTAAGAAAAATATAGGAAAAACAACAAAAATAATATTTTTTAGAACTTATAATAATAAAAATAGCATTTTTTATGTTCAAATTTATATTTTCACAATTAAAAAAATAATTGATATATCATTTTTTTTTAATATCTATTCAATTAAAATTGAACGACGGCAATTTAGACCCGTTTAATATTGAACGTTTAATATTATTAAAATTTTAATTTTATTATTATAAATTTTAAAAATATTATTTTTAATAAATTTTTAAAAATATATTTACTCTAGCATATTAAAAATGCCCCTCTCTTAAATTTTATGGAGTAAAAGACTGCTTTTGGTTGATGATAAGACATGTAGTAAGTAAATATATGAATCCAGCTAATACATCCATTTTTAATAATATAAGACAGTTAGACAGGAAGTCGGTATGTTTAAATAAATAAAAAAACAAAAACAGTGAGAATTAGATGGGAAGTTCACCTCTAAAGTGTGGTTTTTGAAAAAGTGGTGTTGACTAAGGCAGTCAATAATCAAATGCACCAAAGATGCTCTAAGCTCTCTAATTAGTATTACAAATGACTTATTTTACATTATATTAATAATTAATTTAATTATTTTAATATTTAATTTTTGTTTTATTGTTAAAGTAGACCGTGGTGCCCCAACTCTATTAGACAACCACTATTGCAGTATTATTTGTTATATAATAATAAAGAAATGCAATAGGACTCAAACAATGTAATTTGCATTTGTAAGTAGTGAAATGACAAAAGAACATTTTTGTAGGATTTGATATTCTATAATTTTTTTATTTTTATAAAAAATAAACTTAAGTTTCTTTTTTTTTTTTTATGTGATATATCCTATATTATTTAACTTTTTAAAAGATATACTTAAATTTAATTTCTTAAAAAAATTGTCAATTTTTAGTACATAATTCTCATGTGACTTTTTAAAGGAGTAATTTTAGAATTTTAATTTTTTTCTAAAATAATATTTTAAAAAATAATTTCTAATAAAAAATGACAGAAAAATGTTTTTTTTTTTAAATTTGATAATTTTTTTATTTAATTTTTTAAAAAAATTTAGCAAAAAAAAAAATTTCAAATTTACCCCTTAAAAATTTACATAAGAATCATGTTTCATGAAATTAAAAAAAAAAATTTGAAAAATTAATCTTAAATATACCTTTTAAAAAACTAAAAAACCTAAAATATATCACTAAAATGTAAAGAGAATAAAAATATATTTTATAAAAATAATAGATTTGTAAATACCAAACATTTTTTTATATACTCTCCTATAGGGGTGAACAAAAATACTTTGAACCAACCTAACCCAACCAAATCCAAAAAAATCAGTTTTTAAATTTTATTGGTTTGGGTTGGTTATTCATAATAAAAAATCGATTAATATTAGGTTGATTTGGTTTTTATTTATTAAAATTAAAAAAAACAAAATAAACCAACCCAATTCATTTATTAATTTTTTTTATTATTTTTATATTTATATTTATATTATTATTTCATAGAATTATTTTTTAAAAAAATTTAAATTTTCATTCACAGTTGATTAGGTTTATATTTTATACCCATTTCAATGAATCATTTTTATTCCAAAAACCTAAATCAACTCATCTCATAAGTTACTTATGACGTCTCTCACAAGTCACACTTTCGTCCAATTTTAGCTAGTTGTCAACAAGTTTTGCTCATTTTTACTATTAGAGTTTGGATATTTAAACAAAATTCATCCAAGCACTTCTCTACCAAGTACACTCATTTATTTTAATTTTTATCCACGTAAGACACTAATATCGTATTATTTAATTATTTATCCATTATAAATTTATAATTATGTCTTTCATATTTTTGTCGTTAAAGTTTTCATTGCATGAACAATATTATTGGATATGAAAATTAGCAAATTTTACTTAGTATGTGATTACTATTCTTTATTTGCTTATTTGTTTTAAATATATTTCTAATTTTTCTTGCACGGATATTAGATAAGTGACCAAAATTTATATTTTTAAAATTAGTTATTATGATAAAATAAGCATTAAAAACTTCATAAACTATAATACAAGAGTTTTAAAAAAAATAATAAACAAAATTCATTAGCAAAAAAAAAAAAAATTCTTTAACCAATCCAAATCAAACCAAGAAAAATAGTTCGAGCTAGATTGATTTTTCAAATTTTATGGTTCGATTTGGTTCTCATTTTTAAAAAATTGATAATATTAAGTTGGTTCTAATTTTGATCTAAACTCAAACAAATTCATATATGTTCACCCCTGCTCTCCAATACATATTAAGATGACGTTTGGTTCGCTGAATTTAAAAATAATGAAAATGGTAATCGTAATAGAATTGAATGTGAAGGAAACAGTACTATTACAAAGTTTGTTTAAGCAATATAATCAAAATAAATAATAATATTAAAATAAAGATTATAAAATTATAAATGAAGTAAAATTAAAAAATAAACTTTTTTTATTACTAAAAGAGATAGAATAAGTAAAAAAATCATAAATAATTATTCAAATTGTGAGAAAAATAGAGAGGGTTGAAGGCATAATGAAGATTATAAAGGGCTGCAGGCATAATAAGAATTATTGCTACTATTATAATTTTTTTACATTTTATTATAGAGCACAGTCAAACTAAACGCAATAATTTTTTAAATAATTTTTATTATAATTATAATTATTATCAACTAAATACTCCGTTAATTGTTTTCTCTGTTTTTTCGGTATCTCCCTTTATCTTTCTGTCATCTCTATTCATTTGCATAAGATTTATCATTCCACTGAACACAATCATAAATGCAAGAATTAAAAAATATATATATTAATAATAAAAATTTATAAAACTAAAATATACTTTAATTTTTTATACACATTTATTTTTTTAATAAATCAATACTTTTTAGAAAATTTTGTCCTTTTAAATTACAAATAAAAACTTGTGTAATAATAAATACTAAAAAAATAATGTGGGTATTAAATACTAAATTTGTATAAAAAATTGTTGCTAATATTTTTTTTGAGTATTTAGTTTAAAATTTATTTAATAAATTTTATGTTTAGGTTAAAATATCTATATTATTATTTTGATATTTATTTTCACTCATATTATTAAAAAAAAAAAAAATTAAGTACACAAGTTCCTATTTTAGTATCTTTTTTATCAAATATTATAATAAATTTACTTTTTTGTCAATATAAAGTCATGTGTATAGCACATGACCTTAGTAAAGAGTGATTTTGAGTTTTTTTATTTCCTTTTTTCTTGTGGTTACATTATTTTTATTTTCTTAAAAAAATCTATTGAGTGATTTATTTTTATTTTTATTCTTAAATTGAATTTAAGGGGTTATGATAGTTATTTTATTGAGTTAAATTACACGTCATCTTCAACCCATTACTAAGGATGAATCCATGATTTTACGTCGACTAAAAATTAAAGTTATTGTAATATTTTACAAAAATAATACTTAAAAAATAACTTTGATACTAAAATAATACTCATTAATAATAAAAAAAATAATAAAAATAACATATCTTAAAATTTGTAATAGTAAAAATAGCACTATCTGTATTCAAATTTATAATTTTACAATTAAAAAAATAATTAATATATCATTTTTCTTTGAATATCCATTCAATTGGAATTGACCAACAACAATTTAGATTGTTCAATTTTGAACGTTCAATATTATACGTTCAATGTTATTGAGGTGCTAATTTTATTATTATAAATTTTAAGAATATTATTTTTGATAATTTTTTTCAATAATATAAATGAAAATATATATCAAAATAATAATATAAATACTTTGAGTCAGGAGACTCTTTAGTTATAGTTAAATTGAGAATATTTAAGTGCTTTGATAAATAAATAAATAAAAAGAATATTTAAGTGTCATAAAAGCCCATAAACTTGAATGATATCAATCTATTTTACGCGTTTTTTATTACATTAAGAATCAAATAGGGGTACTTACGTAGAGGGAAATTAAAAAAAAAAAAAAAAAAAACAACAACAACAACAAAAAAATTTGAGCATAAAAGCTGGATTGTTCTTAATAAAAAGATGCCCCAATATTTTATATTGTAAAATTTCACAGGATTTTGGGTGCGGTTGAAAGATCTTTTTGCATTGGATTACAAAACAGCAAGAAAAGGCATGGCCAGCAGCAATGATGGGCACGCATGTGACGTGTTGATGTTGGTAATGTGCTCAAGTTCATCAATGACCACCTCAGAAACACCCATTTTAGGGGTGATAAAAGCAAGACCGAATTGATAACACTTATAAAAATTAGTTCAATCTAACTCATATTACACAATTTTAATATTGTGACTTTGGTTTGTTTATATTCAAATTTTACGCAACTAATTCATAATGGGTTAGATTGACTTTTGAAATAAACAAATTTATAACAGCTGATCCGATCCATACATATTATATATTTTTATATTTTATTTTAATATAATAATTTTTTAGATAAAAATATATAAATTAAATTAATCTTTTGACCTTCTTGAATTATTAGTTTTATTAAATTATATTATTTTAACTTGTCCAAATAATAGCTCATGAGATATTTATATTGATACTTAGTAGGTTAATTAGTCACTTATATATAACCTTATTACTTGTAATTATGAGGTATTTAGAATTGATTACATGATTTTTATTTATTTATTGTTTGAAAAAAATTATAAGTCTTTTAGGTACTAATTTTCATTAATTATTAAAGCATAAAATTTAATGCAATAGTTGTTTAGCTATAAAAATAAATAATTTTAAATTTTTTTGATAATAAACAAAAAAAATACTAAAATACAAAATTCGATCCACCCAATCCAAACCAACCTAATCTAAAAGGTTCGATTTTGATTAATTTTAAAGATTTTATTAGATTAGATCGATTCTTACTTTCTAAAAACTGACATTATTAGTTCAGTTCTATTTTTTTGCTCTAATTACCCGTCCCATACCAAATACTAACAAATAAATAATAGTTAAAAAAATATTTGAACAACTCTATTTAGAAAATCACTTAAGCATATATATATTGATCTTCAATTAAATTTCATTAAAATCAAAATGTTCATTAAATTTATGACATGTAAGTAAAATTGAGTGATGTAGTGGTGCTTTTAATGAATGTCCAAAAAAAGAAAGTAGTGTTATTTGCACTAAATTATTTTATATATAAGTAACATTCTATTTATTAATACTATATATAGAGTTAAGAATATCATATACAATAATTATGGTATTATTTATTAATAAAATATTAAATAAATTATAATGTCTATTTTTTTTTCTTCAAGATAACGCGTGTATTATTGTATATATTAAAAAACATTATTTATGATTAAAAAACAAAGAAGAGAAGAAATAATAATAATAATAAGGAATAACCGTATGGGCTTCACTAGCGGTGAATATATATGGATTGATGTAAATTTAGATCAAAATTAAAACAAATTCAATATGATCGGTTCTTTAAAAATAGAATTGAACCGAACCATAAAGTTTGAAAAACCAATCCAACCCAAACTAATTTTTTTTTTTTGTTTAGGTTTGTTAAAGGAAATTTCTTCATCTTTTTTTGCTAATAAATTTTATTTATTAATTTTTTTGAAACTCTTGTATTTTTAATGCTAATTTTATTATAATAACTAATTTTAAAAATATAAATTTCGGTCACTTATCTAATATTATTATCCATATCAAACACAAAGTGCAAGAAAATTTTAAAATTAAGACAAGAAATAGTAATCATATATATGACAAAATTTTTAATTTTCATATATAATAATATTGTTCAGTAATGTTGTTAATACAATGGAAACTCTAACGACAAAAATATGAAAGATGATGTAATTATAAATTTATAATAAATAATTAATTAAATAATACAAAATTAGTGTCTCACGTTGATAAAAATAAAATAAATGAGAGTACTTGGTAGAAAAATGCTTGCATAAATTTTGATTAAATATGCAAACTCTAACGACAAAAATGGGCAAAATCTGTTGGCAACTAGCTAGAGTTGGACGAAGGTATGACTTGTGAGAGACGTCGTGAGTAACTTGTGAGAGGCGTTAATTTAGGTTTTTGAGAGAAAATTGATTCATTGAAAGGAGTATAAAACATAAACCTAATCAATTATGAGTGAAAATTAAATTTTCTTTTTTTAAATAATTTTATAAAATAATAATATAAATATAATAAGAAAAAAATAATAAATGAATTAGGTTGGTTTAGTTTTTTTAAGATTTTAATAAATGAAAAATCAAACCAACCCAATATTAATCAATTTTTTATTAGGAAGAACTAAACCAATGAAATTTAAGAACCGATACTTTTAGGTTAGGTTAAGTTAGGTTTAATAGGTTGGGTTAATTTTGGGTATTTTTGTTCACCCCCAGGCTTCACTAGCTATTATAATCATTACACTTGTAGGAGCTAATGCAAGAGCCAGAGCAACAACAAAAATTATAGGAAAAATTACACAAATGAAGATTATAAAATTTATAACATTAAAAATAATATTAAATAAAATTTAATTAAATTGTGTTTAATATTATATAAGTTTAAAAGGTATTCAATATGAAATAATAGATTGAACTTTTTTCTAATAGTAAAAATATATAAGTTAAACATAAAGGGTACTATTTTTGTAGTTATAAATTTTAAGAGTGCTACTTTTACAGTTTCTCAAATTATAAAGGCAAAATACTATGCTTCTATTGTTAAAAAATAATTAGTTACATAGCATAATTTCATTTGTAGATGAAGTTTTATTTTTAATTTTCTTTTTTGCTAGTATGTATTTTTTTTATAGCATAAAAATATATTTTTCGCATATTAAAAATTGTATACACAAATTTTTTATATAACGTAAAAATATATATTTTTTAAAGAATTAAAAGTGAAACCAATTGAATAACTAGGTCATATAAAAATAAAAGATGAATAAATTGACTTAAATCTTTTATTAATTTTTGGATGATGATATTGACACTAAATAGCTAAACTGTTATTATCACAATAATAATTTTATTTTTTATCAATATCATTTAAATTAGATTTTTTTTTATTTTATGTAAATAAATGGTGTGATTTAAGCTTTAAATGATAAATATTAATTTTAGGTAATGAGAGAAAATAAGAATTTTTTAGGATTTTATACATTTTTTGGGATATTTTTGGTGCAAGTAGATATAAATGTTGGTGGATGCACTAAGAAACTTCTACAATAACCAATTAAATTGCGCCATGCATTCAACTTAGCTCCAACAAGCCTACACCACGTTTCATGCCAACATAGCTCCTGCGTCATGTGCTCCACTCCTATGCACACCACTTGTTCATAGTCTAAATAGTGATAGCATGCTCTAATTTTGGAACTCATTTATGCAATAATTCAATCCTCGTGGGAACGACAATTCTGTTCTTAAAAATACTTATCACTTGTATATGACCCGTGCACTTGAGGATTTCGTGTCAAATTTTTGGCACTGTTGCTAGGGATTGGCAATTATTGTGTTAGATGATATCAATACTAGGCACAGCTAGCACTAGTTTGGACATTTTTAATTTTAAATTTCTTTTTAGTTGTTTTTGGTTTTATAAATAAAATGACTAGGTTGAGATTTGAACTTGCTCCTTATGAGCCAAATTTGGAAAGATCAATATAAGGAGAAAAGAGAAAAAGGGTTTATAATACTCAACCAGTTATTGTTAATAAAGATCAATCACCATCTTCCCAACCAAATCATAAGCTCAAGTAATTGAAGAGATTAAGAGATTTTGGGGTTCCCAAAGTTGATGAAGTTTATATTCTAATTAAAAGGCCGAGTGTTCAAGTTGGCATATTTGAGATAAATCCCGCCATCATACAATTTATTAAAGTGTTCATTCAATTTAGTGGCATTCATGATGAAAATTCTTATGTTCATTTGGCCAACTTTGTTGAAATTTGTGACACCTTCAAGCAAGATGGATTGTCCAAGGATGCAAAAAGGTTAAGGTTATTCCCATTCTCTTACTGAACAATGCAAAAAGTTGGTTACACTTTCTACTAGCCTGTTCAATTACAAATTGGGAGGACCTTGCCCAAAAGTTCTTCTCCCAATATTTTTCATTCTCTAAGACGATAAAGTTACAAAAGGGCATCATGTCATTTATACAACTTGATGGTGAATCATGGTACAATGTATGGAAAAGATTCAATGAATTGATGAGACGGTGCCCACATCATGGTATTCCAATATGGCTTCAACTTCAAATTTTTTATAATAGTTTGTTGGGTTCCGATCGCACCATTATTGACGTCGCTACCGATGGGACATTAATGAGCAAAACAGAAGATGAGACATTCAATCTCTTGGAAAAAATGGTTCAAAATCATTATGATTGGTTAATTAATTTTTCACCACCAAGCAAAGCCATGAAGACTAATGAGGTAAATGTAATTTGGCTTTGTTCAATCAAATGTCTTCTTTTATGTCTAATCAAAATTGCTTTCTAGGAGAGATTAGTTAAGAGCATTGTACCGATGAGAGAGAATATGATGCAAAAGTCCTTCATTGTTTGCAATGTGTGTAAACAAAAGTATCCAAAGGATGTTTGTAGCAAACATGAAAAGGCAAAATATATGGAAAAAGACAACTGAAATGCCAACCAAAGTGTTGCTTCACTAAATAATGGGCAACTACTTTAACAAAACTTCCAACAAATACAAGAGATAAAACCTTCACTCGAAGACATGATGGGTCAACTTATAGAACTTTATGGTGCAAGGTTTGAAAAGAACTATGCAAAGGTTGAAAAGTTGGGTAGTGAGGTAGAGATTTTGGCATCAACACTTAGGTTAAAGTCAATGGTTCAAGGTTTACAATCAATCATGGATGAGATCAGAGCAAGTCAAAAGAACCTTGAGGTGCAATTTGAGCAACTTGCAAGGACTATGAATAGAAACCTTCAAGAAATGCTCTCAAATAAAACAAGAAATAATCCAAGAGAAGAAGAAAATTGTCAAGCCATAACTCTTCAAAGTGGAAGATTGGGGTTCGAAGTTGTAAAACACAGTGAGAAGCTTGTGGAGGACATTTGCATGAAAGAAAAGAAGGTTAAAGAGAAAGAAGTGACCAAGAACAAAAAGCAAATGGATAAAGAGCATACCTAACCACCTCCCATACCTCAATTGGATAACATTCCTAACACTCCTTCTTTACCATTTCCTTAATGTTTTCAAAAGAAAAAGCAGCTTGATGATGAATTTGCTAAATTTTTGAAAATTTTTGAGAAGCTTCATATTAATATTCCTTTTATAAATTTATTGGAGAAATCACCATTATATGTGAAATTCATGAAAGAAATATTGAATAAGAAGACCACACTCACTTGTCTATTTGGGAGATTGGCCTTCAGGAGAATGTTATTTGGTCTATACAATGCTCCCGTCACATTCCAAAGATACATGATGTCTATATTCTTGAATATGGTGGAGAAATTTATTGAGGTATTCATAGATGACTTTTTAATTTTTGGAAACTCTTTTAATAATTATTTGTATAATTTGTCTCTAGTGCTTGAAAGATGCATTGAATGTAATTTAACTCTTAGTTGGAAGAAGAGTCATTTTATGGTCAAACAAGGCATTGTATTAGGACATGTGATCTCTAGTAAGGGTATAAAGGTAGATAAGGCTAAAATTGAATTGATAACCAAATTGCCACCTTCTATCAATGTTAAGGAAATTAGGAGTTTCTTTAGGAAATTTATTAAAGATTTTTCTAAAATAAGTCGTCCCTTATGTAATTGGTTGGCTAAGGATGTTTCATTTGTGTTTGATGATAATTGCCTTGTTGCTTTTAATACTTTGAAAGAAAAATTAACATATGCACCTATCATCATGGCACCTAATTGGTCTTTGCCTTTTGAAATAATGTATGATGCTTCTGATTTTGCTATAGGAGCCATTTTGGGGAAAAAGTGGATAAGCATTTACATATCATTTATTATGCTAGTAAAATACTTAATGATGCCCAACTTAATCATTTCACCACTAAAAAAGAATTCTTGACTATTGTGTTTTCATTGGATAAATTTAGAACTTATTTGGTAGGGTCTAAAGTTATTGTGCGTTCTAATCATGCTGCTTTGAGATATTTGCCAAGTAAACTGAATGCTACGGCAAGATTAATTCGGTGGGTGTTGCTTTTGTAAGAATTTAACTTAGAGATCAGAGATAAAAAAGGAACTAAAAATGTAATAGCTGATCATCTGTCTAAGTTAATTTTTTATTTTAACACTACTGAGAGTAACAAAGAAATGGATATTGTTGAAACTTTTCCTGATTGACAATTGTTTATAGTAGGTCCTAATCCTTTGTATGTTGACAAAGTAAATTATCTTGCTAGTGGTATTTTGAGGCCTAACATTTCATTTCTTAAAAGGAAAAGAAAAGATTTTTCCATAATTGCGGCACTATTTTTGGGATGACCCTTATCTATTCAAGTTTTGTCGTCAAAATCAAGTCATTTGGAGATGTGTGCCTGAGAAGGAGCATGAGAGCATTTTTGGACTTTTGCCATGAGCATCATTGTGGGAGCCATTTGGTGGTAAAAAAAATGACTTTCAAGGTATTACAATCTAATTTTTTGCCATGAGCTTATAATTTTTGCACGTGATGTGATAAATGTTAGAGGAATGATAATATAGGAAAACGTAATGAGATGCCTTTGACATTTAATTTGGTTGTTGAGTTATTTGATATTTGGGGAATTGACTTTATAGGTTCTTTTCCCCTTTCTTATTGTTTTAAATATATTTTGATTGCTGTTGATTATGTGTCCAATTGGGTAGAGACTATTCTCACTAGAACTCATGATGCTAATTATATTGTCAAATTTTTTAAGAATGTGATATTTCGTAGGTTCGGGATATCTAGGGCCATAATTAGTGATGGAGGGTGCCACTTTTTCAATAAAAGTTTTGATGGATTCCTGAAAAAGCATAGCATCACACATAAGGTGGTCACTCCATTTCATCAAAAACTTTCGGTCAAGTAGAAGTTAGTAATCGACAAATCAAAGGCATATTGGAACGTAGGGTGCGACCTTCAAAAAAAAATTGAGAATCCAAGCTTAATGATGCATTTTGGGCTATCAAGCAATGTAAGGTTTATTTTGTATTGGCAATTTTCGTGGACAAAATGTTTGATTGTAATCTAGAGTAAGAGTTCACCGTTCAATCAGATGATACATGATGATGGAGTCACCAAGCTTGCAATGCCTATATGACAGGTAAAATATTCTATCATGCATACATCTTCACACAATTGTGCACTACACTTAGTATGGATTGTAACGAAGAATAAATTGTGCACATGTTGGTCGATCGATCGAGTGTATAGTTCGATCGATCGAGTTACAGATCGATCGAGCGTGAAACGACTTCGATCTAGGTGCTCTCGGGTTGAACTAGATCGATCGAGAAAATTGATCGATCGATCGAGTCATGTGTTGATCGATCGATCGATCGAGGCATGTGCTCGATCGAGTATAGACCGACTTCAATCTAACTGCTCTCGGGTTTGAAATTGCATGGTTAGATCGATCGAAGTTTTTGGATCGATCGATCGAGGCTTTGGATCGATCGATCGAGATCTGGTTAGATCGATCGAGTCTCTTTTTTAGTTCTTCTACAACTCTTTTTAATTTGACCCATATGTTACTTTTACCAATTTGACTTATTTAATATTAAATGCAAAATTCTTATATGAGTAGAATTGTTGTGAAAGTTGGAATCCCTGTATGAGTAGAATTCTTGTGAAAGCAAAATCTTGATATGAATAGAATCATTGTATGAGTAGAATTCTTTTGAGAACTAAATCCTGATATGAGTAGAGTTGTAGTCCATTGCAAATCCTCTTTCAAGTTAAATTAGACTCTATATAAGTGATGCTTGTTTGTGCATAATTATCAACTACACATAAACTAATATTTTCGATATATGATTTGAGCTTCTAAGAAAAACATTTTTCTCTTCATCTTTAAGCTTAGGCACTTTCTTATTTTTTAATTGTTCAAACATACTGTGTGATTATGTTTGAATAATTCACGTGCCTAATTGTCTTTCATAATATTTAGAATTGCATGATATTTCTAGAGTGTACTAGCTGATTTATTTTTACATCGTATGCTGTTGAATCTGCTAGTTAGGGTTTTTTCATTGTTTGAATCCGCTCTAGGACACACTTTGCACTTGTGCTATTTGTGCTAACGTTTCAGGTGACGTGTTCGGTATTTCATGTGACTCGAAATTACCGAAGTTGACGGGTTCGATTGATCTTGTGGGACTCAAGTAGATCGAAACGTTGGTCCGGATCCAGACACCTAGCTTGTGGAGGCTATGAAAGGAGCGGCAGCTCGTAAGTAAATTACAGAAAAGGGGATCTATCTGTGAAGGGTAGTTTTATGACCTATGGTTGTAATTGAACATTGATTTTCATAGTGGATAGTTAGGTGGTCCGGTGGACCGGTGGTTTTCCTCTTAGGTCATTCGAGTGGCCTAGGTTGTTTTCACCTAAAAATATCGTGTGTTATTTTTTATTTCGCATTTTATCTTTACACGCGATTGCATGTCTGGTCGTTATGATTAGGTTACATAATTAATATTTGTTAAAATTGAAAATAACCTATTCACCCCCCTCTAGGTATATTTGATCCGTAATTAAAAACTTTCAATTGGTATCAGAGCAGGTCACTAGATAGACTTAGTGTTACCTAGGACCTTATTATGGATCATTTGAGAGAGGGTTCTTCTACAACCCGTCCACCTTACTTTGATGGGTCTAACTACCCATATTGGAAAGCTCGTATGAGAGCATTTTTACGTTCCTTAGATGAAAGTGTGTGGAATTCTGTGCTTTATGGTTGGGAACCACCTACGGTTACCAAGGATAATGTAGTCACACTTAAACCTAGGGTGGATTGGACTACTCAAGATAAAATTGGTAGTGGTTGGAATCAAAAGGGTATCAATGCTATTTTTAGTGTTGTGTCGCCGGATGAATTCCGACGTATTTCTGATATTGAAACTGCTAAGGGTGCTTGGGACACTTTAGAGGTTGCCCATGAGGGCACGTCCCAAGTTAAACGAACAAAACTTCGCATGCTAGCTACTAAGTTTGAAAATCTTAGAATGGAGGAGGATGAAATGTTTTCTGAGTTTTATGCTAATTTATGTGATATTGCTAACTCTTCTTCAAATCTTGGAGATAAAATTGATAAACGCAAGTTAGTTCCAAAAGTCTTATGCTCACTACCAGAACGCTTTCAAGCAAAGGTTACAGCAATAGAGAAAAGCAAAGACATTGACACCATCAAGATTGAAGAACTCGTTGGTTCAATTCAAACATTTGAGATGAACCTTCGAACACCCAAAAAGAACATTGGTATTGCTCTCAAAACCACCAATGCTGATGATGGTGATAGTGATGATGCTATAGAAGATGAAGATCTACTCACTCTAGCTAGAAAACTCAAGAAAATGTTCAACAGAAAGGATCTACAGATTAAAGAAAAATCAAGAGATCGTAAGGGAAGAGAACTCGTGCCAATGAGTTCAGAAGGTAAGAAAACTAAACCCAATGGACCTAAATGTTTTGAATGCAATGGTTTTGGTCATTATGCAGCTGAGTGTGCCAACAAGAAGAGGAAAACATGAAAAGCTTTCAATGCTACCCTTAGTGACACAGAAAGTGATGAAGACCAAGCTAGTGGTTCAGAAAATGTTAACTCTAACTACGTAGCTTTTACAGCAACTGTTGGTGGATACTCCAGTGAGTCAGACCTTGACTCAGATGATGAGGGAAGTAAATCTATTCTTGCTAAATTTAATGCAAACAGTTTTGAAGAATTATTTATTGATTTAATTAACTGTAAGAAAGAAAAAGATAAGCTTCTCATAACTGTAACAAAGCTGAATGATCAAATCAATTCACAAGACCTTAATTTGTCAGTTTTAGAAAAAGAAAAAGTTGAATTGTCTGAGCATGTTGACAAGTTGAGTTTGAGTCTTGCAGGTATCAAACAGGAAAATTTAAAGCTTGTGCAGGAATTGGAGGAATCAAAGGAAACTGTGAAGAGATTAACTATTGGAGCTGAACGACTAGACAAGATGTTGAGCATTGGTAAGTCATATGGTGATACACGTGGTCTTGGATTCTTAGATGAAAGCTGTACACCTTCCACTTCAAAAACTACATTCGTAAGGTCTTCTAACTCTACTTCTACTGCTACTAATTTTGCACAAACACCCACTACAACTGTAGTAACTAAAACTGTTAAGTTTGTGCCTGTTTGTCATCATTGTGGTAGAAAAGGCCATATTCGACCTAATTGTAGATTTTTGATGAATGCTCTTCGATCCAATAATTATCTTCATGATTATAGCTATAGAACTCATAATTATCATCCTACCATGCATATGTTGAATTTGAATAGGAAAGATGAGTCTAAGAGTATGTTTTTAAAACCTAATGCAATTAAATCTCAATCCAAAAACATAGAGAAGTCAAAATTCATGAAAATATGGGTTAGAAAAGATTGCATGTTTCCTGTCATTTGATCATTATTGCTAACCCACCTAGGTACTTTTGTTTGAGTGCTTAAATGACCTTAGGTGAGTATTTTCATAGGTTTATTTTGTTTTTGTTGTTAGAATTTTTTTTAAGATTGTTAAAAAAAAAAAAAAAAAAAAAAACTACAAGGTATTGGATTCATATAATACTTATACTTATACAACCTTATCTTTTGTAGCTTATTTTGATTCTCATTGTATATTCAATGCTACAATTCAAAATTCTGCACATATTTACATTATTCCCATGTAGTGACACTATTGATTGAACTTATTCACACACTCACTGAACACTCATGTATGTCATCAATGAAATTTATGATTAATTTTGAAAGACTCTAAGACTTGAGCTAATCTTGACTGCAAAATTATATTGAGTTCTATTTTTTATCTTTTAAAATATTTCATCTTAGGAAGACAACTAGTATTGAGAGGGCTACCTACTATGATGTGTGCAGCTACCGTAGTGAGCGGAGAGGACTACCTCATAACTAGTGTGAAAGTCATCATATTAGATTTATTGCTCGTACATGTTTAAAAAAGAATATAAATAATTAAGAAATTTCATTTGACATATACAAAAAGAAAGAGCAAAAAGGTTTAAAAAAAAACAAAGAAATCTCCTTTTGATAGACATATTTTATTATGTAAGAATGAAGACTCAATAATAATTTAACATGATAGATGAAATTATTTTCTTTTGAGTCTCTTATAATTGGTTATAAATGAATTTATTAAAATGCAAGTGGAGTTCACATTGTATACTACTTTAAGCGAATGTCAATATGCCATTATATGTGTTAGTGTGCTTGTGTGACCTATTTATTTTACTTGCTAATACAATGAATGATAAAAATTTAAGCAAAAATAATTTTTCAATTGGTTGTATGTTTATTCGTCTTAAATGAGTTTATTGCTTTGTGGTAAAAAAAAAAATAAAAAAATAAAAAATAAAAAAAAAATATTTTTTGTTTTCTTTTAAATTTGTTTTACGTCTAGAGAATCATAGAACTTAGGGAGAGTCATTGCATACATATTTCATTATTCTTCTTTTGACTTATGCAATTCCTCCTACATGCTTTGGACATATACATGTGTGATCATATGCATTTTTAGCCCACTAAGATAATTGTTAACTTTGGGAAGAGTGATCCATATCATCTTAACTGTTTCATGATTTGTCAATTTCGTATGTCAAAAAGGGGGAGAAAGATTCATACTGCTATGGAGATTGGATTTAGGGGGAGATATTGGATTGATAAGATTCATGCTGCTATGGAGATTGAATTTAGGGGGAGATATTGGATTGATATTGGATTCATTAATTGTGCACATACACTACATTTCATTCGCACTTTTATGTACACTGAACTAATAATCAATGAGGCTTTCAAGCCAAATTTGTGTGCTATTTGTTTGTCTAATTTCAGTGGACTGAGCGTATCAAGTATCAAGCGAAGATGGTCCACCAGATCATAGATAGTTCCACTGATGTAATTGATGTAATGATATTTTAGCTATGAGCGCTATGTAGTGAGAGAGTGGTTTTGTCACACGAAAATGTCAAAGGGGGAGATTGTAAGGTTTATTTTGTATTGACAATTTTCGTAGACAAAATGTTTGATTGTAATCTAGAGTAAGAGTTCACCGTTCAATCAGATGATACATGATGATGGAGTCACCAAGCTTGCAATGCCCATATGACAGGTAAAATATTCTATCATGCATACATCTTCACACAATTGTGCACTACACTTAGTATGGATTGTAACGAAGAATAAATTGTGCACATGTTAGTCGATCGATCGAGTGTATAGTTCGATCGATCGAGTTACAGATCGATCGAGCGTGAAACGACTTCGATCTAGGTGCTCTCGGGTTGAACTAGATCGATCGAGAAAATTGATCGATCGATCGAGTCATGTGTTGATCGATCGATCGAATGAGGTCTTCGATCAATCGAGGCATGTGCGATCGATCGAGTATAGACCGACTTTAATCTAACTACTCTCGGGTTTGAAATTGCATGGTTAGATCGATCGAAGTTTTTGGATTGATCGATCGATCGAGATCTGGTTAGATCGATCGAGTCTCTTTTTCAGTTCTTCTACAACTCTTTTTAATTTGACCCATATGTTACTTTTACCAATTTGACTCATTTAATATTAAATGCAAAATCCTTATATGAGTAGAATTGTTGTGAAAGTTGGAATCCCTGTATGAGTAGAATTCTTGTGAAAGCAAAATCCTGATATGAATAGAATCATTGTATGAGTAGAATTCTTTTGAGAACTAAATCCTGATATGAGTAGAGTTGTAGTCCATTGCAAATCCTCTTTCAAGTTAAATTGGACTCTATATAAGTGATGCTTGTTTGTGCATAATTATCAACTACACATAAACTAATATTTTCGATATATGATTTGAGCTTCTAAGAAAAACATTTTTCTCTTCATCTTTAAGCTTAGGCACTTTCTTATTTTTTAATTGTTCAAACATACTGTGTGGTTATGTTTGAATAGTTCACGTGCCTAATTGTCTTTCATAATATTTAGAATTGCATGATATTTCTAGAGTTTACTAGCTGATTTGTTTTTACATTGTATGCTGTTGAATCTGCTAGTTAGGGTTTTTTCATTGTTTGAATCCACTCTAGGACACACTTTGCACTTGTGCTATTTGAGCTAACGTTTCAGGTGACGTGTTTGGTATTTCGTGTGACTCGAAATTACCGAAGTTGACGGGTTCGATTGATCTTGTGGGACTCAAGTAGATCGGAACGTTGGTCCGGATCCAGACACCTAGCTTGTGGAGGCTATGAAAGGAGCGGTGGCTCGTAAGTAAATTACAGAAAGGGGGATCTATCTGTGAAGGGTAGTTCTATGACTTATGGTTGTAATTGAACATTGATTTTCATAGTGGATAGTTAGGTGGTCCGGTGGACCGGTGGTTTTCCTCTTAGGTCATTGGAGTGGCCTAGGTTGTTTCCACCTAAAAATATCGTGTGTTATTTTTTATTCCGCATTTTATCTTTACACGCGATTGCATGTCTGGCCGTTGTGATTAGGTTACATAATTAATATTTGTTAAAATTGAAAATAACCTATTCACCCCCCTCTAGGTATATTTGATCCGTAATTAAAAACTTTCAAAGCAATTGAATTTGGACTACGAATAAGCAAGAGAGAAACACCTACTTTAGCTTGATGAAGCCTATTGAAATGTAAAGATTTACAAAGAACACACCAAGCATCGCCATGACAAAGGGCTCATTCATAAGTCTCATTATCCTATAATGAAAGTACTTTTGTTTAACTTTCATTTTAAATTTTTTTTAGGAAATTTGAGATCAAGATGGAGTGAATCATATCAAATTGTTTAAGTCTCTTTCTATGGAGCTGTAGAATTGTTGAATACAAAAACTCAAATAACCTTCAAAGTGAACGAACACTGTGTGAAACCTTATCTAGAAGGAGTCATTAACAATGGGGATGTTGAGTGCATTGAAGTGCAAACACCTTAGCCTCAAGTAACGTCTTGCTGAGACGTTAAACAAAGCGCTTGATGTTGAGTGCATTGAAGTGAAAACACCTTAACCTCAAGTAACGCCTTGCTATGACGTTAAACTAAGCACTTGGTGAGAGTCAACCCATTATTTTAGATAATATATTTCCTTTCTTTTTAGTTTAGTTAATTTTGTATTTGCCCTTTTCAATGCTTTTTTGAACTTTTGCTTAGTTGAAAACCTTGAGGACAATGTTTAGTTTAGGTTTTTGGGAGTGTAAATAGGTCCAATAAAAAACTTTTTGACACAAAATTATCATACTTTTGGTCAATTTTTGATAAATTATCAAGTCCTTATACATTGTTTGATCAATCTTTTAAACATATTTAAGGCTTGCTATAAAGATTGGTTTTTATTTGCAATCTATGTTTCATGCTTTAAATGTTGAATTTGAGATGAACCCAAATTTAATGTTTATGAATCAATAGTGGAGACTACCTTGTGAGATGATTATTGAACCAATAGCGTTTCATTCTGAGAAACTATTATTCTTCTACTCTTTGAAACACTTTTCTTATTATTTCAAATTGTTAGATGATCTTGATAGGTTTTTGCATTGAATACTAGGATTTTTAATGTTTGATGAAGTATCATATACTTATTTGTATTGCTTATATTAAATGATTTAAATAAAATTTAGAGTATATGCATTTTTCACTCATGCTTGTCTTAAAAAGAGATGTATGAGGATTCTTAAAGCCAACACTAAAAGAGCTATAATTTTTCATTCACAAAATATACATGTTTATGGGTTATACAAATAATATATATAAAAAAAATTTGTATTATAACCCTAAAGTTCTTCAAGTAGTGAGATGGCTATTACAAAAGAAAAACAGAAAACAAATCTCTTTGAAGTCAATGCATTTTCATTCATTCTAAGGTACATACTTGAAATTTTTGCTTGATTTTAATTTATGTATGAGAATAGTAATGTGATTTCTTCATAAATCTTATCATTTGATTCATTTCATAAGATCAATGTTGTACACTTTTTGAGCCTTTCTTGTTTTATCATATGCAAACTTATTAACTCATTTCTTTATATAACTTCTATTCACATATACATTGTTGAGTATTTGAACCCATACGATTAGTGTGATTTATAGAATAAATCTTGTGAGAAATAGAGTTTAAGCAAATTCAGATTCTTAATACTAGGTTTGGGGGAATTAATATTGATATGTTTTTAGTATTGGAGTAAAGATTTGTAATGCAAAACTACATTGTAGAGTGAACCTTAATGTGTTGAGAAGCTGGATGAATTTGTGCATAAGTCTTGATTATGATTTGAAAAGAAATTGAAGCATGAAAAATTTTGTTGATTGAAGTTCTTAGTTTTGTTATTTGTGTATTTAGTTTTAGTTTTAATGACTAGCAAAGTATAGTTTTAGGGGTATTTGATGAATATTATTTTGTACTATTATTTGTTATGTTTTTAAATATTTATTTTATGTTTTATTTCGATATAATCTTATTTTGGAGGGTATCTTCGTGTTTTGTAAGCCCATGTAATTTTGGAATAAATTTTGGATTTAAATAATCAAAGAGAGTGAAAAGGAAGTAAAAGGAGCTAAATAATGTAAGCCTTACATTAAATGTCATTCATTATGTAAGGGGGTACAAAGAAGAGCTAAGACACGTAAGCCTTACATTGGGAATGAACCATTATGTAAGGGGCATGTACAAGGTCTGTACAACAAGGTGCACCGTGGCAGAGAAAATTGTGTGCCACGGCAACCAGCTCATGGGTTTTTGCAATAGGACTTGTAATTCAATGTGTGCTACGACAGGAAAATATGTATGCCACGGTGTCAAAGCCTCAATTTTTTTGTATTTGGAGCACTATATCAACGCATGCTACAGCAGAATATAATGTGTGCCATAGCCCGCACACTCAGAAGTCACTTAAACCCCCTATGTGCGCTGAGAACACACTCCACTCTCCCTCACTTCTAACTAACCTATAAATACAACTTTACAACTCTCCCAACAAAAGCTGGATGAACAGTAGCCAAATTTCACCATCTTCTCCACATTCTAGAGAAAGAAAGACTTCCATTGAAGCTCCTCCAAGGATTTCTTGATTGAGGTGACAATCCAAGTTCAAGAGTTCTTGATTCAAGAGTGAGAGTGAGGTATTTTCATTGATTTTTAATCTCTTTTCTCTCTAGGATTCTTAAGCATGTTTCTTATAATATAAAATATTAATTTAAATTTTGTTATGAGTGGCTAAATATATTTGTGTGAAATTTTAGCTAAGCTACCATTGATGGATGAATGTTTAAGCAATTTTATTTGGATTAAAGTGATTTATTTTTTATTCATTATTTTTTGTATCTTTGTTTATAGATTAGTCTTGATCAAATTAGTTTATGAGTATTAGAGAATATTATTGAGTTAGGCATTAAAAAAGTCATATTTACTTAATTGACGTGTCTTATTTAACAACCTAATTTAAGAGCATTGATTTTTCTTAAATTAGATTAGTAAGTTATTTTCCTAGAATTTATGCTAATCAATTAATTAATGATCCGGATCAAAGAAGTTAATCAATTGTTTCTAAGAAAAAATCTCCATTGATTTGAGATTTTCTATGTTAAGTGAAAAAAGGCAATAAATCTAACTTTTTATACTTAATTATGAAAATCACTTAAATTGTTCTATCCATGAATAATTAGTTAGTTAATTTTTCACATTCATTAATCATATCATTTCTACAAACGTTTTTAATTGTGTATTTTAATTGTTCTAAGATTTATAATTTTGAAACCGTTCTTATAACGAAAAATTGTTAGAACATTTACGATTTAATTTTTTTACAACTAGTTTAGGACATGTTTGATAACTATTTTGATTTATGATTAAATAATTAATTTTTTAATTTTTTATTCTTTTATAAAAATAATCAAATATGTGTTAGATAACACTTTCTATTTAGTGATTTTCAAGAAAAAAAAATAAAAAATTACCTTTATATTATTTGATAATGATTTCTATTTTTTGATTTTTTTCAAAAAAAAAAAAAAACTTTAAAAATAAATAATTTTTTTGGTTTTTTATTTTTATTTTTTTTAATAAATTTAAAATTTTTATTCATTTTCTTATAATACTTAATCATACAAAAGTTATAAAACTTGATTTACTCTATAAAAAATATTTGGTTAAAATTAATAAAATAAAAAATCTGACTGAAAAATCTTTTTTTTTAAGATTTATGAATCTCATATTTTGGTATTGGTTCCTTAAAAATATAAAAATTAAAATTATAAATCGTTTTCAAGTTACATTTTAAAACCACTACAAATTCCTCGAGGGACGATCTTAGAAATATACTTGTCGCTTATTACAAGTGACTAGTGTACTTGCGAGCTTTATACAAATATAAAATTTAAGCATCAAGATTTTGTGTATCAGTCCATCCCCAAACGGTAAAAAATGAAAAAAATAAAAATAAATAATCATTCAAGTGAAATCCACAATACAAAAAACATTTAAGAGTTCATTATCACTACTGCATTAGAAGTTACAAAACTTTATGAGGTGTTCAGGGAGTTATGATTTGTGCTTGTACGTAAGAAAAAGACTAACTTGCTAGTAGAAATAGTAGCTACTGATCCACCATGTTCGTCGCCTGTACCAAATTGTCCAAATTGCAACATAACTTTCAAGTATATCAACACTATGAGAAAAATACAATAGTTAGTGGAATAAAGAGGTAGGAAGAGAGAAACAGAATGGGGAAAAAATTTAAAAAAAAAACAAAAACTAAGGTTACGATGAGTTATTCGCTAATGAAAATTCTCTACTCCATTGTGGATAATTTATTCAACAAAAACCATTCATATTGAGTCTCTAAAAAGTAAGGATTGACTAAGAATAATGTACTAATTTATGAGCACAGGGGAAAAACTCACTATCAAAAGCATAGTCAAGCATAGCATAGATAATCTCTCCTTTTTTTCATCATCCCCTCCAATCTTGTAGTAGTTGATTGCAAATAGGTCTGTTGGGGATAAAAAGAGAGAGGGATATACAATTAAAACTTTAGCATTTATCAGTCTGGGGAATCCACTAAAATATGTAGCTATAAAAGTCCATTATAGTTCATCAATATTTGAAAATCAAATCAAGCACATAACAAAGCTAAACCGTTTGCAAGAACTCTTGAAATGACCTCAAAATGTGTTAAGATCAAATGATTAGCAAATTAGATGTAGGTACATAATGTCTTCAACATAGACATTACAGGGATTTGGACCATTTGATAATAAAATATCTTAAACAAAATTAACTTAGATAGTTACATACATATTTCCGAAGAGAAATGCAAAAATGACCAATCCAGAGATGAAAATAAAGACTATAAACAAATTTTCCAATCAAAGATACTAGTTTCAAGTTTATGGCCAAGAGAACTACCTGAGAAAAAAAACCATAGATCAATAGAGGACTAATAATAACAGCAGTGATGTCTCACAATGAAATTTTTTTAACGCATTTGTGTCTACTCCATTGTAAAGTTTCAGCCAGTCAAAAGAGATACACTTCAAGTGGGAACATACAAATTGATAAACTAAATCTAACCATCAAAAGCCTTCTATACTTACATAGCTAATATGTAGCAAAAAGCTTTCATTGTAAACTTTTATCAAACACTTGTTGAGCATTAAAAATATAATCATCTTAGTCTTCAACCAATATTAAAACACCATTACAGTCTACACTACACCAAAAGTGCATATGAAGCTTGATAAAACACTGTAGGGAAAGGTACTTTGGAAAGAGAAAAACAAACTCCATGGTCCCTTAGGAATTAAAGCCAAAAATAGCCATAAACATGAAGATTTTATTCCTTTAAACAGTACAAAGTTAACAATACAATCATCGATAGATAAGATCAAAATCAAAATTGAAAAGCATTTAAATGACAACTAACAATCTGAAACCTAAAAGAAAAAAACCATAACTCACTTTATTGCTGTAAAACAAAATATAGAAATGAATCGCACCTCTCAACCTAGAAACTATGGATGTTATTTGATCAAGACAAACACATAGATACTTATTGAAAGCTATCTATATGCCTCTATGGATTTAATTGGTGTCATTCAATTAATTAACAAATAAAATCAGATCAAATAACATAACATAAATTGCAATCACAAGGGAGAATAAATTAGATAACACATGTTAGAAAATTGGGTTCATAAGACCCATAGATTAATAAAAAGTTAGCTAGACATGATGCTCATAAAATTTAGAATATAAATGAAAAAAACATTACAATTGATGAAGGAAAAGTAGAAGAAAATTACAACTAATCCTTTGCTATCTCACCAAATTTGCTGAAATTTTACCTCTTAAAGGTTTATTAGAATCTAAGAACTAATTCTATGATGTGTAAATTATGCACTATATTGTTACATTCATGGTTTAGGACTCTAACAATGTATTTATAAGCACACTCAAAACCTAGGCTTATTAACATTTGAGTCTTATTAGTATGCTAAAAATTAGGTCTAGAAATTGCACGAAATTTGCATGGGCCGTGGCTTGACATATCCATTACCACGACGTAAGATGAATTCTAGTGAGCACTTTGCAACTCAAGAGATCATCGTCGCGCCTCAACAAACTTCAAGCCGCATTGCATGCGATTCTTCAAAAATGCCCAATTTTGATCTGAGAGGGTTATGCTATAGAACTAACTACTTTAAGTTGGGGCACACATCCTTATGTGGCATTTTGCTTGCTGTTCACCTACTTGTCGTGTCACGTGGCATACATGTGTGTCGTTTTCACTCAAAATTATCTGAAATGCATCAAAATATACCTCGTGACTCCGAAAACAACAATTTTGTAATAATTCAATAAAAAGTGTATAAATTTATCCTAAAATCGTCATTTAAATCCTAATAAGTCATATAATAGTAGTGCTTTTCAAACACTCATCACACTGCCTTCAATGGGTGTGACAATTTCATTTTTTTTCCAAGCCTCAGAGAATAGGATGTCAGTTGAGCGTTCAGTGTCTATTATGATTTGGTGTAGATTATGTTGGCCACTAGGAGGATGACTACCAAAGTGTCACAGTTTTCATGAGGGAAACTTCGATAATTCACAAAATAGTCATTATTGGATTACTTTGGGGCTTATGTCTCTTCAAGCAAAGTGATGTTTGCTCCTGAAACTAATGAAAATGCTCTAAGAGCTCTTTAGGGGGAGGCATGGTGTCAAGTTCTCCACCACCCCTGGCACCCGTGGGCATAGTGTGCTAAGTGCTCTACCTATGGGCTAAAGAATGCCTATGGGGCAGGCAGTGATTGTGCTAAGCGGGCATGTTAGTGTCTACTAGTGCACTCATAACGGGCTCTGGTTAGAATGCAAACATAAAATGCAGTTGGAAAGTCATCTTATCACAATGGAGCATATGCTCCAAACTATCCTAGAATGCTTGCCAGACCCGCAATCCCTTAAGCTTAAGGACGTCCTTATAACATCTTCCAATGCCTAGAGTGCAAAAGATATGACATGCAGTCAGACAGGTTCACATAGAACACGTGACTCACCCTACGGAACAAAGTTCTACAAGTGGTCCAGATAGAATCTATCTAGCCACTAAAGTTTAGGACTCGTCCTCTATTCTTCTACATTGGATAGCTTTGGACCTGTACAATCTAACTTGTGCAAGCCTGTAGGCGAGGTCACTTTGTCCAAGCCATTCATCCAAATCATGAGGACTCTGCGGTTAATGGCCATCCAAGAGACAACTGCCATGGGAACTACCGACTATCCTCCATCCCACCATTGACTAGTTAGCTACCTAACTACAAGAGGTACAACAAAGGCTAAATAGAGGTATTCCTGAACCTGGCAGCCTCTACCAAGTCCTCCATTGCGGCATCTTTTACAGCAAAGTCATAACCAAAGACTTGCCTTAGTCCCTCCGGACTAAATTTAGATATTGATGCTCCTTGGCCCTTTCGAATTACAATCTTCAAATATTCAATACGTACATAGGCCCCTTCTAGGTCCGTCCACAAGTGTAACGTACTGATAATCTTTGTTTGCCCTTGATGCTCTCTGGCCTTTCAAAGTGCAACACTTAGACTTATGCACTTGTCGTTCCTTGGCCCTTCCGTGTGCAATAGTTAAACATATGCACCTGGCGCTCCCTAGCCCTTCCATGATGCTATCAATCAACCATGTTGCTCATGCACTCGACGCTTCTAGGCCCTTCAGACATGCACTCTCTACACAATGGTGCGCTCCTTCCTTGAACATGGCACTCGTGCCAACCGTATCTTCTATACGACACCATGCACCTTTCCAAAGCGCGAGACTAATTCAACTCTTACAAAAGAGATGTACCACGCAAGGTAGAGTTTGCAAACTCACTGTTCCTCAATCACAACACCTCCATTATAAGATTCTGATGTGCTACCCTTGTACTTTGATCCCCTATATGACCTTCACCCAAACTGAGCAACTTCAAATGATGTCTTCGTCTCTTGCTTTAACTGTGCCACATTGCCATAGTGGCGTGAGGTCCTCCCCCAATTTATTCTTCGACGCACTTGTCGAAGCATTCTTAAACTTGGCGATCAACGATGAAGCTTTAAACCATGTAGGGGCTCAATGGCCCCTTCCTACACTAGAACAATATCTTCACATCATGAGCATCCCATGCTCTCCCAACATACGGCTTCTTTGTGGCTTGAGCGCTCCGCAGCCCTTCTCAAATCCAACTGACACACACAGGACCCTCTTGACCCTTGTTATGCTGATTACCGTTCGTTGACATAGACATACTCTAACCCTCATCATTGGTACTTCACAACAAATCACTTTGGCACTCCTTCGCCATTCTAAATGTGACACTAACCATTCGGTAATCCCACAAGTAATACCCTCGATTTTGTAGAACTTCGCTTCACTTTGATGACATGGGCACTCCACGGCCCTTCCCAATGTCTGACCCACTAGCATTGGCGCTCCACGGCCCCTCCAATGAAAATTTACTTGACCCTTTTAGTCATCAAACCTTTCATAGTTGAAACTGAAGCTGACTCTACTACGACGATGACCCTTCTTAGTCCCTCACTAGCAACCCGTGCCCTTTGGAAAAACCAACTGTCTTTGTCTCCCTTCGGATACACTGATCGATCCACCTTGGTCTTCAAAGGCATTTTGCCTTGGCCCATTTGGCCTTCATAACTCAAAGTCGGAGCTTGCTGTTATAGCCCCTTTTGGTTGTCCTCGTGACCTCCCACTTCACATTATGCTACTCGTCCCCTCCTTAACACTTCATTAGGAAGCCCTCTGTGAATGTCTTGAACACACTTCAACCCCCCAACAAGGTTTCCTTCTCAAGGCAAACTTGACACTCGGTCACCCAAATGGATCTGGCTTGTTCTTCCTGGTGCTACCTAAAGCACAAGCGTTGTCAAGACTTCTTCGCAGCAACTTATGATAACCTTTAAGCTCAACTATGTTGGCAACCACATACCAAACCCACGGTTTACCAGTCCTTAAATTTTAAGAGAAATGTGCCTTCACAACTGACAACTTGACGAAGGATGAGCTACTTTCCGGCTTATAACTTCCCAAAGATGCAACTGTTACAACGGCTTATAGTTTCTTGCAACCTTCCACGAACAAAGCGCAAGCAAACCACACGACCACCAACCTTACCCTGTCACAGCCTTAAACCAAAGAACTGTGCATACAGGAACTTCCTACAAACAACGCCTTCATGACCATCGCCTGTAGGTTTCTTTACCTACAAAAACAAGTCTATACCGACTCAACTATCCAGGGTTTTGCTACCTCAAGTATTCTGGGTGATGCAATCTTTTTTCACCAATACCCGCTTGCTAGACATCAAGCTTCACACAAATTGTTGAACTCCATGAGCCAACCAATTAAAACCAAGCAAGTGCCCTAAACCACTAGTACAGGGTTCACGGAAACTCGTCATCCAACATTGAGCACCATTCCGCATCAACACACCTCTATTCTGAGTGTGAGTTGGCTCTAATACCAACTTTAATGGTCTGCACTTTTGCATAGCAAAAATTCTACCGTTCGGGGCCAAGACTCTCGGCCAGCCTATCACCTTTAGAGTCCAAAGCATGACCCTTTGTCCAAAGACTTCGGTACTCCTTAAGAAAATACCAATGAGAACTACTCTCAATAAGTCTCGAATGCATGTGGCTTACTGATTGCTTCGCGGCATCAAGATTACATTTACCAAGATGCTCGCCCTATCGCAAGGTTCCACATCATCAAGGCAATATGCTGCACAACTGCTTACCCAACTGTGCATGTCACACATATTGATAGCAAGTAGTACAATAATGTACCAAGACTTAGTCGACTTTCTATACCTCTTGTCGGGTCTCTTCATGCACACCTTGACACTAAGGGCCATATTCAGCATACTAAACTCAAGAACCTCATGTGCATATATGCTTGATCCTCTTCAGCATACTAAACTCAAGCAAACACCCATGCCAACTTATACTCAAGTCGTCCAAGCAAGTGTGTCTTCCATGCAAGTAAGTTCCATTCATACAAACTCACATGTTACTTGAGTGAGCAACTCTCTGATTCGAAGCCCCACAATTGATGCCTTCATCTTATCATGTTGTCACCCACTACCGTGCCATCAAGCTTACAGATCCTTAGTGCTTGGCTGAACCCATGACCAATGCACATTCCTCCTCGACATCACCATAATGAGGGTTGTCACATTCGTAATATGCCTTACTTAGAGTAACGCTTCATTAGCATGCCGCTACCCATTAATGCACCATCACTTATGCAACACCGCCCACAAGGTGTGTCTTGTTACCACGAAGCTGTCTTCACATGCCAACATCGAATATATGGTAGGGCATACCCATCCGTCACATGTAGCCTCTCACGTGAGAACTATGTGCAGTATTGACCCTTCCCATCATCGATATTATCCCTAAGAACGATTACTAATTGTTTTATAAGAATTTTTTATGAGACGGTTAGTAGTTATCATATAAAGTTACACCAATTTTTTTTCGTAATAACCGTCCTATATTTTTTATAAGACGGCCACGAGACCTTCATATTTGTTTCTCACTTTATATTAGAGGTCGTCTTGTATTGCCTAGATTCTTGTATTGGGTATTAATATAAATGTATCTAAGTGCATTACTTTCTTTGACAAATATGGTTCTACTCTTTTTAATTTTTTTATTATAATTAAGCAAATGTTCAATAACAGTAAACATAGTTTATGTTTTAAATTTACATTTTCTCATTTTTAATTTTTTTTAAGAAAGAAAGAAAAAATAATATTTTAAAAATCAATCTAAACAAACAAAATATATTTTTGAAAATCAATCTAAACAATACATTATCACCATATTGAACGGGTTTAAACAATTATAGTTTAATTTGAACAATATTTTATGTAAAATAATATGCTAAATTTTTTTAATATTAAAAACATACGAGCTTAATATAGGGATTTACAAGTTTTAATTGAGATATTTTTAATATTTTTCATTTTTTTCAAAAAAAAACTTTTAAATAACAATAATAAGTTATAAATGTAAAATATTAATTTAAAAAAAAAATTATATATATATATATATATATATATATTTTTTTTTTTTTTTTTTTTTCCTAACATGTTTTTGATTAGTAGTATTGAAGTTCTATTTTTATTGTTTAGCAAATTATTTTAATATTTAAGCGAAGTTTTTTAGTATTAGGAATAAAATTTTGGTGTCAATGGCTCATGCATGAGCAGTTCCAAGTCTAATAGTTGTAATAGCTACTTGCGCCTACAAGATTTTTCCATATTCTGTTATTATTATTATTGTTATTATTAATATTATTTCTTTCTTCTCTCACTATATTTTTAAATAATACTTATAATAATAATACAATATATATATATATATATATATATATATATATATATATATATATATATATATATATATATATATGTAACTAATATTTTTATAATAATTATTTTACAATCTCATAATTTCAATTTTATTTCGTTGCATATGACACTTTTTTATAACTATTTTTTTTATTAGGGTTTGGTTTCCTGGTGTGTCTGAGGTGGTCAAGACCAAATTGGTTAAAGACTATGCATTACTAACATCAACATGTGACCCTTATTGGCGTACCCTTTTCTTGCTGTTTTGTAATCCAATGCTAAATTTCTTTAATTTTTAATTTTTTTTAAATTCGGCACTACTATCTTAAGAGTGAAATTTTACATATGAAATACTACAAGAATTGGGTCCATCTTTTAATTAAGTTTGATCCAATTTTTATTATTAGCATTGGATTACAAAACAGCAATAAAAGGGTACGCCAATAACAGTAAGGGTCACATGTTGATGTTAGTAATGCATAGTCTTTACCCAATTTGGTCTTGACCACCTCAGACACACCAGGAAACCAAACCCTAATAATAAAAAAAAAATAATTATAAAAAAGTGTCATATGCAACGAAATAAAATTGAAATTATGAGATTGTAAAATAATTATTATAAAAATATTAGTTACATATATATATATATATATATATTGTATTATTATTATAAGTATTATTTAAAAATATAGTGAGAGAAGAAAGAAATAATATTAATAATAATAACAGAATATGGAAAAATCTTGTAGGCGCAAGTAGCTATTACAACAATTAGGCTTGTAACTGCTCATGCATGAGCCATTGACACCAAAATTTAATAATTTATACCACGCTCCTAATGCTAAAAAAATTTCTCTTAAATATTAAAATAATTTGCTAAACAATAAAAATAGAACTTCACTCCTTCTAATCATAAAAATGTTAGGAAAAAAAAAAAAAAATATATATATATATATATATATATATATATATATTAACATGAATATTTTACATTATTATTTATAACTTATTATTGTTATTTAAAAGATTTTTTTGAAAAATATTAAAAATATCACAATTAAAACTTGTAAATCACGAAATAACACACCTATATCAAGCTCGTATGTTTTTACTATTAAAAATATTTAGCACATTATTTTACATAAAATATTGTTCAAATTAAACTATGATTGTTTAAACCCGTTCAATATGGTGATATTTTATTGTTTAGATTGATTTTCAAAAAAATATTTTGTTTCTTTAGATTGATTTTTAAAGTATTATTTTTTCTTTCTTTCGTAAAAAAAAAATTAAAAATGAGAAAATGTAAATATAAAAAATAAACTATGTTTACCGTTATTGAACATTTGCTTAATTATAATAAAAAAATTAAAAAGAGTAGAACCATATTTGTCAAAGAAAGTAATGCACTTAGATACATTTATATTAATACACAATACAAGAATCTAGGCAATACAAGACAATCTCTAATATAAAGTAAGAAACAAATATGAAGGTCTCATGGCCGTCCTATAAAAAATATAGGACGGTTATTACAAAAAAAAATTGGTGTAACTTTATACGATAACTACTAACCGTCTCATAAAAAATTCTTATAAAACAGTTAGTAATCGTTCTTAGGGACAGTATCGATAATGCAGAAGGGTCAATACTGCGCATAGTTCTCACGTGAGAGGCTACATGTGACGGATGGGTATACCCTATGGTATATTCGATGTTGGCGTGTGAAGGTAGCTTCGTAGTAATAAGGCACGCCATGTGGGCGGTGTTGCATAAGTGATGGTGCATTAATGGGTAGCGGCATGCTAATGAGGCAGCGTTGCTCTAAGTAAGGCACATTACGAATGTGACAACCCTCATGATGGTGATGTCGAGGAGGAAGGTGCATTAGTTATGGGTTCAGCCAAGCACTAAGGATCTGTAAGCTTGATGGCACAGTAGTAGACGACAACGTGATAAGATGAAGGCATCAATTGTGGGGCTTCAAATTAGAGAGTTGCTCACTCAAGTAACATGTGAGTTTGTATGAATGGAACTTACTTGCATGGAATGCACACTTGCTTGGACGACTTGAGTATAAGTTGGCATGGGTGTTTGCTTGAGTTTAGTATGTTGAAGAGGATCAAGCATATATGCACATGAGGTGCTGGAAGAAGGAGACCTTTGGTCATGAATATGGCCCTTAGTGTCAAATTGCCTATTCGAGGTGTGCATGAAGAGACCCGACAAGAAGTATAGAAAGTCGACTAAGTCTTGGTACATTGTTGTACTACTTGCTATCAATATGTTTGACATGCACAGTTGGGTAAGCAATTCTGCGGCATATTGCCTTGATGATGTAGAACCTTATGATGGGGCAAGCGTCTTGGTAAATTTAAACTTGATGCCGGGAAGCAATCAGTAAGTCACATGCATGCGAGACTCATTGAGAGTAGTTCTCGTTGGTATTTTCTTAAGGAGTAACGAAGTCTTTGGACAAAAGGTCATGCTTTGGACTCTAAAGTTGATAGGCTGGCCGAGAGTCTTGGCACCAAACGGTCGAAATTTTACTACATGAGCTCGCAGACTATTACAATTGGTATTAGAGCCGACTCACACTCAAGATAGAGGTGTGTTGATGCGAAATGGTGCTCAATGTTTAATGATGAGTTTCCATGAACCCAGTACTACTAGTTTAGGGAACTTGCTTGGTTTTAATTGGTTGGCTCGAGGAGTTCAACAATTTGTGTGAAGCTTGATGTCTAGTGAGCGAGTATTGGTGGTAAAAGGTTGCATCATCCAGAATACTCGAGGTAGCAAAACCCTGCATAGTTAAGTTGGTATAGACTTGATTATGTAGGTAAAGAAACCTACAGGCGATGGTCATGAAGGCATTGTTTGTAGGAAGTACCTGTATGCACAGTTCATTGGTTTGAGGCTGTGATAGGGTAAGGTTGGTGGCCGTGTGGTTTGTTTGCACTTTGTTCGTGGAAAGTTGCAAGAGACTATAAGTCGTTGTAACAGTTGCATCTTTGGGAAGTTATAAGCCACAAGGTAGCTCATCCTTCGTTAGGTTCTCAGTTGTGAAGGCACATTTCTCTTAAAATTTAAGGACTTGTAATTTGTGGGTTTGGTATGTGGTTGTCAACATAGTTGAGCTTAAAGGTTATCATCAGTTTCTGCGAAGAAGTCTTGACAACCCTTGTGCTTTAGGTAGCACCAGGAAGAACAAGACAGATGTGTCTAGGTGACCGAGTGTCAAGTTTGCCTTGAGAAGGAAACCTTGTTGGGGGGTTAAAGTGTGTTCAAGACATTCATAGAGGGCTTGCTCATGAAGTGTCAAAGAGGGCACGAGCAGCATAATGTGAAGTGGGAAGTCACGAGGACCAACCAAAAGGGGCTATGGCAGCAAGCTTCAACTTTGAGTTATGAAAGCCAAGTGGGCCAAGGCAAGAGTGCCTTTGAAGACCAAGATGGATCGATTAGTGTATCCGAAAGGAGAAAAAGATCATTGGTTTTGCCTAAGGGCACGAGTTGATAGTGAGGGACTAAGAAGGGTCATTGTCGCAGTAGAGTCAGCTTCAGTTTCAACTATGAAAGGTTTGATGACCAAGAGGGTGAAGTAAATTTGCATTAAAGAGGCCGTGGAGCGCCAATGCTAGTGGGTCAGACATTGGGAAGGGCCGTGGAGTGCCTATGTCATCAACGTGAAGCAAAGTTCTACAAAATCGAGGGTATTACTTGTGGGATCACCGAATGGTTAGTGTCACATTTGGAATGGCCAAGGATCACCAAAGTGACTTGTTGTGAAGCGAAAATGATGAGGGTTAGAGTATGTTTATGTCAACAGACGGTAATCAGCATAACAAGGGTCAAGAGGGTCCGATGTGTGTCAATTGGTTTTGAGAAGCACTACGGAGTGTTCAAGCCACAAAGAAGCAGTATGTTGGGAAAGCATGGGATGCTCATGATGTGAAGATATTATTCCAGTGTAGGAAGGGGCCATAGAGCCCCTACATGGTTTAAAGCTTCATCGTTGATCGCCAAGTTTGAGAATGCTTCGACAGGGGCGTCAAAGAATGAAGTGGGGGAGGACCTCACGCCACTATGGCAATGTGGCACAGTTAAGCAAGAGACGAAGACATCATCTGAAGTTGCTCACTTTGGGTGAAGTTCATATGGGGGATCAGAGAACAAGGGTAGCACATCAAAATCTTATAATGGAGGTGCTGTGATTGAGGAACAGTGAGTTTGCGAACTCTACCTTTCGCGGTACATCTCTTATGTAAGAGTTGAATTAGTCTCACCCTTTGGAAAGGCACATGGTGCCGTAAAGAGGATACGGTTGGCACGAGTGCCACGTTCAAGGAAGGAGTGCACCATTGTGTAGAGAGTGCACGTTGGAAGGGCCTGGGAGCACCGAGTGTATGAGCAACATGGTTGATTGATAGCATCATGGAAGAGCCATAAAGCGCCAAGTGCATAAGTCTAAGTGTTGCACGTTAAAGGGTCAGGGAGCATCAAAGGCAAACAAAGATTATCAGTATGTTACACTTGTGGAAGGACCTAGAAGGGGCCTATGTACGTATTGAATATTTGAAGATTGCAATTTAAAGGGCCAAGGAGCATCGATTACTAAATTCAGTTCAGAGGGACTAAGGTAGGTCTTTGGGTATGACTTTGCTGTAAAAGATGTCGCAATGGAGGAGCAGTTGGCTTGCTATCCTCATCTTGCGAGATGCATCAAAGAAAGCTAGTCCATTGAGTGGACTTGACTAGACTCATTGGAGGAGCTAGTCATTTGAGTGGCCATTGTTGAAGTGGAGATCATTAGTGTCATTGGGTATGACGCGTGCTCAAGCGGAGCTAAGTTTGGGTGAATAGATGCTGTGAAGTCTCAAACCAAATACAGAGGGGTGCTCGAAGGTCATCACCAAGAGTAATTCTACATGAAGTAGAGGGAAGTTGCAAGTTAGAATCCAAATCAGAAAATACGGAGCCAAAAGACTCTTGAGAGAACTTCGACAAGGACGTCGAAGGAATGAAGTGGGGAAGGATGTCACAGTTCGTATGAGGGGCACTTCGATAATTGACAAAATTGTCATTATTGGATTATTTTGGGAAGTAGTCTTTGGGAAACCTATAAGTAATTGACAAAATAGTCATGAGGGGCACATGACGTGGACATATGGGTGAAGTAATCTTCGGGCTTCCTTTTTTAAAAAGGTAATGTTTGAGTCTGTTAGCCTTAAGTCCTTGCTCGGGTCGTGGGAGGAGGTGATCTGCAGTACCTCTTGGCTTACCTCCCTGACGTGTACCTTATGGGCATTTTTGGAGTCCCCTTTGTGGGGCAACTCAGAATTAACCGAACTTTCTAGACTTTTTATCTAGGACCCTGCTCTCTCTCTCTTTAGAAGGGGAGGCTCACCTTTTTTGTCGCCTATCATCTTTGCACAAAATCTATAAGTTGGCCTCTTTTGATGAGGTGCTCGTTTTCATCCTTCAAATGATAACACTCTTTAGTCAAGTGTCTTAAGTCACTATAGAACCTGCAATATTGATCTTTCTTTCCACCTACATTCTTAAGTTTTCTAGGCCAACCTATAATTCGTTGGTTTTCAACTTGCATCAAGATCACCTCCCTAGGTGTGGTTAGGGATATGTAAGTTTGGAAACCTAGCCTAAAGAGGTTGGAGTTTCAATCTTTCTTCTTTTTACCTTTGCTCTCTATCCTGGACTTTTTGTTTTCTAAAGGCTTAGGTTCATCCCTGCCTTTCGTTTCTGTTCTAAGCTATTTCTATTGTTGGCCATCTCTTCAACATTGATATAAGTGTTGATTAGTTAGGTGGCCCCTACATAGGTAGTTGAGAAGTCTTTTTCCATGTCCCTACAAAGGTGCCCTTTGCAAAGAGCTTGGTTTAAGGCATTTACGGCCACAGCCTCAGACTAGTTTGTTACTTGATCTTTTCACTGTAAAACCATTCGAAGAAATCCTTCAAGGACTCATATTTTCCTTGGTACAAATCCGTCAGATGCGTTATGGTCTTTGACCTTCTTCTCTTGGCTAGATGTGGGAGAGGAATTGTTGTCCAAACACAGCAAACAAGCCTATATATTTAGGCTTAGAAGTGCAGTAGCGAGTTAAGGCTTCATCTTTCAAAGTAAGATAGAACGCTCGACATCTGATTGTGTCATTGTCATTGTAGGTATGTGTAGGTCCATCTAACTTTTGAAGTCCTTAAGGTGTTCAAATGAATCCTTGGTACCGTCATTAGAGGCAGCATGGGGCATCTTGAATTTTTTTTATAGTTGGATAGCCATCACTTCAATTGAATAGGGACTGGGTAGAGGTTGCCAGGTTCAGGAATCTACCTCTGTTTAGCCTTTGTTGTACCACTTGTAGTTAGGTAGTTAACTAGTCAATGGTGTGATGGAGGATAGTCGGTAGTTCCCATGGCAGTTGTCTCTTGGATGGCCATTAGCCACAGAGTCCTCATGATTTGGATGACTGGCATGGACAAAGTGACCTCGCCTACAGGCTTTGAAATGCTTGCACAAGTTAGATTGTACGGGTCCATGGCTATCCAATGTAGAAGAATAGAGGACGGGTCCTAAACTTTAATGGCCATGCAGATTCTATCTGGCCAACTTGCATAACTTGGTTCCGTAGGGTGAGTCTCGTCTTCTGTGTGAACCTATCTGACTACATGTCGGACCATATGCACTCTAGGCATTGGAAGATGTTGTGGGGACGTCCTTAAGCTTAAGGGATTGCGGATCTGGCAAGCATTCTAGGATAGTTTGGAGCACATGCTCCATTTTCATAAGATGACTTTCCAACTACATTTTATGTTTGTATTTTAACCAAAGCCCATTATGAGTGCACTAGTATAGGATTGGCAACTAGAGCATGTGGTTGTCCAACCTATTGGAATTAAAGTGGGACTCCCTTATCCTTGGCTAAATTATGGTTGTTGAAGCCTAAAGGATAGAGATTTGGCTTCTGAAAGACCTTGTAGGATATCAAATTCTAAAGGAGAAGTCTTGTGGACTTTGAAGGTCCTTGTTTCAATGGCTTTAAGTTCGAAAGTCGAAAACACCACAGTCATCTACATTTGTTTTTGGACTTGCTAGTAGAGCACAATCGTTTCCACAAACAGCGCTAGATGTTGATGTTGATTTTTGTCAACATCGATGATTGGTTTCACTTTCCCTTTCTGTGACTTTACCATAAAGGACATACCGTTAGAACCTCAAACTACCACAGAGTGTGGTGGCCTTTAGCCTTCCTATGCTTAAGCAAGCGTGGGTAAGTGGCGATAAAGGAGGAGACTAGTGTCTCTCCTTATGATTAGAGATAGATTTTAGGAAAGACTGTATTTGTGGTGTTTTTCAAATGTAAGATAATTTAAGTTGTGTTTTGTGAAGTAAATAGAGTGAATATATATAGAAGAATAATCTACTTGTCGAAGACTCTTACCTTTTGTGATAGACTTATCTTATATGTCAAATTTATTTCCCTTAATTATGTCTTTGTTAGATAATTAGAGGATAATTACCAGTCGGTTATCCTTTACACACTTATCTAATTAGTTATGTCCATTTGCAGACTTAGTGCTTACTAGGCTGGCTCGTGGGTCATACATGCTGACTATGATATCTCATATCACACCATTTTGCATGGATTAATTTACACCCAACACATACCAAATCAAGTTGCAATATGGAGTATGTGTAACACTTAGGAATGTTCACTTACAAATATTTTGGGACTACAAAAGTTTACTAGTTTGGATTTAATTGTTGGATAAGTGATATATTTTGTAGTGTAATTGTTACTTTGGATTGTAATTTTGTTACAAATTGAACGAAATTTACCTCATTATAAAAGTACATAGGATAACAAAAGGTAAATTTTGTAACACAAGAAGCAAATCTCTTCTCCGTGTTTTCTTTGCAATTGCTACAAATCCTAAAACTTATTAGTGGAGTACTTATGAATTCGATTAGAGTACTTATTTTCCATCAGATCCATACTATCTCGTAGGAAAACCATTAAAAATACATACTCTAAGTGAATTTAAAATCTTGATATTCCATACTAAGTAGTTATGAAAAAGGACCTCCAAATGCTCACCAAAAAGAGACTGCAATCTTACATAAAGTGGTATGAGTTATCAAGGGTTATTGCACCACTCAACCCCGAATTTCATAAACATAATAGGTCATATTGAGACCTCAACATAGGCCATATTATGGCCTCATATAGACCAACACCATTGCTTCCTTTGTTGTTTTTAATTTGATATTAACGTTAAACGTCAATATTTCATAAATATGAATAAGACTCATCTTTGGTGTGCTTTGTAAATACATATTTTTGGGAGTATGTGTCACTTGACTTTGGAAATGGAGAGTGTCTTTCAATGAAACGACATGTACAGTAGTGATAATTAGATTGGGATGATAATCGTGTCGTGTTCGTATCGTATTTGTTCGTATTATTGGTGTTGGATTTTCGTGTTAGTTGATACATGAAAAAATTTACTTGAATTTTTTTCGTGTTGCCTATTTATAATAATAAGAAATAACATAATACATATTGATCAATTCTTACTAAAAAAATTCGTGTTGTGTCGTATCGTGTTTGAATAGTATTATAGAATCGTGTCAAAAATTGTCACCCCTATAATTAGATACATTTATTTGAAAAGGACTCTTACAAGAAAAATGTATAAATAACACCCTTCCAAATTCAATAAATAAAAGTGAATTTTGCCAAACACAACAAAAAAAAAAAAATTGACTATTTGTTCTCTTATTTTCTCTTTACTTTATTGTGTTATAATTTAAATTCCATCGCAAAGTTCAAAAATTCTGTAACACGTTTAAATATTATATATTATAATAAAATATATATTTTTTATAATTCTATTTGTTCTCATAATTATTATTAAAAGAGTAATAAATTTATCTTAAATAAATTACATTTTGATAAAATTTAAATTCATAAATTCTCTCTTTTATTATATCTATTTTTATTTTAAAAAATAAACTTTCTACATATTTTCTTATATTTCTTTTTTTTTTTGTCAAAAAATGGCTCACTAGGGTGTGTAGGGAGGATACGGCCGCAGCCACACACCACCACACTACCAAGGGTCATCGCCAGAGACCTAAGTGAACTTCCTATTTGGGTTTTTAACCAACCATTGAAGTGCCTAAGGTCGTGTTCAGGCTCGACATTAGAACGTCGGTCCCAAGCTTCAAACCTGCGTCCCAGTTGTCCAATAGAACCACAACCTTATGCTCACCGGACTTATGGTTATTTTCTTATATTTCTACCGACATATTTGAGCATAAAAGCTGGATCGAACTTAACTAAAACATGGACCCAATTCTTGTAGTATTTCATAATATAAAATTTCACACTGTACATGATGTAGGAATTACAAGTGCCTAATTTTTTTTTTTTTTTTTTTAAATCAAGAAATTTAGCATTGGATCACAGGCCAGCAATGATGGACACCCATGTGACAAATTGATTTTTTTTGTTAAGAAATGTGACAAGTTGATCTTGATAATGTATAATCTTTTTGCTTAATCTGCTCTTAGACCATCGGTATGTATGGAAATTCGTAACTAGTTAAACTTAAATTATAAATTTAATTTAAGTTATTCAAATTAAATTAAACACAAATTAAATAATAACAAATTAAATCTGGATTATTAATTACATATTCTTTTAATCAATTAGTCTATTTATATATCATAAAATATTTTTAATATTATTAAAGTTTAATCAACAAATTTTATATATTGTTTACAATATGTGCATCATTTAAAATATATAACAATTATTTATTATAATAATAAAATAATATTTAATGAGATTTTCTTATTCAAATTTAAATCTATGAATATATTAAAAAAAATTATAACAAAAAATTGAATATAAAAAATTCATATAGAAAAAATATCATTAACGCAACTTTACTTCTTTTATTGTAGGACTTTAGTAGGGTTGAGAAGAACAACTTAGATTTGTAACAAATCTAATATATATTTCTTTTAATTCTTGTATAATTTTATTTTATTTCATTTCAAGCTAATAGGATAGTCAAATTTAGCTTGAACTCGACTCTTTTCTTTTGAGCTATTTGAACCGAGCAAAAATTAATTTTTTTCATGTTTGATTAATGTTCTTCTATTTAAATTGATATATATATATATATATATATATATATATATATATATATATATATATATATATATATTATCATATTAATATGTATTGTTAGTCCTTTATTGCATATAAAATTAAGAATATGAGATAATAACGATGAGACTATTTAATAAAAAAAATATTAATTTAATTGTGACATGCGTATTATTTTTTCATTAAAAGTATGGGTGAGGGGTCGAAATAATTATTTTATTTATGAAAATAAGCGATTTAATTATGTTATTATTGAGTTAAGTCAAATTCGTTATCTAATTTTGACATAAAAAAAATAAGCGAATTTATTTTATTTAATTTTTTTGTATTTTTAAATTTTTTTAAAAAAAAACTAATTTTTAATATAAAAATTACACTAAAATAATAACATAGAGTTTTTTTTCTTTTTTGCTACATTAATAGGATAGAGTTTCATTAGAGATACTTGCGGCTATTTTTAGTATGATCATCATTAAAAAAAATTGCATAACAAGTTACAGTACCACAAAAAAAATAGTTATTTTGTCATTAATTTCAACTCAAACGTACGAGAGTTATTTAAATTGTACATTAAATTTTTTTAAAAAATAGAATGCATAGTTTGCTCTAATCGACAGCTGTGAATATTTATCACAAACTCCGACAATATGCTTCAATAATTTTTTTTTTAATTTAATAACTTAAAATTAATAAAATATTCTTAGTAAAATGAAAAAGTGATGAACAAATTACTATTATCTTATTTTTAATACCTTTATATAATAATATTATATTAATTTAACCAAATTAACAATTTATATTAAATTATGGGATATAATTAATTTAATTTAATAATTATAAAATTAAAATTCATATTCATATTTTACATTAATTATAAGGCTTATCTTCTTAAGAAAAATTATTGAATGTAATGTGTATATTGCAAACGTTACATAGTACAATATATATACAAAGAATAGCTAGCCCTATCATTAAGGCTGAAGATGTGATCTATTCTAATTTAGCAAGTAAAGATATTATGAATATTTACAAAGCTATTATAGCAAGTAAAGATATTATAAATATTTACAAAGATATTTCTTAATACTCCCCCTCAAGTTGGAGAGTGAATATCATGAAGTCCCAACTTGTCGCGCAATATCACAAATTGATCCTTCCCTAAGGCCTTTGTAAAAATATCTGCCAATTGGAAGCGTGTAGGTACATACGATGGACTAATTATTCCAACTTGTAGTTTTTCTAGAACTATGTGACAATCAATTTCGATGTGCAGCAATATACAAAGCTGGCTAATTATCACAAAACAATGGTGCAGGAGCTGTCTGTGGGACTTTTAAATCCAGTAGTATAAAGCGTAACCAAGTCAGCTCCAAACATGTGTTGGCCATAGCTCGATATTCATCTTCTACTGATGATCTTAAAACATTGATTTGTTTCTTGGATTTCCATGAGATGAGTGAATTTCCACGAAAAACACAATATCTTGTAACTGATCTTCTTGTCGCAAGATAACCTCCCCAGTCTGAATCACAAAAAGCCTTTAATGTAAGATTGTTGGTGGCAGAAAATAACCAACCCTAACCTGGAGCCCCTTTTAGATATTTAAGGACACGTATGGCGGCATCCCAATGAGGTCTGCGAGGCTAATGCATGAATTGACTTAGTGTTCGAACAGCATAAACTATATCAGGCCTTGTGACAGTAAGGTAGATTAATCGGCCAACCAGTCTCCTGTATTTGGTTGGATCATTCAGTAATTCTCCATCTGTGGGAGTGAGTTTCAAATTCTGTTCCATTGGGAACTTGTCTGGGTGTGCGCCTAGAAGTCCCAAATCTTGCAAAATATTAAGTGCGTAGTTTCTTTGAGACATGAAAATACCTTTCTTAGAACGAGAGAATTCAATGCCCAGAAAATATTTCAAATCCCCAAGGTCTTTGATGCGGAAGCGATTGAGAAGGAACCTTTCGAGACGTTCCATTTCTTGAAGATTATTTCCAGTTAGAAGTATGTTGTCAACATAGATAAGAACTGCAGTAAATGAAGTGCCTTGAGCCTTGATAAAAAAAGAATAATTAGCTTTAGACTGTTGATAATCGGCCTTTTGAATAGTATCTGAAAAAGTGAAAAACCAATTTCTAGAAGCCTATTTGAGGCCATAGAGAGACTTGTTGAGCTGACATACAACGTTCTCCCCCTGTCGGCAAAGACCAGGAGGAGGCTCCATATACACCACCTCATGTAAATCGCCATGGAGAAAAGCATTTTGAACGTCTAATTGGTTGATGAACCAATGGCGGGCAGCAGCAACAATAAGAAGACAGTGGAGTGTAGTGAGTTTGGCTATAGGGGAGAAAGTCTCTTGATAATCAATGCCCTCAATTAGCAACAAGCCTAGCCTTGTAACGCTCAATGGTGCCGTCGGACTGGTATTTGATTTTGTATACCCATTTACAGCCAATTGATTTATGACCAACAGGTAATGGAACCAAACTCCAAGTGTTATTGTGCTGTAAAGCCTCTAGTTCTGCAGTCATGGTTTGGCACCAATGTGGATCAAGAATAGCTTGAGCATAGGATGTGGGTTCTGTGTGACCTGTAATGTTAGCAAGAAAAGCACAATGTGCAAAAGATAAACGAGAGTAGGTAAGGAAGTGGGAAATAGGATAATGAGCACCTGATGCAGAACGAGGCGCTAAGGTTGAGTGATTGTCGTGGTTGGACATGTGGTAGTCTGTATGCCATGCTGGAGGATGTTTAGAGCGAGTGGACTGTCGAGGAGGGGGAATGAGAGTAATGGGATTATCAGTATGTGGAGGGGTGGGGTCAATGGATGGGGTAAAAGGTGGGATGGGAGAGGTAGGGTTATCATGCACGTCATGTGTGTCAGAGAGGATAGAGTGGGCAGGTGCTTGTGGTGGGTTGTTTGAAGGTTGTGGCATATCAATTGGTGGGGTCCAACTGTTAAGGAAATCAATGGAAAGGTAGTGTTGGGGAGTATGTGGAGTAGGTGATGCCGAAGATTGAGAGAAAGGGAAGAGATGTTCACAGAATCGGACATCACGACTTACAAAGAATCTGTTGGTCTCCAAATTGTAGAGTTTGTAACCCTTTTGGCCAGTAGGATATCCAACAAAGACACAACGTGTGGCATGGGGATCAAATTTATAAATAGGATGGACAATAGTTGCATAACAGAGACAACCGAAGACTTTCAACTGGTCAAGTGATGGGGGACGGTTGTATAACAATTCAAAAGGTGATTTAGTGGAAAGTAATGGTGAAGGTAATTGGTTAATAAGATAGACAGCGGTCAGGACGCATTCACTCCAGAAAAAAATGGGTAAGTGGGACTGAAAAAGTAATGTACATGCGACAGTAAGAATGTGGTGATATTTGCGTTCAACGACTCCATTTTGTTGTGGAGTGTAAACACAAGTGCGCTGATATTGAATGCCTTTATTTTGAAAGAAATGCCTCATGGAAAAAAATTCAAACCCATTGTCTACCCGAATGGTTTTAATGTTGGCATGGAATTGAGAGTGGACAAAAGTAATAAAAGACTTGAGAAGGTTTTGGGTTTCAGATTTATGTTGCATGAAAAATATCCATGTACACCTAGTAAAGTCATCCACAGTAGTAAGAAAGAAACGTGCCCCTGAATGTGTGGGAATTTGGTGCAAGCCCCAAATATCACAATATAATAAATCAAATGGAGCTTTAGTTGATATTAACCTTAGAGGAAATGGAAGTCTTGTTTGTTTGACCATTGGACAAACACTACAATTATTATCAAAAGAAATATTATTGGAAGGCAATAATGGGGAAGCTAATCAAAGACGAGCAGGGGACGGGTATCCAAGTCGCATGTGCCATAAATTGGATGAGAGTGAAGCTTGATATGAGACAGGTCTCTTTTGCAACGGAGACATGTAATAGAGACCACCACGCTGTTCACCCGAGCCAATCATCTTTCCCGTAGCCAAGTCCTGCAAGACACAGAGATAGGAAACAAAATGGCACAACAGTTTAGAGAAGTAGTGAGTTTGCTGGCAGACATTAGATTTAAGTGAAAAGATGGAACACACAAAATTTTGTCTAATGTGATATTTGAATTGAATGATATAGTGCCAGTGGAAGTGATTGGGGCATGAGAACCAGTAGGTAAATTAACAATGGGCATTTTTTATGATTCAATTTTGGTAAAAAATGTGTGGTCATAAGTGATGTGAACAGTAGTTCTGCTATCTAAAATCCAAGATTTAGTGAACACAAAATTTATAGAATAAATGGAAAAATGAGCCAGACCTGTAGCATTTGCATAAACATTGCTATTACCAGAGGAATGAGTCGAACTCATCATAGAAACTGCATGTGCTAATTGTTGGAGTTGCTCTGCCGAGAACCCATGTAAAGGGTTGGAATGAGAGGCTGGTTGGGTTGGTGCATTGGAACCTTATGATTAGGCTCCTAGTGTTGGAGATGTGTCTGCTGTATGGGCAGTAGGAAAAGGCCCACGTGCATGGATGTTCCCTTTAGTCCCTTGACGTTGTTGCTTAGATTGATTGTGCCTGCTGCTTTGAATGCCTGTGTCATTGGGAACCCATGTCCCATTTTTAAATTTACATCTTTCTTCAGTGTGACCTCTCCTATCACAATACTTGCAATGGAATTTGAGGGTCCGACATTCTTCAATTGTATGACCATTTCTATCACAGTGGTCACAGTGTTTGTTTGTCGAATTATTCGACATATTGTTCGATCGGCTGTGAATCGCAGCGACAATGAAAAAATTCTCTGTTGGTCCTAATGTTATCTGTTATTGTATTTCGTCTTAAACGACCAATGAATTGGTTTGACAGACATTAGGCAATGGTGACATCATGAGAATATTCCCGCGAACACTGTTATAGGTGTCGTTGAGGCCCATAAGGAATTGCATCATCCGATCTTCTTCCTTTTGTGTATTGTGTGCTTTCACCTCGTTACATGTGAGAGGGGTTTGATATGTTTCTAATTCATCCCAGAGATCTTTGAGTTTCTTGTAATAATCTGAAACCGTCATGGTTCCTTGTGAGAGAGAGGCGATGGATTTCTGTATCTGATATATGGTGGGTGCATTCTTTTGTGAGAATTGATCTTTGAAATCTTGCCACACTTGATGGACAGTCTTGGCATGAACAACTGCTTTGGCTAGATCGAGTTCCACCAAGTGAGCAAGCCATGATAAAATCATACTATTGCATTAATTCCAAAGAGCATATTTAGTTGGTTGTTCATTTTCTGAAGGAGGTTGAATAGATCCATTAACAAAGCCAACTTTGTTCTTGGCTGTGAAAGTATGGATCATAGATTTACTCCAAGATGGGTAATTGGTGTCGTTCAACTTTATTGGAATGAGCATGAGACTGAGATGATCTGATTGATGAACAAAAAATGGGTGTGATGAATCAATACCAGTATTTTTAGCGCTTGAGTTTTTGGAGTTATTGTTTCTGATTTCTGGTGGTGCTTAATCTGACATGGTATTTGAGGGTGATGGGTGGCGGCAAGCAAATATTACTGGCGATGGGTGGCATTTTTTGTGTGTGGAAGCTTCTTGTACGCAAGTTTTCCTTCCTTTTTTTTAAGCTTGCTCTAATACCATTTTAAGAAAATTGTTGAATGTAATATTTATATTGCAAACGTTACATAATATAATATATATACAAAGAATAACTAGTCCTACCATTAAGTTAAAGATGTAATTTACTTTAATTTAATAAGTAAAAATATTATGAATATTTATAAATATATTATGACAAGTAAAAGTATTATAAATATTTACAAAAATATTTTTTAATACATCTTGCTCGTTTTCATCTCAAGTATTATTCAAAAAGAAATAATAATAGGTATAAGTTTAGAACCGTGTGGGCACCACTAGCCCTTGCAATCGTTACGCTTAGAGCTGCATATGCATAAGTGAGTAACAGCTAAAATATAAAAAGTATAAAGGCAAACAATAATGCTCCTATTGCCAAAAACAGTTGCACTTAAATTTTAAAATAATTTAAAAAATTAATAAAAATAGTATCTTAAAACTCTTTTTTTAGTGCCTTGAAATTTATAATTATAAAAATACTAAAATTATTTTTTTATATTTTAAAACAAATATTTTACTTTATTAATTATATATTATTTTAATTGTTTAAAAATATTTTTTCTATAAAAAAATGAATTACAAGGAAGCCAACGGGTTTGTTTCCGTTGCTTTCTTTGTTGTTTCTAAATTAATATAAATTCAACGTTAATATTTTAGAAATATGAATAAGACAAATCTTTGGCGTGCGACACATTTTTGAAAGGAAGTGTCTCACCGACATTATAAATAGAAATGAAAAGTGTTCCAACAAATCATGTACATACATTTAAATAATTATAGCTTTTTAAAAATTAAAAGATACAAGTAAAAATGTATAATGTAGGACCAAACCCGCACCAAAAAAAAAATAACAAAATATTTTCCATTTTTATTTAAAGAAAAATGTTTTTACACATTTTCTTATATATATATATATAATTTTTTTTTTAACATGAATATTTTACATTATTATTTACAACTTATTATTGTTATTTAAAAGTTTTTTTTTTTTTTGAAAAATATTAAAAATATCACAATTAAAACTTGTAATCACGAAATAATAGCCCTATGTAAGCTCGTATGTTTTTACTAAAAAAATTTAGCACATTATTTTATATAAAACGTTGTTAAAATTAAACTATGATTGTTTAAACCCGTTTAATATGATGATATTTTATTGTTTAGATTGATTTTCAAAAAAATATTTTGTTTGTTTAGATTGATTTTCAAAGTATTATTTTTTCTTTCTTCCGTAAAAAAAATTAAAAAGGAAAAAATGTAAATTTAAAAAATAAACTATGTTTACTGTTATTCAACATTCGCTTAATTATAATTAAAAAAAATTAAAAAGAGTACAACCATATTTGTCAAAGAAAGTAATGCACTTAGATACATTTATATTAATACACAATACAAAAATTTAAGTAATTTAGATAATATAAGACGACCTTTAATATAAAGTAAAAAAAAAGTAAAAAGGTTTCGTGATTGTCCTATAAAAAATATTGGATGGTTATTACGAATAAAAAATATTTCATAAGTATGAATAAGACTCATTTTTCGTGTGCTTTGGAAAGATATAAACTTTTAATGAACCATCTTGTATATCGGTGACAAGTAGATACATTAATTTGAAGAGGACTCTTATAAGTGAAATGTATAAAAATTCCCTTTCAAACTCAATAAATATGATTGAATTTCATGGCGAAACACCTAAAAAAAAAAGTGACTATTTGATCTCTTATTATTTATTTTTTTTAACTTTATTGTGTTATAGTTTCTAATTCCATCAGAGATCAAAAAATTTATAATTCTTGTAAATATTATATATAGTGATTAAAACTCTAGATTTATTATATCATTATTGTGTATAAACTGCACTCACAATTATTATTGAAAAGGTAATAAATTTATTTTAAAGATATTACATTTTAATCGATCTTTAAATTTATAATTTTTCTCTTTTATTATATCTATTTTATTTTAAAAAATAATTTTCCTCCTTTTTTTTAATATTGCTTCCAACATATTTGAGCATAAAGCAGGATCGAACTTAATTAAAACATATACCCAATTCTTGTAGTGTTTCATATTATAAAATTTCACACTTTAGCTTGTGCCTAATTTTTTTTTTTTTTTTTTTTAAAATCAAAAAATTTATCATTGGATTACAAAACAGCAAGACAAGGGAGTTCAGTAATGATGGGCACCCATGTGACAAGTTGGTTTTTTTTTTTAAAAAGAAATGTGACAAGTTGATCTTGTTCATGCAAAGTCATTGCTCAATTTGCTCAGACATGGTGACGATTTAGCTAAATTAATTTAACTTTAATTTAAATAAAATTTAATTTAAGGTAATAAACTTAATTAAACACTAATTAAACAAAATAAGTTGGCTCAATCTTAAATTATTAATTGCATTTTTTTAATCAATTGTTCTTTTTTATGTATCATAAAATCTCTTTAATATTACTAAAGTTCAACCAACAAATTTAGGTACTGTCAAGCTCTAATAGAGCTATATTTGTAACATATGCTTTATTTAAAATAAAAAATAATTACATATTGTAATAATAAAATAATATTTTATCAAATATATTTTTATTCAAAACTAAATCTATAATTACTATAGAAAAACTAATAATAGAAAATTAATATAAAAAAATACCATTCTTTCTATTTAACTTTTTTTTTTTTTTTTTTTTTTGTAAGGCTTAAGAAGAACAAAACCGCAATGGTGATTTGTAACAAATCTAATATATATTTCTTTTAACCCTTTTACATAACTTTATTTCATGTTAATGGGTTAACCCAGCTCGAATTCAACCATATTTTAATGAGTTATTTAAGCTAAATTAAATTGAATTCGATTTATATTTGATAATAAATATAAATCACCAGTGCGATTGAATTATGCATTAAATACTCCCCCAATAACCAAATACTCGAACAAAACAAAAGGATAACAAATAGTAAAAAATAATAGTGTTATATTAATAGGTATCGTTAGTTATTCATTAAATATAAAATTAAAAATATGAAATATTTATTGAGACTATTTAATAAAAAAATTATGTTCAACAGGGTGTGACATGTGTATTGCTTTTATAATTAAAAGTACGAGTGATGGTTGAATTTGTTTCATTATTTATGAAAATGAGCATTTTAATCCTATTATTATTGGGTTAAGCTAAATTAGTCCTATAAATTTTTTTTTAAAAAAATCAATGAATTTCAATTCATATTTTTTTGTTAATTTTTTTTCCTATTTTTTAAAATATTTTTTTTTAAAAAAATAACTTTTAGATAAAAAATTGTACTAAAATAATAAAATGAAGCCTCATTAGATATTCCCATTTTTTATCTTTAGTATGATCATCATTAAAAAAAAATTGTATAACAAGTTGCACTACCATAAAAAAAGGGAAGTTATTTAGTTATTAATTTTAGCTCAGATGTACTTAGAGATATTTAAATTGCACATTAAATTTTAAAAAAAAATTAAATAGCATAGTTTGCTCAAATTGACTGTTTTGAATAGATATCACAAACTTTAACAATATGTTGCAATAATTTTTTTAGTTTAATAACTTAAAATTAATAAGATATTCCTAGTAAAATGAAAAAGTGATGAAAGAATGACTATTACCTTATTTCTAACACTTAAATATAATAATATTATATTAATTAAATTAAATTAATTATTTATATTAAATTATGAAATATAATTAACCTAACTTAATAATTATAAAATTAAAACACACATTTTACAGTAATTACAAAATTAAAATATACTTGTCCAGCTGTTTTCCATTAAAAAGTATTATTCAAAAATAAATAGAAAAAAAAATAATAATAATATAAGTTAAAATTGTGTGGGCGTCACTTGTTATTATTATCGTCGCTTAAGTCAATAACAATTAAAATTAAAAAATGTAAAATATTATGTTCCTATTGTTAAAAAAAATTCACCCTTAAATCTTAAAATATTTTAAAAAATTAATAATAGTCGATTCTCTTGTAATCACAAAAATATTAAAAATATATATATTTTTTAAAATAAATATTATACTTTATTAATTGTATATTATCATAATTATTTAAAAATAATTTTTTTTATAAAAAATAAATTACAAGAAAGCCAACAGGTTTCTTACCGTTGCTTCCTTTGTTGTTTGACTGTTTCTAAATTGATATATGCTTGAGGTGCTTTAGTAAAGGCACATTTTTGGTAAAGATGCTATTTTGAAAGGATGTGTAAATGGAAAGTGTCTTTCACTGATATAACAGGTACATTCGTTACATGCGTGTACATACATTTTAAGAGCTGTGACTTTCTAGATATTAAAAGAAACAAGTGAAAAAGGTATCATGTCACTCTTTTAATCTCAATAAATAACAGTGATTTTTATGACCAAATACGTACCACAAAATTTTTTTTTTTTTACCACAAATTTAATAATAAAAATTGAATCGAACTTAACTAAAAGATGGACTCTTTAGCCTATTGGAATTAATAATGCCCAATTTAAAAAAAAAAAATTTCAAAAAACTTAGTATTGGATTACAAAACAGTAAAAAAAGGGTGTACTATTGTATGTATTATTAATAAATAATAATAAAAAATATATTTTAAATAATTTTTTTTACCACTTCACAAATTTTTATTCACATATATTATATAAGTTAATATATTAAAAATAATACTGGAGGCCAATAATAGTACCACTAATGTGAAAACAATGATGGCAACCCATGTGACATGTTGACGTTAGTAATGCTTAGTCTTTGCCCAACTTGGTCTTGACCATCTCTTGCACATCTGAAAATCAAATACTCAAAGAAAGAAAAAAAGAAAAAAAAAAAAACAGAGATCAAATAATTAAATAAATAAATAAATAAAAAGTATCATATGCATCGATATATATTAAATAATATGTTAATTTTTAGTTAAATATAATATTATGAAGTAATTCTTAAATTATTTATTATAAAAATCTTAACTAAGGGAGGGCGCTAGTAGCTATTACAACCATTACACTTATAGCCGCATGAACCACCGTTGAGTAACACCTAAATTTAAAAAGGAAATATATATACCGTGCTCCAAATGTAAAAAACATTACACTTAAATATTAAAAATAATTTGAAAAACATTAAAAATAGAACTTTAATACTTCTAAATTCTAATCATAAAAATGTTAGAAATATATATATTTTTATATATTTTAACATAAATATTTTACATTATTATTTATATATTATTATAATTATTTAAAAGTTTTTTTGGAAAAAATGAAAAAACAATAAAAATATCACCATTAAAACTTGTAACAAAAAAATAGCACCCATATATCAAGCTAGTATATTTTTACTATTAAAAAAAGTCTGACACATTATTTCACATAAAATACTGTTTCAATTAAATTTAAACCAGTTCAATAACCATATTTGTTGTTTAGAATGATTTTCAAAAAAATTATTTTGTCTGTTTAGATTGATTTTCAAACAAAAACTAAGATGATAGTCTATTTATTATAAGAATATTTTAATATTTATTGGTTTTTATAAAATAGTACATAATAAAATTTAAAAAATTATTTGTGTATAATAAAAAAATAAAAAAAATTAAAAAGGAAACATTGGAAGAACGACAAAAACAAAATAAAGAAATGTCCAATTATAAGTTTAAAAGTGTTATATATATATATATATATATATATATAAACTTTGAGTCTTACTTCCGAGTCTAGCTTTGAGTCAGTGGTAGGCTATTCTCTTACAATATAGTGAGGCTTCGTTCTTCACTTAAAACGCTGAGTTGCATTCTTTATATATAAAAAAATATATTAATAATTCTATATAATTTAGCTTTAAGTTTAAATATTAGAGTTATTATTATACACATATTTTATAAAGTGATATATTTATATAAATTATATGATATCAAATATTTATATTTATGTAAATCATGTGATATATAATATTTAAATGTGTGAGTTTGAAATTGATATTATTATTGTGCACATTTTTTAATTACAAAATGTTTCTTTAAAATTTGCTTTCCCAAATTCCTAATATAATTTAGCTTTTATAAAAAAAAAAATTTAATTTATAAATGAGTCAAAATATCTTAAAATATATGAAAACCAACTTTATAATCTAACTATAAGTTTAAATATTAGTATTATAATTATACACATTTTTTTTTATAAAGTAGTATATTTATATAAGTTATATCATTCAAAATATTCATATTCATATAAAATATATGATACCCAATAATACGTTAAGTCTGGTCTTGATATAAACAATTACAATTTTTTCATTATAAAATAATGCTTTAAGAATTATTTTTCTAAACTTATCGTATAATTTGGCTATTATTGAGGGAAAAAAAATGAAGAAAAGTGAGAATAAATTGTGGCAATAAATTTTATTTAAGTAATCAATTAATGTATGTGTAGTTTAATTTGATTTATAAATAAGTTAATATATATTACAATATAAAAAAAAAATAATTATGACTCTATAAGCTATATATTTATAATTTGTCATTATAAGCAATTTTTTTTTTTATAAAGCTATATATTTATATAAATTATATAAAATACAAAATATTTATATTTTATATATAAGTTATATGATACACAATGTAATGAAGCTTTTGAGTTTTATAGTAAAGACTCAATGTTATATATATATATATATAAAAGAAAAAATAATTGAATATCATTTATTAGCTATATAAAAAGTCAGAGTTAACAAATATATATATATATATATATATATATATATTATATATATATATATATATTATGAGTTTTATAGGTTAACTCATAATATATATATATATAGTTAATATTAACTAATAATTTATATAGTTAATAAATGATATTCAATTATGTATTTTCTTTTCAATATAATATATATATATATATATATAACTTCCAGTCTTACTTCCGAGTCTAACTTGAGTCAGTGGTAGGCTCTTCTCTTACAATATAGTGAAGCTTCATTCTTGACTTAAAACGCTGAGTTGCTTTCTTTATAATACTCTTATTCATTAACAAGGCCTTCACTCTTGATTCTGGGTTGTGTTTGTTTCTCAAGAAAACGAGAGAAAAATATAATCTTTGCTCAGCATATATAACAGTTTCTCATTAATCTCGTATTCCAAAATTCCATATTATTTACTTTCTTTCTGCCCCATCAGGCTCTGGGGTCGTTGATTGGTCAGATTGGAAGCTACTTTGATATTTGCTTTGATTTTGAGATTTTTCTTCAAAGGGTTAAAATTATGGCTACTGATGCTGCTCTTGGAAAGGCATTTGACCTACTTTTTGGTTTAAGCAAAGAAGCCGGAGTGAAGGTTGTGAAGTTCAAGCCCACTCTCAACAAAATCAAATCCAATCTTGAGTCTTTAGAACCGAGGATTCGAGAGATAACAGAGTTGAAGATGGCATTAGGTCAAACCGGAGGGACGACAGAAAATCTTGAGTCTCTTATGAAGGAAGGCCGGGAGCTTATTGAAAAGTGCTTGAAGGTTAAAGGATGGAGGATTTGCAAAAAAGGCAGATATTGTGGTATGCTTCGTGAATTCAATGAAAACCTTCAGAGGGAGATCAACACACTACCTGTTGAAACAACAAGGGACGGTAAGCTAACTTTGTTACACCTGCTTGAAATAGAGAGGAATGGCAAAGAAAGTCTAGAAATTGAAAGGGTGAATTCAATGGTCATACAGGAAATGGCTTCGAATTTGAAACAGGTTTTGGGTTCACGTGAGGGAGGATCATCAGTTCTTATGGTGACTGCTCTTGGAGTTTGGGAGAAGACTACCTTGGCCATAAGGTTCTGCCATGATCGAGTCAAAGGTAAAATTTCAAGTATGAATCGTTTTATTTTGGAATTATATATATGTTAAGCTTTTAATTCCAGATTTTCTAATGTTTTTCGGGTCATCAGTTTAATCTCATCAAGTCTTCAAAAAATAGTCCTTAGAATTGGTTACACGGTAAAGTTCTTTCCATAAAAACTGCCGACACTAGTAATCCTCACAATTACATATGCTTTAAAGTAACATGACTTTTGAAATATTATGGAATGAGTGAATAGTATATTGGTAATTTATTTAGGTCATTTTAAAGCCAATTTTATATATATATATATATATATATATATATATATAAGTCACACTCATGTACACATATTTACAATAGATAGAGCTCAAACTCATATATTTAATGTGCCCGTTAATAAATGTTATTGTACCATAAGACAATTGAAAAAGTCAAGTTTAAGAAGATACGTTCTCTAATAATCTTTTCTCTCACCATCATTTATATATTAACAGATTTTCATTATCTTGAATGTTCTTCAAAGTTAAATGTATTCTTAAATTATTTTATGAGTGCAGAATGTGGACAAAAAGATGCTTCAATGTATCTTGCAGACGTATTTGCAGAACCTGGTGCATTGGTTGAGCTAACTAGTATTTTAAAGACGACTTAAAGTCATGTCTTAAAATCAACTCCAAAAGCTATATTATATTAATATGATTTTGCATATTAGAATTGAAGACTTTGAATTATGTCTGAAAGATTATAGAAATCAATATTCAACAACAAATTCAAGAATTTTCTCCAACAAAAATTATCGTCTCGATAATATTATTTCCATAAACCATCATGTACACATTCGTGTTTGGTACTCTTCAGCATCTTTTCAATCTACTACATCAACATGTCTGCAACACCTGAATCTTCTCTACCCACATCAGGTTTGAAATATATTTTTTGTTGTCTCTTTTTTATTTTTTAGTCTCTAATAATTTAGGCAAGGAATTAATAACTACTGCATATGTCATTTTTGTTAATGTATATGTGACTGTGAGTAACATTATTTTTTTAATTTTTCTTTCAGATATTACTGTGAGAGATATAATCTTATGGAAGAGAAAGAAGCAAAGTTTAATCCTTGTATCTTCAGCAACAGCCACTTGGGTTTTGTTGCAAGTTTCCCAATTCAACTTGGTCACTGTTATTTCATGGGTCATTATTTTCATTATTTCATCATTCTTCCTTTTGGAAAACTTGCGTAGGCTTCTTGGCAAGTAAGAACATACCCTTTAAATTAATAAAGCACTTCTTTATTTTCATGGTTTTTTTAAATTAATATTGGAAATAATGTTCAGAGAGCCAGCAAACTTGTCAAGATCAGAAATCATAGAGCAATCAGCTACAGAAATGGCTTATTCTATTGGTGGATGGGTGGAAGAAGTAATTCGGTGGATGTTTAAAGTAGGTGCTGAAAGAGAGTTGTTTGTCTATGCTAGAATTGTTGCTTTATTGCTGTTACTCTCACTTGTAGGAAATTATTTCGACCTTCGGACGCTTCTTTTCACAGGTATTTTATTTATTCTCAGATTAATGTATAAGAAATTGGAAATTAATTCTAATCTCTCTGTTTCTTCTCTAACATTTATTTAAAGCGTTTTTCCTTCTTTTTTTTCCCATGTGTGTCATACTTGCATAAACCTTTAATTAAAATTTAATTTTAAACTATTAATTTACTTAAAATTAAATAAAAATTTAATAATATATTCTTATGAAAATTTGAATTGTTGTACGTACCTTTAGGTTATTATTCTTAAAATAAATAAATAAATAAATATAGGATTAATATATTGTTGCGTGTTGTCCCAAAACACATTATCTTGGGCTTATAATTTGAAGGGCCCATTAGGTTATTTGCTCTTATATATATTAATAAGAGAACAACTCCATCTGCGCCGTTTTCAATTCTCTTCTACAACATAATAATAGAACAGCAAACATAGCGGCGACAGACACGAAGAAGAAACTCCAGCGGCAGCAACTCTCCTGCGGCAACGACTCCAGCAGCAGTTCTTTGAGGCAGCAAACATAAAGACAGCAAGAGGAGATCCATTTAATAAATCCAATTAAGAATATAAGTTCTCTCTCTCTATTTATTTAGTAACAGATTTATATTTACTGTTTCTCTTTAATTTATCTGTTGTTGCTAAATTGGCAAGACAGATTTATTTATTATTTTTGTGAGAGATTAATTTGGATGTAATTGGGTATTTGGATATTTGAGTGATTTGGCCAATTAACTGTTGGCAAATCTTATTGTACTCCTCTTTGACAAGTATAGTGGAATATTTCGGTGCCGGCCTCAGCAATGGATTAGGTAGTCCCATTAACTACCGAACCACTTAAATCTTTGTGTTCTTTGTGTTGATTATTTTTCTTATATTTTGTGGGTGCTCGTTATTATTATTTTATCGCTTCCGCATTATTATCTGATCTTGGGTACAACATATATTCAACAAGATCTTTCATTAAATGTTGGACAATAATTACATATTTTTTGATAAATTTATACCATAAAATATAATCCTTTAAATTTAAACTCTAAGATCTAAACTTAAAATTTAAGCTATAAATTAAAAAAATTTATAATTGTCATCCAGCTATATTTTGCATTTCGTTTTTCAATTTTTTTTTTTATATTAATTATAATATTCTATTTTCCCTTTCCCTTTGTCAACTAATAAGTAATAATAAGACGATTTAAAGTAAAGATGTCAATTTGACTTGACAAGTTAGGGTCCTACAAATATCCAACCCACTTAGGTCAGATCGGAGCAGGTTAGATTGAGGCAAAAACGGAGTGGAGAATTAAATGGTTCAAGTTAAAACGGGTTGGTTAAAATATTGGTTCTGTTTGGGTACCGATATATTATAGTATGCCTTGTTGTAAATTTGGATATAAGCAAAATTTACAACAAAGCATAATATGCTTGTGTGCTTTCCAATATATAATAATAATAAAATAAGATTGAAAAAAAAATACATAGTGTTGGGCTAGATGACTCTTTTAAGGGTTCATATTAAAAGAAAATGTATTATATTAATAAAAAATAATATGATAAAATATTTCATAAAAAATATAAATGTATTTACTCATTGAGTTGATTTTTTTAAGATTGAAAGGTCCATGCTTTTTACATAGACCCATCTTAATTAATCATCACCAACATGTTTATTTACATTTTCTATTTATTTAAAATCAATAACGTACAAAAAATATATAAAAAATATTTTAAAATTTTGTATGAAAGAAAAAGTAAATAATAATAATAATAATTTTAAAGTAGAAAAATTAAACAGATTAAGTTAATTTTTAGCATGTTTTAGACCACACTTTTTGGTGGGTTAAAATTTTATATAATCATACAAATTTTATTCAAATGTATGATTGTACAAAGATGATATAATTATGCTATTTAATGTTGTGTAAGCGTTTCTTCTCATCTCATAAGTATTTGGAGTTTTAGATTTTAGTTGAAATTGGAGCAAAGGGTTCTTGCAGGCAATGGACTAACGTAAAGATCAAGCTAGATATAACACCTCATCACTCATGCCCACGAATACATGATCCTTTTTCTCATCTTATATTGGCCTATGTTGATTTCTTTTATAATGACATGTGTATATTGTGCAAAACAATGGACTCCCTATCATTAACATTTTTTTTCTAATTATATTTCTAACAGGTTGGAATCTCTAAAATTTATAATAAGTTGATTTGAACTTGCCATTTTTAGAAAGATATATAAAAAAAGGAAAACTAGTACCTTCTTTGTAAATTCACTTCGAGATTTTTTGGATTCTTAGTTCATGCAATTATTTTTGTTTGGGTAACGAAGATGGGTAGTATGTTAGAATAAAATTATTGCTATTCAAATGATTATGTTATGCGATAATTCAACTTTTTAGATATTGCACTATTAAATTTAACCAAGTAAGATAGAAAATTTCAAGCAAACATTCATAGAAAATTATCAATTCAACACAATCACCACAAATCCTAGAGATTTAAATCAAAACAAGGAAATATAAATAATAGCAAAGGAAAGAACACACTACAATTATAGTGGTTTAATCCAACCAATGTGGTGAGTGTATTTTACTTCTTCACCCCTTCAATGAGATGAGTTCCACTAGCTTCAAAGTTGGAGATACGAGTACAAATTATTCCTAACTTCTTAGTACAGAGCCCATGCCCTTAAAAGTCATTTATCTTGTTTTTCATGAAAAACAGAAACTATCCATAAGGGGCGAGATCGATCCGGCCAGAGAGGGATTGATTCGTCTTTGAGGGGGATCGATCCGTCTTCATGTCTGGGCATCAATTTTCCAGCAGAAAGTCCCAGATCGGAGCGCTCTTGGAGCGAAATTGATCTGGATAGAGGGGGATCGATCCGTCTTGAGGGGATAGATCCGTCTTCTTATATAGGCACCAGTTTTCCAACAGAAAGTCTCGAATCGGATCACGTTCCGATTGGGATCGATCGATCCTGGATGCTCTATAGCCCTATTTTCTTTCTCTTCTTTCTCCACACTTAATACCATGCAATGCTCCTAGTCCAACCTTTGATGCTTGATCACTCACATTGGTTTTTCAAGCATCCCCATGAATTTGCATCACAATATCACAATTCTCCACCTTAATACTAATCCTTGGAACTCAAACTCTCTTAGGTGAAGACCCACCCTTTCACCTTCACTTAGATAGGGTGGTCACCTTGACCAAAGTTTGACACTTTACAAATTTTGCCAGAGGAACTGGCTTTGTTGCCATGTCCGCCGGGTTATTATCCGTGTGAATTTTTACCAACTCCACCTCACCTTGTTCAGTCATATCTCGTATGAAATATAGCTTCACATCTACATACTTTGTACGATCATAAAAAACTGAGGATTCTTGGTCAAGCAAATTACTCCTTAATTGTCACATTATACCATGACTCACTTTTGCTCAAAGTCGAGTTCACTAGCCAAACCCTTCAACCACATAGCTTCCTTCACCGCTTCCGTTGCAGCAACAAACTCTGCCTCCGTAGAAGACAATGTTACTATTGATTGTAAATTAATCTTCCAACTCACCAAGTTTCCTCCAAAATTGAACAAGTATCCCGTGATAGACCGCCTCTTATCATGATCACCGGCAAAGTTCGAATTCACATAACCCTTTACTCTAACACTCAACTCCTTAGATCGATCATATAGAAGACGAACCCCGGTTGTACCTTGTAGATACCTCATCACCCATTTCACCGCCTCCCAATGATTTTTACTAGAATTAGCCATGTACGACTTACCAAACTTGCACCATATGCAATATCCAGTCTTGTACAAATCATTAAATACATCAAGCTACCCACCGCACTTGCATAGGGCACCTTTTCCATTTCTTTCTTCTCCTCGTCCATTGTAGGAGAGTCTAAGGTCGATAACTTGAAATGTGATGCTACCGGAGTTGTAGTTGGTTTAGCATTGACCATATTAAATCGTTGAAGTACCTTCTCACAATACCCTTCTTGGGAAAGACACAACTTATCTTTTTGTCTATGTCATACAATCTCCATCCTTAATATTTTCTTGGTAGCTCCAATGTCCTTCATCTCAAATTCTGAGCTAAGTTAACTCTTTAACTTGGTGATTTAAGACCGGTCACAACTAGCTATCAACATGTCATCCACATATAGCAATAAATAAACAGTAGAAGAGCTAGTTGTATCTCTCAAATACACACAATTGTCATACTTGCTCCTTTTGTACCCGATCTTCAAAACGAAGTCATAGAATCTCTTGTACCAACATTTTAGAGATTGCTTCAAGACATACAAAGACTTATCCAAGAGACACACCATGTCACATTTGCTCTTTTCAATAAACTCCTTGGGTTGCTCCATGAAAATTTCTTCTTCAAGGTAACTATGCAAAAAAGCAAATTTTACATCCAATTGGTCAAGTTCCATATCATTATGCACAACAAGAGATAATAATAATCTAATGGAACTATGTTTAACAACAGATAAGAAAATTTCAATAAAGTCAATACTTTTTCTTTGGGTGAACCCTTTTGTAACAACTCTAACCTTGTAAAGAGCTATCTTGACATTTGGCACACCTTCCTTCACTTTGTAGACCCATTTGTTGCCCATAACTTTGCAACCCTTTAGTCGAGGAACTAGTGTCTATGTCTTATTTTTATATAGAGAACTCATCTCTTTCTCCATAACCTTCAACCATTTAGTTTAAAAATAAATAACATAGTTTGCTCAAATTAACTGTTATGAATAGTTATCACAAACTTTCAACAATATGTGTTCCAATAATTTTTTAGTTTAATAACTTAAAATTAAAAAGATATCATTAGTAAAATGAATAAAGTGATGAAAAAATGACTATTCTCTTATTTCTAACACTTAAATATAATGATATTATATTAATTGAACTAAATTAATTATTTATATTAAATTATGAAATCTAATTGACCTAATTCAATAATTACAAAATTAAAATACATATTTTACAATAATTACAAAATTAAAATACACTTGTCCAGCTCTTTTCCATTAAAAAGTATTATTCAAAAATAAAGAGGAAAAAAAATAATAATAGTATAAGTTAAAATTGTGTGGACGTCACTTAGCAATTACAATCATCGCTCGAGTCGGTAACAATTAAAATTAAAAAATGTAAAATATTATGCTCCTATTGTTAAAAAAAATTCACACTTAAATCTTAAAATAATTTAAAAAATTAATAATAGTCATCCTCTTGTAATCCCAAAAATATTAAAAAAATATTTATATATTTTAAAATAAATATTATACTTTATTAATTGTATGTTACTATAATTATTTAAAAATACTTTTTTTATAAAAAAATAAATTACAAGAAAGCCAACGGGTTTCTTACCGTTGCTTCCTTTGTTGTTTGACTGTTTCTAAATTGATATATGCTTGAGGTGCTTTAGTAAAGACACATTTTTGGTAAAGACACATTTTTGAAAGGATGTGTAAATGGAAAGTGTCTATCACTGATATAACGGGTACATTGGTTACATGCGTGTACATACATTTTAAGAGCTGTGACTTTCTAGATATTAAAAGAAACATGTGAAAAAGGTATCGAATCACTCTTTTAAACTCGATAAATAAGAGTAATTTTTATGACCAAACACGTACCATAAAATATTTTTTTTTACCACAAATTTAATAATAAAAATTGAATCGAACTTAACTAATAGATGGACCAAATTCTTGTAGTATTTCGTACGTTATAAAATTTCACTCTTTAGCCTATAGGAATTAATAGTGGCCCATTTAAAAAAAAAAAAAATTCAAGAAACTTAGTATTGTACAAAACAGTAAAAAAAAAAAAAGGGTGGACTACTGTTTGTTTTATTAATAAATAATAAATAAAATATATTTTAAATAAATTTTTTTCCTACTTCACAAATTTTTATCCAAAGTTTGTATATTAAAAATAATACTGGAGACCAATAATAGTACCTCTAATGTGAAAACAATGAAGGCAACCCATGTCACATGTTGAAGTTAGTAATGCTTAGTCTTTGCCCAACTTGGTCTTGACCATCTCTGGCCCATCTTAAAATCAAATTCTCAAAGAAAGAAAGAAAAACAGAGATCAAATAATTAAATTAAAAAAACGTGTCATATGCATCGATATATATTGAATAATATGTTAATATAAAATTAAAAATATAATATTATGAAGTAATTATTAAATTATTTATTATAAAAATCTTAACTAAATTGTGATATATATATTGTAATATTATTTAAAAATAAAGAAGAAAAAGAAATAGGTATTACAACCATTACACTTATGGCCGCATGAACCACCGTTGAGTAACACCTAAATTTCAAAAGTAAATATATATACCGTGCTCCAAATGTTAAAAAAATTACACTTAAATATTAAAATAATTTGAAAAACATTAAAAATAGAACTTTAATACTTCTAATCATAAAAATGTTAGAAATATATATATTTTTATATATTTTAACATAAGTATTTTACATTATTATTTATATATTATCATAATTATTTAAAAGTGTTTTTTTTTTAGAAAAAATGAAAAAATAATAAAAATATCACCATTAAAACTTGTAACAAAAAAATAGCACTCATATATCAAGCTAGTATGTTTTTACTATTAATAAAAGTTTGACATATCATTTCACATAAAATATTATTTTAATTAAATTTAAACCAGTTTAATAACCATATTTATTGTTTAGAATGATTTTCAAAAAAATTATTTTATTTGTTTAGATTGATTTTAAAACAAAAACTAAGATGATAATGTATTTATTATAAGAATATTTTAAAATTTATTAGTTTTTATAAGTTAAAATAGTACATAATAAAATTTAAAAAAAAATTAGTGTATAATAAAAACAAAAAACAAAAAAAAGTTTAAAAAGGAAACACCGGAAGAACGACAACAACAAAATAAAGAAATTGCCAATTATAAGTTTAAAAGTGTTATTTTAAGAGTCTTATTTTATTGAATATTCAATTATATATATATATATATATATATATATATATATATATATATATATATATATATATATATATATATATATATATATAACTTTGAGTCTTACTTCCGAGTAGGGGTGGCAATTTATGCTATAGTTCGATTGACCGAATCGAACCCGAATCGAAAAACACGAATCGAATTAAATTTGGGCTTGTTTCGGCCCAGCTCGAATAACACGAACAAATTTGGACCGGGTTAGGGCCAGCCCATTAGCCCGAACTAAAATAAAATTAAATTAAATTTTAAATAAAAAAATAAAAAATACTATATTAAAATTAAAATAATCTTTCATTTCTTTTAGTACTTCTCTTTTATGATATATTAGTTATTTTTTTTCCTTTTCTTTTGAAAAATAAGCTGATAATGAATAAATAGTTATAATTTATTCATTTTGTCACAATATTATGCTATATTTTTGATTTATTCATTTAGCATTTAAATCTACCAAACTCTTTAAACAAAAAAAATAATATTTATATTTAATTTAAATTAGTATTATGAAGTTTCTATTTTTAAATTGATACTTGTGTTATGCTATTCTCTTTTCTACTTGTTCCTTGTCTTGAGACTTATATATTATGTAATTTTGTTCTTGTGTATATAAAAAAAGTTATGTTGTCGTGTAACATTTTAATTTACTTTAACTATTCAATTTTTAATAAGTATATTCATTTCTACTCATCTCTATTTATTTTGTTTAATAACTAGAATAAATTTTATTTGAATTTGATAACTCTTTATTCTAAATGTGAGTTTTTATGAGGGCATGACGACTTCTAATTTTTACATGAATATGGTTTAATACATTTACTCATTGCCAAATTAATTTAGTAATTGACTTTTTGCTTTAATAATTAATTTTTTATTATATTTATATATATATTTTTTATTGTTTTATGTAATTTTATTTGAACTTTAATTATTAAACATATTTTTTTTAATAAAAAAAGTCATATTAACTAAAATATATATATAAGTAACAATTCGAGCTAATTTGAGCCAATTTGAACCAGCTCGTTTGTGTTTGGTTTGAGTTCGAGCTCACATTTGCCAGCTCGAATTAAATTTGAATTGAGCTAGGATTGAACCAATTTAGACTGAGCTAGTTTGGGCCAGCTTGAATTAGCTCAGCTCGCACGAATTAACACCCCTACGTTCGAGTCCCGCTTTGAGACAATGGTAGGCTATTCTCTTACAATATAGTGAAGCTTCGTTCTTCACTTAAAACGCTGAGTTGCATTCTTTATAAAAAAAATATATATATTTATAATTCTATATAGTCTCCTCCTAAGTTTAATTATTAGGGTTGTTATTATATATTTATTTTATAAAGTAATATTTATATAAATTGTATGATATTGAATATTTATATTTAGGTAAATTATATAATATCAAATATTTAAATGTGTGAGTTTGATATTGATATTATCATTGTGCACATTTTTTTAATTACAAAATGTTGCTTTAAAATTTGCTTTCCCAAATTCCTAATATAATTTAGCTTTTATAGAGAAAAAAAATTTAGTTTATAAATGAGTCAAAATATCTTCAAATATATGAAAAATAGTTATGATTTTATAGTCTAGCACTAAGTTTAAATATTAGTATTATAATTATACACATTTTTTTTTTTACAAAGTGATATATTTATATAAATTATATCATACAAAATATTCATATTCATATAAGATATATGATATCCAAGAATACGTAAGTCCGATCTTTATATCAACATTATACAATTTTTTTATTATAAAATAACGCTTTAAGAATTACTTTTCTAAATTTCTTGTATAATTTGGCTCTTATGGAGGGGAGAAAAAAGATAACGAAGAAAAGTGAGAATAAATTGTGACAATAAATTTTATTTAAGTAATCAATTAATATATGTGTAGTTTAATTTGGTTTAAAAAAAAGTTAATATATTTTACAATATAAAAAATAAATAATTATGGCTCTATAATCTAACCAAAAGATTAAATATTAATGTTGTCATTATACACATTTTTTTTTTTATAAAACTATATATTTATATAAATTATATAATACCAAATATTTATATTTTATATAAATTATATGATACACAATATAATGAAACTTTTGAGTTTTATAGTAAAGACGCAATATATATATATATAAAGTAGTTAACCCATAAAACTCATAACATATATATATATATATATAAAGTAGTTAACTCATAAAACTCATAACATAGATATTTACAGGTTAACTCTGGCTTTTGATATAGTTAATAAATGATATCCAATTATATTTTTTATATATATAACTTTGAGTCTTTACTTCGAGTCTAACTTTGAGTCAGTGGTAGGCTCTTCTCTTACAATATAGTGAAGCTTCGTTCTTGACTTAAAACGCTGAGTTGCATTCTTTATAATAGTCTTATTCATTAACAAGGCCTTCACTCTTGATTCTGGGTTGTGTTTGTTTCTCAAGAAAACGAGAGAAAAATATAATCTTTGCTCAGCATATATAACAGTTTCTCATAAATCTCGTATTCCAAAGTTCCATATTATTTGCTTTCTTTCTTCCCCATCAAGCTCTGGGGTCGTTGATTGGTCAGATTGGAAGCTACTTTGATATTTGCTTTGATTTTGAGATTTCTCTTCAAAGGGTTAAAATTATGGCTACTGATGCTGCTCTTGGAAAGGCATTTGACCGACTTTTTGATTTAAGCAAAAGGTTGTCAAGTTCAAGCCCAGTCGCAACGAAATCAAATCCTATCTTGAGTCTATAGAACCGAGGATTCGACAGATAACAGAGTTGAAGATGGCACTAGGTCAAACGGGAGGGACGACAGAAAATCTTGAGTCTCTTATGAAGGAAGGCCGGGAGCTTATTGAAATGTGCTTGAAGGTTAAAAGATGGATGATTTGGAAAAAAGGCAAATATTGTGATAAAGTTCGTGAATTCAATGAAAAGCTTCAGAAGGAGATCATGACACTACTTGTTGAAATAACAAGGGACGGTAAGCTAACTTTGTTACACCAGATAGAAATAGAGAGGAATGGCAAAGAAAGTCTAGAAATTGAAAGGGTGAATTCAATGGTCATACAGGAAATGGCTTCGAATTTGAAACAGGTTTTGTGTTCACGTGAGGGAGGATCATCAGTTCTTATGGTGACTGCTCTTGGAGTTTGGAAGAAGACTACCTTGGCTATAAGTTAAGGTAAAATTTCAAATATGAATCATTTTATTTTGGAATTATATATATGTTAAGCTTTTAATTCCAGATGTTCTAATGTTTTTCGGGTCATCAGTTAATCTCATCAGTCTTCAAAAAATAGTCCTTAGTCTAATTGGTTACACAAAGTTCTTTCCATAAAAACTGCCGACACTAGTAATCCTCACAATTACATATGCTTTAAAATAACATCACTTTTGAAATATTATGGATTAGGTGCATAGTATAGTGGTAATTTATTTAGGTCAATTACATATATATATATATATATATATATAAAAGTCACATTCATGCACACATATTTACAATAAATAGAGCTCGAACTCATATCCTCAATGTACCAATTAAGAACAAATGCCATTGCACCACAAGGCAAATAAAAAAGTCAAGTTTAACAAGATATGTTCTTTAATAATCTTTTCTCTCACCATCATTTATATATTAATAAAATTAATATTTTAAATACAGTAGATTTTCATTATCTTAAGTGCTCTTTAAAGTTAAAGGTATTTTTGAGTTATTTTATGAGTGCAGAATGCAGACAAAAAGATACTTCACTGTATTTTGTAGAACTTGGTGCATCACTGAATTGGTTGAGGCAACTAATATTTTAAAGACGACGACTTAAAATCATGTCTTAAAATCAACTCCAACAACTTTATTATATTAATATGATTTTGCATACCACAATTGAGGACTTTAAATTATGTTCGGAAAATTATAAAAATTAATATTCAACAATAAATTCAAAAATTTTTCATGACAAAAATAATCGTCATGATAATATTGTTATTTACATAAACCATCATGTACACATTCGTGTTTGGTACTCTTCAGCATCTTTTCAATCTACTACATCAACATGTCTGCAACACCTGAATCTTCTCTACCCACATCAGGTTTGAATATATTTTTTGATGATCATAATGATGCGGTGGACTTTGATTGGCTCCTTAAAAATTTAGTTATGATAAAAAAAAATTGTTGTTTAGCTCTGGACCATGCTGACATTGTGATATAGATTAATCAAAGCATGTGAAAGTGAATAGTAAAAGCTATAAAGAAGTGAGAAATTGATTATTCATTATATATCTCACCACTCTTCATCTATGTTTTGATTGGTGCCGTGTGATTTATGCCCAAGCAATAGTAACTCTATGATCAATACTAAAACCATTTGGGCCCTTGTATGTAAAGGGTCGATTAGATTCCACCACATCATTTGAGATTATTAAAAAAAAGTTGTGATATATAACATTTTTATATTTTAAGAGTAATGTTATATGCTTTAAATAATTTTAAAATTTTAATAAAGTGTTAATTATTATTTGAATGTAAAATTAAAAATATAGAATGATAAAATATTCTTGAGACTAATAGAAGTCAATAAAATTATGACGTGTGGATTATTCTATCCATGTAGTTGTAATAAAAATTATATCTCATATAAAAAATACTAAATACTTACACATTTTTACTCACACAAATTACAATGTGTGTGGCAACATTTTCTTGAATAATGAACAATTTTATCATTTTCAAATTTATTTTGATACATAGCACACCATTGAGTGCAAATTTAAATATAAATTTATGTATACTTGGTATTTTGTTTTATATTTTAAATGTTGGGAGAAACTCTTTTATGATATAATTACATAAATGACATATAAAAGTCAAAATTTAATTTCTCTGAAAATAAAGGCTGATTTTAAAAAAAACACAAACAATATGCATGCAATGACTCATATAAAATTTTTGAAAATTATAAAATATAACACTCTTAAAACTTATAACAATAAAATAACATTTAATAAAATTGAACAATGTCCAATTGAATTATGTTCAACGTTAAACGTATCTAAATAGTTGTAATTCAACTTGAATGTCGTCAAATTAAACAGTGTAATATGAATATTGAGTTGTACTTTTTTTAATAGGAAAATTATAACAAATACTGATTTTCATATTTTGTCACAGATACTCCAATATTTTTAAAATGCCACATATATCCCTAATTCTAACACCAATAAATTAGAAGTTATATCTAAGGAGAAAATTATCACAAACACCGGTTTTGATCTTTTATCATAGATACCTCAAACATTTTCAAAACATCACAGATACCTCCAACATTTTCAAAATATCACATATACCCCTAACATTGACAACAGTATATTAGACATTATATCTAAGAGTAAAATTGTAAATAGATCTTCAAGTTTGAAAAGTTGGCATGATATGCCTTAGTCCACTCATATTCTACGAACTTCTCTCCCCAAATGCAAAATGTATCTCATCTCCTATATAAGATCCACAATTTCATATATAAGAATATGATCTACCTATTGATGACTCTTAGCTGTTATGATATAATTATCTTATTGTCGAAGTTATCTCATCTACTAGTTGGTTATTTGCTGGATGCTTATTTGGTAGTTATGCTACATACTGACTCAATGCTTATTGGGCTGAGCTATGAGTTAAATATGCTGACTACAACCTCTCAACCTCTCATGTCGTACCATATGACTTGGGTTAATTTACACTCAACATCAATCCCCAAAACTCTTGGACATGGACTCATAGGCTAGGACGTCTTGTCTGTGATTTTGTTGCTATCGGTGTTCGTGACCCTCCAAGGTACACTAGTAGTGCTAAACCCACTTTTGTATAGTATTTTACCTATCTAGTTCAAGAATTTTTTTTCTTGTTCTAGATGTTCAAGATGTGTGCAGCGACTTCCTTTCGCTTGCCATATTTTCTATTTCTTGATCGAACTCCTAGTTAGGAAGTTATGTTAAAGTTAAAGTTGGCCCTCGGGGAGTCAACTCTTCCATTTTTCAAGGAAAAAGTCTGTGCTTTGCGAACTTCAGTTGGTCTTTGAGATTAGAGATGTCTTTTTATTTTTTATGGTTCAGGCTCTGTACTTCCTAAATGAGTTATTTACTGGGGTTTGGACCTTACGGTAGCAATACTAGAGGGTAGTAGCTCCACAAACCTAGATCGTTAGTTATGGTACTTCATCTTTGTTCGAGTGTTTTTGGAACACTTAGTCGATATGTCTATTCTTTGCAAGTATGACTTCCAAGTATCCTGCCAAGAAAAGGAGTAAGAGAGTTTGTGCTCTAAGATGAATCTGGGAATCTAGCTTATAGGAGGCTCCCATGCAAACTAAGGTGGTTTGAAGCTTAAGGGTTCCAAACAGGAAGAGAACCACTGCTTCTAGGGTGACCACTTTCGAGCCCCCTCCTTAAAGATTCTTCTCTGATACTTGTTAACAATCTATCAATGCCGATTATAGATGGTACAAGTTTGCAGCCTATTCTCTTAGGTTCTCCCATAATGACTTCACCAGTGTCATCTTTTGTTCCAGACTTTTCACAATCTATGGAGATTGTGGGCTATGACATGTACAACTTGGTTACTAAAGCCCAATGTTTGGCCACAGACTTGGATCCTGTTGTTAGAGTTCAAGACTTTGTATGAACATTTTTGGATGGATATGTACATACTCATGTTGTTTTGCCTTTTCATACTTTTGAATTTCGTACTTATAATTATGTACTTATGTTGCTTTTTCGTACTTTGCTTTTATTATTCAGTAGTGACTTTTTGGTAAGGACTGTCTTTGCTCTCGTATGTCTCGAGACTGCAGGCGCTCTTTAAGTCCTTCCCCTTTTAGGGACTGCAATCTTTTATGCTAGTACACGAGGGTGCCTACTTTTTGGGAGTCAGGTTGAGTGTGTAGGACAATACGATTGTATTGGGGACGGAGTGCGGTGATGAGCCCAAAATAGGCTATCAAATATTTACCGTTTATTATTTAAACATGTGTCAGTTATAATAGCAAAAGTAAGAGTCATTACCCTCAGATGTCTGATAAAATTAACTTACTAATTACAAAAAAAAAAAAACCCAAGTGTCATAGAAAATGAAATGGGAGTTTTTGGATATTATTGTAAAAAAATAAAATAACATAAAAATTAAGAAAATAATAAAAAGCACGATTTGAGAGCAAATAATGAGAAATATGTGATTACTGGACTATCCTCGTCACTAGATTACAATTCAATTATCATGTTATCCCTCGATTAGTTTCCAAATCCTAAATTTATTACATAATTTTAGGACCCATTTTAATTTCTCAACTTTAGCTTTAGGAATTTAGGTTCGTCTAAAATTTTCTACTTTTTCTTACTTTGTAATTGTCTAACAACTCGGTTATTAATCAATATTATGATTAAAAAAAAAAGTAATAACTAAATTAAATGAAATTGATATCGTTTACATTTTTTAACTTAAGCATTTAATCCCAATTCAATAAAAATTACAATTTGTTACTTGGATTACAAAATTAGCAATTTCATAAAAACTTCATAATCTAGCAATAAACAAAACTAAGTATCAAACTGATTGTATATCTAATTCAAAAATTAGCATACTTTGACATTTAAGCATGAAAATAAATACATCAAGAAAACAAAATTTGAAACTTTAATTAAGTAATAATAGAGTTTAAATTAAATCATAACCTAGAACTTAGAATTGCTCATAATCACAATGAATTAATTAGCTAAATATAAAATTTATCATATTCATAATAATAACTAAATAATTCATAATAAAGAGGAGAACTAAAAGACAAGAATCTGATTTTGTTGATGAATACGTAGAGCCAATGGATCCAATTGCACCCATCTTCAAACTTCTTGTTAAATCTCCCATCAAAGATCTTGTAAATTTGCACAATCTCAATTTTCTTTCAATTCTCTTTATTTCTGTGTAAATGTTTCGGCTATCGTCTCCCTTCTCTCTTTCTACATTTGTGCTTTATTATATGACCTAATAAGTTAATAACCTTGCTCGTGGATTTCTAAGTTGATCCACATCCAATTTAAATATATCCACCTCCAAATAAAATTCATAAAATTTTTTATTTTTCCATAAAATATAAAATAAACAATTTTAGAACATGAGAACAATAAATTTTATATAAATATGGAGGAAATGATATATAAAAATTGTATAAAATATCACACCATATTGTATGACCCGTTTCCGATGCGAGGATGTTCGTCCAAGATGGTCTGGCCAGCTATGGCTTTGTCTAGCTAGCCACATGTCCATCTAGCCGACCACAAGTCTGTAAGGCCAGCAATGTGCCCAGTCTGAGTAGCCTTGGCTCATCTGGCCATCTATGTTTTATTTTGGTTAGGCTTAGTCTAGCACGACTTGTCGTGTGTTCATGTGTCCATCTACCTATTCGATCATTTTTCGCTTTAATCTGGCGGGTGTGTGTGGTCCTATTCTCGTTGGGCTTTTGCTTAGACATTTCCACATTCGTATGACTTCTTTGCTTTTTTTTTTTTTTTCTAAGTTAAGATGATTTGTTTGCACTAGGAACCTTGCTTGGTGAGCTTGAATTTATCAAGTCACCTAAGAATTTGGAGTTTCTACTTAGAAAATTTTCATTGTTGTTTGTGGATTTTTCCATTATGTCGAGAGTGTTATTACACTTTGTTCGTCTCTAGCAGTTTTCTTTAAAAGTTAAGTTGGAGAACCAAGGTCCCTAACTTACACAAACCAAAGTTTATATAAGATGGGGTGCAGGAGTTATAGTAACTCTTGGACCTAAGGTGTCATTGCTGCCTATTTGTAGGTCAGTCAGGGTTCGTTGTCAGGATTTATCATAAAGGAGATAGAGAGCTTGTTAAGCTTCTCATTGCATTGGTTTTAGTGTGGATTGTAGAGCCTGTACTTCAGATGCATCTTATATGTAACCAAAGGTGCTAGATGCTATGGATGGTGGTGGACTCCTTCCCAAGGACACAAAGCGCACTTATGGGATTGCTTTGGTCTCTAGTCTATTAGAAATGTGACCCATTGGATACTAGTCATGAACTTTGTAGAGTTTGTACATCTTAGTCTTGTGTCAATTTTTGTCTGAACTTCCCTCAAGTGTGACTACACGTGGCCTAAGTATCTGCAATACATATATACCTATTACTGGGGAATTACTCATCCTTTCGTCATGGTGGGACCTTATTTTTGTCCCATGTTAATGGCCTCTTGTGTACTTTCTACTCTTTCAAGACATTAATTGTCTCTGGAGCTTTTCAATAGAGATGATATGTAGGGGCAATGGCCATGGTTGTACATAGGAATGACTTTTATGAAATTCTATTGTGAGGCCTTCTTAAAAGGTGTGCCTCCTAGGCATCATGTAAATGTGTGCAATCTAGAAGGAGTTGGAACATTATTCTAAGCCTCTAATATGTCACTGAACATGTGTTTTGTTCTATTGTTGGAAAGAATGCGTTTTGCAGGGATGCGTTGCTTTATTAAGTTTGAAGGCATTTTTAGAGGGGCATATACTTGTTGTATAGGATTCACTTGAATACTACTATTTTAAGAAAGCTCTCAAGAAAAGCTGGAGGGTCAAAATGAAACTACTTAAATTCCAGTCTCCTTAGACATATTTTTCCTATATAATAAGTACCAAATTGAGTTAGAAATTAGACTCAATGAATTATTATCGGCTGTGTACAAACTTAGTTGGTTACGTAGATCGTTCCAAGTACTCTCAAGGGGAACTTGGAAATATATATGAAGTTCTTTAAGTTTCATTCTCTCCCAAAAATGCATGCTTAGGAAGTTCTTTAAGCTCCAGCTCAGGTGGAGTTGTTTCATACTCTAATGGGACATGTAATAAATCTAAGGGTGTACTAAGGTCCTCTACGGGTGTTGCATTATCTAACAATTCATTGTACTCCTTAGTTTCAGCATCTAAGATTTCTTCTACCTTTCCAACTGTAAGTGCTACCTCTAATTTATCATATAGTCTATCTTGCACAAAAATGTCATTAACAATGGGGTCCAAGCAGACAACAAATGGACATTCATCAATAGCAGATATAGAAGGATAAGGAGAATAATCAAAGACTTTAAAATTCATAGTCTCTCCTAAGAATGTCATAGTTAACTTTCCACTTTAAACATCAATTATGGTTTGGGTGGTTTCCATGAATGGTCTACCCAAGAGAATTGTATGCTCCTTGTCCAAATATGGGTTTTCCTGCCTATCTAAAATCACAAAGTCAATAATATGATAAGCTTATCTACCTATACAAGTAAGTCCTCAACATGCCCTTCAGATATTTAACAAATCGATCTGCAAGTTGAAGAGACATGGTTGTGGATTTTACCTTACCCAACCTAACTGTAAGAAGATAGAGTAAGGCATCAAATTTATATTGGCATCTAGATCAAGCATAGCCTTAGCCACTTTCCTATCCTCATAGTAATATTGATGATAAAACTACGTAGATCTTTTAACTTTGAGGGTAGGTTCCAATAAAACACTGCACTAGCAATTTCAGATACTATTACTCTTTCATTAAGTTCATACCTTCTTTTCTTAGTAATTAATTTTTTGAAATTTTTTCCATAAAAAGGTACATTTCTAATCATATCTAACAGAAGAAGATTAATATTCACTTTAGAAAGCATGTTAAATAGATCAAAAAATTGTTTATCTTGTTTACTGTCCATGGGCGATGTGGAAATGGTATCAGTGGTCGGTATGACTCCAATGACTTGTGCAATTGAGGAGAGTGAGATGACTCTCGAATTGTTTCCTTAGAATTGGTCACCTATTTCCTCCACTACCTTAGAAACATTATTGTCATCTTCCATGTTACCTACACTATATGGCAAATTATTAGAAATCTTAGGTAAAATTTTAATAACCACTTTATCACTTCGAATGACTGTAACAGCCTTAGCTTGTTCAAGTTGACTAGGCAGCTTTCCCTTTTCTTGTCTTTGCATTTGTTCAGCTAGCTGCCCCACTTGTACTTTCACTCTTTTCATTGAAGCTTTCAAAGAGTCCAACCTTTGTATGATGTATGTGTCCTAACTGGATTTAATGAAAGCATTCAAATTGTTCTCTAATGTTGGTCTATTAGGTTGATTTGGTGGAAGTGGTTAATTCATGCCTTGGCCTTGTATTTGGTTTTGGGCAAAAGGTTGGTTATTGTTTTGTTTCCAAGAAAAGTTGGGGTGATTTCTCCATCCAGGATTGTAGGTGTTAGAATAAGGATCATTCCTAGGTCTAGGGTGGTACATTTGCATTAAATTAACCTATTCACTAGTACCTGCATAAGAATCACCTGTAAAAAAACAAACATTAGCCCCATGCCCATATGTACCACACACTCCACATAACTCTTGATTTGGCAATTGATGCACATTTGTGGTGGTGAGAAGTTGCACTTGTTTAGTCAACTCTTCAAATTGCATGGCCATCTCATTATTGGAGCACAGTTCATTGACTCCAACTCTTCTTCCTCTAACACTCTTTTGTTGGAAATTAGCTTCCAACATCTCATAAAGCTCATATGTCTCCTCTGCTGTACCTGCAGCATTATCAACTGTATATTAGCACTACCTATATATTAGCACTATCAACTGTATATTAGTACATTAGCTCTACCTGCAGCATTATCAACTGTATATTAGCACTATAGTGTCAATCCATCATAAAAGAATTGGTTCTGTAGCTGTAGTGGATAGTTGTGATGTGGACACTGTATGAAGTGTAGCTTGAACCTATCCCAAGCTTTGTGAAAGGGCTCTCCCTCAATCTACAAAAAGTAGCAATTTTGGCTCTTAAGTTAGAAGTCTTTTGATGGAAATAGAATTTATCCATAAACTTATTGTAAACATCTTTCAAAGTAGTCAAAGAACCAGGTCAATGTCATGAGCCAAGACTTAGCTATATTTATGAAGGTGTAAGGAAAACATTTCATCCTAAGTTGATCCTCACTAAGTCCCTGCAGTGGAAAGGTTTGCATAGTAGCATAAAATTTACTAATAAAGTTCAGAGGGTCCTCATTAGAAATACCGTAAAAGGAAGGTAACATGGAATAATAAATATTTTTCAATTCATAATTCATAGTTGTTGCTGAAAGTTGAATGCATGGTGTGGCAGTCTCAATGATTAGCCTTGCTTATTCTTTTATCACCATTTATCTAGCCATGTTATCACCCATTACTACTTGCAATTGAGGTTAGTCTTCGTCCTCTTGAATATGAGTATCTAGTTTCTTTGACAATTGTTTGATCCTATGAATATTATCGATGAAGGGAGCGAGATCCTTATTCAAAGACCTCCTACCTTGCATACACCAACAAAAAGCAAATAAAGATTAAAATAGCAGAGAATAAACAAATATATATATATATATATATATAGAGAGAGAGAGAGAGAGAGAGAATACTTTTCAAAATTAAAACTAGGAATTTTTTTTTATTTATAAATGATTAAAAATAAAATTCTATAAAAGTAAATAAATACAAGCTTAATTTAGAAACTCAAAAAAATTAAATTTTTTTTTATTTAAAACGCTAATTTTCTAGTGATAAGCAATTATATGAATCACTCGTAGCAAGTGATAAGCAAACTTTCGAAGTTGATCTATCAAGAAATTGTTCTAGTTCTAAGTAATCATTTTTCAACTTCTTTAGAATCCTAAAGCAACTAAAATACTAACTAAGTAGAGTTCTAGAACTATTAAAGCTCTAACTATCTAAAATTTTAAAACTACTAATAAAACTGTAAATAATTAGAATTGTAAATGAAATTGGACACGAAAGCGAGATCAAGGATTGCAAATAAACAAGAGAAAATAACATTTTTAACTTAAACAAGCTGAAAAAAAGGTTGATAATAACCATTAGAGGATATATGAATGTTTAGCTTAGTTGACTATACTTGCATCGAAATAATATGGTGAATTAACATGAATGAACTAATAGATAAAGATTACCGGCTTTTCTTTTGTTTATGAAAATTCCTACGGATCGGGTAATTTTCTTTGGTGATTAATTAATTAATATCCTACGAATTGGGTATATTAAATAGTAAGCAAATTATGCACAAAGAAAATAATGCTAATCATACCAATGTTATGACTAAGTCATCAATTTGAAGTTTTGATTAAGTTTTTCAAAGTGTAGTCAAAGTGATGTTCCTAAAACTAAACTCTAAGATTTTTCAATCTATTTATATTAACTCAAATTGGCCCATAAAAATCCACAAATAAACATTTGAACAAAATTTTAATCAAAAGGCATCTTTATTTATTTTATGCAATAAAATTATTCACCATAAGAAATCTAGCAAACATGACAACACAAGCTAAATACCCATGATAAATTTAGCCAATCATGTTTGAATTAATATTCATAGACAAATTGAATTAAACATACATTCTAAAGAGGAAAGGAAAAAAAGATTCTAATAATAACAAGAAACTTAGATCTAAATACCACAAATGGTTTAGATGGCATTTCCTTCCCAAAAACTTAATCTTCAATAGTTCCTGGTGCTGGTTGCCATATTATATGGCTCACAATCTCCCCCTCAACGACAACCTAGGACTCAAACCTTGTCATGAACCTACTTTTTGACTATCTGGCCATCTTGGCCTTCTGCTAGTTGACACAATGCTAGCCCAATTGTTAGTTGACACGGTGCAAGCCCACTTAGCCTTCATCACACTATTAGTTGATACGATGCTAGCCCACCATATGAATCAGCTACCATAGCCTTTTCCATGCATTGCTTGTTGATAAAGTGCTAGTCCACCTGCTGAACATGTGACCATGCTTTGATACCACTTGTTGGATCAAGGTGCTTTTCAAGGTTTCATCCATCTTTAAATTTCTCCAGGCCAAGCACACTTAACTATAGACTTCTGAAGAAATGGTTGCTCGTATCCTTCAAAAAATCAATTAGTGATTAGAAGGAGAACATTAAGCCATTTAACTTTATCTCTTCATAGTCCCTACATGCTCGTTACCATATTATGTGGCCCACATTCTCAAACATCAAGCTGTAATAGAGATATTTATATCAGGTACATCATTTAAAACAAATGATAATTACATATCATAACAACAAAATGATATATTATTGAGCATATCCCCATTGAAAACCAAATCTATGATTACTACTAAAAAACTTATAATAGAAAAACTAAATATAGAATCATCCATAATAGTAAAAATATCATTCAATTTGACTTCATTTCTTGTACGGCTTTGTATTGAGTTAAGAAAAATGACAGTTTGGTGGTAATGTGCATAAAAAGCCTAATATATATATTTTTAAGCCTTTTTACATAATTTTAATTTATTTCAATTCAGTCTAATGGGCTTGCTCAACTCAACTCAACTCGATCCCAATCCTATTTTTTTGGGTTATTTAAGCTGGCTCAAATTTAATTAGATTGATTTGTGTTCCTCGATTTGAGTTTGATTTGGTCAATTAAGTTACGACACAAATTCAACCCCATGGAACCAAATACTCAAACAGAAAATGAAAGAGAACAAATAGCTAAAAAAAAAAAAATTAGGGTCGTATCAATATGTATTGTTAGTCATTGATTGCAAAAGATCGGGAATGTCTCTGAGGTTTACTTTTGATTCACAAATGACCCAAACTTTTCAAAAAAATGTCTCTAATAACATCAAAATTAGACATATTATCAAAAATAACATTCATGAATAACAGTGTTAACTTTTCCATCCGCATATTTTTTTCAATATTTTTCTAAATTGAAGAAATACGCTTTAAAAAATTAAAATGTAAAAAAATTATCTATTAATTTATTTATTGTGTATGTTATGTTTAAAAAAATAAAAATCTATAATAAGTAAATAAATATGTAGAAAATTAAAATTTTAATTAAATTTAAAATATATTATTAATTTCTTTTCTAAATCATCATTTACTCTCTTTGTTAATTTTTTAAAAATATTTTTTTTCTTGATATATTATCTAAAATTTTCTCTTTCATTCTGGACATTTTTAATTAGAAAATTAATTAGAATAAATATTTTAATTTTTCTTTTGACAATGACTTATGAAAAATTAAAAATATTTTTTTTTGATTTACTTGATGTATTTGAAAAAAATTACTTACCATTCATATAATTAAAAACATTACACACCATTCAAAAAGTAAACTACATTTTTATAATAATTATATAATTTATTATAAAATAAGATAATTATAATATATTCAAGTCAATTAATACATAAATATTAATTTTTTATAATCTTTTTAACTTTTATAAATTAATTTCTATTTATTTTTTTTTTACTTAAGGAGTCATGTGTGATTATACTTAATAAAAATTTGACTTTTAACCATTTTTAGGAAATAAAATTAAAAGTTACCGAATTGTGAATAACTAATAAAAAAAAACTATTTATTGTATGTATTACAATTTTATTTTCCTAATTTGTAAGCACATTTATATGAATTATTAATATTATGTTCATATATTTATTTATTTTAATTTTTATATCTTTATTTTATCAATAGAAATTAAAAAGGATCATTTTTATTTTATTAGTTTAATATAATTTATTATTTAATGTAAAAATAAGAGAAATAAAAAATTTATCCTTTATACCCTTAACTTTAAAAATATTACAAAAATATCATTGAATAATCATTATATTTAATCTCTGCTAAAGTTGAAGAGCATCTTTAATATTTTTGAAAAATTAGAGATATTTATGAAGAAAATGCAAACGTCAAGAATATTATTGATTTTTTACATCATTAAATTGAAAATATGAGATAATAAAATAACAATGGGAGTAGTAAGTGAAAAAAATGTTAATTAAATTATAACATGTACTTTATTTTGTGATTAAAAATATTATTCAAAAATAAAACGAGAGAAGAAATAATAATAGAATAAGTTGCAACCATGTGCCTCTTGATATTAAAATTTCAAAGGTAAGGGTGGGTGATATGTGTATGTTAAAAAGAGCAATTTAATCATTTTGTTATTTTTTGTAGAAATTTAATCTTTTTATTTTGAATAAATAACAATACAAGGATAAATAATCAATTTTTTATTTTATTTTATTTTTCTCATATTTTTTTAACTATTATTGATTTAACAATTCTTATGTCTTTAGAATTAGATAATATTTTTTTTTTTTTGCTGAGAGAACTTTTTACTGACATAACTAAGAAATTCTGGGTGCATTTGTCCCAAATATAAAAGATAAAATACCATGCTCCTAATGTTTTAAAAAAATTGCACTTCAATCTTAAAATAATTTGAAAAATTAATAAAAATAACACATTAAAACTTGAAATGGTAAAAATATTAAAATATATATATATATATATATATATTTTTTTTATATATTTTAAAATATATATTTTACTTTACTTTATTAATTATATATTGTTATAATTATGTAAAAATATATTTTTTAATTTTTATAAAAAAAAATAGTAAACTACATACCGTTGCTTCCTTTGTCGTTTCTAAATTTACGTATGTTTAACGTTAATATTTTAGTAAAGACACCTTTGAAAGGATGTGTCTCTTTGACTTTAAAAATAGAAACGGAAAGTATCTTTCAATAATAGAACAAGTACATTGGTTACGTGCATGTATGCATTTTAAAAACTTGAATACTCTTAGAAATTAAAAGATATTAAAAACTTGAATACTCTTAGAAATTAAAAGATATAAGTGAAAAGGTATTATGTGCACCCAAAACTCAAAAAATAAGAGTGAATACAATATATTTTATAAAATATTTTCTTGTATAATAAATAATTTATCATTTTAAATTTTTTTTTAACACGTATCATTTCATTGAGTGCAAATTTAAATATAATTTGTGTATACTTAATTTTTTTTTAATATTTTAAAATTTGGGAAAAAGTTTTATATATATTTTTTATATGATATAAAGTACATAAATAATGTAAAAAACTCATCAAACTAAAATTTAATAAATAACAAACATACAATCACTCATATCCATGAGGTATGCGTTTTTTTTTTTTTCTTTCATAAATATCTTTAATGTTTAAAAAATGTCTTTAATAACATTAAAATTAGACATATTATTACAAATAGTCCTATTACTAACACACTAACTTTTCCAACTATTGTCTATAACATAATTTTTCATTTTTTACTAAATTATTGAAATACTCTTCAAATGAAATAATATATATACGTGTTTACTATATGGTTAAAAAAAATAAAAAAATTTATGCTAATTAAATACATAAAAATATAAAAACTTATTTAAATTAAAAAAATAATTCTAAAAAATTAATCTAATGAAGTAGATTTTCCTCATTACTCATATTTTTCAATCTATTTCAACATTAATTTTAAAAAAGATTTCTATGTTTTCTACGATGTTAAAAAGTTTCTTTCATTATTTGTATTTGTTAGTGAAAAATTGATAAACTAGTTAGTTATATTCAAAAAAAAAAATTTAATTTTTTGACAATGTTTTATAATAAATTAAAATTTTACTTTTTAATATACTTAAAATAATTAAAAAATTACTTAATATATTAATATGTTTTCATAAGAACAGAATGATTTATTAAAAAATAATAATATTTATAATTTAATACAAGTCAATTAATTTATAAACACTAATTTCTTAAAATTTAGTCTCAATTTTTTATATTATTATAAATTATTTCAATTTATTAATTTTATTATCAATTCACTTATAAATCTTAAACATTAAAATATTATATTCTTTTTATCGTTATATTTTGAGTTATATGTCATTAAATCTTAATAAAATTGGATCATAAATCATAAAAAGGGGAAAAAAAAATTATCACTTCATTGCATGTGATTTAGGATAAACAAATAAAAATTCATTTATTGAATATTTTCTAAATTGGTAAGCATGTGTACATAATTTTTTTAATAGCATGTGCATTTATTTAATTATTTTATTTTTATTATTTATATTATTATAATAAATAAATTGTAAATTGTAAATTTTATTAATTTAGTATCATCGATTATTTAATATTAAAATACAATAGATTAAAGTTTTAAGTAAAAATAAAAAATACCCTAAAATTTGAATATATTACAAAAATACCATTAAATAACTGTTATCTTTAACTTTTGTTAAAGTTTTAGGTCATTATTGAAATTTTTAAAAAATTAGGGGAACCTTGAGGGTATTATTGATATTTTTCCTACATTGATTCATATAAAATTTTGAAAAATTATAAAAAAAATAACATGCTTAAAACATATAATCACAAAATAACATTTAAAAATATTGAATGAGGTCTAATTAAATGATGTTAAATATTGAATGAGTTTAGATGGTCGTAATTTAACTTTAACGACGTCCAATTAAACAATGTTTAATATAAAATGTTGTGCTGCAATTTAAAAAAAAATTATCTCAAAAATACCTATAAATTTTCATCTTTATCACAGATACCTCGATACTTTCAACTTGAGATATCGCTATCAATAACACCGTTATATTAAACGTTATATCTAAGAGAGAAAATATCACAAATACCTTTAAATTTTCATTTTTGTTACAAATATCCCTAGCATTTTCAAAATGTTATAGATGCCCTAACACTAACACTGTTATATTTAGGATAAAATTATAATTAGATCTCTAAGTTTGAATAGTTGGCATTAGTATCCCTTAGTCCTCTTATATCTTAAAAACTCTCTTTATAAATGCAAAACTCATCTCATTTTCTAAGCAAAACCCACTATTTCATGGGTTCTCTTATAAAGAATTAAAATTCAAAATTCACTAAGCCACAAAAAAGTATTATAATGCCAAGAATTGAACTCATGTTGGCCAATACTTATATATGTTGTCTTTGTGTTATTTCCAAAAATGCAAGGAGTATTGATGAGAAGACAATAAGTTA